>OW569412.2:41963296-42588296 GCA_937662695.2 Halyzia sedecimguttata
TTCAACTGTCTAGCTCATTCCGTACGAGAGTTATCGTGCCTACGGACGGCCGGAACGGCCGGCCGGACAGAATGAATTTCGACCACGGATTCTTGATCAGTGAGCAGAACCAAATCGTTTTAGACCATTTTCATCGGTAAATTCGAATATTACAGACATTTGGGCAAATTGATAAGCACTCAGTTCCGAGGAACTAGAGCGCCAAAAATGGTTTCTCTTTTTCATTTTCCCTGTATATTAAGCTAAAGGCACGAAACTTTGTAAATATTATTTGTCAATAAAACTACAAATTTTGGATTTTTTTCAACCCTGAAGTATGCCTAGAAGGGGTTGAAATAGTCAACCCCTAAGATATATTTTCTAAACTTTCAAAACTTTTTTTTGAATAAAAATTCATTTGTTTATAGTTCGTATATTTTAAAAGTTTTGCTTTATTTTCTTTTTCACTCATTCTATTACCTTTCTTCAAGACTCTAAATATACAGGAAAAATGAAAAAGAGAAACAACTTTTTTTGTTAATCTTCGGAAGGGTGTAACTTTTTCGGGGGGGGAGGGTTTCAAAAAATTTTATAACAAATATCCACCTTATATTTCATCAAGGAATCACCCCTTAAATTGTTTCGGTGTTATTGAGATATTGATCTCACACCCACTTCTTACCCGAAGCATTCCGTATAACTTCCACATTCCGTTCTCACCCACTCTTTTATAGTCCACCGGTCATTGTCGTCGAAAAACGAAAAGAACAACACGTCATAATATCTCTAATGAACGGATGCACGAAGAAATATCGTAACGCAACTCACGAGACGGGCCAAATAAACCCACCTACTTACCGAAAATACCTCAGGGGGAGAATTCTCGGTCACGGCTACCTCCTGAGAGCACTGGGAATCCTCGGACGTATCTTGGGGGCTGATTTGCGAAAGCCGCAACTCCAATATTTATCGGCGATATGTGGACGACTACCTTTTGTCACGATTCCAACATTTCACGCGACCCTCGCCTTTGAATATGCAAAGTTGCAAGAGTCGGTGCGGTTTTCGTGTGGGATTACGAAGTAGCAGCGCTATGGTCACTGTTCGAGTACATCTCTTGATGCCCGAGGGGATGCAGATGAATTTCAGTCGGTAAATACCGAGTATACAAAGTACTGGAAATATACAATTCAAAAAAATTCCCACTGACTTGGAGCTTATGCTCGTTCGTTCATGTTGTTATTTAATAGTTATTTATGATGTCAGTGTTGAAAGTCATGTTTTATTTCACGAAGAAAATAAAATCATACAATGTTTTGTGTATAACTGCTCTATTTTGATAACAAAACACTCCGAATTTACCATGGTAAATTCGATTAAGAGTGTCCAATACAGGAGAACAGATAATAGAATTCACCATGGTAAATTCGATTAAGAGTGTCCAATACAGGAGAATGGACAATAGAACATCCGCGCAAAAGCTCCTGACTTCACGTCAGTGCTTAAATCAAATTTTTTTTCGTAATTTTTTTGAAATTTTCTAGGGGTACGGTTAATACAAATTTTTTTTTAGAATTTTCTACTAGTTAACAAGCTTCAATTCGATCGAGTCTATATTTTTTGAGTTATCCAGGAAATAATATTCCGGATGGATATACCTCCGAAACCGTTAGGCTGATTATGGCCAACAGCGAACTTAACTCTTCCATTCAGATGCGCAACCTAGCCTGAAAATTGCAAGTTCCTATCTCCTTTCGTTCAACAGTTATCTAGGCAACGGTCAGCTATCCAGCTACTGAACTCATACAAGGCTGCTCGGATCTCCAACAATATAATTCCGATCGTGTTCAATCTTGGAACTTGGTAGAAGAGTTAGGTTCTGAAGACTCTCGCAAAATTTCAGCCATGTCGGATGAATAGTTTCTGATATATAGAATTTCTTTCAATAATTTTTTAATAATTTTGTAGGGATACGATCTTCACAAAATTTTGCAAAAGATTTCGAGTTGGCATTCTACAACTAGTAACCATGTTTGAATTGGTTCGGTTCTATATTTATTGAGTAATTGAGGAAATAACAACCAAATTTCAGATGGGTATAACTCCAAAACCGTTTGGCCGATTATGCTTATAAAGAAAATCAAATGTCGCATTCAGATGCACAGCCTAACCTAAAAATTTCAAATCGTTGTCTCTTTCCGTTCTCAAGTTATCGTGACATATAAAATATTTTTTAATAATTTTTTTGAAATTTTCTAGCGATACGATTCTCACAAAATTTCACAAACGTGCTTAGGTTTATATTCTACACTTATTCACCAAGTTTCAATTCGATCGGATTCATATTGGTTGAAAACAAAATCATTACTCAGAAACCATTGGACTGATTATGCCCATTAACGAACTTATCCGTCGTATTGGGATGCGCCACCTACCCTGAAAATTTTAAGTTGCTAGCTCTTTCCGTTCTCAAGTTGTCGTGGCAATGGCCGGACTGCCGGACAGAATGAAATTTGACCTCGAATTCTTCATCGGGGAGTCGAACGAAATTGTTTGGAACCATTTTCGTCAAAAAATTCGAAAGACAGACATTTGGGCAAAATGATAACGCGATGTTCCCCAGAACATACGCGCAATAGGCGAATTTGGAATTACATTAAACTTCAAAATGAATTTTAATATTCGATTAATCACAAGGTTGTTAAGCATGGCAAACGTTGGTAGCGCTATGGTTACTAACAAATGCTTGTTTACAAATAAAAAAGACGCTGTCATTTAAATTGCGTTCTTGTCCAATTATTGTTTTTGGTTCCTGACTGCACAATATATTTTTCGATAGTGGAATAATTAATAAAAGTGTTGATTTGGTTGCTCCTGAGGATATTGAAGTCTACAGGAAGAGCAACTTTGGAACTCCTACCTAAAAAATCAGCTCGGCAGTACGACATATTGCGTATGCCAATTTCCTGGCTTGGTGTAAATTGAAAAAATTGGTTCAAGCAATGACGTGAAGTCAGGAGCTTTTGCGCTTATGTTCTATTGTCCATTTTCCTGTTTTGGACACTCTTAATCGAATTTACCATGGTGAATTCTATTGTCTGTTCTCCTGTATTGGACACTCCGAATTTACCATGGTAAATTCGATTAAGAGTGTCCAATAAAGGAGAAAAGGAAAATAGAACATACGCGCAAAAGCTTCTGACTTCACGTCAATGCTTGAACCAATTTTTCTTTGTCATTCAATTGCGTTTCGTGTGACTGAGACAATTTACATGTTATCGCTGCTTATAAAATGTAGCAGTCTAAGGAGGCGACAATAATTTTTCTTTATTTTCATACAGAACGAATTTTTGTTCTAAAAAATTGGATCAAGCCCTGTGGACAGGAGCTTTGGCGCTCTTGTTCAAACTTTGACAAATCATATCTTTGAAAGTATTGGTGAGAGTTGGGAATTATATCATTGGATTCTTATGGCAGAACTTCATCATAGCAGAAATTAAATTGAAACATCATAAAGAATTCAAATTCAACAATCGTGCCAAAAATTATTAATACAAAACCAATAGACCAATTCTATCCAACAACGAACTCATCCGAGATATTCATTCCTCAATTCTATGATGAACGTTATATTCTTTCCTCAAATCCACTGTAAAATTAGGATTTGAATGATCTTGCAAAATTTCATTGATATCGGACGGATAGTTTTGAATATATATTTTGTAATTTATTGGTAGTATATTGAAAATAAACCTCATTTTAGAACTCAAAGATCCATTATTTCCACTAGCTGTGGACATGTTCGTCCTGATGAAGTTTACATTGAAAAATCGCAGAAAAACAGTGAGCTCTCTTACTCATCCCCAATCCACTTCATCATTCAATCACGTTGTATGTGAACCTCATAAAATCCCCAGGCAAAAATTCGTACACTCCTCGAGCGCTGCTCCATTATTCAACATCCCTCACCCCGAAAACAAACGGAAGGGCGCGTCAGCACCTGAATCCGGTCCCTGTAGCGGCGAGTTCGAAAGTTGGGGAATGCATGTGTAGTGATCTTCGGAAGGATGCGTAACATCGCCCCAGGCTGGGCGTGTCTTGGGGTCCCCATTGGCTGCGGGTCGTAGCCGGGAGGCGGGGACTGGAGATACACAGTGGGCCTTTTTCCCCTTTGCGCCCGGGGCCCGCCTGGAGGCCAGTTTTCCCCAAGCTTTTGTCAAGATTGTCACTCTGTAAGTGCCGCGAATCTGCATATTTCATTGAAATATCCTCACTGGGCATATGTGAGTATCTCATTTAATTTTCGATCATGCCTGGGTTGCTTGCACGACGCTCCAAATCTTGAAGTATTTGCCCATGGGGAGAGTCTTTATTACGCAAGTTACAACCTGCAATGATTTGTCTCATCCATAGACATATATATAAAATATCATGGACTGGTTGTGAGGAAGAGATCATTGATATAAGCATTGAAAAAAGACAGAATAGTTAAAGGTAAAACCACGGTATAAGAATTTATTATTATACTGTGGCAATTAGCAAAACCACAGAATACAAAACATTGGTTCCTTCATCCTTTGACTTTTCTTGTATACTGTATTGTTTGGTTTCGAGTATTGTCTATGTGTTTTCGTGATTTGCAGACAGAATAGATAAAGGCAAAATATTTTCATTTAAATCCGAGACTCGTTTCCGAATATTCTGATACTTATAATCTGAAAATATGTCTCATAAATTTCCTTACTGTAATTCATTCAGCTTCATTGATACTCATTCAAAATAATCAATGTTTCTCTTAAAAAACATCCGAGTTTTCCAATATATCCCAATTTCCTATTTATGTATTTGCTCATGGTATAAAAACACAATTGTTTTTATACCATGTACCTATTCGCTTTTACTTATTCTATCCTTCATAATATCTCTCTCTCTATCTCTCTTGTGTACCTATTCCGCAACAAACTGTGTGATAAAGTTACGTGAGGGCCAGACCATATTATTCTATGTCTATGGTCTCATCAGAACCATATTCTAAGGAGCGATATTTGAAATATCAGCGCATTTTCTGCTGATCATCCGTCAATTTAATTTCGAATGTTCAAATGAAAATGCCGCGAATTCAATTGAACAAATTATAAGAGCACTTGTCGGGTCAGGAGCTTTGGCGTGCTCGTTCGTGTAATGAGTTTTTTTTTCATACCTTATACAATAAGTACTAAAATTTATTGTTTATAGAGATCCGTTATATTTAGAAACGTCACTTTTCGAAGCCAATACATATACATCTATCTGAAAATCTTCAGATTATATTCCAGTTCACAAACATTTAAATTAGTTCAATGTCTAAAAGTAAAATTTAATAAACGAGAATTATATCATGAATTGTCAGGGAGACTCTGTGATTATTTAAACCCCGCAAAAATATATCCTTTTCCTGATCCTCTGCTAAAGAAACGACATATATTTTGTCTTTCAGATCATATCAAAATTCTTCCTCTTACCATTGCTCTTAAAGACATTAAAATACTTTGAAACTTCTTCCTTTCCTATACGGAAATATGTTATTCGTGGAATTTTTTAGTATTGCGAACGACATGCCATCTTAAGATTCTTAAGAGATATGATGATGTGGTTTTGACAGTCCTGATGTGACAATTTTGTATGAAACGAATAATGCCGAAAACGGAAATTTTATATCTCCCCTATAGTTTCGTAGCTATACTGGGTAAAAATGATAGTTTTGGCGCATAGGTACTTGTCCCTCGGAACAGTGTGCTTATCAATTTACCCAAATGCCTGTGATTTTTGGATGAAAATGGTCTTAAGCGATTTGGTTCGACTCATACTGATCAAGAATTCGTGGTCCAAATCGATTCTGCTCTGCCGGTCCGGCCGTAGGTAAACACGCCACACAAAAAACACTGTTAGTAGAAACAATGGCATAACCATTGAATCAATGATATACTGTATTCCCTATTCCTGAATGATTACTATATTTAATTCAATGCTTATCTTGTTCTTCCTATGCCAATGCTGCCTATTTTTGATTCAATTATAGGTCTCATTGATTTTATCTAAGCAGTAAAATTATTCAATGAAATGCTATAATTGGGACAAGAAAAGCGTTAGTTAGTTTCAATGAAAGAATACAATTAAAACAAACCCAACTTTTTTTCTATCAATTAACTATAATATTTCAGGAAAATAAATATATTATTGAATAACTATACATTTGGATTGTTTTAAATGTAGGATAAATTAAAACTGAAACAAGATGTAATTTCTTGAAAGGTAGTTTAATATAAAAAGAATGAATGCTTGATTTTGATTTAAATAAACTTCATATTGGAGAAAGAAACTACATCAATTGAATCAATATGATGCAGTTGTTAGAAATATTTTACTATATTTGAATTGAAAGTTTATTATTGTTAATTTAACTCTTTAATTTATTGATTGAATGATAAGATGTATCAAATAAAACTAGTTTGAATGTTTTACATTTGTTTATTATTTTATCAACAAAATCATAAATGTTGTCTCAAGAACACAATAACAATAAGTGAACAGTAACATACTAATATTCATAACAAAACAATAACTTATTTCCTCTAATTTGAACATAGTTATGGTACTGTAATAATAAAGCGACAATATTAAATAGGGATCTTAAGGGATATTTTTCTTTTCGATTTTCTAAACCTCAAAAAACTACATAAGCAAAACCTTGTTTGAAATTAGAATCAATGTTAGAGACTTGATAAAATTTTTACTAACATCAAACTCTGTAAGTAGTGGATAACTGTGGGACGAGAACTAATTTCGTCGTGTTTTAAAATTTTGTAAGTGTCAGTTGATTCGACTATGTATGATCTATAATGAAAGTTTGACTTATTTAAGTTTAAATTTTCACAAATAAAACGACAAATATTCGTTGAATGATCGAAAAGTATATGCCTGATTTGATAGTAATGAAGGAACCCTCATTAGACATTACCACATCACCTATATTAAATCTTATTCCATTTTTTTCATACCATTTTATTTGGTTAAAAATGTCTTTATGATAATCCAAACTGACTTCATTTAAAAATTTATAATTCCAAAAGTTTGACTGTCTACTGTGATTGATTCTATCTTAACCGCATTCTGAAGTCACAATTTTAGTAGCAAATCGAATTTGACATTTCTTACCAAGAGTTAATGATGGTATATTTTCCGGCTTTGAACACTGTTTGCAATTATTTCAAGCTCGCGATGTTTTGCCTCAAATCGTTCCGGAGATATTTTTGCAATAGGTCCGACTTTTCATATGGTAGCAGGATAGTGAAGTAAATGATGATGTTTAGGTTTTAAATTATAATTTGTAAATAAACTTACAATTTAACAAGTAAAAGTACTTGTAATGCACATTGAAAACAAGTGAATTTCACCAAATACTGCTCCCACTTTTAGTTGGATTACAATTTTACGAATTAATTTAATCGGTATTGTTACCTTAATTCCTAGTTAGTTATTTTTATGGAGCGCATATTGGACAAAAAATACCGTATTCCTAAAAAAACTCTCTCAAATAATGCATAATTTGGGGAAATATTTGATTACCAAAAAAATGTTATAGCAAGTCAACCTTGAAAGATAGATATATGCTGTCGTGGACTTTTTTGTAGAGGTATTAAAGAGGTACATTTCCATCGTACAATGTATCCCTGTAAATCTTTCGGTTTTTGCAGCCCACGTGAGAGAGTATCCAAATATGGCTAATTTTTGTACTTTAGTGAAGTTCTAGTAGGTATCTTAGATTTTTCTAGTGAAAAATATAGCCTATACTGATCCGGGATACTGTAGCATTTAAAAGGTAAAAGAATTTTTGAAATCGGTCCAGTAGTTTTGGAGTTAATCTATATAATATTAGTATAGATTAGGTACTATTAAAAAGCAGGGGTTAGTAATAGAAGGGTGAAAATTTAGGGTTGTATGTATTTTTTAATGCCACATAATAAAAAAGTAAAGAAAAAAAAATATATCCGAAAAATAAAAGAAAATTTTTGGGGTGGACACCCCTTATCACTTAAGGGTTTGAAAAATAGAAAGTAGCCGATTCTCGGGCTTACTGAATGTGCACAAAAAATTTCATAAGAATCGGTTAAGCCGTTTCGGAGGAGTATCAAGTCGAACACAAAACAGTGTGACACGAGAAGTTTATATATTAGAAGATAATCCGCCGTATTCACAAAGCGTTGTTAAGTGTTTCAATCTCCGTTAAGTCCTAACGGAGGACCTCAGTTAAGGATAAATATGAATCGCAACCTCAATTAAAGTATTTAACGGTGGTTAGACAGGCCTGTTTCACGTTAATTTGCACGTTATCTGAGGTTGTGATTCTTATTTATGCTTAACTGAGGACCTCAGATAGGACTTAACGGTGATTGAAAGGTTTGTGAATACGGCGGTATACCTATTGCACTATGGCCGATAAGTTATGGGAAACACTATGTATATCTAGGTACTTACAAAAGTTGATTTTGTAATCATTTCAATGATGTCTTGATTTTTGTTTTGAGATGTTTCTTCAATATATGCATTCAGATGCCTCATAAAATCCAATCTTAACCCGATAGGAGGAATTAATTCTTTAATATCGTCCTTTTTAAGTATCAATAAAGTATCTAATGATATGTCGTTGGCTAAAAATGAAGATATATTATAATGCTGATCAATATATTCAGTAGAGATTTCAGCAATTATTTATAAGTTCGAACAAAAAATAAAAGGAGGGAAATTGAAATTACACAATGGGAGTACAAATAGCTTTTGTTACATAGATTGTTATTCTAATATCAGTTCAATACGTGTACCTAATAGGTTGAAATAGTGAAATAACTAACATCCTAGCAACTATCGGTAAAATAAGTACCATCATTAGATTGTCTTTCGTTTATGGCACACATTCACAATAAAACGGAAGGCTTTGAGACATTTTTATATGAATATGAAGGTATTTACCCTGAAAATGTGGAACTAGGGATCCCATTCCCCACTTATTTAATAGATCTTCTATTTTCAAACTCTTTGTTCGCAGTAACACACACACGCAACACGTAACTAAATACTAAATCAAAATCCTGTCGCATCTTGTCTTGATGCAGTCGTCTTCGTAGCTTTTCGCTCACTACACTGGTTGCATACCTACTTTATTTACTATTTTTGAATGAATCATAGGCTTCATTGGAATAAATCTAGTTATTGTTCCGTTACTATTTTTAGCTATTGAATAAAATGAATCAATTCATTCAAATATAGGTTGTATTCAAAGCAAATATAGTTCTTTTTTATTTCAATATTATTCTGATCGATTCATTCAAACAGAAGTCTTATTTAACGGATATGCAGTTCTTCCTTATTTCAATATTATTCTGACTGAAATTGAATGATAACCATATTATTCAATGGATTATCTGAATTTAATTACTTCAAAAATAATTCATTGATCTAAGAAGAAATTTTATTGCGCCAATTAGAACGATGTCAATAAAATATCTATTATTGCCGTTAGTACAGTATTTTTTGTGTGCGATAACTCTCGATCTGAATGAGCTAGGCAGTTGAAATAGTTAGAGTAGATTTGGGAGAAGAACATCTCGGTTGAGTTCATTATTGAGCAAATGGGCATTATGGTTTCGGAGTAATGAAAAAAATTGGTTCAAGCACTGACGTGAAGTCAGGAGCTTTTGCTCGTATGTTCTATTGTCCATTCTCCTGTATTGGACACTTTTAATCGAATTTACCATGGTAAATTCGATTAAGAGTGTTCGATACAGGAGAATGGACAATAGAACATACGCGCAAAAGCTCCTGACTTCACGTCAGTGCTTGAACCAATTTTTTTTCGTGAATTCAAGAGCTTTTGCGCGTATGTTCTATCGTCCATTCTCCTGTATTGAACACTCTTAATCGAATTTACCATGGTGAATTAGATTAAGAGTGTCCAATACAGGAGAATAGACAATAGAATTCACCATGGTAAATTCGATTAAAAGTGTCCAATACAGGAGAATGGACAATAGAACATACGCGCAAAAGCTCCTGACTTCACGTCAGTGCTTGAACCAATTTTTTTTCGTGAATTCAAGAGCTTTTGCGCGTATGTTCTATCGTCCATTCTCCTGTATTGAACACTCTTAATCGAATTTACCATGGTGAATTAGATTAAGAGTGTCCAATACAGGAGAATAGACAATAGAATTCACCATGGTAAATTCGATTAAAAGTGTCCAATACAGGAGAATGGACAATAGAACATACGCGCAAAAGCTCCTGACTTCACGTCAGTGCTTGAACCAATTATTTTTTCGTGAAGTCAGGATAGAAAGCAATGATGAAAAAATTAACACATTATTGTCTACCTTCAATTCTTCTTTAGGAGAAGAATACATAATTATTCTTGAAAAATATTACTGGAATTAATGTCATATTTAAATAATCAAAGTAAAGAAAATTATAAGTTTAGTTACTAACATATTGAATGAAATTCAATTCAAAGTAATATTCAATTACTCATTCTCAACCAATAAATGTCCATTGATAGATCTAAAGGTGATGAGTTGAAACATAAAGATATATTCTCATTAGTGATAGAAAAACTGGCCTAAAATTCCTCTCTACCCATCACGAGATATAATATCCACAAATGAGCCTCTCACCTTACAAGATCAGAAGCCTTCAACAAAATTTCAGCGATATCATATCAAAAATAATACATAAACCTTTCAAAAGTCCCCTCTCGCAAATATACTCCTCTGAAGGCACATGGATCTCTTGAAGAAGAATCGTCTTCTCTATTTCTCAAAGATATTCACTCTTGTTCCTAGAAATCCCTTCAATATTTAGTTGCCTCCTCCTAAGGAGGATCTCTTTCAAAACCAGGTCTGACCACTAATGTAGGGCTATCATCTCCCATACATTTGTGATGAAATAACACGATTTTCCCATACCATACGCGCAAAAGATATGTCATCATGACATTCAAATTTTTATTTTTGAAGGTTCTCGCAAAAATACGACCATAGACAACATATCATACGACGATTCGCATCCGCTACCGCTACCGCTTCGCTACCGAACTCACAAAAGGCTGCGCGGTTCTCCAACAATATAGATCCGATCGTGTTCAAACTTGGAATTCTGCATTAGAGTTAGGTTCTGAAGGCTCTTCCAAAATTTCAGCCATGCCGGACGAATAGTTTATCATATATAGATTTTTCTTCAATCATTTTTAATCATTTTTTTTTTAATTTTCTTGTTATACCATCCTCACAAAATTCTGCAAGAATTTTCGCGTTGGCATTCTACAACTAATAACCATGTTTGAATTCAATCGGTTTTGTATTCTTCGAGTTAATGAGGAACAAAAAACAACCAAATTTCATAAAATTTCAGATGGCTATAACTCTAAAACCGTTTGGACGATTATGCTCATAAACAAACTCAAATGTCGCATTCAGGTGCACAACCTAACCTGATTTTCAAGCCGCTATCTCTTTCCGTTCTCAGGTTATCGTAACAACAAAAGTATTTTTTAATAATTTTTTAATAATTTTCTAGCGATACGATTCTCACAAAATTTCACAAACGTGCTCAGGTCTATATTCTACAACTATTCACCAAGTTTAAATTCGATAGGATTTATTTTGGTCTAAAACGAAATTATTACTCGGAAACCATTGGGCCGATTATACCCATTAACGAACTTGTCCGTCGTATTGGGATGCGCCACCTACCCTGAAAATTTCAAGTCGCTAGCTCTTTCCGTTCTCAAGTTATCATGGCAGCGGCCGGACGGCCCTACGGCACCACAGAATTAAATTTCACATTTGGGCAAAACTATAACGCGATGTTCCCCAGAACATACGCGCAAAAAATGTTTACAAAACTAATCTCAAATTAAATTTGTTGTAAGATGCAATTTCATCATAGGAATCCATTGATACCATTTTTGAATCTATAACAAGCTAATACTTTCGGAGATATGATCTTTCAAAATTTCAATATTTAATCGTATTTCTGTTTTCACAGAATGATGTACATTCCAGTTAATCAAATTGGGGTAGAATATCTCCAGTAGAAACAAAACTGGAATACCTATTGGCTAGGTTTCAATTAATATAATAATAAGTACAGATTCAAGGAATTAATATCTCGGATAAGTTCGTTATTGGGTATAGAATCGGTCTGTTGGTTTCGCTTTTTTGTCGCTCTAGTTCCTCGGAACTGAGTGCTTATCAATTTGCCCAAATGTCTGTAATTTTCGAATTTTTCGATGAAAATGGTGTTAAACGATTTGGTTCGACTCACTGATCAAGAATCCGTGGTCGAAATTCATTCTGTCCGGCCGGTCCGGCCGTAGGCACGATAACTCTCGAACGGAATGAGCTAGACAGTTGAAATTTTCAGAGTAGGTTTGGGAGATAAATATCTCGGCTAAGTTCGGTTATTGGGCAAATTCGGACAGATGGTTTCGGAGTAACAAAAAAAATTTTTTTTTTACAAAACATTCCATGTTAAATTTTTTCAATAAGCAGTTTTACCATAAGAATCCAATGATATCATTTTTAACTCTAACAAGCTAATGCTTTCGGAGATATGATTTTTCAAAATTTCAATAATAAATCGTATTTCTACGTTGTCACAGAAGGATATAGTTATTCTATGTATGAATTGTCATAATGTCAACTTATTTTCCTGAGACACGACATTATCTAATCAATCGAAGAATTGTGAGCGAAGTGAGAAAAATCTCAGTTGTTTGCCTCGAAATTATTTTTTCTCAGAAAAGTCTTACATTTCGGAACGGAACATGAAGTAAGAGATCTGAGAGTATAGTGAGGCATAGAATGCTCAGTTCTCTCAATTTATGGCGGGACTGACGGAAGGGAATATTATAACTTCAAAAATATTGGGGTTGAAATACTCGTATTTTAGAGATGCAACGGGGACCTCACCCAAAAATGTTTGAAAATATGACGTAAATATTGAAAGCATAATTCTGGTTAGAGAGAGGAGAAAATTTGGTGAACGTAGATCAGGAAATGTTTGATCGATTACAAGGTAATTTTTCATTATTACTTCTCTTCTTTCATACATGTTTTATGGAATATCTACTATCTGTAGGTACTTTAAACCTGGTTTGGGCAATTTTGATACAATAGTTTCATAATTTTAAGCTAACCTGCGGATTTGGATTTTCCTTGTGGTTTGTAAGTGATTCATTTCAGCTTTAAATAAGAAACATATGTGTCAAATAAAAAAAAATATACACATGGTGGTTCACTTGTTATCACCCCAGGAAGATATAAGCAAAATTCATAAAACATCCTGTATCTCGGTTACAAAGACAGTCAGAGTCAATAAATGTGACATATCTATAACCACTTCAGTGCCCTCTAATCGCCTTTTAAGTATTTACGTTTCCCAATGAAACACCCTGTGTGAGGAATGGAAGATTGAATTGAAGTTTGAAGAAGTTATTAGAAGAAAGAGATAAACGGTATTCCAATTCAAAGTTCTTCATAACCATATCCGTTCACGTTTGCAAGGACAATTATTGTATAGGTTAAGGTTAGTCGAGTCATATAAAATTATATGGAATTTAGGTTCTCTTCTTTTCTTTATTGAATCGTTTATATTAAATTTCTGAGTTCATTTCAGTTTATTCAAATAATTTCTGTTTGGAATGCTTTCTAAATAATTTTTCAATGAAATTCCAATTATTTAAATCGGATTTATGCGCAGTTATTTTAATTAGGAATGGTATGAAATTTGCAATTCATAATACCATAACAATATAAAGGCTGAAATTTCAAGTATCTCATCCTGGAGATAATAAGTATCCGAGATATTGGAGTAGCCCCATGCCCCATGGATTTCAGAGATGTTTCGCTGTGGGTCCTTATATTTTTCGGATTGAGTTTTACTTATTTAGTTTTTTTTCTTTATCTACCGTATAAAATGAAGCAACTGTATAATGTATATGACATGTTCGTGTACAAACAGACGGGACATGAATTCTTTTTTGCCATTTGGCAAACGTCAAATAGTAAAATTCCCAAGCAGATATTCGTCCATTGTTACATCTCGCTTCAGGACAAGCTGAAGGCGAGTAAATCATTGTCGAAATGAACTCAACCATGCCAACTTAACGAATCAAATAAACATAAACTAAGAAAATCTTGTCATTCTTAATGGGAAGTTCTAATGCGGCAAACTGCCCTGATTATAAGGACCCAACGTTGCAATTACAAACATTAAAGAAATGCAGAAATGGGACGAACCCACGGGGACCGCTCTGTCAGCGCCCAACCACATTTGGGCGATCACCTTAAGCGTAAAAAATTGAATAAAATATCTCAGCTGGTTAACGATATTCCCAATTTAAAATCAATTTGAATAATGGACTTCAAGCGTGTGCCCGCCGTCGACATATAAAAATGTTAATGTCGTGACAAGATTTCGTATTCTTTTCTCCGGGTCCAAACTCAAATAGTAATCCGAAATACTAAATTAGCCGCCACCCCGGGGCGCCAGCGACTAACTCGGTCATTAATACAAATTACGAGTCGATTACGAGCAATTTTAACGAAATTTATCAAATTGTTTGCAATAAATTTGCATTTTTGATGTTTCTATGCGCAGCCGGCAACTGCAGCGGATGCGCTTTCGCGGCGCGGGACGTTTCAATTTGTGGGACACCGCTGTTCTAATTTGCGTGTCCTTTTCACTTTTTTATGTGATCATTTAAAAAACATTAGGTCCTCTATTCTGCGTGTAGGATAGTATGATTAAAGGGCGAATGGTTCTTCCCTGATATGTGTCTATGATTATAGATATGTGACTTCGTTCTAAGAATCTTCCACAATCATTATGGCTGCATGGAGGTGTAGAAACTTTTGGAAATTTGTTCGTCAACTAAATAAAATAGAATTCTCTTGAAATGGGTAATCTTGTGGAATTCAAACTTGAAAGACATCGATTTGGAGGATTAATAGGTAATGAATTCAACCAACCTCCTGACGACCTATTTTGAATTCTAAAAATAGCAAATATAATCATTTATATAGTAAATTTAAGGGTGGAGAAGAAAAATACGGCAAGTCACATTTTAATTGTTTTCAGAAAATTCGAAATTTAACATTCGCTACTACTCAATATATACAGCAAGCACCAAAAATATAGAAAAATGCATTTATTTTCTCCTCCTACCATTTCGTTTATATATTATAATATTTATTATCGTTATTCAGAAAAAAGCGAGATGAGACGAGATAACTGATAACGAGACGAGACCGAGACTCAAACGAGACTTAATTTTTTGGGAATTGGCGAGACCGAAACAACATTTTTTATATGCTCGCCTACTCTCGTCTCGTGTGAAGCCCCGCCTCTTTCAGGAAGTGCGGGAAATGATTTGATAGGTCAAATGAATTCATATTTTAAGGAACATTTTTCCATAATTTTGATTGTTCTAAAATTTCCCGTTACCATGCAGTATGCAGTATCCTTACATAGTATAAAACAAAGTCGCTTCCCGCTGTCTGTTTGTACCTATGTATGTAGATCTTTAAAACTATGTGAAGGATTTTGATGCGGTTTTTTTTAATAGATAGAGTGATTCAATAGGAAGGTTTATGTGTATAATACAAGCATAATATGTTAGAGAAACACTGTTAATTTTAGAGGTTTCTAATGTGATGTCGTAAATCAACACATTTTTTTGCGCTTACATTGCAAACGCTGACTGAACCCTACGAGATAGATCAAAATAATGTAGTACAGTATGGTATACCTTAAAATGGTCTACAAAAAAGTCCGCGATGGTATATGTCTATGGATAACCCACAATAACCATTACGATTACGAAGTAATTTTAAGCAATACAGCATTGATCCTTATCCAATTAAGTACCTTAAATGCCCTGTGCATTTAATATTGATCCATATGGCCATTTACAGCATGTAATCTAAATGAATATTTTCGAAGATATTGCAATTTAAAATGCAGGGACGTGCAGTTGCGGTGGTACGGACCGGGGGGCCGTCACATCCAGGATAGGGATAGAAATCGAATACAGAGAGCCAGACAATCATCTGTAGAGCGTGAGGCTCGCCTCAGCCAGGATAGATGTATTGATTCCCCGAATTCTTCTGATACCATCGGATTTACTGATCCAATTTAAACGCCTACAATTTCCGGTAAAGATATATTTTGCAATGACTATTAATAAATCGCAGGGTCCAACTTTCAACGCTATAGGCTTATATTTGAGCGTTGAGTGTTTTTCTCATGGCCAATTGTATGTCGCTCTTTCAAGAGTAACCTCTAAAGAAAACATGTTTGTATTGTCTAACGACAAAAATGCTGTGAACGTTGTATATAAAGAAATTCTGTAGTATATTTAGTATCAGCATTTCAACCGTGCGAAGCCGAGGCGGGCAGCTAGTACAAGTCTAAAAATTGGTTCAAGCACTGACGTGAAGTCTGGTAAATTCGATTAAGAGTGTCCAATACAGGAGAACGGACAATAGAATTCACCATGGTATATTTGATTAAGAGTGTACAATACAGGAGAATGGACAATAGAACATACGCGCAAAAGCTCCTGACTTCACGTCAGTGAATTTTTTTTTTTTCGTAATTTTTTTAAAAAAATTTCTAGCGGTACGATTCTCACAAAATTTTACACACGTCCTTATGTCGATATTCTACAACTAGTTAGCAAGCTACAATTTCATCGGGTCTATATTTTTTGAGTCATCGAAAAATAATATTCCAGATGGGTATAATTCCGAAACCGTTGGGCCGATTATGGCCAACAGCGAACATTATTCTCCCATTTAAATGCGCAACCTACCCTGAAAATTGCAAGTCCCTATCTCCTTTCGTTCGGGAGTTATCGAGGCAACGGTCACCCATCCAGCTACTGAACTCACACAAGGCTGCTCAGATCTCCAACAATATAGATCCGATCATGTTTAAACTTGGAACTTGGTAGTAGAGTTAGGTTCTGAAGGCTCTCGCAAAATATTTGCCATGTCGGATGAATAGTTTCTGATAAATAGAATTTTTTTCAAAGATTTTTTAAAAAACATCTAGTGATACGATCCTCACAAAATTCTGCAAGAATTTCCGTGTTGGTATTCTTCAACTAATAACCATATTTGAATTGGATCAGTGTAGTATTTTTTGAGTTATTAAGGAAATAACAACCAAATTTCAGATGACGATAACTCCAAAACCGTTAGATCGATTATGCTCATAAACAAACTCAAATGTCATATTCATGCACAACCTAACCTGAAAATTTCAAGTCGCTATCTCTTTCCGTTCTCAGGTTATCGAGACATAAAAAATATTTTCGAATATATTTTTTTAAATTTTCTAGTGATACGATTCCCACAAAATTTCACGAACGTGCTTAGGTTTATATTCTACAACTATTCAACAAGTTTCAATTCGATCGGATTTATATTGGTTGAAAACAAAATTATTACTCGGATACCATTGGGCCGATTATGCCCGTTAACGAACTGTCCGTCGTATTGCGATGCGCCACCTACCCTGAAAATTTCAAGTCGCTAGCTCTCTCCGTTCTCAAGTTATCGTGGCAACGGCCGATTTATTCATCAGGGAGTCGAACCCAATCGTTTGAGACCATATTCGGCGAAAAATTCGAAAATTACAGACATTTGGGCAAAATGATAACGCGATGTTCCCTAGAACATACGCGCAAAAAGAACATCATGAAAGTGGACAAACCAACAACGAGCGGAGCATGCCACAGCCAGAAGGAAACTGTTATGCATGCAGAGTCCATGCTCCATCAGGATATGTGGAAAAACACAATGCGGCACTCCGAATTGCCTACTTCGATCTCAGAGAGGTTTATATGGTATAGACAACGAACCAGTGCTACCATATGTATCTCTGGAGATTGAAGCTGTTGTTGAAAATCACAGAGCACACATCTACTGAAACTATGCCATTTCAACAACTCGGCAGATCCACGCCATAAAGCTAGTCCTGCTTGTCCTGCTGGACAAATATCTCAAGGAATTGTTTGTCGTCGAATTTTCCTCTCCCGCTGAATATAATGTGGTGATGAAAGAAGAACAGAAGAGGGAAAAATACAAGGATTTAATATTCGAACTTGTAATCCGGTATCCAAGGCATAAGGTTAGGATCGTCGTTCTAATCACAGGATGCCTAGGCGGAATGGGAGCGAAGTAGACGAACAAATTGAAGATCATTCCGGCCTGCAAATTCCTGGCCTAGGATTTAGCGCACAGAATGCAGACAGCGGTGTTGCTCGGATCACTTCGAGTATTCAGGTCCCATCAACTGTAAAGGCCGCTTGCAACTCATCTCTTTTGTTAAGGGACGCTATAAGGGCAGGACGAAGAACTACTCCAATACGGAACGTGCGAGGTTTTTAAGTGAGTAACCAATCAACAACTGGAGTCTCACACCCCTGAGAGAAGCAGCCCCTTTCAGGGAGAGCATATAAAGGGTTTTTCCTCTCGAGCGAAAAAAAAATATTAAATTACTATTGTGCGGAATGTTTTTTTTTAGTTGTCAACTCATAGTTTCTCATGGCATCAGAACCGTAAGACTGGACCGTTTTGTTTACAATGTTAGAAATTACTCTAAGAATACACTATTGAAAATAAACCACTGCTATACGAGGGTTTTTTTTTCATGTAATGGCACAATTGAATATTATTGAACTAATTCGTGCCCTTACGGCACCAGAAAGAAAGCACTGCTATTTTGGACCCAACAGTAAATGTAAATATTCGAATGGGTGGTCATCACAAAAACAGCCTTATTTATTTTCGACACAACAAAGAAGAATGTTTTTGAACTTTACATCACCACAAACACAGCACTGTTCATTTTCGGACCAACAGTGAATGTGACACCACAACAGGAGTGAGCAACCAATTTGTGCCTTCAGTTCTAGTACCTCCGATTCGGAGGCAAACTATTGCATCGTTGGATGAAGCATAAGCAGCCTGTGCGATGTGAACTCAACCCAAGGATATGTAGTAAGGATCTCAGGATCCTGAATCTTGCATCTGTTTGTTTCTATAATTTTCGAGACATCAATGGCATTACTTATTAGAGAAAGTTTCAAGAATATTTAATTTTACATTTCACTTAAGAAAATAGGGAGTTTTGGTAGATTCTGTTGAAATTGATAGTAGCTATTACCAGTCAATGTATCAGGCAGAATGAAAGATCTGATGATGAATCTGTCCTTCCTTCCCGCCCAAACATTGAATAAAAACCTGTTTTGACTATTCATCAGAACCGATGAATGTGGATTATGTGAATTACTGTTGCATGGTAACGAACATTAATATGTTCCGAATAATTTCAATTTCTTTCTAGAGTTAAGAGTAATACCTACCGCAAGGTCACGATTCGAATTCCGCTAGAGCTCTATTGAAATTTTAGCGAACATTTTTTTATATATATTTTTATTATCATAAGGAATGTTTGACAATCCAATTTAAAAATTTTGGTTTTTCTAGCTAAACCATTAAAAAAATTGGTTCAAGCACTGACGTGAAGTCAGGAGCTTTTGCGCGTATGTTCTATTGTCCATGCATTCTCCTGCAATGGACACTCTTAATCGAATTTATCATGGTAAATTATATTGTCCATTCTCCTGTATTGGACACTCTCAATTCGAATTTACCGAGGTAAATTCGAATTCAATTTTTTTTTCGTAATTTTTTAAAAATTTTCGACTGGTACGGTTCTCACAAAATTTTACACAAGCCCCTATGTCGATATTCTACAACTAGTTACCAAGCTTTAATTTGATCTACTCTATATTTATTGATATATCGAGGAAAGTATATTCCAGGTGGGTATAACTCCGAAACCGATGGACCGATTATGCCCAAAATCGAACTTGACTCTCCCATTGGGATGTGCAACCCACCCTAAAAATTGCCTAAGAAGTCCCTATCTCCTTTCATTCAAAAGTTATAGAGACAACGGTCACCCATCCAGCTACTGAACTCACACAAGGCTGCTCGGATCTCCAACAATATAGTTCCGATAGTGTTCAAACTCGGAACTTGGTTGTACAGTTAGGTTTTTAAGGTTCTAGCAGCGATGTCGGACGAATAGTTAAAGATATATAGAATTTTTTTCAATGATTTTCTATGATTTTTTAGAATTTTTTTAGTGATTCGATCCTCACGTAATTTCGCAAGAATTTTCGCGTTGGCCGTCTACAACTGATAACCATGTTTGAATTGGATCGGTTTTGTATTTTTCGAGTTATTAAGGAAATAAGAACCAAATTTCAGATGGGTATAACTTCAAAACCGTTTGGCTGATTATAACTATAAACAAACTGAAATGTCCCATTCAGATGCACAACCTTACCAGAAAATTTCAAATCGCTATTTACTTCCGTTCCCAGACTTTCGTGACATAAATAATATTTTTTGATATATTTTTAAAAATTTTCTAGGAATACGATTCTCACGAAATTTCACAAGCGTCCTTAGTTTTGCATTCTACAAACTACTCACCAAGTTTCAATTCGATCGGACTTCTAAAGTTATCGTGGCAACGGCCGGACGGCCGGCCGGACAGAATTAAATTTGACCTTGAATTCTTGATCAGGGAGTCAAACCCAATCGTTTGAGACCATTTTCGGCAAAAAATTAGAAAATTACAGACATTTGGGCAAAATGAAAACACGATGTTCCCCAGAATATAAGCGCAAAAAAATAAATGAGAAATTATATACTGATCAGTGAACACAGTTTACACTACCACTATACCAACACATTTCTCTATCTTACGAGCGTTTCGATACCCAAGTTATCTTCTTCAGATACTGAGAGTAAACTGTTCAGTTTACCTTCTCTGAAGAAGATTTAGTTATCGAAACGCGTGTAAGATAAGTGAAATGTGTTAGTATTGGTGTAGTGGTAGTGATAGTTGCAGTGTGAAGTCTGTTCAGTTCAGCATCATCAACGGTTCCAAAAATTCTCAACAAATCATAGCCAAAGCATTAAAAAAAAAAAAATAAGTTAGAAATCAAGCGAAAATTTTGGACGACTATAATAAAAATCCCATCGATATGTTTTGATTCTGTTTGCAGATTCTCGTTGAGGTTGAAAATTAGCATTACCGTGGAAAAGTTCCTAAAATTCGGATGAATTTTTTTGCTGTAGATATGTAAAAAGAAGTTTCACGGAATTTCCGGAGAAAATGTTTAAGGGAAATTCTTAAAAATCAAGTTAATTCATAAAGTGAAATTTAAATTGCCAACCGCTAATAATATCACGAGATTTGTAGGTTTTCCGCCATTTTGAAATACTTTTTCAGAATTTTACACCTTTTCTGAATTGAGCACAAAAAATACTAAGATGTGATAAGAAACCGTTATTCCAAAGGTTACATCGTAATTGACCACCCTCAATAGAATATTGCTCAAAAATGACGTTGTATCTCGCTGATGCTTCGAAAACGGGGTATATGTCATAAAGCAAAAATTTGCTCCCGATGTCAAAAAGACGCTATATTCGTTTGTCCAGTTTATGATGAAACACCCTGTATATATTATGAACAATATTCTATTTTCTTCATATGACAGATCTCTGTCGAATATCAATTGATGAATTATCTATAGTTGAATCACAAAATCGTAGTAGGAATCTATACGTTTCAGCTTTATTAGGTGTTGAAAATATGAGAAATCATCTTATGATACCAAGGAACGAGCATGCTGAAGATCCTGTCGCCAGGCCAGGTGTATGCTCATATAATTTTACTGTATTCTGATACTCAAATAACGCATTTCGTTATGCTTATGCAGAGCCTGTGGAATTGAGTTGTTTCTTCCATTTTTCAGAGTCCACAATCTTTGAAGGAAGGGATGTCGTTCATAGCAACTTTGGACTACAACAACTGGCAGGTGAGCATTTTGAAATAGTATTTTCTCCACTACTGCTATTTATACAAGGTGTCCCACTAGTAACTCAGAGGACGATATAAGCGTAACGGTCAAAGTTTGGTAAAATGTTTTGATGCAAACTTGAATGACTCCAAGAAAAGCACAACCTAACAAATATTTTCGAATATATCGGGTGTCCCACAGAAGAGGAATTGAGGGTGACTTTGAATTTTCAAATGGCACACTATATTCAGTAGTTTTTTTTTTTATCTCTGGAACTTCCTGCTTGCTCTTTTATACTTTTCACATATTTTTGTTTAACAGTTATCGAAATATTTGTCATTTTGACAAAAAAAATGTTGACAATGTAATGTACCATTGCGGTAATAGGACATAACAATAAATGTGTGTTGTTCTGAATTTAAGTCATTGCAGATAATTTGGAAACTCAATGGTGACGGGATTTACCCTGAAAATGCATGTAAAAATGAATATCTGGCGAAATATCCTAATGCTCCGATTCTAGAATCTTCTCTAAAAGCCCACATCAGAGTTTATGCAGACTGGAAACCTTAACAAGGGAAAATCAACAGGAAGACCTCAAGAAGTAGCTGAAGAACTGAGAACACGAGATAAACATAATCCTCAAATGTCCCTGAATAAATTATCTTTACAGGCTGGTGTCCTCTTGGGTACTTACCATAAGGTGTTGAAATGAAAACTGAATTTGTATACCCTTACAAAATAACGACGGTACAGCAACTTCTACCAATAGATATTTCACTTCGCCTAGAGCACTGCTATTGATTTCAAAATAATCTTAACGTCGACAGATTATTGAACATAAGTTTTTTTAGTAATGTGGCTTAGTTTCACTTGTGGGGTTATTTTTTTTTCTATCTATTTATGTGCTAGGCAACTGTAGGCCAGCTCCACAGTTATAATCTTATCGCAAACTCTTTCAATTTATTTTTGCACATTCACACAACCCAACACCAAATCCATGCCCTGAGCGGGATTCGAACCCGCGACCCCGGCACCACAGTAGGTCTTGATCCCCACTGCACCACCTGGGCCGGCACTTGTGGGGTTATGTGAATTTTCAAAACTACAGAATGTGGACATCTGAGAATCCTCACAGTTTTATTGAGATTCCATTACATTCCCAACTCTGATAAACCTATACTTTCGGAGATACGATTTGTCAAAGTTTGAACAAGAGCACCAGAGCTACTGTCCACAGGGCTTTCCCACTTCTTTTAAGATGCAGTTTCATCTTAAGAATCCAATGACATCATTCTCAATTCTAACAAACTAATACTTTCAATAATTAATAGTAATTTTATGATTTCGTAGAATGCTCTAATTATAAAATTATAATTTGCTGATGTATGTACATTCAACATGAGGTGAGTCATAGAGCTACGTTTTGAATTCAATTACGTAAATTCTTGAAAATTGACACACAGAAGCCGAATTGAAAAAAGATTACAGCACACGGTCTTCCTAAGTAGTCACCCATCTAAGTACCAACCACGCCCGCTTCAGTGTTCAGACGGTGTCTAGCATATTCAGTATGTTAGGGCCGCAAACAATATTTCTTCCTATAACTCTGCAATTATATTTATGATGCAGTTCTATCATGAGAATCCATTGATATCATTCCCAACTTTGAGAAACCAATACTTTCGGAGATATGATTTTGTCAAAGTATGAACAAGAGCGCCAAAGCTCCTGTCCACAGGGCTTTCCCACACATTTTAAGTTGCGATGTTTTAATGCTGAGGTGAATATATAAGTCTCTCACATAATATTCCATCAATATTTCAAATTCGATTCAATTATTGTTTAAATATGACGATGGCACGGATATTGAATGTCCAAAAAGTGGATATACAATATCTGTGCTTTAAAGCATCGTTGTACTACTACTATGTTACCACCATTTAGGTTTTACTGCTTTTTACTAAATTTTTATATTTAAATAATACGAATCGTTCTCCGAATCTACAAATTCGTAATTTGTTACGAAATCCAGGGGAGGAAGGGCAGCTGCTACCCCCTGCTCCCCCTTGTGGGCACCTATGCTGGTTTATATTCAGTTTAGAGTCCTTACGTTAGCATTATATTCATACGAAATTTTGATGATCCTCTCTTCAGAAATCCATTAAATTGTATCAGGTATAACTAAAATTGAATTGTAGAACTGTATACTCCTTTCACTTTTATAAAGTCTCCCGGTTGGCCATGAAAATTTGACACATTTCACCATTTATATTTTGAAAATGTGAGGTTATAGTCATTTACATTTCAGATAACTATGCAATGTTGTCCTCTCTACAAAGAAGTCGTAGTAATTACGTTTTTTCACAATGTGAATTTACTTCGGAAAAATAATGAATTTGAGAAGATATTATGTGAATTTAACAATTCCGCACTTCTGACGACTGTAGAAGAAAATTCTTCCTCTGTTAGTAGAAATAATTCACGTATATAAACTGGTTGGAATATTCAATTATGCTATTTTCTTGTATGGAAATCAAGAACCAAGAGTTGGAATTTTATTGAAAAATAATGGATAGAGTAGTCCGTTACTTTGTGATAGTTCATTTGAAAGAAGAACAAAAGTACCTGAATAACCCGGCATGAAAACTTCTAAACGAACAGCCGTACATATGGAATTCCTCACTTTTCTCAAGAAGACATTTAAATACCTTGTTGCACAACTTGAAATACACCAGTTTCAAAATGCAGTAGTACTACGAAACACGAGTCATTCTTAAACCCCAATAAAATAAAATGGGTTCAAGCCCTGTGGACAGGAGCTTTCTGGCGCTCTAGTTCAAACAGACAAATTATATCTCCGAAAGTATTGGTTTCTCAGAGTTGGGAATGATATCAATGTATTCTTATGATAGAACTGCATCATAAAGGAAATTCAATTCAAATAATAGTTTATTTATCAAGATTAAATGAACAATCTGAGAATGAGAACTGCACCATGGAAGAAACCAAATTAAAATAGCTGAAATGAATTTGACTCTCTCTTATAGAACAGGATGACATGTACGAGTATGAACACAGATCATATAATAAAGATTAGATAGAATAATGATAACATTCTGTGAAAACATAGAAGTACGATTCATTATTGATATTTCGAAAAATCATATCTCCGAAATTATTAGCTTGTTGGTGTTGAAAATGATATCTATGGATTTTTATGGTGAAACTGCATCTTAAGTAAAAATTGAATTTGAAATTTGTTACTAAAAAAAAATTTTTTTTTCGTTACTCCGAAACCATCTGGCCTATTTTGCCCAATAACGAACGTAACCGAGATATTCATCTCCCTAACCTACTCTGAAAATTTCAACTGCCTAGCTCATTCCGTTCGAGAGTTATTGTAAAAAAAAAATTTTAAATTTAAAAAAAAAATTTTTTACACTTTGCGCTAACCTGGTCAATACAAAACCTTACATACGTATGAAGGTCATGATTCTACAATTTGATGCTAAATTTCAGATAGATCGAGTGATCAGTTTCGGAAATATTAATAAAAAATATATTTTACTAAAATCGGACATAACTCCGAAACCGCTCGATGGATTTTGCCCATTAACGAACTTAACCGAGATATTTACGCTCCAAACCCACCTTGCAAATTTCAATCCTCTAACTCTTTTCGTTCGAGAGTAATCGTGCCTACGGCCGGCCGGTCAGCCGGACGGCCGGACCGGCCGGACAGAATCGATATCGACCTCGGATTCTTGATCAGTGAGTCGAACCAAATCGTTTGAGATCATTTTCAGCCAAAAATTCGAAAATTACAGACATTTGGGCAAATTGATAAGCACCCAGTTCCGAGGAACTAGAGCGCCAATAATGATAAGAAAACAAAGTAATTTCATTCGAGAGTTCAACATGTCAGAATAAAGTTTTCCTATTGCAGATTTTGGTTCTGTATAGCACTTGTTGTTTCTGCTTCTTCAATATTACTTTCAACATTTTCAATTTCAAAGCGAAGAGTTCTTTATTATATTCGAAGATAATGGTCTGTGATAATATTTTGTCTAAGATTGAAGATTATGTTATGATTATGTTGAGAGTAGAAATTGGCAACGTCTCGGAGAATTTTTTTGACCTTGACGATATTTCAACAGTGCCAACCTGCCTCTGCTTTAGTTACAAATACGTGATAGACCTAAATCATGGCCAACCGGGAGGCTTTATAAAAGTGAATGGAGTATACTCGAAAAATTCTGCTCGATCCCTTAGATAATTATATATATGAAGACAGAATATAGATAGTAAAGTTGGAACGTCCTCAATGAAGTTGATTTACTGAGAGTTATTGACATCTTGAAAAGTCACTCATCAGTGAAACCCCCCTATCGGCAGCAGACGGTTGAACAAACTGGTGACGTGCTTCATCGAGCATGTCATCACTACCAACACCCCAATATAGGAGAGCCATTCCATTCATCCCCTTTCATCGTTGACATATCTAGATCGAAATCTCTATCTTTGATTTCATGATCTCAGGAATACTACATGTGGATATGCCTTCCGAAACGCTTCAAGTCAATAATTATCAAAATGTGTTCATATCGAAAAATTCTCACAAGCACAAACTTGAAGTCAGTAGCTTTTGCGCGCATGTCTATGCACGCCTCATACAAAGTCCATCAAGCTGAAATTCGGTACTCGATTGTAAAATGGTGGCTCGAAGTCATGTGCGGAATTATAGCGGATTTTGGTGGATAGTTTATGAAATAATAAATTTTTGAAGAAACAAATTTTTTTCTAGCCATTCTACAAGTAACTGCCAAGTTTTAATTCTATCGGATTTGTATTTTTTGAGTTATTGAGGTAATAACGACATAATTTAAAATGGGTATAACTCCGAAACCGTTTGGCTGATTATGCCCATTAATGAACCTTACTGTCGTATTCGGATGCGCAACCTACCCTGAAAATTGCAAGTCGCTATCTATTTCCGTTCGAGAGTTATCGTGGTAACGGTCACCCATCCAGATACTGATCTCGCGCAACGCTGCTCGGTTTCCAATATTTTTGTAATCTCCTACAATATAGATCTCCTACAATATAGATCCGATCGTTCCAAATTTGGAACTTGGCTGTATAATTGGGTTTTGAAGGCTATCTTAGGCTCGCGGCCGACCGGTTGACCGTTGCCACGATAACATTCGAACGGAAAGGGATAGCTACTTGAAATTTTCAGGGCACGTTGCGCATCCGAATGTAATGGTTACGTTTGTTAATGAGCATAATCCTAGGCATAATCTACCAAACGGTTTAGGAGTTGGACTTTTGTTTTCCCAATAACTCAAACAATACAGATTCGATCGAATTAAACTAGTTGTAGAGTGCCGACACAAAGACTTATATAGTCTTATTATACAATTCTTCCCAGCAACCAAGAGAGGCTTTTCTTTTCTATTAATATTTCCGAATTTTATTTATCATCAGAAGTTGGTAATGAAACATAATAAATATAGATATAAAGCTCGGCCAACTGTGACTTCCGGTTTGAGCGGAAATAACCATTTTCAAACAAAAATGTTGATTATCACGTGAAATTTTAACTTTTTGAATAAAACGTTCTGAGTAAACTTGTTTGAAATTACCCTTTAGGTCAATGTGCAACATTTCAGGCCGGAAAACCTTGAAAAATAGTTTTTCGTTTTTTGCTTATAACTTTTTTAAAATTTGATTAATTAGCTAACGGATTTTTATATGGGGACTACACAATATTAGTGTCAGCATGAATAAGACAATAAATAGAAAATCTTGTTTGAATTTGGTTTTTCGACATTTGTTCGGGTTTTCCCTCAAAATTCGTTTCATTCAGGTGCAAAGTTGCTCCTATTCGTATTTTCGCCATTAAAATCTTTCAACATCACATTCAATTCCCATCTGAAAATCCCAAGAATGCGAATCTGGCTGCAAAATGTCAATTTATAGCTCAATTTTTGATTGAAATAGATATTTGTGATAAATATTCATCGTTAGATCAATTTCAATTCAATTCAATTTTCTATGATACATTTTTGAAAGAGTAAAAAAAAAACTAATTTTCATGTTTTATCGACCTGAATTCCAGGGTTCTGATCTATATTGTAATTTCAAACAAGTTTACTTAGAGCCTTCCATACAAAAAGTTCGAATACTCCGGGATAATAGACATTTTAGTTTAAAATGGTGATTTCCGCTCATACCGGAAGTCGCAGGTGGTCGAGTTTTATATCATTTTTGATGCATCAACTTTTTGTAGAAAATGAAATTCGGAATTATAAATTTAAAAGAAAATTTAGAAAAAAAATATTGAAAAAATTTTGTATCTCACGATCACATATATTTGTATCTGTGTAAGCCCTTAATTTGGAAATAAAAATAAATATTGATGGAAATATTGGCAAAATATTGAAAGCAGAACAGCCCTGGAGGGGTTCAGTAACCGAATGGGTGGCCGTTGCTCGATAATTCAGATAATTTCAGCTCGATGACTTGGGCGTATGCGGCGTGAATAGATAATGGAACATCCGCGCAAAAGCTCCTGACTTCAGGTCAGTGCTTTTTAGTTTTTTTTTAACTGTAGGTACTGCAATTAAGTATCGTTTTTATGTTGGTAGGTAGTCGATTATACAATTTAAGGCATATGAAGCTTGGTCACTGTTGCTTTCTGTCTTAAGTCTGGTCAAAGGCAGAACAAAGTCTTTTCTTCTTCGTGTGTCATAATTATTGTGGAAATATTTTGTCATTTGTTTGGAATTTATCCTTCTATTTATGAATATACTTAACTGCAATAAGTAAAAAAACTGAAGTATTGGTAAGTATCAGTTTTCTCTTGAACACTTCCCTATAACATGTACCTACTACTACTTAGGCAGTACAGTGTCCTCATAGCATGTTTCTGTTTTAGGAGCACCAAGTAAGCATCTGCAACACCTCCCCACAAGATTACACCTTAAGGGGTTAGGTGTAGTCAGAAGCGTCAAAACATGACAATTTTAAATAATTTTTTTTGCCAGTAAATTATTTTATTTTATATCGAATTTACCATGGTAAATTCGATTAAGAGTGTCCAATACAGGAGAACAGACAATAGAATTCACCATGGTGAATTTGATTAAGAGTGTCCAATACAGGAGAATGGACAAGAAAACATACGCGCAAAAGCTTCTGACTTCACGTCAGTGCTTGAACCAATTTTTTTTTCGATGATTTTTTAAAAATTTTCTAGTGCTACGATCCTCACGAAATTTTGCAACAATTTTCGCGTTGGCATTCTACAACTAAAAACCATATTTGAATTGGAATTGATATAACTCCAAAACTATTTGGCCGATTATGCTAGTTAACGCACTTAAATGACGTATTCAGATGCGCGATCTACCCTGAAAACAGCAAGTCGCTATTTCTTTCCGTTCCAAGGAATCATGAGATACATAATATTATTTCGTAATTTTTTGAACATTTTCTAGTGGTACGGTGCTCTCGAAATTTTACACACGTCTTCATGTCAATATTCTACAACTAGTTACCAAGCTTCAATTCGATCGAGTCTATATTTTTTAAGTTATCGAGGAAATAATATTCCTGATGGGTATAATGCCGAAACCTCAAAATTGCAAGCCCCTTTATCCTTTAGTTCAAGAGTTGTCAAGGAAACGATCGCCCATCCAGCTACTGAACTCACACAAGGCTGTTCGGATCTCCAACAGAGATCCGATCATGTTCAAACTTCGAACATGGTAGTAGAGTTAGGTTCTGAAGGCTCTCGCAAAATTTCAGCGATGTCGGACTAACAGTTTTTGATATATAGATTTTTTTTCTATAATTTTCTATAATTTTTTAAAAACTTTCTAGTGATACGATCGTCACAAAATTTTGCAAGAATTTTTGCGTTTCCATTCTACAACTAGTAACCATGTTTGAATTGGATCGGTTCTGTATTTTTCAAGTTATTGAGGAATTAATAACCAAATTTCAGATGCGTTTAACTCCAAAACCGTTTTGCTGATTATGGCAATAAACAAACTCAAATTGCGCAATTAGATTCTCAACCTTACCTGAAAATTTCAATTCGCAACTCTTTCCGTTCTTAGGTTACGATTCTCACAAAATTCCACAAGCGTCCTTAGGTTTATATTCTACAACCACTCACCCAGTTTCAATTTGTTCCGATTAGATTTGGTTGAAGACAAAATTATTACTCGGAAACCATTCGGCCGATTATGCCCATTAACGAACTTTTCCCTCGTATTGGGATGCGCCACAGACCCCGCAAATTTCAAGTCGCTATCTCTTTCCGTTCTCAAGTTATCGTGGCAACGGCCAGCCGGCCGGACAGAATCAAATTTGTCCTGGAATTCTTGATCAGGGAGTCGAACCCAATCGTTTGAGACCATTTTCGGAGAAAAATTCGAAAATTACAGACATTTGGGCAAAATGATAACGCGATGTTCCCCAGAACATACGCGCAAAAACAAAATCCTTCGATTAGGCACGAGTCTCCTGCTGTTAGCTACCAGCTCTCGCCCAGAGCGCCCGAGCGCCCGTTTCTAATTATCGAATTACTCGAAAAGTATATGTCGGATTATTATGCTTTAAGAAAATGCAAAAAAAGAAATAAAGATTTTTTGAAAAAGCTGACTACACCTAACCCCTAAGTCATCTGGTTATGGAAGGTGGAATAATAGGTTAGGTTGGCTGTGTTAGTGCCAGCTATTTCCTTTATTATTATTATTATTATTATTATTATTAATACAATAAGAGTAGAGGAATGAACCTATATATACTCAATTTATATAAAGAAAAAAGTTGATTGAAGTGAATAAATGATAAATAACTACATCCACAGGATAAACAAGCAAAATGAAATAAAACATAATTATAGTCGATCATAGGCATTCTTGAAGGCGTTGGTACTAGTAGCGTCGACTATGTTATCAGGCAAACGATTCCAATGATGAAACACTCTATTGGGTAAAAACCGCTGTCGTTGGGATGTTCGAAAAGTCTCCCTACTGAGCTTGAACGAGTGGCCACGAAGGTGGTTCCGATTCAGCGTGAACAGACCCCACATGTGCTCCCCAAAATGTCCATGAATGACTCTAAAAGTGAATAGCAGATCTCCTCGCAATCTCCTGTCCTCAAACGTTGGCAAGTTGAATATTCTTAATCTCTCATCATAAGACGGTCGCACCGGACCATAGGGGAGTCTGGTAACCCATCTCTGGAGCAGCTCCAATCGGTTCCCGTCAGCCTGGAAGGAAGGCCACCATGCAGGGCCAGCATATTCTATGATTGGACGCACATAGTATCGGTAGAGCAGGTTGAAAGTTCTGGCATCACACCCCTTGAAGCACTTGAAGAGAAGAAAGGCAACTTGTCTCGATTTGGAGGTAATGTTACTTATATGATTCGTCCAAGTTAGGTCATTCGAAACTGTAATCCCTAGATCCCTCTGGCTTGTAACCGTACGTAAAGGCTGACCATTGATGGTATAGTTCCGGTTGGGGTTATTCCTACCAATATGCAACAAAGTGCACTTTTCCGTATTAAGCGGCAGCATCCAATCCAAGCACCAATCACTCAATGTATCAAGATCATTCTGCAGTGTGTCTGAGTTAGATATGGGGTTGTTATACAATTTGGCGTCAGTTGTAGATTTAAGGAGACGTGGTAGATCAGACGTGTAGAGCAGGAATAGTATTGGCCCCAGTACGGAACCCTGTGGTACACCAGAGGTGACGGGAGTATCGAAGGAAGAGTAGGTATCACCCACTCTAACACGAAAAGTTCTATTAGCGAGGAAGGCGCCGATCCATCTCAATAAGCCACCTCTAATGCCCAGGTGTTCCAGTTTCTTGAGAAGTCTACCATGAGGCACTCGGTCGGAACCTCGGGCAGAATCAAGGTACACTACGTCCACGGGATCCCCACGGCCCCAAGCCTTGGTCCAGTCGGATAAACAAGATAGCAGGTTTGTGATCGTCGAGCGACCGGGAACAAAACCATGCTGCTCCCTCGGAAGAATGCCATTTGTAAGTGAGAACTCACCTGGTCACAGATTATTCTTTCCAAGACCTTTGCTACCGATGAGACCAAATTAATAGGTCGGTAGTTGTGAGCGGAAAACTTATCCCCTCGTTTAAATATTGGGGTAACAGTTGAGGACAACCAATCAGATGGAAGGGAGGCTGTCGATATGGATTTCATGAAAATAATGTATTCTTCATATCACCAGAATCGGTTTGGAAAGCCTTCAACACAGCAGATACACATTATTCTTTCATTGGAGGGAATACTGAAACTAGATTCCCAAGTATCGCAAGCTCCCATCATCACCACCTCCCACAGCGAACCGAAGCCTATGTGTTTTTTCTGTGTTTAGCTGTAGACCGTTTGCCCTGAATCATTTTTCTGCCCCAGGTACTGAACTCGCCAAAAGCTGCTTAGCTCCAGGAAAAAATTATATACCCAACATTTCCAAGAATTTAAATTCGAACTTATTGGCCGAGAATTCCGATAAATATTCCCCTAGAAAGCTGATGGTATTGACAACTGAAAATATAAAACAGTTTTTAGAACAAGCCCCAGATCACACCTATTCAGCAACAAAGGTAGGATGAAAATAATATAAGTTACTCGTCATTTGCAATTCGTTGAACGAATGTTTTTTCAGATTGCTCTTATCGTTGGTATATCATGGGAGCTTGCCGAAAAAATGAACTCTATATGCTGAAAACTACAGAAATCAAGGATTTAGGTTTAGCATTTTTGATATCGATTCCGAACACGAAAACTCACAAACCGAAATAATTCACAATTACTGGGAAGTTTTATACCATTGTAAAGAAATATTCACTTTTAAGACCGCCCGATATGTGTCTTGATAATTTCTTCGTTAATTTTCAAAAAGGAAGATGTATTAAACAACTAATTAGGAACAAAAAATTGGGAAATATGCTCAAACAAGTTGCAAGTTATTTGAATCTTGATAATCCTGAAATACACACTGGACGTTGTTTCCGGCGTGAAGCAGCTACTGTGTTAGTAGATGCAAGGAGCTGATCTGACAATACTCAAAATACTGGGTGGATGGAAATCTCTGGAAGTTGCTGAGGGATTTATTGAAAATTCAATGCGAAATCGAATGAACATAGCTACTACGTTAATCTCTTCTATAACTGATTGTAACCCCGGATTGGACATGCCCTCAACCACAGTCTCCTGACAATCATGATATATAGTATTCTTCACAGACTATCTGCTGTATTCACAAAAACAAGACCTAACTGAGGTGAAACTGTTTTCTGTTTCACCACCGTTCAATAGCTTAGTTGAGGTTTTCATTCAAATTTATCCTTAACTAGAACCTCAGCTAAGACTTAACGGAGATTGAATGCTTTGTGAATGCGGCGGTATCTCTGCAAAATAAACGTATTCTTTTCATTTCACTTCAACAGTCGTGGAGAAAGTAGAGTCTGTTACTCGGTGAGAATGAAAATAAGAAGCGGGTCAATCATTCCGAGAGCTGTTTTCGAGCCTGAGGAATCACGAGCGTCGGATTTTCATCGATTTTTCATGAAAATCCGACGCACATGATTCACTCGTATCAGATTTTCATTCTCACCTTGACACAGAATATACTATTCCAGCCTAAATGTGATTAGAAATGCTGCCTCTAATATTTTTGATTAAATTAATACACGGCGGCATATATTGTACTGCAGTCCTTAGCATAGTAAATATCTATGTTTCTGACATCAACTCAAGTGTTTTTGTATTCAAGTGTGAGACAGCTCGAACTAATATTCTTCGTAAAGCACCTTTTCAACTTCAATTTGATATGTAACAAATGTGATGTTGATCTAAAACCTTGGTGAGTATGCTCTGGAACACTTATAAGTCTACAGCTTTTTAATGTAGAGCTAATAAAGTTTTTAAAGTTTATTTTGTTTGTTTTATTAATGTTCATTTTATATATGTTATGAATTTGTCATGTGAATGGCTGTTGGACAATAAACGCTATTTTTTTCCACGTGAGAGGAAAAACTTTTTTTACGCTGTGGAGTGTGAGACTCCATTTGTTTGGTAACTCACTAAAAAACCTCTCAAACGTTCCTTGGAGTCATTCATTCTGCCCTTACAGCGTCCCTTAACAAAAGAGATGAGCTGCAAGTGGTTTTCAGTATTGATGGGACTGCATTATGTGCGCCAAAACCTCGGCCAGCGATATACATGCAGGGCGGAATAATCTTCAATTCTGTCGCGCTCTCATTGCACTTAGACATCCTTTGATTAGAACGACCATTCTAACTATATGCCTTGGATATAGGTTCCCCAGTTCGAACAATAAGTTCTTCTTTCATCACCACATTATTTTCAGTAGGGGAGGAAAATTCGAGTACAAACGATTCCTTGGGCTCTTTGTCCAGCAGGACTGGTTTTATGGCGTGGATCTACCGAGTTGTTGGGCTATTATTATTATTATTAAGTAGTTGCACCTATCTCTGGGAGCTGTCTGTGTTACCTGGGCACCTCACCAATATTGTTCGAGGAAACGTATCATACCAGTTTCGGGTATGATACTGTTAAGTTCGTGTTGCCCCAGAAGTATCCCGGTTATCTTGATGTATATTTGTAGAGCTGGAACCGAACAGCAACTGGAGAAGATCACAAATGTTTCTCACCTTTTGAACAAAAAGGTATTCAAAGGCAATACATTGCGTACCCGCATTTGAGGACTTGCCATCGAGGAAATTGAGGATTCATTGAGGAAATCAGATTATCTTCATTATTGCTTGTAACGTTAATGTTCAGTCGGTAACATCACTAACCTTGAGAAATTCCTGAATCTCCATCGTAACAACATCATCAATTCCCTCTGGACCCGCAGTAACTTCGGTTAAATAATAACAATAATAATAAAGTTCCCCTTTGTAGTCATGCGATGTAAAACAAAGGAAGAACATCAAATCAAGCCATCCGGAGCTTAGCACCGAACTATGGAGATAAGAGGATCGTTTAAACTTCATAATGAGTATCGAAGCATAGAATCGACCACATGGCCCGCGGTGGAGTGCGATGCACATCTACCAGCGAGAAGAAGAACTTATGGTACGCCTACATCACCGTTTCTAGAGAGCGCGGCGCACCTGCCGCAGCCTACCAGGCCGACATGGAATTTATCCAGCTATTATACGTTCTTGCACACTTATTACGGGTGAATTGAATTGTTTATACGGTACGCTGTAAAGTACGGAGATAAGATCGTGGCGTGGCGATGGCAACATACATGCTGCATGATATACATTGCTTTTTTTGCAAAAAGTATTGTTGCCCTCTTGGCACGTTCATGCAGAAGTTTTAACGATGTCGAATCAATGCGAAAGACGGAGATGGTTGGTTCTGAACAGTTGAAACTTGGGTGGGACACCTTTCAAGTTTACGGAAGTCTACATGAGTTCCCAAGACTTCAAGGCAAATATGAATAGTTGCAGAATGCATTGAGCAATTTCAATCGTCAAATAGAATTTGCAGCCAAAGATTTCATATAGCCTGTTCCAACTTCGATGTAGTTTCACAATAAATGATTTTCGCATTCGTCCAATCCGACACCTGTATGTTTATGTAGGGAGACTTACAGGAATCGGTTTAGAAGAATTAGAATTCGCAACTTTTCGTAGATTTCCGCTCCCACTGGATGACTGGTGTGAGATGAACTTGGGATTGACTAAGAGCGTCCGCACACGGGCATACCGAATTGACGCGATTTCAATCTCCTGAATTCCTTTCCTACACTTACAGTGTTGCTACGATCGGAATGCAAGCTAAACCTCCATGACTTTCCCGATATTCGAACGACTCGATCATTCTTCTTCCATGCAGGTCGCGTCATGGTGGAGACCACAGAACACTGATTATAAGAAATGAAAACTCCTAACTAATCGAAGCCAACACTTTCAGTCGCCATATTTGGTTGCAAGGAATGATCGAACGGCGGGAATTTAGAATTTACACACGTATTCAAGCTGCTAGTACTTTTCGTGTATTGCATTCACCTTCAATGTAAATTAACCGCTTCTATTATAAATCCTGATTTTTCAAACAGAATTTATGATTGAATGCCATAATTTATATCGAAAACTAATAAATTAGAGAAGGAAAAGTAAGCACAATGATGAAATTTAGCATTTGATTTATTGTTTGTAAATACTCGACAAATATGAAAATATATCTTCAAACAGTAAATTCATTCAATTGAATAAATCATTCAAATATGTTTAGATAATTTAAAAGAAACATGCTTCAAAAATTCTTTCCAACAATATCACATAATATCGCAGTGCTCTTCATGAAGAGCACTGCGATATTATGTTATGTAATGTCATATTATGTTATGCGATATTATTATTGTAGTTATCATTTCTCAGATTATTATAAATATATAAAGAGATCTTCATCATGAAGCTATCCATAGATTTTTGCCCTATCTAACTGCTCACGATGATTATTGTTATACAAAAAAAATCATCTTCTGATTCCAGTACTAACAGTACCCTTATTTCTCTAAACATTCTCTTTATAAGTTTTTATGCTCCGTTTTATTTTTCATGTACACTCTTCAAGGATGAGACAGCCTGTCCAACTGCAGTTGGGCAGGCAGTTTTAACAGTTTTTCCTACTTCCACTCGTTTCCTAGTTAAAGACTCGCGAATTCAAAAAACTATGAGAAATTAGCATAAAGAAAGCATATTAAGTTAAGCTTAAGATATTATAAGAATCTACAATCATTCTATAAAAACAAAGTGTTCTTCATCATTTCTCCTAGAACGTACTGTTCTCAATATATTCTTCTTTGAATGATATAAAGTCTGATGAAAAATCCAGAAATTTCACTACATTTATAAATCCGCCCCTGGATAAGGAACCCTCAATCAAAACCAAAACCAGAGCTATGATACCTCCATATCTCTGATAAAAACTGAAAGCCACAATGCCATCGTTCATAGATTATTATTTGGATTGAAAATTTCATAAAACATTTAATAGGTGATCGATTCTGCAGAATTGATATCAGCTCTTAGTAATCGCTAATTCCATTTCAAATTCCTACTTACGTCTCTCATATTTAAGAATGTGTATAGATTATTATTTCTTAAGATTCAGATAGCTTACCTTTGAAATTTAATGATGTATTTTTATAATATTCGTACAACCGCACGCCTAATAGGCCATCTCCATTGTTAGATTTACCGCCGTATTCACAAAGCATTCAATCTCCGTTAAGTCCTAACTATGGTCCTCAGTTAAGGATACATTTGAATCGCAACATCAGTTAACGTGAAAATTAACGTGAAACAGGTTTGTTTAACCACCGTTACATAAGTTAACTGAGGTTGCGATTCATATTTATCCGTAACTGAGAACCTCAGTTAGACCTTAACGGAGATTGAATGCTTTGTGAATACGAAGGATAATCTATTAATCTTTATAAAACTTTAAATAAGTCAAAAACAATTCAATGAACATGGAAACAGCGAATAAAATATGATAATTTTGTGCAAAACACAATGTTTTGCCCTACATCAGCTGATTTCTATCATTGCCTCTCTCTCTCTCTCTCTCTCTCTAAGCTCTTATTCTACTTATTATTAGATCATTGCTATGGAGTTCGATCATCGATTATTAGTGTTCTGTGCTGTGATTTATATTGAGGTTGGATTGGAATTGGAATTAATTTTCAAGTATCATTGAAGATATATAGGATATTTAAGGATCTTTCTTAACAGAAGATCATGAAATTGTGTATATTACTTGGTGTAACCAATTGATGGGTAATGAAGTATCGAATGGATAGCATAGCTATCAAGTTAAAGTTCACTGTTTTGATATTCAAGAATTGAAGACATTTTTTGCTGGAAATGTTGCATGAAGGGCCAAATCATATCAATTGAGTGAGTAAATTACTTTTTTCAAACAAATTCAGTAAATTTCAAGCATCAGATGATACAGATTTGATCAATATACAATACGAGTTACATTAAAGGTAATCTGTGCTCAACACGTACAGAGAACATTCAGGGGGAGTATCAGTCCATTGTAAAGTCTTTAAACGCTTATAACTTTTTACCTGAGCTGAATCTGGAAAAATGGTAAATGAAAAAAGTGTTTTATTTGATGAGAGGAATATCTGGTTAAAATTAATGCACAACTTAAAGACTCACCCTGTATATATCAGAAACTTTGTTCGATCGACTTTGTATGAGGCATGGATAGACATATGTATTCACACATTCAAAAAATAATCCGAAAATCACAGCATATGCTCCAAGTAATTTAGAACGATTGCTCCACCAGCCATACATGAATAAAACCTATTTTCAAAGTAGGCGTGAACTTTCTGGAGAATATCTGGTGTCAATAATTGACACGAATTGACTACAATTCGTTAACGTAATTCTTTATGAAAAAGTTAATTATCGTTGGAATATTTCGATATTTCGGCAATATCCTCAGATCGAGTTCAAATCTAGAACTTTACTGTAAAATAAGATTTTGAAGACTCTCGAAGAATTTCAACGATATCTGACGGATAGTTGCTGAGGATTTTTTTAAATATTTTCTCACAAAATTTTGCATAAGCGTTCTTGTCGGTATTTTTCAACTACCGTGCTTTAATTCGATCCAAACAGAATTTTTCGAGGTATTGGGAAAACAAAATTTCAGATCACTCTTAATCCGAAACTATACTCGACGAATTTTGTCCATTAAAGAAGTTAGCTAGCGCATTTGGTCAAACATCAAAATACATACTGAAAATTTCAACTCTCTAACTCATTGCGTTCGAGCGTAATCCTGCTAACCCCTGGACAGAATCAAGTTTGACTTTGGATTTTTGAAAATTTTCGAGAGTAATCTTTTGAGACCATGCTCGGTCAAATATTCGGAAATTACAGACATTTGGTCAAATTGATAGGCACTCTGCACAAGTGAACAAGTACGCCAAAAACAGAAGGTTTTCCACCCATCCAGGTACTCAACTCGCCCAAGGTTGCTTTGCCTTAGGAGGAGAAATAATATTTTCCCAATGTTTGAAGAATATAAATCCGACCGAGTTTGGATCTAGAATTTGTTTATACAAGAATATGGTTTTGAAGGCGCTTGCAAAATGTCGGCGATATCAATTGCCATCTATTCTCAAGTTGGGTCAATTTTCCAAGATAATTGAAATTATAATATTCTACCGAATGTATGGCTATTTGACAATGTTCTCAATACTGACCAGCAGACAACACGGCTTCAGCATTAGGAGATCAACCCAGAATGCTTGTTGTGAATTTGTTGAGATCGTGGGGTTTGGACAGTGGGATCCATGTCGCTGGCCTATTCTTCGACCTTTCACGTGCTTCTAACTGTCTACAGCACAAATTTATTTTAGATAAAATGTACCAAATGGGTTTCAGAGGTGTGCTTCTCGATTGGATTCATAGTTACCTCTCAGAGCGCATCTTCCAAATGGGCAACTATACAGTCTACAGAGTGTGTACGGTTTCTGGGGCTTTATGTAGACAGTAATCTCAGGTGGCAACATCATATTGACCACCTTTGTAAAAAACTGATCAAATCGTATTATGCAATATATCGTCTCAAAAATACGCTCCTAGTCGATGCCTTACTCAGTATTTATTATGGCATGGTATACCAGTCACCTGTCTTACAATGCGGTTTTGTGGCGATCGTCAATGACTGATAGCCGTGCATTTATTACGCAGAAGAAAATTATTTGCCTTACATTCAACCTGAAGCCTCAAGAATCATCTAGCACGATATTCAAGGAATTCCAGATTTTAACATTCCCAAGAATTTATATTTTTAACTGCCTGCTATATTTGAATCAGAATCTCCATAATTTGAAAAAATGTTCAGATTTCCATAGCTACGATACCAGACATAAAGATGTTTTATGTATTCCTAGGCACAATACAACTCATTATACCTCATCACCAACTTTCATTGAAATAAAGGACGGTTGGCAACCCTACCTACACAGTACAAATCGATGAATTCTAGAAGCTTCAAAAGGGATATCAAGTCATTGCTAATGAATAATTGTTATTATAGTGTTGGGGAATATTTATGTGACAGAATTTGTTGATAATTTCTTTATATTTTGATACTCGTATGAGGGTCTGTGAATATTCATTTTGGTTGATTCAATTATTTTTTCTTTTCTGGTTTGACAATTTGAGTCTTTTTTTCTCAACTATTATTTGACGTATCTTATACATCATTTGAATGTCTGAAAAGATCAATGAAGTTATTCTATTCTATTCTATCTGATGATAGATAACAGAGGTACAGAATCTTTTCAAAATTTCCTAGTCATACCATCCTCTCAAAAGTAGAAAATTACAAATATTTGGTTAAATTCATAGGCACCTTGTTCAGGTGAACAAGCGCGCCAAAATGTTATTGTTAGTATCCTCGAAAAACTAGGAGCTTGAACATAGTCACGTTATATTAAATTAGTGGGTAATTCCAGCTGATCCCAAAGTGAAAATGTTGTGGAAAATTCAAATTATTCACCATAATGTAAGTGAGTATTAAATTACAAAAGAAACTGAAATCATAAATGGGACCCGAATTTCCGAGTGCTTATGGCGACAATGTCCGTGCTATTTCCTAATATCCCTTCTTCTGAGGTAAGAGAAGCGGAAATAGTAATTCAGGATGTGTCGCGAAACGGGAAATGAGGTTTCAGCGTCTTCTGATTCGATCGTTCCGCTTTGGTTGCTTTCTGAACCCTCTGTAAGTTCATTTTCCCGAAAATGACCGTCCACCGAGTTGTTCAGTTCCGAGGAAACGAAGTGGAAATTCTCTTGCAATACATAAGTATATTTCCTTCACATCTTACAGCATAGTGATTGAACATAATTATTCGTTCATATTTTCTTGGCGTGTTCGTTCCTCTGTAGAGAGCGCCAACAATTTGCCGAAATGTCTGTATTTTTGGCGCTTAGCAATTTGCCCAAATGCCTGTACTTTTCAAATTTTTGGCTGAAAATGGTCTTGAACGATTTTGTCGTTTTGTCGATTCTGTTCGTTAACACGATAACTCGAGAACGGAATGAGCTAGACAGTTGAAATTTTCAGAGTTGATTTGGGACATAAATATCTCGGTTAAGTTCGTTATTGGGCAAAATCGGCCGAATGGTTTCGGAGTAACAAAAAAAATTTTTACATTACAAATTTCGAATTTAGTTTTTTTAAATGCAGTTTCATCATAAGAATCCGCTGATATTATTCTTAACTCTAACAAGCTGATACTTTCGGAGATATGATTTTGGCGCGTCTGTTCTGGGGAACATCGCGTTATCATTTTGCCCAAATGTCTGTAACTTTCGAATTTTTTCACGAAAATGGTCTCAAACCATTCGGTTCGACCCCGCAATGAAGAATTCGATGTCAAATTTGATTGTGTCCGGCAGTCCGGCCGTCCGGCCGTTGCCACGATAACTTAAGAACGGAAAGAGCTAGCTACTTGAAATTTTCAGGGTAGGTGGCGCATCTCAATACGACGGACAAGTTCGTTAATAGGCATAATCGGCCCAATGGTTTCCGAGTAATAATTTAGTTTTCAACCAATATAAATCCGATCGAATTGAAACTTGGTGAATAATTATAAAAAATAAATCTAAGCACGTTTGTGAAATTTTGTGAGAATCGTATCGCTAGAAAATTATTAAAAAATTATTAAAAAATATTTTTGTTGTCACGATAACCTGAGAACTTGAGAGATTGCGGCTTGAAGTTTTCAGGTTAGGTTGTGCATCTGAATGCGACATTTGATTTTCTTTATAAGCATAATCGGCCAAACGGTTTTAGAGTTATAGCCATCTGAAATTTAGTTGTTTTTTGTTCCTCATTAACTCGAAAAATACAGAACCGATTGAATTCAAACATGGTTATTAGTTGTAGAATGCCAACGCGAAGATTCTTGCTAAATTTCGTGAGGAAAGTATTTGTAGGATATTTTCAAGAAATCATTTAAATTGAAAAAAAAAATTCTATATATCAGTAACTATTCGTCTGAAATTGCTGAAATTTTGCAAGACCCTTTAGAACCTAACTATACTGCCAAGTTTCAAGTTTTACCACGATCGGTTAAATATGTAGTAGTAGTCGAAGCGGACCAGTCGAAGTAGCGTACCATGCGAACGGATGCTATAAGAGAGGTCTAGAATGTTTGTTATTTTTGAACGAGTGAAGTTTGAAACTAAATTACGTGAATAGTGTATTTTTGGCAAGGGAATATATAAGTGTTTGATTTGGTGAGATTGCTTCTTCATTGAACCACCAGGTGACGAAAGGCCCAGTATTCCTGTTCGTGGGATTCCGATTCTGAAGTCCTCCATACAAGAGAAGATTTATTAGATATGACAAAATCAGATATCTTTGCAATTATTAAGGAGGAATTAGCGCGACAGACAGCATTCCTTAAGCAAGAATTGGAGGAACTAAGGAAGGAAATAAGGGAGATCGTAAACAAAACCGAGCAAAGAATATCCGCGGTAGAGAAGCGTGTTGATGTAATTGAAGAAGATATCCTAAGATTAAAGAGAAAATCAAGAAAAAACAATATTGTGGTGAGTGGCTTGGAGGTTGATGGTCCTGATATTGTCAGTTCCACTATTGGAATACTCAATGAACTGCTCCACACAGATTTGAGGTTAGAAAACATCAATAATATATATAAATTGGGGAAATCTAAAAATGCCCCTGTTAAAGTTGAGTTCTCATCATATTTAGCCAAATCGGTATTGAAATCAAATAGGTCTAGACTGAGGGGTACTAATATTTATGTGAATGATGATTTATGTGAGGAAGACAGACAGAAAGAAAGGGTTTTGATAAAGCATTTGAAAGAGGCAAGACAAAAAAACTATAGTGCCTACAGAAAAGGATGGGACATTTATATAAGTGGAGAAAAATACACATTGAATGATTTGGCCGAGCATTGGGATGGGAATGTACAGAATGAAACTGATGAAAACGTAGTAGAAGTAGAACAAAAAAGCGCCCCAGGTTCCCCATTTCCAGTCACCAGAAGTCAACAGCTAATAAAGGAAAATACACACGTCCTGTTTCCTGAGCAATCGAAAATTCAGAAGGAGATAACGGGTATTGAACGAGTATTGAGAAATACATCTGCTTTGGAACAGAAGCGCCAGACAAGACTGAAGTGCTCAAGGAAGGACACTGCACCCCCAAACACGGCTTCTTTATCGTCCAGGACGGTGTGCAAAGGATTGGTGGAGTAATCTTTACCATTATACGTATATACTATTTATTGAGTCCATTTTTGTTTCCTGTTTGTTGTTTTTGTATTTTTTTGAATATTTTGTCGACATGGATCCATTCATTAGAGATTATAAGGAGTCAGAAATAGACACTATTGTTGCGGAACATAATTTGGAATTTGATGGATATGTTGGGGGAGATGAGCGGTTCAATGTGATTGATTTGGGTGCTATTAGGTCTATGGAAATAGAACTCGTTCAAAATATGATAAAGCTGCTGATTACCTGTATATATAGATCACCTAGTCTAGATCCGCAAGTACTCAACAGGGACCCCTTTCGATACCTAGGGGAGAGAGTTTACACGGATAAACATATTGTTGTTGGTGACATAAAGATAGATCTCCTATCCGAGGACGATCATGTGAAGGAATACAAAAACATCCTTGGATATTCCAAATTTTCGCCATACATTAATAAATATACTAGAATTCATCCGAAATATATGAACAGGCATACGAAAATTATTTGGACACAGAAGAAATGCTGACCCAAAATCAAGAGGACATTGCCTTAACAAACCAAAACAAACCGGCAAATTTACCAAGGCTGCAAATTCCAACATTCAACGGCGAATACGGACAATGGCCTACTTTTTCGTGACCTATTCAACCAGATCGTACATAAGCAAAACATCGCTGACGTCGAAAAAATGCAATTCTTGAAAACTCATGTACGAGGGGAAGCCGGTAAATTAATTCAACTTTGAGATTTTCTGAATTTGTTTTGTGAAGTTTTACATGATATTTTCTGGTTCGCTTGACTTATTAGAATAGACTGAGTGAACGCGTAAGGTCACATACAAGTAGCTAGTCTACTTCGTGACAAACGCTTGTTTATTTTCTACACCTGATTGAATCTATTATGTAACCAAAAAAAAAATGTTTTTGTAAATGTTGGGAAATAAACTTTATTATTATTTATTATTATATTGTTGGAGATTCGGCAAGCCTTGTGCGAGTTCAGTAGATGGGTGACCGTTGCCTCGATAACTTTCGAACGAAAGGATATAGGGACTTGCAATTTTCAGGGTAGGTTGCGTATCCGAATGAAAGAGTTAATTTCGTTTTTGGGCATAATCGGTCTAACTGTTTCCGAGTTATACCCACCTGGAATATTATTTCCTCGATAACTCAAAAAATATAGATTTGATCGAATTGAAGCTTGGTAACTAGTAGTAGAAAATCAACATGAAGAAGTGTTTAAATTTTGTAAGAACCGGACCACTAGAAAATTTTAAAAAAATTACGAAAAATAAAAATTTTTTAAGAACCGTACCTACCCCTAGAAAATTTGAAAAAAATTACGAAGAAAAAAATTGGTTCAAGCACTGACGTGAAATCCGGAGCTTCTGCGCGTATGTTCTATTGTCCATTCTCCTGCATTGGACACCCTTTATCGAATTTACCATGGTGAATTATGTTGTCCATTCTTCTGTATTGGACAGTTAATTCGAATTTACCATGGTAAACTCGAATTAAGAGTGTCCAATACAGGAGAATGGACAACATAATTTACCATGGTAAATTCGATAAAGGATGTCCAATGCAAGAATGGAAGAGCAAAAGCTCCGGACTTCACGTCAGTGCTTTAACCAATTTTTTCAAAATTTCATTCAAAATTCACATCGTACTTCTATGTTTTCACAGAATGCGATTACTATCTGTCTGTGTTCTATCTGTGTGGTAACTGTCGTTTGGTCCAATTTGAAAAATGAACGTCATTTATGTCATACATATTAAAAACGTGTTGTTGTGGAGATAAGGTGTATTTACATCGCTCTCTACAAATCGTTGTTTTATCACGGTAATTTGTTACTTTTAAAAGTGAATTTTATATCACACTATTCCAAAAGTATCGAGGAATATTTTACGCGACTCTGATTTTGTATTTGAGAAGTTTATCGGCCGATTTCTGTGGACATTTTGTTCCTGATTCCCGCGAGAAATTTCCGCCTTAAGGTAGAGATACGGCACGCAGTTCACATCTGGAGCGCCCTGGTGTTTAGTGAGGTAGACTGTACGGGAGCATCATGGTGATATGCAACGTTTGTACCGCAGGTTTGACAAGCAAGACTCCAGGGTTGAAATGTGCAGGTTCTTGCTCACTATTTTTCCATGGAAAATGTGTCGGCATGAGTAAGCAGTCTGTGGTGGATCTCCAGTTGCCTGGTGCTTCGTGGCTGTGTCCTGAATGCAGATTGGACGAAAACAAAGATCGATCGTCCGTTGTGGCTTCTCCTGGCGTGGAGGAGGATACGGATCCACATACATCGGCGCTCACCTTGAGAATTGTCCAGAAAACGCAAGATGATATATCAAATTTGAATAAGAAGCAACGGGAAATTGTTCATTCCGTCTCCTTTTGCAGTGATCAAATATCATCTTTCCAGATGATTATCAATAAGGTCAATGACAAATTGGATATTATCGAAAGATTAACACAAGAAAATATTAGCCTGAAGAAGGATGTAATTAATTTAACTAACAGAGTTGAATCTTTGGAACAACAGTTAAAGTCAAATAACTTGGAGATTTTGGGTGTGCCAGAGAAGTCGAATGAGAAATTACCGGATATTTTGCAGAAGATCTCCGAATATATTGAATGTCCCATATCTGCAGGTGATGTTGATGCCTTGTTCAGAACAAACACTAACATCATTGGGAAGTCTAAGCCTATCATCGTCAAGTTCAATCGTAAGGTCACTAGAGATGAATTCTTGTCCGCCGCCAGAATGAAACGCAGATCGAATGGAACGTCATCTCCCGGACTCAAGATTGATAACATTTCTGATCAGCAGTTCATAAACGAACATCTCACAAGATACAATAAAATTTTATTGAATAAGGCGAAGGATTGTGCACGGAAAAATAACTACAAATATATATGGGTCAGAGAGAGGGTACTATTTATGCAAGGAAAGATGACAGAGCCAAAGTATTTAGAATATCCACTGAATCTGACCTGGACAGGCTAAATTAATATTAATTCTTGCTCTACGTAAAGTTGAATTGCTGTATTTTTATGGGGGTATTGTCTTTTCTGTATCAGAATGTACGGGGATTGAAATCAAAATTGTCCAAAATTTACAATAGTTCTTTGGTTTGCAGTTGTGATATTGTGTGCCTTGCAGAAACGTGGCTTACTGATTCAGTAGTCGATGGTGAGGTGTTTTGTAATTTGTTCGAGGTATTTCGTCGCGATAGAAATGTGTGCAGTTTGGGTAAAAAGGACGGTGGTGGTGTCTTGATCGCACTAAACAAGAATTTGTGTGCTACTTTGAGACCTGAATGGATGTCAGACGCCGAGGATCTTTGGGTCACGATAACTTATGGCTCGTCTCAATTTCACATTTGTTGTGTTTATATTCCGCCAGGTAACTCCCATCAACTACAGACTTTTTGTTCCGAATTGGAAAAAATTACTAGTAATCATCCAAGTGATGATTTTATTATTTGCGGTGACTTTAATTTACCAACAATCAATTGGAAATATGACAGTGTAAATAAAAATTGTATTCCACTCGATTTCACTGATGTTCATACAAATTTATTTGTTGATACTATTTCTTACTGTGGTCTTTCGCAATTTAATCGCTTTGTTAATACCTCTCGGAACACTCTTGATTTAATATTGAATAATAATTTTTCGGTTAGGGATGTTTTAATTTCAGAGTCACCCCTGGTGGCTGAGGATAAATTTCATAATACTCTGGAATTCGAATATGTAACTCAGACTCGTTTCAATGCTGCTGGAGGGAAGGTTAACGGTAGTTTCAACTATTCTAAAGCTAATTATAGGGAAATAGGTAGGGAATTGGGTGGGGTCAACTGGGATGACGTTTTTAAGAATAAAAATATTGAACAGTGTACAGGAGTTTTTTATGGAAATATTTACAGAATAATTGAGAAATATGTCCCCAAATCATTTAATAAATCACCAAATTTTCCATGTTGGTTGAATTCAGCAACAATAAGGGTAATAAATGAGAAAAAGAGGGTTCACCGCAAGTGGAAACGGTATAAAAGTTTGTTAGACTACCAAGAATTCAAAATTTTGAGAGGCCGGTCGAAGTTCCTGATCGAGTCTGACTTCAGTAATTATATAGACTCAGTGGAATCCTCGGTAATTTCCAATCCGAAAACCTTGTGGCAGTTTGCAAAAAGTAAAAGAGGAAATCCTGTGGTAGTGTCGATCAGAGATAAGAGCTCTGGTAGTGTTTTGACGGATCGTCAGAGCATTGCGGAACAGTTTTCGAATCACTTCATTTCCGTGTTCAATCCACCTCATTCTGTCAATAATGCCGTGCCGATGAACAATAAATATAGTTCACACCCTATAAACTTGAACAGTATCCACTCTGAGGTTGTTATGAAGAAGATCAGCGAGTTACCCAACAAACCCCCTGGACCAGATATGCTGCCAACATGCCTGCTGAAAAATTGTGTGCATGACCTCGTCAAGCCACTACACAAGTTGTTCAATATGTCTTTGAGAGAGGGTTGCTTGCCACAAATATGGAAAACTGCATTGATTGTTCCAATACATAAATCAGGCAATAAACAACTGTTAGAGAACTACAGACCTATATCTAAACTGTGCATTATTGCCAAAGTTTTTGAATCGATTATTTTCGATTTGTTATACAATGAGGTTAAAGGCATTTTGAACGTTGAGCAGCATGGGTTCATGAAGGGGCGATCAGTTGAAACGAATTTATTTTTGTATACTCAATTTCTGCTTGAACAGATGGACGGGGGTTCTCAGGTTGATGCCGTTTACGCCGATTTCAGCAAGGCTTTTGACAAAATTGATCATGCTATCTTGATGCGGAAGCTTGCTGGTGTTGGTGTGCACGGTGCTCTGCTTGATTGGTTTGCTTCTTATCTGGTGGGCCGACGACAGTCAGTCGTGATCGGTGGAGTTACTCCTCTTATGAGGATCTCACTTCTGGTGTGCCGCAAGGGTCAAATTTGGGTCCCCTGCTTTTCAACATCTATGTTAATGATATCGCAGGCTGCTTCACATTTGCCAAATTTTTAATGTACGCTGATGATCTGAAGATCTTTGCTGTTGTTTCTTGCCTACGAGATATGACCGAGTTTCAGGAGGATCTGAATAGACTCCATGAATATTGTCACAAAAACTTTCTTTATCTCAATCTCAGTAAATGTCACCACATAACTTTTTCACGAAATAAAAACATTTTTGGCGCTCTAGTTCCTCGGAACTGAGTGCTTATCAATTTGCCCAAATGTCTGTAATTTTGGAATATTTCGATGAAAATAGTCTTAAACGATTTGGTTCGACTCACTGATCAAGAATCTGTGGTCGGAATTCATTCTGTCCGGCCGGTCCGGCCGGCTGGCCGGCCGGCCGGCCGTCCGTAAGCACGATAACTCTCGAACGGAATGAGCTAGAGACTTGAAATTTTCAGAGTAGGTTTGGGGGATGAATATCTCGGCTAAGTTCGTTATTGGGCAAAATCGGACAGATGGTTTCGGAGTAACAAAAAAAAAATTTTTTTTTACGGAACAAATTCCAAATCAAATTTTTTTTAATAAGCAGTTTTATCATAAGAATCCATTCATATCATTTTCAACTCTAACAAGCTAATACTTTCGGAAATATGATTTTTTTAAATTTCAATGTAAATCGTATTTCACAGATTGATATAATTATTATTCTATGTATGAATTCTCATAATGTCAACTTGACAGAAGGGAATATTGTAACTTCAAAAATATTGGGGTTGAAATACTCGTATTTTAGCGATGCAACGGGGACCTCACCCGAAAATGTTTGAAAATATTACGTAAATATTGAAAGCATAATTCTGTAGTTTGGTGAACGTAGATCAGGAAATTTTTGATCGATTACAAGGTAATTTATTATTACTTATCTAATAAACTATAATTTGAATTGAATTTCCTTTATGATGCAGTGATATAATATGAATACATTGATATAATTCCCAACTCTGAGAAACCAATACCAGATATAATTTGTCTGTTTGAACTAGAGCGCCAGAAAGCTCCTGTCCACAGGGCTTGTTTTATTAGTACTCAACTTAACATCAACAGTTGTGTTCTGACCAAGGTATCGCTAGTAAAAGATTTGGGAATCATTTATGACTCAAAACTTATTTTTGATCACCACATCGATCATATCTCGAAAAAGGCTCACTCTATGTTGGGATTCATCATCAGACTTTGTAAGCCTTTTCGTAATCATCAATCCATTGAACATTATACATGGCTTATGTCCAAAGTGTTTTGAGCTTCGGATCGGTAATTTGGAACCCTAATTACAATGTTTATATTGATCGACTAGAAAACATTCAGAAAAAGTTTATTAATCATGTCAACAAAAAATGTTACAAACATATCACTGATGATCAGGGACGAGTAATGAGGGAGCTAGGGTTAACTACTTTGGCTGACCAGAGAAATTGAGGGACGCAAGGTTTATTTACAAGACTATTAATTCCCTCGATTCCACTGAAATTGTGAATATGCTCAGTTTCAATGTACCTAAATATTGCACGAGAAATAAGTTCTTATTACATATAAATAGGAGTTCTTCCAATTACCATATGAATTCACCATTGATAAGATGCTGCAAAACTTATAATTCTCTGTCTAATCTCGCTGCCGTTGACTTTTTTTCTGATTCTTTGTTGGCCTTCTCTGGCACTTTGAAACGGTTTCTGAGAAATAACTGAATTTTGTTCTGTTTTGTATTTTTTTTCATGGTTCGGATGAGTGCACAGTTTTTGTTGTTATTGGTTTTATAGTAACATTGTAATTAGATTATTAGTGAATACATAATTTTGGGTCCGTCCCGTCTTGTATTCCTTCAAATAAATAAATAAATAAATACGAGACTGAAAGTGTATTTCTTTGTTTGGTTGATGTAAGCATGTAAACAATTGGAAATTTCGATTCGCTAAGTTCATAGGCAATTTGTTTCGGTTATTTGGTTAGTGAGTCGAAAATGAATGATGCAAGGTAGTCGAGCATAATTCACGAGTCATTCTATAATTATGGAAGACTTAGAACGGGATTTCCAACTAATGTACAGGTAGTTATTCCTTAGTAACACTATTTTAGATTTCCTACATAAGTATTCTGGTTTGAGTTCTCTCTGGACTGATCACATTAGATTTGTTTCATAAATAAATTTGGCTATTTTATTTACTCAGTTTTTCAGAATGACTCCTGATAGTTTGAAAATATTTGTAGCCAAAATTGGAACGTCATATAAAGATAAGATGCAAATGGATTTCATCTTCTATCATAATAATTCATTGATATCATTCCCAACTCTGAGGAACCCATACTTTCGGAGATATGATTTGTCAAAGATTGCACAAGAGTGCCAAATCTCCTGTCGACATACTATGAAAAACCTGACAATGGGCATTTCAGAACCCATTCATCTTACATTCTGCTCACTACATTTTGAGGTTACATGTTATTTTTTTGTCAAAAGTCCATGCAGGGTGATGGATCAAGCAAATGCATTTATTTTTCAAGAAATTCTTTCATCAAGTAGTTCATCTTCTTCATGAATGAGAACTTGATGTGCTAGAATCGTTGTAGAACATACTTTTGTCATCCTCAAATCAAGATGGAAAACATTGAAATTTATTAATGATAAACTCCATGTAGAAAGCTATTATGTTAATTGCCATAATGTTGTGTACTACATAATTTTTGTGTCCATGGTTGGAGTTGTTGTGAAAATGCTTTATTTGAGTCTAGTCCTGAATTAGTAAATGGCACAGAAAGGGACGGAATAGTGAAAATACTTACAATTGCTTATGTAGTATGGCAAAACCATACCCAATGAGTATTGTGTATGAATCAGCTTAATACATTTAATTTATGGTTTTGTTTAAATTTAATAATGAAACTGTATAATATATTAATAAGAAGCCGATAAAACATAAATGTACATTATATTGTAAAAACATCAGAAAAAGAAAGTTCAACAAGTAACAAATTTTAGATAAACTATCACATTGCAAGTTATCAGTGTATTGACTAAATTATGAAAATATCACATAACTTAAACAGAATATTTCGAAATAAGGAATCCACATCTACAAAAGAACATTCCGACAATGAGAACAGGCTGCCTTTTGTGTTTGTCCCCAAGAATTTCTTTCATTTCATCAAAATATTTGGGAACTCTCAAATAGTTTCTTGAATATTGAAACGGATTCTGATTACAAAAAAAAACAGGTAAACACCTCCGTTTTTGGCGCTCTTGTTCCTCGGAACACAGTGCTTATCAATTTGCCCAAGGGTCTGCAATTTTCGAATTTTTGGCTGGAAATGGTATCAAACGATTTGGTTCGACTCACTAATCAAGAATCCGTGGTCGAAATCGATTCTGTCCGGCCGGCCGGCCGTCCGTTAACACGATAACTCTCGAACGAAAGGAGTTCGAGGATTGAAATTTGCAGGGTAGGTTTGGAGCGTAAATATTTCTGGCGAGTTCGTTAACCAGCAAAATCCATTAAGTGGTTTCGGGGTTATGGCCGTTTTTAGTAAAAACACTTTTAGGGATATTTCCGAAACCGATCGCTCGATCTATCTGAAATTTACCATCAAATTGTAGAATCATGACCTTTAGAAGGATGTGAAGTTTTGTATTGATCGGGTTACTGTAAAGTGTCAAAAAAAATTTTGAATATTTTCAAATTTTGTTCCTACAATAACTCTCGAACGGAATGAGCTAGGCAGTTAAAATTTTCAGAGTAGGTTAGGGAGATAAATATCTCAGTTAAGTTTGTTATTGGGCAAAATAGGCCAGATGGTTTCGCATTAACGAAGAACTTTTTTTTTAAATTACAAATTTCAAAATAAATATTTTTTGGCGCTCTAGTTCCTCGGAACTGAGTGCTTGTCAATTTGCCCAAATGTCTGTAATTTTCGAATTTTTCGATGAAAATGGTCTTAAACGATTTGGTTCGACTCACTGATCAAATATCCGTGGTCGAAATTCATTATGTCCGGCCGTCCGGCCGTAGGCACGATAACTCTCGAACGGAATGAGCTAGAGAGTTGAAATTTTCAGAGTAGGTTTGGGGGATAAATATCTCTGCTAATTTCGTTATTGGGCAAAATCGGACAGATGGTTTCGGAGTAACAAAAAAAAATTTTTTTTTTTTACATAACAAATTCGAAATTAAATTATTTTTAATAAGCAGTTTTATCATAAGAATCCATTCATATCATTTTTAACTCTAACAAGCTAATACTTTCGGAGATATGATTTTTCAAAATTTCAATGTAAATCGTATTTCACAGATTGATATAATTATTCTATGTATGAATTGTCATAATGTCAACTTATGACGACATGACATGACATTATCTAATCAATCGAAGAATTATGAGAATAAAGTGTATTCCGAAATGTGAGCGGAGTGAGAAGAATTAGTTTTTCTCAGAAAAGTCTTACATTTCGGAACGGATCATGAAGTAAGAGATCTGAGAGTAGTGAGACGGCTTTTCATCCATAGACGAATGCTCAGTTCTCTCAATTTATGACGGGACTGACACAAGGGAATATTGTAACTTCAAAAATATTGGGGTTGAAATACTCGTATTTTAGCGATGCAACGGGGACCTCACCCGAAAATGTTTGAAAATATTACGTAAATATTGAAAGCATAATTCTGTAGTTCGAGAGAGGAGAAAATTTGGTGAACGTAGATCAGGAAATTTTTGATCGATTACAAGGTAATTTTTCATTATTACTTATCTTTTTTCATACATGTTTTATGGAATACCTACTATTTGTAGGTACTTTAAACCTGTTTTGGGCAATTGTCATACGAAACTTGTTTTTTTGGCGCTCTAGTTCCTCGGAACAAAGTGCTTATCAATTTGCCCAAGTGTCTGTAATTTTGGAATTTTTGGCTGAAAATGGTCTCAAACGATTTGGTTCGACTCACTGATCAAGAATCCGAGTGCGAAATCGATTCTGTCCGGCCGGCCGACGGGCCGTAGGCACGATAACTCTCGAACGAAAGGAGTTAGCGGATTGAAAATTGTAAGGTGGTTTTGGAGCGTAAATATCTCGGACAAGTTCGTTAATGGGCGAAATCCATCAAGGAGTTTCGGAGTTTTGGCCGATTTTAGTAAAAATATTTTTTATGAATATTTCCGAAACCGATCACTTGATCTATCTGAAATTTAGCATTAAATTGTAGAATCATGACCTTTATACGCATGTGAAGTTTTGTATTGACCAGATTCCCGTAAAGTGTCAAAAAAAAATTTTGAGAATGTGGTGCAGTTCTCATTCTCATGATTGCTCATTTAATCTTGATAAATAAACTATTATTTGAATTGAATTTCCTTTATGATGCAGTTATATCATATGAATACATTGATATAATTCCCAACTCTGAGAAACCAATACCAGATATAATTTGTCTGTTTGAACTAGAGCGCCAGAAAGCTCCTGTCCACAGGGCTTGAACCCATTTTTTTAAGATGAAGTTTCACCCTAAAAATCCATTGATATCATTTTCAAGTCCAACAAGCTAATACTTTCGGAGATATGATTTTTCGAAATTTCAATAATGAATCTTAGTTCTATGTTTTCACAGAATGCTATAATTATTCTATCTATGATTTATTATATGATCTGTGTTCATACTCGTACATGTCACCATTTTCTATAAGAGAGGGTTAAATTCATTTTAGCTATTTTAATTTGATTCCTTCCATGGTGCAGTTCTCATTCTCAGATTGCTCATTTAATCTTGATAGATAAACTATCATTTGAATTGAATTTCTTTATGATGCAGTTCTATCATAAGAATACATTGATATAATTCTCTACTCTGAGAAACCAATACTTTCGGAGATATAATTTGTCTGTTTGAACAAGAGCGCCAGAAAGCTCCTGTCCACAGGGCTTAAACCAATTTTCTTTCTCAAGAACGTAAACGGAAAATTCTACAAAAAAATTTATTTTCCGAGAAAGGTTTCCTTGATCTGCTTCGGTGGTCGATGCGGTTCTTAGTGAGACACCCTGTAAACCATAAATATTTGTCCATGGCCTCACGCATCAATACATCCTTCAAGATTATCATTTTCAGTCTTGAAACATCCAAATTAATTTGACCTTCTCATTTGAGAAAAGGAGCCAAATTTCCAATTCATTGCTACCAAATTACACGCTAAACACAGGCATTCCAGGTTCCATCAGGCCCAGTTACCTGATATTAAGTTATATCAGGATTGGTAATTTCACATAATTGCGGCATGCAGGCAAACTAATTACAGGAATTGATTAATATAGGTGTTTGTTTAATAATCGAATACTAATTGTCAGTTGCATGACCCAAATAACACGAATCCGTCCTCTAATCACTGGAATTAAGCACAATCAGGGCCCGACGCGAAACTCATCACGCCAACGAAATTACGGGATAATTGTTTTTAATCGCGGCACCGATAATTCACCACACTCCGGGCCCTTATATCCGATAAATTGATCCGTCTGTTGGACGGGATGAGCTATCTTAATGGGATAATTCGAGGTTTCGAGAATTTTGATTTATGCCTCCCCCCCGAGCCCCGATTCTACCTCGGCCGCGACGGGTGAATTAAAATGGGGCATAAATCATGAAAAATTCCAGTCGTAAATGACTTTTGATTATTCATCGCCGTTTGGAAGGATGTAATGAGAGGGCGGTTCCGAATCGAGTCATCCTTGGAAACGGATTGATGACGGTTGAGCAGTGCTCGATAGCCGATCTTCGATGGCCATTTCGTTCATCAACGGGTTATGAGGGTTTTTTCTATCCATGAACGCATACACTTCATTTTTGCGTGCTCGTATCAGGGCACTATTATAATTTTTCCAAAGGTCCGTCATTTTCAAATTTTGAGCCGAGAATGGCTTGGACGATTCCATTTGTCTTGCTGATTAAGGCCCGATTTCACCAAAAACGGACTAATCTGAGATTCACTAAACTCCAATTAAACTAACTCGCTATTTTAACCGATTTCACCACGTTGAACGTGGTAAAGTAAGATTTCTTAATAGAGTAATTTGAGAGTGAAATTATGAGAATTTTAAAATATTTCAATATTTTCATTGCCTATAATAAGGTATTTTATTGAAAGGAAACAATATCAAAAACATAAATATTCATCATAGCATTTTCAACAAAAAACTTAACTCTTAATTGAAAATGAACTTTAAATCCACAGAAGCTCAATATCTATACGGTCAGTCCTATATTTTGTTCACTTCATATGAAATTAAGAATCAGTCTTCAAAATCAGAATAACAATGTTTACATTAAAATGGGTTCAAGCCCTGTGGACAGGAGCTTTCTGGCGCTCTAGTTCAACCAGACAAATTATATCTCCGAAAGTATTGATTTCTCAGAGTTGGGAATTATATCAATGTATTCTTATGATAGAACTGCATCATAAAGGAAATTCAATTCAAATAATAGTTTATTTATCAAGATTAAATGAGCAATCTGAGAATGAGAACTGCACCATGGAAGAAATCAAATTAAAATAGCTGAACTGAATTTGACTCTCTCTTATAGAACAGGATGACATGTACGAGTATGAACACAGATCAAATTATAAAGCTTAGAAAGAATAATTATAACATTCTGTGAAAACATAGAAGTACGATTCATTATTGAAATTTCGAAAAATCATATCTCCGAAAGTATTAGCTTGTTGGAGTTGAAAATGATATAAATGAATTTTTATGGTGAAACTGCTTCTTAAATAAAAATTGAATTTGAAATTTGTTACTAAAAAAAAAAATTTTTTTTCGTTACTCCGAAACCGTCCGGCCTATTTTGCCCAATAACGAACTAAACCGAGATATTCATCTCCCTAACCTACTCTGAAAATTCCAACTGCCTAGCTCATTCCGTTCGAGAGTTATTGTGAAAAAAATTTTTAATTTTGAAAAATTTTTTTTGACACTTTGCGGTAACCTGGTAATATAAAACTTCACATACGTATGAAGGTCATTATTCTACAATTTGACGCTAAATTTCAGATAGATCGAGTGATCGGTTTCAGAAATATTCATGAAAAATGTTTTTACTAAAATCTGCCATAACTCCGAAACCGCTCGATGGATTTTGCCTATTAACGAACTCAACCGAGATATTTACGCTCCATACCCACCTTGCAAATTTCAATCCTCTAACTATTTTCGTTCGAGCGTAATCGTGCCTACGGCCGGCCGGCCGGACCGGCCGGACAGAATCGATTTCGACCTCGGATTCTTGATCAGTGAGTCAAACCAAATCGTTTGAGACCATTTTCAGCCAAAAATTCGAAAATTACATACATTTGGGCAAATTGATAAGCACTCAGTTCCGAGGAACTAGATCGCCAAAAAAATAGTGCTCGCCAGGAACACTATCAGCATAGGATTCAGTACATTCCAAGCATATTGTGCTGTCACTATCGCTGCAATCGGAATTTGTATGTTGATTATTTTTCTCATCAGTATTCGCCACATTTCTTCTTCTTCCTTTCCCTTTGGCCAGAACTTTTCCTTGTCCCTTACCCAACCAGCAAAGTTGTCTTATATAACTCCAATGATTCGCGACTAATATATTTCATAAGTATCATATTAGTGCTTCCAAAATATCAATTCATTATATTAAAGCTACAAAAACTTCATTCTGTTGTGGACAATCGAAATACTTTATAAATTTATCGTTAAAACGTCTGTACAGCAGAATTATGAAATATGTTATAAAACTGTTACTTATCCATTTGTTAAGAGGTTTATAACTAACTTATAAAACAATTCTGCTTATAAAACTGAATTGCTTTTTAATGGTTTCTTTATTAATTCTGGGGATATTTATAATTATATTTCAAATATATTAAAAAACCATTTCAAAGATGTTCTGTATAACCTCATGAAACATTTATATAGAAGTGCTTTTAGTTACAATTTTGCTTCCAGAAGTAAATTGTCGTTTCGGTAACCACTTCATAACTATTTCATAGTATTCAATTTCCATGACAATATCATCCAAAAGCAGCTGATCAATCTGTTCCCACACTGAAATTGTTTAATTCCATTCTCAACTGTCTGTACAATCTTGAACGTTTCTAAAAAAGTTATGATTACCATGAAGCAAATGCATATTAGTTTTCTAGTTAAAAGCACAAATGTCTTACCTATCCATGAGGTTCAGAAAGCATTATGCTACTGCTGAAGACAATTTTCTGTAGGTGCAAAATTATCACCACAATCATGTTTGTGTTCAAGATACGACTTATTAATAAGATACCTTCATCATATTAACTGTTATTTCTCCTTATGAATATCCTTGCAAAAATATGAATTTATCCGATATTCCACAGGAAAACGTTAACTGTTTCATCGATTTTGCAAGTTATGTTGACTTTCACGCGGTAGAACATAATAACATGTTTTATAGTAGTTGTTAAGTTGCTAAATTACAACTGATGCAAAATCATTTTATAAGAGAACGCCATTAAACATGGCGGCCTTTGTATGACTCAGAGTGCGGAGTGTTTTAAACACACTAAAAATCGCCAATGTGTAGATATTTGGACCATCCAGAGCATGAAATGACTCAAAAATAATCTGTAGCACAAATTGGAATTACATTTTCGTACAAAGGAACATTAGACTGACTAGCCACATTTTTGTTTTGTTCATTTTTTTTATGTGGAACATTTGAAACAAGGGGGCACGTTTAAAAGATGTCATTTTAGTGCTACATTCACGAAGAAATTTCATTTGCATTGAGAATTTCGTTGTGTGTATCCAAACTTGTGTCTGTAAGAGTAGAAGTACCTATATGTAAATAAAATGGCTTCGTGTAAACAATAATGACATCTATATTTTCGCTATATTGTTATAATTCAGGATTGTCATTTGCCAACTTAAAATCAATTAATCTAATAGCTATCATTCTATGTAACATTTTTATTTCAGAACGCTCATATGAAAAACCTTATAAAGCTATTACAAAACAGTTTTTTAGATGGCGCCAGAATGTTTATGAAATAGTCTTGTAGTGTTTATGAAGAGCTTTAGGAAATGTTTCGAATGACAAAAATTATTTTATAAAATGTGCCAATTTAGGGTTTATATCTGTTGTATAAATGTATTGAAAATAATTCAGCGACTAAGAATGTTTTATAAGAGTTTGTTTGAAAACGTTTCCACAACTATTATAAAATATAAAGTTGTTAGTTGGGTAGTTTCATCTTTTTTTGATATGTTTGATTTTTTCTTAGTCTTTTGTAGTGTTCGATTTTTTATTTTCCTCTTCTTGAGAATTTCTTCTCGTATTCGTTTCTCCCTCATTTCCATTAGAGTTTTCTTTTCAGGGCTATCGGTGTATATAGCACTTTTACTTATCAGGTTATCAGTATTACAGACATTTGGGCAAATTGATACAAGCACTCTGTTCCGAGGAACAAGAGCCTCAAAAATAGATAAAAGTAGAACATATAAAATTTACTTTCTCCCATCAAAAAATGAAATATGTTCGTGGGATTGGAGGAACTGAATATTGCTGCATATTTAATATCTCGGCCTTTATACGACGAGAGTCGTGAACTGGTCGAATGGGTCCACAATTATTAATAATATCTTGGAAACTATTCATCGGATCTTCAGGAAATATTTTAGAAACATCATAATTCGAGAGAATACAAGACAAAACAAATCTCCTGAAAACGCCGTAGCCAATTCAGTTCTGTCCGTCCGTTAACATGATATCTTTCGAAAGAACTTGACAGGAAATTTTCGAGGTAAGTTTTAGACCTAGATACGTCGATCGAGTTCATGAATGGACAAAATCCGCTGAATGGTTTAGTCGGAGGTTTGTTATTTTGATGCGATTTCACGTCTCATAGTACATTCCAAAAGAATCGTATTACCATTGTTATTATGATTGGTAGCGATTAGCTATGATCAGCCTTTAGTAAATGCGACCTTTTTGATCTTTTTGGGCGCATGTTCTAGGGGAACATCGTCCTATCATTTCGTCCAAATGTCTGTAATTTTCGAATTTCGAGCTGAAAATTGGCTAATAGACTAATTCGGACTCCCTGATCATGAATCCGGTGTCAGATTTTAGGGTGCCGTCCGGCCGGCCGGCTTTCCGGCCGTAGGCACGATAACAGGAGCACCGAAGGTCCTATCGACTTCAAACTTTCAGGGTAGGTTTCTGATCAAAATGCGACGGTTAAATTCGTTAACGGGCAAAATCGTCCGGACGGTTTAGAAGTTATAGACATTTCAAATTTTGAGGTTATTTCCCTGATATTTCAGGAACTAAAGAAGATGTTGAATCGAAACTTGGTAGTCAGTTCGAGGATATAAGCGCGCAACTTTTGGCAAAATTCTGTTATGATCGAAATGTTGGTAATTTTTAAAAAAATATTTCTTTTAATTTTTTCGAAAAAAAAATTTTTTCGTGAACTATTCATCAGATTGCAACAAAAACTTGTACTAACGTCAATTGTAGTATTTTGCAACATTGTGCAAAATTTTGGCTCTATACGATTTCAATTTCTGGAGATATAAGACAAAATGTGTCAAATTTCCTGGGTCTCTCTCAGTATTTTCATCGATTATTCTATGAACTCTTTGAATTCCACCGAAAACAAATTCAAAGACATAAACATAAAGAATCAAGTCATAGTTTAGACGTCGAAAGAAGGACGATGTTGATCGACTTGAAAAGGTACCTATTTCAAGAAATGCAATAATGAAATGCTTGATTTATGGATATAATATTATCTAAGTATTGTTGGGATCGGGCAGTTGGAAAATTTTTTAATAAAAAAATTTGTACCGACGTTAAATCAAGCATTCTACACGAGTGTGCAAAATTTCAGTTCGATACGATCTCAATTCCAGAAGATATTGCTTAAAATTCACATTCCAGCGTGTTTTGACTTTCTATGGTCACAGAAAATCGTCACAAAAATCTATTTACCTCATTTGACGGCTGTTTGTCAAATCTATTAATTCCAATAATTGATGTCAGATTTCCTACATACCAAGTTCAAACACATTTTATTATATGGAAAACACTTATTATGATCACGTTCTACAGGAATTGATACTAAATAGAAGCTAGATGAAGATTATTGTAATGGAAAATTTGTGTTCCAGAATAATATTAAGGTATTCAACATGATACTGCTTTTTTTCTTTACTGGTCAGTACGGGCCACAAGGAAGATGAACATGCGCCCAATAGCTCCTGTCCACAGGGCTTGAACCAATTTTTTGTTTGTATCCTAGTCATCGAGGAAAATTCAATATCTTGGAAACTTTTCGCTTGAATTCTTTGAAATTCAACATGTAGGTACATTAAGGGAAAGATGATTGATTTGAACTAGAATATAATCGAATAGCTCTTTATTACCACCAGAGATATTTTACGTTGTATGGAGAACGTCATATATACCTCAATCTAAAACAATGAGAATCATAATAAATTAACAATAAAAATAAATTAACAATGACGCGCTTAAATTTTCATAAGATGCTAACAGATAACCAGCTACGCAGAACAGAATCATAATTCCTGAATTTTGTATATGGTGTTAGGAACCCGGAATTTTAGCATTTTTATCAGTTTTTGCTCAATATCTGAGTGAAGGAAGGGTCTGAAGGATACGGACACTCATTAAAGTATTAAATTAGACTAGCTCTTCGCAAATAGGTAATTTTTTCCAAAAAGTGAAAAATCGTCGAAATGATAACATATTTTGTGAAATATCTTCTAAAATACGCATCTCACGTCAAATATCACACGAATTGAAGTTGTAAATTTAATTAACCTGGTGACGATACACTCCACGCAACTAATAACTAATAATTTTACATGTTACATAAACGATTGGGCAGAGATTCAGACGAATGAAGGACCCTGTGGCAGTAACATCTTTCTAAGATCCTGAAGATTTGCTAATTTTACACTGCTGAGCAAAAATGAACCACTTGCTGAGCAAGCAGAAGTCTATATTACTTCGGCGATACTCCACCCCACAAGCCGTTAGTTCTATATAGGGGTGACAAAACGAAGGATTCTTTGGATTGCTAGAGGTACATGACGTTCGTCTTACAATCTAGCTCTCATATCTATAAACTAAAAAAAAATATTATTTTGAAATTCGTTCTGCGTTAGAAACACTAGATATTTGTCAGAACCAATATATAGAATAATGTTCCGGTTACAAAGTGAAGAAACAATATCAACTATAAAACAACTATTCTGTAACATTTCGTAGACTAAATCAGACTCCTTGATTCTTGATGCCAAGGCGAAAAATCTTCAGAATCATTTTTTGTTGACAGTTATTCTGAAATTTGTGACAATTTCAAAATAATAGAATTTCATAGATATTTTTCAGAGTATGGAAGAGAAAGGAACTTTTTAGAAATATAGACCTGATCGAGTTTAAATCTAGAACTTGATTTTCTAGAAACATGAACCGAAATTAGTCAAAAGTCTTCGTGACAGTATTTTTCAACTACCTACCGAGTTTCAATTGGATCCGATCAGTATTTTTCGAGTTATTGGAAAAGCAAAATTTCACATGGCTATAACTCCATGGCGTATTCTGCCATTAACGAACCTAACTGGCTCATCTGGACTTCGAACTTATCCTGCAAATTCCAATTATATAACTCATTTCGTTCGAGAGTTATCGTGCCTACGGACAGAGGGCCGGATGGACACAATTCAGTTTGACCCCGGTTTAGTGCTTCACGCGGGAGCGAGATTTTTCTCGTCTCGTCTCGGAAAAGCGAGACGAGACGAGACATTTTCAAAAATATTATAGGCGATACCGAGACCACATACAGCGCAACACGAGAGTCTCGTTTTAGGTCTCGTTAAATTTTTTGTATGAAGTTTTATATACGACTGGACTTTTTTCAACACCCACAAAAAATAATTGAATATGAAGAGTTTCCACTATAATTACATATATTTGGTCTATATTATACATCGATCGTTGTAGAAATACACGTTATGACCTTGCGATAATTGAGATTATTTTTCGAGAAAGAATATAATTCACAACCATAAAAACGGATGCCATTATGAATTTTATTGCCCCTAAATCACAATGCTTTGAACATTTCGTCTCTATCTGATCATCTGGAGAAATTTATTCTCTTGTGCTCCTTGTAGTGAAGATGTGAACATTTATTGTATACATCTGTGGAACTACGTATAATGAAACTGGTAAAGAAATGAAGCTATTCAATGTTTCGAAAAGTGTTATGAGGAATACGCCAAGAACACCCTCAATGATCTACCCAAAGGGAAGGTATTATTAGAAAACTATACCAAATTGTTCAATTCTATTAAAAAATGTATCGACATCGATAGCCTATTTAAAACATCAACAAAACTCTCGAAATATTGGAAATCTGCGTTTGAAGAATATTTGCTGTTAGAAAGAGCAAATAGGAATCAAAATATTTCACAGTGGTGGAGAGTGATGAAAAAGTTCTTCCTACACTTTCCAAGATTTATTAATGGCTACATCTGTACCTGTTGAAAGATTATTTTCCACAGCAGGTATGATCATGGCAGAAACACGTAGATCATTGAAAGATGGTGTGATGCAAGCGTGATTATGTTTGAATTCTTGGTCATCGAGTAATTTAAAAGTTGAAATTATCAGTGTTTAAAATTAAAAATAATATGTACTTACATGTGCAAATATTTTTGTATAAGAGCGTAATAAATATAGCTTTACAAAATTATTCATTATTCTATACCATTTCGCTTATATATTATAATATTTTTTAGTTATTCAGAATTAAGTGAGACGAGACGAGACAACTGATAACGAGACGAGAACGAGACTTAAACGAGACTTCTTTGGGAATTGGCGAGACCGAGACGAGATTCTTTATACTCTCGTCTCGTGTGAAGCCCTACCTCGGTTTATTCATCGGAGAGTCGAAACTAAACGTTTGATACCATTTTCGGTAAAAAATACGAAAATTACAGACATTTACGCAGGGAAACATGCGTGCCAAAAATAAGGGTACTAACTTGATTACATTCACCATACTCTATAGAATATTGATGATACCATTCATTAGAATGGAAAATATACAGAAAGATGTTCATGATTTTATCTCAAAAAGCATAATGAAAAAGGATAGGGAGGAAATATCAATGAACTGGTGATGGTTTCTCCTCAGACATAAATACATAAATGCATTTGAGTAAGACCGACAGAATAAACAAAAAGAGGATGGAGAGGAGGAGATGAGAAATTAAGTTATCTTTTAACGAAGCCGCAGTTATTCCATCCAAGAACAATATTAAAGGTTTTTATTTACTTCCTTCAGCTACTTTGATGGCGGGGAACAGCAATTTGAATAAGTTGCTTTACTTCAAATAATATTTGCATGATGTTGTTTGGAGGATACCTATGTCTGGAACAATATTTTCTTATGTCGAAATATTTCAGGTTTCGAGGTTATTTGTCGATTCTCTTCGTTGATGAATATAAATCATGTTTTTCTTCTTGTGAGAATTTCTTATTCTGGTATTTTGTTTTGTCGTAGCGCTAAATAAAAACAAACAAAACTCGAGAAAATTATTGACGTGAAGCAAGGAGCTTTTGTGCGCATATTCTATTGTTTATTCTTGCCTCTTATACAAAGTCGATCGAGCTGAAATTCAGTACTCGATTGTAAAATGGTGGCTTGGAGGAATGTTCGTAATCTGAGCGGATTATGACGGATAGTTTCAGGAATATAACATTTTTCAAGAACGAAAGTTATCGTGACAACGATCACCCATCTAGCTACAGAAACAACCAAGGCTGCTCGGTTTCCAATATTTTTTGTTTAATATCTCCAACAATATAGATCCAATCTTGTTCAAATTTGGATGTAAAGTTAGGTTTTCAGAGAACTCAGCGCTATCGGACGGATAGTTTCTGTGATACAGAATCGTTCACAATGATATTTAAAAATTTTCTATAGTGATACGATTATCACGAAAATTCGCAGAAATTTGTGCGTCGGCAAACTAATTGTCTTGTTCGAATTGTACGGATCCGTATATTTTTTACTGTTACTTAGGAAATAAAAACAACATTTCAAATGGGTATAACTCCAAAACCTGTATTATTGGAATTTTTCGCCTTAAATGATCTCAAACAATTGGGTTTTACTCACTCATGAGAATAATCCGTGGTCAAATCCAGTTTTGTCCGTCCGGGCCTAAGCACGATAACTCTCGAGGGAAATAAGTTAGAGAGTTGACATTTGCAGGCTAGGTTTGGATCATAAATATCTTGGCTGTATTTGTTAATGGGCGAAATACACATAGTAGTTTTGGAGCTTCTGATTTAAAAAAAAATGTTTTCCCAATAACTCGAAAACTGCTGATCTGAATTGAAACTCTGTTTTTAGTGAAAAATGCCGAAACGAAGACCTATGCAAAATTTCATGAAGATCGTTTCACTAGAAAAAATGTTCAAGTATTTTGCTTGAAATTCAGAAACCACATATCGGGTTGAGTCTTATTTTGGAATTTGGGTGACCCATAATAACTTTATGGAGCTTGTGAAGCTTTACGGAACTACTAGGAGCTCCCAGACACAATTTCAATGTAAGAATCAGAATACCTACTGGTCAAATTTTAGATGATGTGATCTCAATGGTGTGAATCATCGAAAATCACCATATTTATTTATTAAGTTGCTATTACATAAGCAATACAACATTTTACGGGATCATCCCCATTTACAAAAAAAAAAAAAAGAAACACAACCATAAGAATAAAAAACCAATACAGCAAAAATAACAAAAATCGAGCTGTAACACTTAAATAAACTATAAACAATCATAACATTTCTAGCTCATGGCAAACACCAAGAGAGTATAAACACATATTAACTCAGAAGTGCACTCACTTTTCTCTTAAACTGACTAAGGGTACAACTGAAAAAATCTAAATGTACACCAAATTTGTCAACAAGAGTGGGACATCTGACCATATAAGAGTTTTTCCTATAATTTGTGCTAGATCTTGAAACAGTAAACAAATGAGTATATCTCGTTCTTCTCGAGGGTATGTAAGTTTTACAAGAGATAAAAGTTCAAGTGAATACACATTACCATTGACCAACTTGAAAAAGAAAATAAGATCATGCATGAGTCTTCTAGATTCCAAGGCAGGCAGATTTAAACTGATACTTAATAAACGATAATCTCTGTCATTCCTATTAATCCCACGTTTAAAAGCTATAAAACGCAAAAATTTGTTCTGAACTCTTTCAAGGGCTCCAGAAGTCATCACACGATCAGAAGACCCTACAACAGATGCATATATTCAACAACACTCTTCACGTAACAGCAGAATAAAACTTTTAATGTAGCTTCAGAAAACATATTAAAATTTCTGAAAATGAAACCCAACATTTTCATTGCCTTACCCATGATATCGCTCACATGAGAGTTTAGCTTACTATCCAACCAAGGTCCTTAACAGATATAGTTCTTTCCAAAATATTATCGTTAATGACGAGATTACTGAACACTTTTTGGCGCTCTAGTTCCTCGGAACTGAGTGCTTATCAATTTGCCCAAATGTCTGTAATTTTCGAATATTTCGATGAAAATGGTCTTAAACGATTTGGTTCGACTCACTGATCAAGAATCCGTGGTCGAAATTCATTCTGTCCGGCCGGTCCGGCCGTCCGGCCGTCCGGCCGGTCCGGCCGTAGGCACGATAACTCTCGAACGGAATGAGCTAGAGAGTTGAAATTTTCAGAGTAGGTTTGGGGGATAAATATCTCGGCTAAGTTCGTTATTGGGCAAAATCGGACAGATGGTTTCGGAGTAACAAAAAAAAATTTTTTTTTTACGAAACAAATTCCAAATTAAATTTTTTTTAATAAGAGGTTTTATCATAAGAATTCATTCATATCATTTTTAACTCTAACAAGCTAATACTTTCGGAGATATGATTTTTCAAAATTTCAATAATAAATCGTATTTCAACGTTCACAGAATGATATTATTCTATGTATGAATATGAATTGTCATAATGTCAAATGATGTTCCTGACAGATTATCTAATCAATCGAAGAATTGTGAGCGAAGTGAGAAAAATCTCAGTTGTTTGCTCCGAAATTAGTTTTTCTCAGAAAATTCTTACATTTCGGAACTGAACATGAAGTAAGAGATCTGAGAGTAGTGAGACTGCTTTTCATCCATAGACATAGATATAACTCTCGAACGGAATGAGGTAGGTAGTTGAAATTTTCAGAGTAGTTTAGGGAGATGAATATCTCGGTTAAGTTCGTTATTGGGCAAAATTGGCCAGATTTAATTTGATTTCTTCCATGGTGCTTTTCTCATTCTCATGATTGCTCATTTAATCTTGATAAATAAACTATTATTTGAATTGAATTTCCTTTATGATGCAGTTCTTTCATTAGAATACATTGATATAATTCCCAAGTCTGAGAAACCAATATTTTCGGAGATATAATTTGTCTGTTTCTCAGAAAATTCTTACATTTCGGAACTGAACATGAAGTAAGAGATCTGAGAGTAGTGAGACTGCTTTTCATCCATAGACATAGATATAACTCTCGAACGGAATGAGGTAGGTAGTTGAAATTTTCAGAGTAGTTTAGGGAGATGAATATCTCGGTTAAGTTCGTTATTGGGCAAAATTGGCCAGATATAATTTGATTTCTTCCATGGTGCTTTTCTCATTCTCATGATTGCTCATTTAATCTTGATAAATAAACTATTATTTGAATTGAATTTCCTTTAGGATGCAGTTCTATTATATGAATACATTGATATAATTCCCAACTCTGAGAAACCAATACTTTCGGAGATATAATTTCTCTGTTTGAACTAGAGCGCCAGAAAGCTCCTGTCCACAGGGCTTGAACCCATTTTTAATATTCAAAAACATGCGATTAGTCTCACACCAGATCACCAATCGGTCTATGTCACACTGAAGTAACTCAACGTCATGATGACATGATATCATTCGGTAAAATTTTAAGTCATCAGCAAAAACCAAAAATCTACTATTTAGAAAGACAGTATTTAAATCATTTAAAAATAAAATGAACAGGATGGGCCCAAGATGAGATCTCTGGGGAACTCCAGATCTGACAGGGATGAAAAATGAGGTCAGGTTTTTTAACTTCACTACCTGCATCCTAAACCTTACATAACTGCTTAACCAACTCAAAGATTTACCAGCAATTCCCATTCTACTCAACTTAACGTTGTATTTATAGTAATCGGTTTTTCGGAACAGAAAATGTGTATGAAATTATTTAATCTCATATGGAGGAAAATTGGTTGAAGGGTGTGTGGAATTATAAAAAATTGTTCAAGCTTGTGGACAGGAGCTTTTTGGCGCTCTTGTTCAAACAGACAAATTATATCTCCGAAAGTATTGGTTTCTCAGAGTTGGGAATTATATCAATGGATTCTTATGATAGAATTGCATCATGAAAGAAATTCAATTTAAAAAAAATATTTCAAAAATTATCATTTAAACAAGAGCGCTAAAGAAAAGAGCAATCCACAATGCTTCAAACATTGTCATTAAATGTATTTATCAAAATTAAATGAGCAATCTGCAATGATTCAACCTCGTGGAATAGGTTGTTGTAACTTACACTCGGTGCATAGTTTTCACAACTCGAAATACCTAAGGAAAGTATCATCGAAATGTCTAGAGCAAGGCTGGAGACAATCATAGCAGATTGTCCATTGATTCCTTATATTTGAATAGGTAGAGGCTTACGAACAGAATATATTTACTAGCAGCATTATGAAAATACTGTATATAGGAACATGTCTTACTACTTAAGCAAGTAAAATGTGATATTTACCTCAGTGGTCAACGAACAGTAATTTGTTTATATGATTCCATTATGTTCTTCTTTCCTAGTGCCTTCATAAACTACATCATTAAAATGATCCAATTCTAAATCTGCTGAAACATCATCCCGAATTTATACGTAAATTTTATTCAATATGCAACCAATCAATATTATTTTCGGTTTCAAAACAGTCTTTTTTATATTCACAAATTCAAGAACCGGATACTTGTTTTCCAACTACGAATTGATATGACTTCTTCTTCTTCTTCTTCTATTCCTCAACTCTCGCTCTCACACATGCGGTCCCCCACTTGCGGAAGTGCAAAGGGTCCTGGAACAGCTCTTCGGCGATGCTTCCAAACTCCTCGTGGCCAATGTGGTCGGGCAGTCGGATTCCCGGGGGGGCAGGAGTCTAGATCCAGTCTATATCAGACTGCTTAATCTCTGGCTTTTGCGATCTGGCTATTTCTTTTGTTTAGTTGTTCCGGTGGAGAACACAGGTTTCACACATAGACAGAGACATGACTCTAATAGCTAGATAAGATAACGTTTATGAAGAGTGAACACAGACAATGAATACATGTATTATTGAAATTTTGAAAAATCATATCTCTGAAAGTATTAGTTTTTTAAAGTTTAAAATGATATCATTGGATTCTTATGATAAAATTGCATCTAAAGAAAATTGAATTCAAAAGTTGTAATGTAAAAAAAAATTGTTTCTTTATCCCTCGAACCTACTCTGTAAATTTCAATTGTCTAGCTCATTCCGTTCGAGAGTTATCGTGTTAACGGCCGGACAGAATCGATTTTGACCATGGATTCTTGATCAGTGAGTCGAACCCAATCGTTTAAGAGCATTCTCAGCCAAAAATTACAGATATTTGGGCACTCTGTTCCGAGGAACAAGAGCGCCAAAGAGTAATCAAAATTTATCTGAAATGTGAGCGACCGGGGAAGGCATGGGTGATACAGCCAATAGAGACTGAGAGCCTATATTAGCACCTCGTGACAATTCTTTGTGTGTCCAAGTTAAGATTATTAAATTTCATTGGGGGTTTAAAGAAAAGGCCTGAGGAACTTCGTTTCTGACGGGGTTTCCCTGAAAGCTGTCCTATTGTTTTATTAAATTTTTGGAACGAATTTCATTTATATGGTCTGCTACATCCGGTCTTGTCCTGATATTAAGCCATGGTTGAGTGGGTGCAGCCGTCGGACCGAATAGAATTTGCGTATGTACAGGGGCGATTGGATAAGTGGACATATTTTGGAGTACATTTTCAAAAGTTGATGTGTGACTGGGAAAGGAATGTGAAACTCAGTGGGTAGAAACTGGAAGGTCTTATTGCCACCTCATGGCCATTCTGCATGTGCATAAGGAAATTGTGTATTTTGGAGGTGAACGTCTAACAGTGGCCCTATGGACAAATTCAAGTTGAAGGCCGCCCTTTTTAGGCATTTCTCGTTCTGCGCATGCGCAATTTCAAATGTCACGAACCGTAGCGGATTCTTGGACCGAAGAGCTCATAGAAGGCACTTTTACGGAAGAATTTTTGTGCTTGCATAGAACAAAAATGTTGGAATATCAAATTTTATGCATATTTGGGGTGATCAAGGGACAGAACCTGGAAACCTTGGCTGCCAGAAACCGAGTTGAGCTCGGGTGGGGGCCGGTGAACACAGAGGTTGAAGGGAATGGAAGAGCTGACGCACTCGCCAGAGTGCGGGCTCGGTTTTCACCTTCTTGGCGAGTTTCAAATCTATTTAATGAAATATAGAATATTCCATTTTTAATTTGTTCGTTTTCTCCCTTTGTCTTTTACTTTTCCAGATTGGGTTTCGGGTACCTTGGAGAATCTTCTCTGCTTGTTGAAGGAAGAAGCGATAATGAAGAAAAAGATGCCCTTCAATATTTAATATTTCAGCATATATATTAATATTTCAGCATAAATCACAACACATACGGGGAGATAGGGTTTTTTTGCTGAGGTTTTTTCCCTAAGCTCTAGTATCATATTATATCAAATTATATGGTACCCCGTTACACTAACCTCTGGTAACACAATTTTGATACACATGCTTTATTGTTAGATACAAAATAAATTGTAATGCTCAAGTTCAAAAGAATATATATATATATATATACTGGAATAAAACTTCGGTCCAGTGGCATAGTAAGTAAATGATGGGGAAGTCCTGTCCCTCACTAACTGAAGAAGTATTACTACTGAGTAGGAGTAAGCTCAGGGCAGTACCTGACCTGCTAACCGGACACTGTACCCTCAGACGAAAATGTCATATTTGACTGTCCAGCTCACACACCATGGAGACTTCACTATGGGGACCTTATGTAGGTAATACACCGACAAGGCGTGGGGATGTTACATGAGACCCATGTATTGTTGGCGGTGCAGGAATTACCTCGGTTAAGTAAATCTGAGCTGCAGGGTTATGATTGAGAGACCCTATGGAGGCTAGCAACCCGAGCTGAGGGAGATCAACTCTGTGAGCTAATATGGGACCGACCGAAGTGCAATAAGCCTCTCGAGGCTGGAGCAAGGGCTACTCGCTCGATGGGAATCGGACTAACACAAACAAACAAACGCTCCTAGTAGCTAGTGCAAGATAGGAAAATATTGTGGGTTATGTGTAGGCTTTGCTACTGTGTCCTTATGCCACCTTGGACACCGCACAGTTAATTTGTGTCCAAACAATGCTTGGTGGCCACTACGTATGACTAGAGAATTTATGTCCTAGCCACGGTGCTGAACTCTGGTCAAACGTTCTATCCACTTAGCTAGAAGATCCATCATTCAATTCAGATTGGTGGAAGCGAACAAGCGCGCCAAAGAGTACTGATTTCTGTGCTTTTTTATATTTTTTGCAAATATTTTCGTTTTATTCTTGATCTAAGACTACCGCATTGCCAAATAATCTATTGGAAGAAATCAGTTCTTCTGGGTATATCATTCCTAAAGGAGACTACACAGGTTCCGAGGCCGCCATACCCACACGAACAAGGAGGTAATAGGTTACGATTAGGGTGGCACATTTCCTGTTATCAAACTGTCCTCTGGGTCTTCTGATGGAAGTTCGGAATGGTTTAAGCCAGGGGTGAGTTTCCTTATGTTGCAAATATTTTAGAGACTAGTTGAGATAGACCACTGAAATTTGACGATTTGAGTAAGCAGCTCGAGTACTTTGAAACCCTGGTGAAATAAGTTCTTGCAACCATCACTAAAACAAATGGTAAGGGGTGCAGATACTTTTCAAAATAAGTGATTTTTTTTCACGGTATCGTACTAATAATGACTTAGAATCCAAAACTGCAATCTTGTACCTTTCATTTGGTGTATCGTTGACACCTGAGGCTTAAGCGGTTTCAAAGATGTTATCAAAAGAATGTCACGAACACACAACATTTTCGATAACGGGGTAAAGCTCTACATACAGATCGGCGTTTTCCAGCTTCCCAACTCTCCATATTTTCAAGATATTAGGAAGTGTACATTGTGTTCCAAAAAAAACTAATCATCTTAAAACTTCCAAATTTTCAATGTGATACCCTATATACTTTGTCATTTTAGAGTTCTACGACAATTTTTAACGCTTTTTGTGAAGAGAACTTTTTTATTTAAGTATCCATGATATTTTGTTATTTTTACAAGCCTTGAAAATGCTAAAAATTAAATCAAAAACGGCTGCCTAAATAAAAAAAGTTCTCACACGTTAAAATTTGTCATAGAATTCAAAAATTGGTTCAAGCACTGACGTGAAGTCAGAAGCTTTTGCGCGTATGTTCTATTGTCCATTCTTCTGTATTGGACACCCTTAATCGAATTTACCATGGTTAATTATGTCGTCCATTCTCCTGTATTGGACACTTAATTCGAATTTACCGTGGTAAATTCGAAGTAAGAGTGTCCAATACAGGACTACTGACTTCACGTCAGTGCTTGAACCAATTTTTTTTTCGTGATTTTTTTTAAATTTTCTGGAGGCGCGGTTCTTAAAATTTTTTTTTCGTCATTTTTTTCAAATTTTCTAGGAGTACGGTTCTTACAGAATTTTAAACACGTCTTTGTGTTGATTTTCTACTACTAGTTACCAAGCTTCAATTCAATCGAATATTTATTTTTTGAGTTATCAAGGAAACAATATTCCAGGTGGATATAACTCGGAAACCGTTAAACCGATTATGCCCAAAAACGAACTCAACTCTCCCTTTCGGATACGCAACCTACCCTGAAAATTGCAAGTCCCTATCTCCTTTGGTTCGAAAGTTATCGAGGCAACGGTCACCCATCTACTGAACTCACACAAGAATGCTCGAATCTCCAACAATATTCAACCGATCGCATTAAAACTTGAAACTTGGCAGTAGAGTTAGGTATTGAACGCTCTTGCAAAATTTCAGCAATTTCAAACGTATAGTTACTGATATATAGAATTTTTTTATTTTATTTTCAATGATTTATTAAAAATTTTCTACAGATGCTATCCTCACCAAATTTCGCAAACATTTTCGAGTTGGCATTCTACATCTAATAACCATGTTTGAATTCAATCGGTTCAGTATTTTTCGAGTTAATGAGGAACAAAAAACCACCAAATTTCAGAAAATTTCAGATGGCTATAACTCTGAAACCGTTTGGTCGATTATGCTCATAAACAAACTCAAATGTGGCATTCATATGCACAACATAACCTGAAATTTTCAAGCCGCTATCTCTTTCCGTTCTCAGGTTATCGTGACAAAAAAAATATTTTTTAATAATTTTTGTAAAATTTTCTAGCAATACGATTCGCCCAAAATTTCACAAACGTGCTTAGGTTCATGTTCTACAACTACTCACCAAGTTTCAATTCGATCGGATTTATATTGGTTGAAAACAAAATTATTACTCGGAAACCACTGGGCCGATTATGCCCATTAACGAACTTGTCCGTCGTATTGTGATGCGCCACCCACCCTGAAAATTTCAAGTCGCTAGCTCTTTTCGTTCTCAAATTATCGTGGCAACGGACGGCCGGACGGACAGAATCAAATTTGACCTCGGATTCTTCATCGGGGAGTCAAACTTGATCGTTTGAGACCAATTTCGTCAAAAAATTCGAAAGTTACAGACATTTGGGCAAAACTATAACGCGATGTTCCCCAGAACATACGCGCAAAAATGACAAAGTACTCGTATACAGGGTATCACATTGAAAATTCATAAGTTGTGAGATGACTAGCCTTTTATGGAACACCATGTATACTTCTCAATATCTCGAAAATATGGAGACTATGGTTCCTAACGATACTTGCAAGAGAAAAAATTTCAATATGGTAATGGGAAGCTGGAAAACGCCGATCTGTATGTACTGCTCGTCTACCCCGTTATCGAAAATGTTGTGTGTTCGTTTCATTCTTTCGATAACATCTTGGTAACCGCTCGAGCCCCAAGTGTCAACGATACACTAAATAAAAGTTGAAAGATCGCAGTTTTGGAATCTAATTTATTATTTGTACGTTACCGTGGAAAAAATCAATTATTTTAAAAAGTATCCCCACCTCCTATACCATTTGTTATAGTATGGCTTATAAAAAGTTATTTCACCAGGGTTTCAAAGTACTCGAGCTGCTTAATCAAACCGTGAATTGTCATTGGTCTATCTCGACTGGTCTCTAAAATATTTGCAAAATAAGGAAACTCACCCCTGGCTTAAACCATCCCTTACTTGCATCAGAAGACCCGGAGTACAGTTTATCAACAGGAAGTGTGACACCCTAATGGTACCCCATCCCCTTCTTGTCCGTGTCGGTGTGGCGGCCTCGGACCCTGTATATACAAGACGACTTAGCATATGCTAAGTCGTCCTTTCACCCTTGAAATCTGTTGTTTCTCCCATGATGAATAACGATGTGCTATTCAGATTAATTGGTAATCAGGAAATAACATAGCAAGTAACCAGTTAAAATAAATCTGTTTGCCATTCGTAGTGGATTCTTGACGCTGGTGGGCGTTGCCCATAGAACTATTTTCCAATTATGTTGAAGAATTCCACCAGAGCAGGATTAGAGGAAGAACACATAGATTTCGTAATGTGGAAAATAGAACCACTGAAGTCGGTTCAGGAGCTTATCATGTTTGTTCGTGTAATGATTAATACATTTCACTGAAATGTAACATATTTGTACACAACTGAATATTTTGTTTGTGAGAGATTCGTTATATTTAGTGAACTAAATTTGAAATTGGCCACTGAACATTCGAAGTACGATAATCTATAAATTTATATTCCAGTTGACAAATATTTCTACTAGTTCAAATTTCGGAAGAACAATTCCAGAAAAGCGCCGACGATGTATCGAAAGTTGTTCAGTAAAACTACAAACGATATATTTATAATAATAATGATTTGACTTTATTCATCAATTAATATGTACTACAACATTAAATTCATTAAAAAAAATTGGTTCAAGCACTGACGAGAAGTCAGGAGCTTTTGCGCGCAAGTTCTATTGTCCATTCACCTCTTTTGGATACTCTTAATATAATTCACCATCGATATTGATCATTTTCCCAGCTTTTATAAGATATGAATACATTTCGTACCATTATAAGGATTTGAGTAACGAGAGAATCGTCTAAAATCCGAGAATTTTCAATTCTGACATATGCATTCTATCGGAATTGAAATTCATCACATTACGTTTGAAGGTGTGAGGTGTTTGCAAACGTTGACAGTGTTACCAAACAATTATGGTCTAATTTCGCTTGAGTCAGCAACTCATATGTAACAGAACACATTGAAAGAACACATTGAAGAAAAATTCTAAAGGGTACCATACCATAGCATATCTGATTGATGGCAGATAGAGAGGTTGAGGTTACTTTGAGGCGTCTGTTGGAAGAGATCCAGGATACCAGGAGGGAGTTAAAAAATTCAATATCTGCGTCGGAGGCGAGATTATTGTTGGAGGTTCAGGCACTGAGGAATAAGAATGGGCTACTAGAGAGAGAAAACAAAGACTTGAAAGAAAGGCTCGAAAAAACAGAACGCTGGTGTAACAAGAATAATATTGTGATTTTTGGCCTGAAAATAGGCTCCAATATAACTGCGGAGTTTCTCTGTCGGGAAATATATCGTTTGTTGGGAGTGCGAGTTGAATTATCTGAAATTAGTGACCTCTATACATTGGGTAATCAGGAAGGCAGTCCAGTGAAGGTGGAATTTGTGTCACATCGATGTAAAAAACTTATCTTTGAACATGTTAAAAAATTGAAAGGTACTGAAATATCCATTACTAATGATTTAACTATACAGCAGCGTCAGGAAAATAAGAGGTTGTTACCCTTCCTGATAAAAGCCAGAGCGGGTACATCTGAAAAGTCATATATAAGGAATAATAGACTGGTGGTGGGACGAAGGGTGTATACCTTGGAAGAACTAGAAAACTGTGAAGAAGATGTTAAAACAAATAGTGCTCCGAATACACCCACAATAACAAAACATAAGAATACTGCCACGGAGATTGATTCGGACACTGTTGTGTTGGAATCTGCACCAGGACCATCAGTGAGTAACTCTGACGCTGTTATGTTAGAATCTGTGCAAGGATTATTGCAACAGGCGAAAAGTAATCGAAACAAGAAATTATTTACGCCATATTTGGCAACACACAAAAAGGTATACACTAATAAAAAAAGACCACCCCCAGGGGAGGATGTATTTGGTATGAAGCTTCGGCATAAATCCACGACAGACAAAAAGTAATCAAAGATGGCTGGGGGGGGGTTGAAGGTAATTTTGTGTTTATTTTTGTTATTTAACAGCTCATTTTATAAAAAAAGAAAAAGAAGACAAAAATCAATAAATATGGATAATTACATAAAAGCCTATCAAAATGAAGACTATGATACTGTTGTTATTGAAGATATCAATGATCTAAATACCATGAAATTATGTCAAGTCAAGATAATGCAAATGAATATAAGAAGTATGCAAAAAAACTTTAATGATTTTGAACTGTTCCTTGAGACAATATCTGTCGATTTTGACGTGATTATATTGAGTGAGACTTTTCAAGTGGAGGATGTGGGCTTGTTTAATTTAAATGGTTATGAGCTAATATACAATAATGCAAAATATAATAGAAATGACGGAACAATAGTATATGTAAAAAGTAATATGGAATTCTGATAATCTGATACATAAAATAGTAAATTCATACTAGAAAACAAACTAAAATACTGATCTAATCAACTCATAACCATCCAAGAGTAATGACTCAAAAATGCTGACCTTGGCGACCGCTCGAGGAAGTGAACCCTGAACTTTGACAATTCAACTACCGATTTAGACCTAAAATATTGATGAAGACAGTTTACCAACCATGACAAAAAATACCAATGAAGACAATTCTCCCGGATTATCAGCAACATTGTGAATTTAATATTTATTTAGTATTTTTTTGTTAATCATGGAGTATCCACACCTACATTTAGATAATAACATTTAGTTTATTTTGCCGTTAGAATGTGAATATTAATTTATTAAAGCTGTACACAGTTATCAGCTCCTCGGAGCGAGTAACTCACAGTTAATTGAGTTTAATTGTCATAGTTTCAACTAACTGTTCAATAAACTCTATTATTATTATTATTATTATTATCTATTAATATAGAAAAAACAGCATAAATACTCTTGCCTTATTTATTCAACTTAGTATTCGATTTAAATTCTCTTCAAAATATCGGTCTGCTCGGATCTCCAACAATAGAAATCGGATCGTGTCAAACTTGCAAGTTTTAGAGTTAGGTTTTTAAGGTTCTCTCAAAATTTCAGGTACGTCGGACTGTACTTCCTGATGTATAGTTTTTTTCAATGATTTTATTAAAATTTTCTAGTAATACGATCTTCATGAGATATTGAAAACAATTTTGCGTCCGCAGTATAGATCTGAATACCATGTTCGAATTGAATCGTCGTCGTACTTTTTGACTTATGGAGGAAATAACAACCAAATTTCAGATTGATATCTCCAAAACCATTTGGCCGATTATGCCTTTTAAGGAACTGAAATGTCGCATTAGGAAGCACAACCTACTCTAAAAATTACAAGTTGCTAGTCTTCCGTTCTCATGTAATCTTGAGAAAAATAATAAGTTTAATGATTTTTTTGAAATTGTGTAGAGATACAAGTCTTACAACATTTCACAAATTTCTTAGGATCTGTATTCTAGAACTACTTACCAAGTTTCAATTCGATCCGATCCATATTTTTGGAGTTATCAAGAAAATAATATTCCAGTTGGGTATAATCTCTCAAACCGTTTGGCCGATTATACCCAACAATGAACATAACTGTCCCATTCGTATGCACAACTCACCCTGATCCTATCTCTTTCCGAAAGTTATAGTGGCAACGGTCACCCATCCAGTTACTGAAATCACTCATTGCTGCTCATATATACAACAATATAGATCCGATCGTATTCCAATTTGGAACTTCGCTGTAAAGTAATGTTTTGAAGCTTTCCGAAAAATTTCAGCGATATCACATGGATAATTTCTAAGATATAGAATTTTTTTCAAAGGTTTTTTAATGTTTTTTTCAAAACTTTCTAGTGATACGATCGTCACAAAATTTGGTAAAATTTGGACGTCAGCATTCTATAACTAATTAGGTACTATTTTTCAATTATACTGTTTCCATATTTTTTGAGTCAAGGAGGAAATAAAAAGAAAATTTCTGATTGGTATAACTCCAGAACTGTTTGGCTGATTATGCCTATTAACGAACTCAAATATTGTATTCGGATGCTGAACCTGCCCTGAAAATTGCAAGATGCCATCTCTTTCCGTTCTCGGGAGATGAATGATATTTTTTTAAATTTTCTAGTAATATGATTCCCACAAAATTGCACATACGTCTTTAAGTCTATATTCTACAACTACTCATCAAGTTTCAATTCGATCGAATCTGTATTGGTTTAAAACAAAATTATTACTCGGAAACCGTTCAATTATGCCCATTAACGAAATTGTTTGTCGCATTGGGACATGTCATCTACCCTGAAAATTATAAGTCGCTAAATGTTTCCGTTCTTAAATTATCGTGGCAATGGTCAGACGGTCGGCCGGACAGAATCAATTTTGACCTCGAATTCTTCATCAGTGGGTTGAACCTAATCGTTTGAGACCATTATCGGCAAAAAATTTGAAAATTAAATTCATTTGGGCAACTTGATAACCGGATGTTTCCCAGAACATACGCGTAAGAATGAGAAAATCACAAACAATTCTACCGAAAGAAGAATATTCGTTGAAATATAAATTTTTCACGAGTCGAACAGAACGCTGAAGGTATAACACAGCTCACCTCATTATACATGGATCGGACTAATATAATATATAATATAGATAGGTATAATTCCGAAACCGTTTGGCTGATTATGCCTATTACCAAACTGAAAGATATCATCCGGATCCCGTTCTCAAGATATTGTGAATTAAATAATATTTTTGCGCGTATGTTCTGGGGAACATCGCGTTATAGTTTTGCCCAAATGTGAAATTTGATTCTGTGGTGCCGTCCGGCCGTCGGGCCGTCCGGCCGTTGCCACGATAACTTGAGAACGGAAAGAGCTAGCGACTTGAAATTTTCAGGGTAGGTGGCGCATCCCAATATGACGGACAAGTTCGTTAATGGGTATAATCGGCCCAATGGTTTCCGAGTAATTATTCTGTTCTCAACCAAAATGAATCCGATCGAATTTAAACTTGGTGAATAGTTGTAGAATATAGACCTAAGCACGTTTGTGAAATTTTGTGAGAATCGTATCGCTAGAGAATTATTAAAAAATTATTAAAAAATATTTTTGTTGTCACGATAACCTGAGAACGGAAAGAGATAGCGGCTTGAGAATTTCAGGTTAGGTTGTGCATCTGAATGCAACATTTGAGTTTGTTTATGAGCATAATCGTCCAAACGGTTTTAGAGTTATAGCCATCTGATATTTTCTGAAATTTGGTTGTTTTTTGTTCCTCATTAACTCGAAGTATACAAAACCGATTGAATTCAAACATGGTTATTAGTTTTAGAATGCCAACGCAAAAATTCTTGCAGAATTTCGTGAGGATGGTATAGCTAGAAAATTTAAAAAATAATAATAAAAATAATTGAAAAAAATTGAAAAAAATTCTATATATCATAAACTATTCGTCCGGCATGGCTGAAATTTTGGAAGAGCCTTCAAAACCTAACTCTACTGCAGAATTCCAAGTTTGAACACGATCAGATCTATATTGTTGGAGAACCGAGCAGCCTTTTGTGAGTTCGGTAGCTGGATGCGAATCGTCGTATGATATGTTGTCTATGGTCGTATTTTTGCGAGAACCTTCAAAAATATGAATGTCATGATGACATATTTTTGCGCGTATGTTATGGGAAAATCGTGTTATTTCATCACAAATTTATGGGAGATGATAGCCCTACATTAGCGGTCAGACCTGGTTTTGAAAGAGATCCTCCTTAGGAGGAGGCAACTAAATATTGAAGGGATTTCTATGAACAAGAGTGAATATCTTTGAGTAATAGAGAAGGCGATTCTTCTTCAAGAGATCCATGTGCCTTTAGAGGAGTATATTTGCGAGAGGGGACTTTTGAAAGGTTGTGTATTATTTTTAATATGATATCGCTGAAATTTTGCTGAAGGCTTCTGATCTTGTAAGGTGAGAGGCTCATTTGTTGATATTAAATCTCGTGATGGGTAGAGAGGAATTTTAGGCCAATTTTTCTATCACTAATGAGAATATATCTTTATGTTTCACCTCATCACCTTTAGATCTATCAATGGACATTTATTGGTTAAGAATAAGTAATTGAATATTACTGGAATTCAATTGAATTTCATTCAATATGTTAGTAACTAAACTTATAATTTTCTTTACTTTGATTATTTAAATATGACTTTAATTCCAGTAATATTTTTCAAGACTAATTATGTATTTTTCTCCTAAAGAAGAATTGAAGGTAGACAATAATGTGTTAATTTTTTCATCATTGCTTTCTATCCTGACTTTACGAAAAAAAAATTGGTTCAAGCACTGACGTGAAGTCAGGAGCTTTTGCGCGTATGTTCTGTTGTCCATTCTCCTGTATTGGACACTCTTAATCGAATTTACCCTGGTGAATTCGATTTAGGCTGTCCAATACAGGATAATAGACAATAGAATTCACCATGATAAATTCGATAAAAAGTGTCCAATACAGGAGAAAGGACAATAGAAGATACGCGCAAAAGCTCTTGACTTCACGTCAGTGCTTGAACCAATTTTTTAATAATTGTTTTAAAATTTTCTGGATATACAATCCTCACAAAATTTCACATACATCTTTATGTCGATATTATAGAACTGGTTACCAGGTTTAGAAATGATCTGATCTGTACTGGTATCAAACAAAATTTGTACTATGAAACCGTTGTCCGATTATGCCCATTAAGTCCGTCACATTAAGACGCGCCACCTACCCTGAAAATTAAAGTCGGTCTCGAGGTATCTAGGCAACGGCCGGAAGGCCGGCCGGACAGTTTCAAATTAGACCTCGAATTCTTCATCAGTGAATCGAACCTAATCGTTTGAGACTATTTTCGGAAAAAAATTCGATCATTACAGACATTTGGGCAAAATAATAGCACGCCGTTCCCCAGAACATGCGAGCAAAAACCACTTACGTGAGGTCAGTTTGCTTTGTCTCTGTGAAGGCTTTTTTAATCTGTCCTCACGCCACCTTAGGAATAGCACTGTCAAACACTCTATCCACTGAGCAAGAAACACTCATAATTCAATTCCAATTGGACAACGTAAACAAGCGCACCGAAGAGAACTGACTGCTTTTTATATTTTCCTTTCCGTCACTCCATCCCCAATACATCGTGTTCAGGATCTTTGGTTGATTATATCTCAGAAATAAAGCATACAAGACCATTTAAACTCACACATTTTTCTAACGACCCATCCCACTACAACGTAATAAAATTTCAGCCAATTTGACCGATAGGTAATTTCCCATATATTCCCGGGGTCATTTGATATGTTTTTAGGACGGAGAAAATTCGCTTTCGCGCATTGACTGAAAGAGTAGTTGCATAGAAATCACTCACATTTAACTGTAATACGTCCATGGTTTATTTGCTGCTTTTTCAAGTCTCCAATATTATGTCCTCGTAACTTTTCGTCGCAAACCCAATTCAGAGAAAGCGAATAAACACAACGATTGATGTTTTGCTTCGACTAGGCCAATAATTACATTTATTTTACTGTCTTGTTATTGTTCAATCTTCTACGGAATAAGATTTATTATAGTGTGGTCATCAATTCTACTATCTAAGATTGAGGTCTAGTGTTGAAACGTAGGTGCAAGAGCTTGAACATTCATCGAAAGGTATCAATCGAAACATTCAGCGATAGTTTCGACAGAGCATTGTAAGATAATTCGCGCCATAAAATTGATTAGTTATCCATAAAATTGGTCAACAAAATCCATTTTGTTGGTTTGATCTTTGTTCATAAGTAGATATTGTATAATTTCATGAATTAATATACGAGATTTGGAATCTCAACAACATTAAAAATAATTTTAAAAATTCTTAAAAATCAATTACGTGTTCCATTGTCCATTCACGCCTCATACGAAGTCGATCGAGCCGAAATTCGGTTCTCGATTGCAAAATGGTGGCTCGAAGGTTTGTGCGGAATTTCAACGGATTCTGAAGAATAGTTAGAAATATAAAATGTTCGAAGAAAAACAAATTTTCATTTTTTTTGTAGTACTACGATATTCACGAAATTTCGCGAAAATTAGCTCTTCGACATTCTACAAGGAATAACCAAGTTGTAAATCGATCAGATTTGTTTATTTTCTGTTATTGAGGAAATGAAAATACGATTTAAAATGGGTATAACTGTGAAGTTTGGTCTAACAACCCAACAACGAACTTTACTGTCTTATTTGGTGTGCATCAACCTATTCTGAAAATGGCAAGTTGCTATCTCTTTCCGTTCGAAAGTTATCGTGGCAACGGCCGACCTGAGTACAGAACCAAATTTGAATTCTTGAATACTTCATGAGTCGCGCCTAAGCGTTTGAGGACATTTTCGGCAAAAAAATCGAAAATTAGAGACACTTGTGGAAAATGATTTTATTTTCACGATAATTGCTAAAATACAAAGCCTATGGAGCTGAAATCCAGTAGTTAATTGTGAAATAGCAGCTGGTGGGTTTGTACAGAATAACAAAATCTGACACATAGCTTCTGAAATATAAAATTTTTGAAGCAATTTTGCAAGCATGTTCTGGTGAACGTTATCATTTTGTCCCAAGTTCTGTAATTCTAGAATTTTTGCAAAAATAGTCTCAAACGATTGGGTTCGACCCCCTAATGAAGAATTCGAGGTCAAATTTGTTTCTGCCCGGCCGGTTGGCCGTTGCCACAATAACTTGAGAACGGAAAACGACAGCAGGGTAGGTAGCTCGACCCAATGCGACAAATAAGTTCGGTAACTTGAGAACAGAAAGAGATAGCGAAATTTTCAGGGTAGGTGGCGTATTCCAATACGACGGATCAGTTCGTTAATGGGCATAATCGGCCCAATGGTTTCCGAGTAATAATTTTGTTTTCAAACAATATGAATTTGATCGAATTGAAACTTGGGGAAACTTGGGTAGAATACACCCCTAAGGACGTTCGTGAAATTTTATGAGAATTGTATCACTAGAAAATTTCAAAATAAATTAAAAAATATATTTTTTATGCTGCGATAACCTGAGAACAGAAAGAGGAAGCGACTTGAAATTTCCAGGTTAGGTTGTGCATCTAAATGCGATATTTGGGTTTGTTTGTAAGCATCATCGGCCGAACCGTTTTGGAGATATACCCATCTGAAATTTAGTTGTTATTTCCTCAATAACTCGAAAAAAAACAAAACCGAAACAATTCATACATGGTTATTAGTTGTAGAATGCGAACGCGAAAATTCTTGCAAAATTTAGAGAGGACCGTATCAAAATTTTTTAAATATCATAGAAAAGCATTGAAAAAAATTCTATGTATCCGTAACTATTCATCTGACATGGCTGACATTTCGCGAAAGCCTTCAGAACCTAACTCTACTACCAAGTTCCAAGTTTAAACACGATAGGATCTATATTGTAGACTTGTGTGAGTTCAGTAGCTGGATGGGTGACCGTTGCCTCGATAACTCTCGAACCAAAGGAGTTAGGGACTTCAGGGTAGGTTGCGCATCTGAATGGGAGAGTTAAGTTCGCTGTATAGGCCATAATCGCCCCATCGGTTTCGGAGTTATACCCATCTAGAATATTATTTTCTCGATAACTCAAAAAATATGAACTCGATCGAATTGAAGCTTGCTAACTAGTTGTAGAATATCGACATGAAAACGTGTGTAAAGTTTTGTGAGGACCGTACCAATAGAAATTTTTTTTAAAATTAGGAAAAATATTTTGTATCTCACGATACCCTGAGAACGGAAAGAAATAGCGACTTGCAAGTTGTCAGGGAGGATTGAGCATCTGAATGCGACATTTAAGTTCGTTAATCAGCATAATCGGACAAATGTTTTGCAGTTATATTAATCTGAAATTTGGTTATTCTTTCTTCAATTGCCCAAAAAATACGATGCCGATTCAATTCAAACATGGTAATTAGTTCAAGAATGCCGATACAAGAATGTAAACAAAATTTCGTGAAGATCGTATTACAAGATAATTTCATAAAAATCATTGAAAAAAGATCTATAATATAACAGAAAGCAGTTGTCCGACATCGCTGATATTTTGGGAGAACCTTCAAAAACATGAATGTCATGATGACATATTAAATTATAATATAAATTTTCGGTCCAATTTTTTCATAACACAATAGAATCTATGGGAGATGATAGCCATACATTAGGGTCGAAAAAAAATTTGCGCAAAACCTCCTGACTTCACGTCAGTAAAACTTAGTATTTTGTGAGGATCGTACCACTAGAAAATTCTCAAAAAATTACGAAATAATATTATGTATCTCAGGATTCCTTGAGAACGGGAAGAAATAGCGACTTGCTGTTTTCAGGGTAGATTGCGCATCTGAATGCGACATTTAAGTGCGTTAACTAGCATAATCAACCAAATGGATTTGGAGTATTATCAATCTGAAATTTGGTTGTTATTTCCTCAATAACTGAAAAAATTACAAATCCGATCCAATTCAAATATGGTTTTTAGTTGGAGAATGCCAACGCGAAAATTCTTGCAAAATTTCGTGAGGATCGAAAAATCATCGAGCACTGACGTGAAGTCAGAAGCTTTTGCGCGTATGTTCTATTGTCCATTCTCCTGTATTGCTCTTAATCGAATTTACCATGGTGAATTCTATTGTCTGTTCTCCTGTATTGGGCACTTTTAATCGACTTTACCATGGTAACTTCTACACATCTTTCAGCTCGGTAGAGTAGTTCACGTGAAGTAACACTTCTCAACACCTCAGCACTTAGGGCTGTACATGCATTCCTTATTTCGTTTTCTAGATCTCCCAAATCGATAGGAGGAGTCTGGTACATACACGATGTTTCAAATATCCCCAAAGGAACAAATCCAGCGGTGTTAAATGTGGAGATCTTGCAGTCCATCTTATTGGTCCGTGTGTGCCGATCCATCTATCTTCAAATGGACCGATAAGATGGCTTGCAAGATCTCCAGATTTAACACCGCTAGATTTATTCCTTTGGGGATATTTGAAAGATCGTGCATACCAGACTACTCTTATTTTTTTGGAAGATCTAAAAAACAAAATGAGGAATGCATAAAGAGCCCTTAATGATGAGGTGTTGAGAAGTGATACTTCGCATGAACTACTCCACTGAGCTGAAAGATATGTAGAAGCAGATGTTCAACATTTCGAACATATGCTTTAGTTATTATAGGTATTTTTTGCCCCCTTGTTTTGTAATTTTTTGTTTCTCTTACTATTCATTCTTTGTTTAACGTTCGGTAAAAAACATAGCTGATTTCAACTTGAGGAAGGTTTTTTTATTGATCTCGATTATTGACTTCAAAATCAAGATTACACAAAATATCGTGACCTACTGCAATTCATTCGATTTGAAATATCAATTGACGTTTTCTCCATCAAATCAAATGTAAAATACAGAGTGTGATACATCGTTGAAAACGTAATTTTTAGTAGAAATAAAAATTTGCAAAAAATATAATATAGGGTGCTATTTGAGATAAAAAAGTCAGAATCAGTTCGGGTAAAACCCAAAGTGACTTTCAATTTTTATTTTTCTCAGTTGAAGGTTCCTTGGACGAATTGAAAATCCTAAAATTTTCAAATGTTTATCTTTTGAAATGGCTGAGATAATCCAATGGAACATGTTAACTGGGACACCCGGTATATCGAGCCAGTCCATTACTGTCCACAATGACCATTCAGAACCATGCAGCGCATGCCTTACACGCGATGCTGAAATTCCTTTCTATTGCTGGAAAAGAACAAGAAATCGTCACGCGATAACGTTACAATTACATAGTTGAAAAAAACCAAAACGCGCTTTACAATTACACATTATTACGACAAGGCAGAGTCACATTTGGAGGAAACAGTAAATTACCACACGAAATAACACCTATTGCGGGACAATCTGGACTATTCCGTTTTTTTAGACTTGTTGGTCATGCTAGTCGAGGTTCACTAATTAAATTCGAAATTTGTATGGAATTGTGTGGCACTGTTATTAGATGTGGAAAATTGGTCGTGATTCAAGTCAAAACACAATATGTACAGGGTGGGCCAAATTGGACACTTTTGAAGGGAAAGTCATATATGTATTTCTGCAGTAGATGGACGAAAACTGATTAAAGGATGTATTTCAAAAATGTGCATTTTTGGCGCTCTTGTTCCTCGGAACAGAGTGCTTATCAATTTGGCCAAATGTCTGTAATTTTCGAATTTTTGTCTGAAAATGGTCTTAAACGATTTGGTTCGACTCACTGATCAAGAATCCGTGGTCAAAATCGATTCTGTCTGGCTGTCCGTCCGTTAACACGATAACTCTCGAACGGAATGAGCTAGACAGTTGAAATTTTCAGAATAGGTTTGGGACATAAATATCTCGCCTAAGTTCGTTATTGGGCAAAATCGGTCAGATGGTTTCGGAGTAACACATTTTTTACATTACAAATTTCAAAATGAGTTTTTCTCAATATGCAGTTTCACCATAGGAATCCATTGATGTAATTTTTAACTCTAACAAGCTAATAAGTAAGTTGATAATATTGAGTTCAGAATATCTCCAGTAAAAACAAAACTGAAATATTTGCTAAAGTTTCAATTGATATTATATAATTTTCAGAGTGGATTTGAGTAACAAAAATTGGTTCAAGCCCTGTGGGCAGGAGCTTTTTGGCGCTCTTGTTCAAACAGTCAAATTATATCTCCGAAAGTATTGGTTTCTCAGAGCTGGGAATTATATCAATGGATTCGTATGATAGCACTGCATCATGAAAGAAATTAAATTCAAACAGACCAATTCTCCCCAATAACGAACTTATCCGAGATATTCATTCTTCAAAACAACTCTGAAAATGATATTGCATCTATTATAACTTAGACAATATTGCAGTTTTGTTTTTACTGGAGGTATTCTGAACCCAATTTGATGATGTATTTTACCGAAGAATATATTTTCATCATCATAATATGATAATGGAATAATCCATATCATTCCATCATCATAATATGATGATGGAATAATCCATATTATGGATTATCCACGGGCATTATAGTATCACCATAAAAGTATAACATCATATCATCCTCATCATTCTACGATACCTTTGGTTATTTCATTGGTCATTTTGCATTCAATCATACTTAGTTTTCTAGAACATGAGGTGTACCTGAAATAATTTTGACATTTATCTCTCATAGGAAAATAAGATGACTTGTAAGAACACAGATCATATAATAATTCATAGATACAATAATTAAGTACAGCATTCTATGGAAACATAAGAAGTACAGAATTACGATTCATTATTGAAATTTCGAAAAATCATATCTCCGAAAGTATTAGCTTGTTAGAGTTGAAAATGATATCAATGGATTTTTATGAGAAAACTGCACCTCAAAAGGAATTGAATTTGAAATTTGTGTTGTAAAAAAAAATAGTTTTTTCGTTTCTCCGAAACCATCAGGCCAATTTTGCTCAGTAACGAACTCATCCGAGATAATTATCTCTCAAACCTACTCTGAAAATTTCAACTGCCTAGCTCATTCTGATCGAGAGTTATTGTAGAAACGAAATTTAAAATTAAACATTCTTTTTTATACCTTATCGCAACCCGATCAAAACAAAACTTCGCATGCATATAGAGGTCATTATTCTACAATTTGAAGCTACATTTCAGATAGATTGAGTGATCGGTTTGGGAAATATTCATAAAAAATGTTTTTACTAAAAAGGGGCCATAACTCCGAAACCGCTATGTGGAATTCGCCCGTTAACGAACTCGTCCGAGATATTTACGCTGCACACCTACCCTGGAAATTTCAATCCTCTAACTCCTTTCGTTCGAGAGTTATCGTGCCTACGGCCGGCCGGACCGGACCGGCCGGACAGAATGGATTTCGACCACGGATTCTTGATCGGTGAGTCGAACCAAATCGTTTAAGACCATTTTCAGCCGAAAATTCGAAAATTACAGACATTTGGGCAAATTAATAAGCACTCTGTTCCGAGGAACAAGAGCGCCAATATATCGTTCATTATAGAATTGAGGAACGAATATCTCGGATGAGTTCGTTGTTGGGTAGAATTGGTCTATTGGTTTTGGATTAATAATTTTTGGCACTCTTGTTGAATTTTAATTCTTTTATGATGTTTGATTTCAAATTATGCTATTATGAAGTTCTATCATAAGAATCCATTGATATAATTCCCAACTCTTACCTTCGAAGATATGATTTGTCAAAGTTTGAACAAGTGCGCCAAAACTCCTGTCCACAGGGCTTGAACTAATTTCTAAATATTGCTGTAACTTTTCTTCTGTTGAAAATTTTCTATTCCTGTAAAAATATTATTGTAGCTATTTTTATGTAGGATTCAATGAGGTTAATTAAATTTTCTGGAAACGGATATTTCAACTACTGATCTCAGCATGAAAATATTTTTTTTCGGAAACCATCCGGGAAGTGCCCACTTCCTGAACGCTTTTTCTTTGAGAAAGAAGCATTTCCCGGCCTAGTCCGGGAAGTACGTACTTCGACGTGAAAAATCACGTCGATTTGGTCATTGTAAATATGAAAATCTTGGTAGGTATATTTTTAATAAATGAAGTCACCATAGCACTGAGAAAACGGCTGACAGTTCATATAAAATTAGTTGTCAACAATTTGCACATGTGATATTTTCTGTTCTGTTTAATTTGAATAAGAATCAAAATATATAAAAAAGAAGTGTGTCGTCTCATTGATTTGTTATTCTACACGGTTGCCGAAAAAATATTGTACGCAACACGCCCGAAAAAGGTTTTTTTGGACTCATAGACTTCTAGGACTCGCTTACGCTCGTCCTAGAATTTTGTCTATTCGTCCAAAAAAACCCTATTTTCCGGACTTGTTAATTACTATTTCAAATAGGGCACCCCATATATTTTTGCTTATTTCGATAGGGCTTGAAATTGAAATTTCAAAAATATAGCGTAGGTACTCGATATTTTCCATAATTTTCGAATTTCACTGAAGATTCGAAAGTTGAACGGAAGTTACGGAGTAAATGGAGCTTTTACTGTTTGAAAAAATGTTATTCTATAATTTGCATTATTTAATAAATCATGGTATCCTCCAAAGCCTACCTATCTAAAGGTTGAAATTTGATTTCTTCAGGAAAATATCAAGTGTTATATATTTTTGAAGTGAATATGTCAAACTCTATCGTAATGTGCAAAAATATACGCTGTATCCCATTTGAATAGAAATATATCGCTATCTGATAAAATATCGGTTTGTAAAAAATTTAATTAACGTCATTGAATTTTACGTCAAAAGTAGCTACTAGAATGTAGCACATTCACAATGTTACACAATTGTAAAATTTTCAACAGAAGAAACGTCACAGCAATATTAAGAAAATGCACATTGTCGAAAAACGCCCGGTAACTATGTAACGTTACCGTTATCCACATGCGGTTTTCGCTAATGAGTTTCCCTTGAAAATTGGCCTCCGGACACCAACATCTGTTTTCGTTTATTTTGCACAGAAATAGGACTTCCCTTCAAAAGTCTCCAATTCGGCCCACCCTGTACAACCTAGTGTTTGTTACATTGTGATGGGATCGAAAAACAAGCTCATCATTTACTAATTATGAATTAATAAAATATATAAAAGCAACGAAGTGAAGTCAATATTCGTTGGCGGGCTTGTTCACGTTGACAAATTTGAATTTAATTATGCATGTTTCAAGCTTAGTGGATAGAGCGAGCCAGACGAGTCAGACGGTGGTGGCCACCATTCACTATCGGTTCAGAAATTAACAGTGCTGTACCTAAGCCAGCGTAAGGAAACAGTAATCATAATCATGTCATTAGCAAGAGCGCCAGAACAGATTTACCCCACGCGCATTATTTTTTAGCATTTTTACTTAATTCATACTGAAATCAATCTGCATTGGCATACTTGCTAATGACATGATTATGATTATACTGACCATCCTAGCTCTTCCCCAAGGTAATCCCTCTGAAGCGCCTAGGAGCTTGTGCGACTAAGGACAGTCAGTTGTGTTTTATGTCGACTTTGTTATTGTATCCTTACTACAGCTTAGGCACAGCACTGTTAATTTCTTATCCGACAGTGAATGATGGCCACTACCGCGAGCACTACCGTCTGAGTAGATCTCCAGCTCGCTCTATCCACTAAGTTTGAAGCAATTATAACTCAAATCAAATTGGTCAACGTGAAGAAGCGCACCAAAGATTACAGACTTCACGTCAGTGGCATTTTGTATTTTTGCGCGTATGTTCTGGGGAACATCGCGTTATCATTTTGCCCAAATGTCATAATTTTCGAATTTTTCGCCGAAAATGGTCTCAAACGATTGAGTTCGACTCCCTGATCAAGAATTCGAGGTCAAAACTGATTCTGTCCGACCGGCCGGCCGTTGCCACGATAACTTGAGAACGGAAAGAGATAGCGACTTGAAATTTTAAGGGTAGGTGGCGCATCCCAATAGGACGGACAAGTTCGTTAATGGGCATAATCGGCTCAATGGTTTCCGAGTAATAATTTCGTCTACAACCAATACTAATCCGACGAATTGAAACTTGGTGAGTCGTTGTAGAATATAAACAACATCGTATATATAGAAAATCAAAAAAAAATTATTAAAAAATATTATTTACGTCACGATAACCTAAGAACAGAAAGAGATAGCGTCTTGAAATTCTCAGGTTAGGTTGAGAATCTGAATGCGCCATTCGAGTTCGTTTATAGGTGTTGCGTCCCAAGACTACACATGTTGGGAAGCGCTCATTTGTATTTCTAAACAGAGTAGCTCGCTAGTAAAACTTAAATGTTTTGGGTTCACTGGTTTAGTTTTACCCTGGGTGGCATCACCCTTGAAATTAATATTTTCCACGAAAAGATAATTGCAAGTAAAATATCTTGTAATACTTCAACCCTTGTAGAAGTATTTATGACCTATTTCCTGTGAAATATTGATAAAATGCATACAACAACTAACACATTGCCAGAGCTGTGAGTCTTTTGTCTAGACTATTCGAAGACCCCTAGTCTGTGAAAGTCATTTATCAGCTTTCGCTGATAGATTATATCCAGACAACTAGTGAAAATTAGTCCAAATGGGGGGAGAACTTCAAGATTTTTAATTTCTAAGATTGAACACGCTAGAAGTTCACTGATTGGTGCATTTAGTATGCATTCCTACTACTTTTCGCAATCGACCAATGAGAGTATTGTTGTAACATATCTGGGGCGGTTTTAAGATCGAACCCCCAATCATTATTAATACCGAGATGACCGAGATGAAGGAACCTCCTATATTTCCTTCTATCTGGGCTTTTATATACAATTACACAGTTCAATTTCATTACTATTCTTGATCTGTCGCGAAACAATAACATTGTCTTGTCTTCGTTGGCAACTTAGTAGTCACTTCTTCCTTGCTATAAATTTTCATATAGAAGGAAGACTTCAATTGTATCAATATTGCATTGTACAATACTTCGTGCTTCTTATCACATTGTCGGTAACAAGAAAATACATTTGGTTGTTGTGTTAAAAGTGCGTTCGAATATTTCACCACTTCCTATCCTCGTAATTGTTATTTTATTACAAGTACCAGCTTACGCAGTAATCAACGAGATTACTACTGGGTGCTTAAAGTTAAGTATACCCCCTTACTCATCCCCCTGATAAAACAATCAGGGTGTATAATTCTGGTCCTTCGAAAATACATTATATCCTGATAAAAGCATCAGGACTCATCATTTGATCCATCGAAACCATAACATCCTGATAAACTAATCAGGATTAATCAATAGGCATAATCGGCAAAACAGTTTTGGAGTTATACCCATCTGAAATTTGGTTGTTATTTCCTCAAAAATTCGAAAAATACAAAACCGATCCAATTCAAACATGGTTATTAGTTGTAGAACGGCAACGCAAAAATTCTTGTGAAATTTGGTGAGGATCGTATAACTAGAAATTTTGTAAAAAATCATAGAATATTATTGAGAAAAAAATGTATATATCAGAAACTATTCGTCCGATATCACTGAAATTTTGCGAGAGCCTTCAAAACCTAATTCCACTACCAAGTTTCAAGTTTGAACATGATCGGATCTATATTGTTGGAGATCCGAGCAGCCTTGTGTGAGTTCAGTAGCTGGATGGGTGATCGTTGCCTTGACAACTCTCGAACGAAAGGAGATAGGGACTTGCAATTTTCAGGATAGGTTGCACATCTGAATGGGAGACTTAAGTTCGCTGTTGGCCGTAATCGGCCTAACGGTTTCGGAGTTGTACCCATCTGGAATATTATTTCCTCGATAACTCAAAAAATATAAATGCGATCGAATTGAAGCTTGGTAATTAGTTGTAGAATATCAACATGAAGACGTGTGTAAAATTTTAAAAAATTACGAAAAAATATTATGTATCTCATGATTCCTCGAGAACGGAAGAAAATAGCGACTTGCAGTTTTCAGGGTAGATTCCGCATCTGAATATGACAACTAAGTTCGTTAACTAGCATAATCGGCCAAATAGTTCTGGAGTTATATCAACCTGAAATTTGGTTGTTATTTCCTCTCGATAACTCAAAAAATGCAAATCCGATCCAATTCAAATATGGTTAGTAGTTGTAGAATGCCAACGCGAAAATTCCTTAAAAATTTCGTGAGAATAGTAGCACTAAAAAAATTTTTAAAGCTTATTGAAAAAAAAAATTAGTTCAAGCACTGACGTGAAGTCAGAAGCTTTTGTGCGTATGTTCTCTTGTCCATTCTCATTTATTGGACACTCTTAATCGAATTTACCATGGTGAATTCTATTGTCTGTTCTCCTGTATTGGACACTTCGAATTTACCATGGTAAATTCGATTAAGAGTGTTACAGATATTTGGGCAAATTGATAAGCACTCTGTTCCGAGGAACAAGAGCGCCAAAAATGGCCATAATTCCGAAACTACTTGGTGAATTTCGCCATTAACGAACTTAACCGAGATATTTACGTTGCAACCCTATCCTGCATATTTCAACTCTCTAACTCATTTCATTAGAGAGTTAACGTCCTTATGGACGGACTGCCGGAAGGCCGGACGGACTGTATTTTCTTATTACCGTTCATGAGATAACAAGCACGAAGTAATTGTACAATGCAATATTGAAACAATATAAAATCTTCCTTCTATATGAAAATGTATAGCAAGGAAGAAGTGACTACATACTTGGAAGGAGAACTAAATGAGTATTAGTTTCGTGACCGAACAAAATATAAGTAATGTCTCTTGCACTAAGAGATGTAGCAGTACTTATTGTAGTATTTGTAGTTGTAACTATAGTTGTAAATTATTTCAGTGTAAAATGTATATAAAAGATCAGATAGAAGAAAAATAGGAGGTTCCTTCACCTGGGTAAAAAAGGAAATATTAACAACGATTGGGGTTTCGATCTTGAAACCGCCCTAATATGTTACAACAATACTCACATTTGTCGGTTACGAAAAATAGTGGGAATTCATACTAAATTTCCGATGCCACCAATGAGAGAACTTCTAGGGTGTTTTAATCTTAGAAATTGGAAATATCTAATTTCTCCCACTATATGGACTAATTTTACTCGCTTTCTGCATATAATCTACCAGCGAAAGCTGATAAATTGAAGAAAACTTTCAAAGACTAAGGCTTCGCAAATCGTCTAGACAAAAAGAATACCAGCACTGTTAGAAATGCATGTGTTAGAAACTTGATAAAGTTTCTTACGACGTTGTTGAAGGCACTTTAGCTTTCTTTTACAGGAAATAGGCAATAAATCGCTCTACAAAGGTAGAAGCTTAACAATTAATTCTACTCGCAGTTATCTTTTCGTAAAAATATTATTTTCAAGGGTGAGACCACACATGGTAAACTAGAACCCAGTTAACCCAATAGACAAATATTCACGCGAGCTCCTTTGTTTAGAAAAACAAATCTGCGTTACCCAAAATGTGACGTCATGAGACGTAACATTGAGCATCAACTTCATTCAAATTTAAAAATAAAATAATTCCAAAAATACAAAGTCGATTGAGCTGAAATCCGTTAGTCTATTGTAAAATCCTGATAGACAATTTTTGAAATAAATAATTTCTGAAGAAAAATTTTTTTTCTAGTGACAAGATTCCCAAGAAATTTTGCAAATATGTGCGGTCGACGTTCTACTAATAACCAAGTTTTAATTTGTTCGGATGTGTACTTTTTATGATTTAATTTTTTTCCTAATTTTATTTTTGCAATAAACATGAAAGTGATAATATTTCTGAATAGAGACTGACGAGACCTTTCATACGATGTATCACAAGCCCATAACACAGTAACCATGATACTGAATTTATTCCATTTGGCTTTTCCACAATCAGACCTATTCTGTTCGCGCACAGCAATATTGCCAAGAAAAAGATATTGCTTCCACAGCAAGATCCGAAATATTGATATTCAGATCATCAATTTTGAGCAATATGATCTGTCGTTTTTATAAACATATTGTTATCCACATTGCTATCTCAGCAACCTCCAAATATTACTTGCTAAGAGCATAACAAGATTTGGAATATGGCTGAGAATCACTTCTTTCTTCCAAAAAATCGAAAATAGGTACTTTGATAAATATAGATAAACATAATCGTATATATTTATTAAAGGTACTTCAAAATACTTAATTTCAAGGGAATTTATATGACTTCTTTCTGACTTGTTTCATTGAAGAGCCGAGGGTATTTTATTCATTTATTCATTTGTTCATGAGCAAACTATGAGATAAACTGCTTCTTTTGAATTAGATAATATGCATTCGAAGATTGGATAAACAAACTATTAATTAAGCCTTAATACGAAGATGACTTCTTTTTGTTCAATTGAAGAAAACTAGGAGACATACTGTTCCGTTTCACTTGTGCATTCGATGTCTGACTGAAGACAGGAACAAATTGAAATTTAATATTTGTTTAGGTGTTTGCAAGTCTTCAATTTTTCGGACATGGTAGCGGTTACCAATATTCGATGTGTTTCCTGAAAATTGATCAATAACTCCATCTTGATAGTTTCATAAATAAAATAGTTCGTTTTTCGCTTTCATGACATTTTATATATTTGGTTAGGAATTACGAATAACCACCGAATAACAGGCGAAATGTTTATCAATTAAGGTTGAATTCTGCTTCTATTTTACATAAAAGTAATGAAATACAGTGTTGTCAGCTCTAAAATCAATGAATTTTGAACTACTTGATAGCAATATTGCTGGGAGAAAATTGATAACCAACATTGCTATAACAGTCCGAACAGAATACTTAATACCATAGCCATATTGTTAAAAATTAGGAGGATAGCAACATGACTTGAATAGCAATGTTTATAGCAACAATCAAACAGAATAGGTCTGATTGTATATTTGAATAAAACCAATTTTAGAGCGCCATGTTTAAAAAGGTTTAGCTTCCTAAGCAGACGCTTTTGGATATAGAAATTCATGAGTAATCGAATGTTCAGTATTTTATTGTGAAGTGAGTCTGTGGACATCCTGTATATTACTTATATCATACTATTTTTTCCAAGTTGCAAGGCTCGTAAGAAATGAATGAGTAATCCAATTTCTTTCCAATTCCCCGAAATTCAAACGATAAAAAATAGATTACCAACCTTCATTACTTTCAAAGAGATCCAACTATAACAACTCCAACAGGCCACGCTTATATCAAGATCTTTAGGGAGGACCAAATAAAATCCCTTTGTGGAATTCATAAACCAAAATTGCAGTATTCGAAGTTTAAAAAGCGAGTTGAAATTTGTTTGTGGAAGGTCCCCCTTTCATACACGACAATTCAATATACTCTTTGGAAGGGTTCACCGGATGATTACGGTGGGGTTGTTCTTTAATATACACACAATTGGGTCTTTATAATGGACTCGGGCAGCACAAAGGACTATGTTTCAATTACGAAATGACTATTAACGATACCATCGCCTTCGCTTTCTGTATTGGCCCCATTAGCGCTACAGAACTGATCGCTGATTTACATTTACATTAGGATTTGAGGAATTAGAATTTGTCGGGTGATGCTAGAGGGGCTTGAAATTCACTACAGGAGATACTATTATAATGCGAAGAGGACATACAATCTGGGATTGTTTCCATTCATCGGCTAAGAGTCTAGGAAATACAGATAAAAAATATTCAATCAGTACAAAAACATCATCCATTAAATCCAGTGGAATTATAAAGATGTCCATGTCGAGGTATTAAAGGTATCCTGATTACCTTTATGTAATTAATGGTAGACCCTTGAAATTCAAGGAATGTTAGTCACTAGAAGAAGAATTAAACTTATACTTATCCCCAAGGGCGTAGCCAGGGGGGGGGGGGGGTTTGGGGGTTCAACCCCCCCGAAATGTTTTTTTTTTCTCTTAAAAAAAAATGTTGCTGCAGAAAGTGACCCTTACTTTGGATGTATGTACAAATTCCATAATTCATCTCTTCCTGCCCAGAATCACATTTGTTTTTAATGCTATATGTGCTGGTTTCCTATACCATTCTAATTTTATGCTGCTATCCATATATCTTAAAACCCAGGTTTCCGAAAAAGATTATGCTCAATCTGTATCTTTTTCCACGATGAACTGAATGTTCTCATCGGAATTGTTGAAAATTGTCAGTCTCCTCCACCCTGTCAACTGGAATAGTTAAGATAATGTCATCGACATATTGATTTATAAAATGTGATCAGTAGAATTAATGAGGAATTACAAACATTATAGTTCATGATATAATTGCATTACCCAGGACATAACTACTACCAATCGGACACCCAAAAATTTGTTTATAATGGCATCCTTTGAACCAAAGATAGTACGAGTCGAAAACTCTATCGACTGTATGAATATTTCTCTAGCAATATCTGTTTAATTAATTAATTGCAGCCAATTTTCATCGATGGTATCTCTGGTCACCTTCATAGAAGTATTCGGGAGGAAGACGACGTCTAGAGAAACCACCTCGTGCTCTGAGGGGAACATCTGGCTCATTTACCTTGGGCAAACCATACAGTCTAGGAGCTTGGCTATCATATTTTATATTCTAAGCTTATTGGCGCAGATGTTAATATATCCACGAGTTTCTAAGATCTTTACCCGAACAATCCCATATCCAGTCGAAAAGACAGTTTCGGTCACGGTTATTTTCATTACTATTGAAGTAATAACTACGAGGAAATGCTTATTGAACGAATTTAGTTTGATTTTTTTCATGAAATTACGTGAAACGTGAGTATATTCGTATATAATTAAATACCTACTAGCTGCCCGCCCCGGCTTCGAACGGTTGAAATGCTGATACTAAATATACTACAGAATTTCTTTATATACAACGTTCACAGCATTTTTATCGTTAGACAATACAAACATGTTTTCTTTAGAGGTTACTCTTGAAAGAGCGACATAATATAATTGGCCATGTGAAAAATACTCAACGCTCAAATATAAGCCTGTAGCGTTGAAAGTTGGACATTGCGAGTTATTAATGGTCATTGCAAAATATTAATATCATTAGCGGAAATTGTAGGCGTTTAAATTGGATCAGTAAAAAAAAATGGTTATTGTGGGTTATCCTTAAGAGATAGACATATACCACCCCGAACTTTTTTGTAGACCTTTTTAAGGTGTACCATACTGTCCTACATTATTTTGATCTATCTCGTAGGGTTCAGCCAGCGTTTGCAATGTGTTTATTTACGAGATCACACTAGAAACCTCTAAAATTATCAGTATTCCTCTAATATATTATGCATGTATTATATATATCTACTACTCTATCTACAAAAAAAACCGCATCAAAATCCTTCACGTATAGTTTTGAAGATCTAAGCATACATAGGGACAGACAGACAGCGGGAAGCGACTTTGTTTTATACTATGTAAGGATTAAACTTGCGACCCTATTAGGCAACATCAAACAGCGATTTAATGAGGAAACACTAAACCTAACGGAGAACGGAGTTCTGCTCCCAAAACATGTTGAGTAATAAACAATACCTTTTTTCCCCATAAGCCCCATCACAAATATACCTGGCAGAATATACAGGGCCAACAGTCTATCATAGATTACATAATTACGAATAGAGAAATCACTCCAAGACAAATTCTCGACGTTCGATCTTTAACATCGCCCAATATAGGATCGGATCACAAACTGGTACCAAATTTCTCATCAAGATTCCATCTCACAAAGAGAAACCACCAAGTTTGTTTGAGAAGTTGAATATTGAATCCTTCGACAACGATACTACGAAATGGCTTGAAAAACGACTGAACGAATTATTTTCGGAAAACCCATTAATACAGGAGGAAAATGTGAACGAATTATGGGCAAAAATAGAACTGAACATGTTGCAAGCGGCACGAGATAGTGTAGGAGTCAGCCATGGTTTAACAACGATATCAAAGATTTAGCGTATGAAAAACATAAAGTATACCTATAGTACTGCAGTAATCGAACACAACATAATTACCAAGAAAACAAAGACGCAAGAAAGAGTATAAACTCCAAGATAAGGACCATGAAGAGAGAATACTGGGCTCAGTTCACCAAGGAGATGGAACACCACCAATATGGAGCACAACGTATGGTTTGGAAAATGCTCAAAGGGAGAAAAAAGCCTATTAATGAATATTAAAACTTGAATGGAATAGAAGGAGAGAAATTGACAGCCTATATCAGGGAACTCTGCAGTTGTGATGGTGATACACCTATAGACCAGGAAGAACACAGAGAGGAGACTAACGATGACCAAAGTGTAGAAATTACTATGGAAGAACTGAAGACTTATATCAGAAAATTAAAAAATAGGAGAGCTCCAGGCCCCGACGGCATACCGAACGAACTGCTGAAGTATGGAGGGGACATAACAATAGAAAATATTCATGTCGTTTTCCATAATATATTGCATACGAAGAGCGTACCAGACCTATGGAAATTAAGTATTACAATACCAATACATATGAAGAGAAATAAGAAAGATCATAGTAACTACCGGACCATCACATTGCTCAATACAACGCTCAAATTGCTGACTAGGATTTTGGCCAATAAGATCAGTGAAGGCTATACCATCGGTGAAGAGCAACAATGCGCTTTCGAAATAATAGAACCACAACAGTTGCAATTTTCATAGTGAGACAGATCGCAGAAAAAGCTACTGAATTCAATAAACCTGTTTACATGTGGTTTATAGACCTGGCTGAAGCCTTCGGTCCTGTCATACTGAGAGATGTGTTGAAACTGTTGAAAGAACAAAACCAACCTAGCAGTATAGTAGAGATTATAAGGACGTTCATACAAATAACAAAACGAAAATAAACGTAAACAATGAACTTACACCAGAAGTAAACATAAGAGCTGGTATACGTCTAGGAGACAGTCTAAGCCCTCTACTATTCAGCATAATAATGGTCAAGATTGTACAGAAAGTAAAACATGCAGGACAGGGATACAGGCTTTCAATGAAAGTGATCAAAATTGTGTGTCACGCAGGCGTCGCAATCCTGATCTTCGACAACGATGATGACCTACAGCGCATGGCACATGCATTCAAACTGGCAGCAGAAGAATATAATATGATCATATCAACAGCTAAAACCAAATCATTAGTTATTGCAAGGGAGCCCAAAAGATGTCAAATTGTAGTAAGCAACGAAATAATTGAGCAAGTGTCAAAGTTCGAATACCTTGGGGTAGAAGTTTTTAGTGGTGGGGACCTAAAAGCAACTGTACGCAAACAAGCAAACAAAGCAGCGTATATATCGGGATGCTTACGAGATGTCATCTGGAGGAATAAGGATCTGAGACTGGATGGAAAAATCCGCATATATAAATCATTTGTTAGGCCTATTATGACGTATTCTATTGAGACAAGAGCCGATACAGCGGAAACGAAGAGGATCTTAAGGACTGCGGAGATGAGAACATTGAGATCAATGGCAGGAAAAACATTGCTTGACAGAATACCAAATAGTCAAATAAGAGATATTTGTAACGTTCAGGTTACAATTGTGCAGTTGGGGAGACAGAGAAGAAGAGAGTGGAACCAGCATGTTAGCAGAATGAACCCTCAAAGATTAGACCGAATAGCAAGGGATTCAAAACCAACTGGAAAAAGGCCACCAGGGACCAGGAAGTCCCTTCAAGAGATGGCGAGACAGCTAGTAATCTACATCACAGATACGTCTGCAGAACTGGACAAAGGGCTGAAAGACCATCAAGAACAGGACTAAGGCCTATTATAAGTTATATATACATACATACATTTGCACTGTTGTGCAAATGTATGCATTTGAGTCGGAACTAATCGTTTGAGACTATTCTCGGCCAAAAAGTGGACCAGTTTTTTTTGGACGCTTGTGTTTACAGTCAGATTTATATTCTTGGAAATTTGGGAATATAATATTTTTTCCTGTAACTTGGAAGAGTTCAGTACCTGGATGGGTTACTTCTCTGGCTATATATTTGAACAAGCGCGCCAAAGCTACTGGTTACAGTGCTTTTCCAACTTGTCGTCCTCCAGTCCATTACAGAACAAAGAACTACGAAATTTGAACCCTATATACTTCTCTGGATGTTGTGAGATTAGTGTTGTTCTGGGTGGTAATTCTGGAGACACAACAAGACATTGGTCTTTGTGGATGATTTTGAGGTTATAACTCAATCTAGATCGAATCAAAAGGTACCGTATTCATATCAATAATTAATTGAAGAAAGGATTACTTTCTGATATCTCTGTAAAGTCTATAAGTTGTATATTAATTTTAACCACAGCTTTTTTATTTACCATTTTTCCAGATTCCACTCAGATAAGAAGTTATATGCGTTTATAGATTCCACAAAGTGCTGATACACTCCTGCAATTCCTTTACCAGTTGAACACATAATATCTTACTGACATCTCCATTGCATAATTATCGAAAAAGATTATGATGTGCTTGAAACTCAATTAAATTATTTGAGAAAACTCAGTTATTCACTGAAGTTTTATGAATTGGTTTTTGATAATCTTGATGCTGAATTTGCGAAAAAAAATGTTTCACACTTTCTAAATATTAAAATACTGCTTTGTCCACTTAATATAAGTATAAGACTAAAGTCAATTTCATCAAAACATATTCTCCCCAAAATTCCCTAAATATTATTATATTTCTAATTCACATCATATAAATGAATACAATGATCTCGTATTATATCCTCCAATCAATCAGTCTACTATGACCGAAAATAACATAGTCAAAGTCATGTTATTAAGGGTGTGTTCAATGAAGAGACGTTTCCTCCACAATTAACCAATTTCTCTGTAAATTAGAAAATACGATAAACGGCCGATAACCGTTTGCTTATATTAAGTTCGTAGTTCGTAGTGTTCTTAGTTCGTTTCAACTGAGCTAAATATGAATTGTAAGAAAATTCTCTTTAACAATAATTGGATTGTATGTTGTCCCACAGTACGATTGAATAGGCGAACTGATACCTACTTATAATGGATATTTCACTATGAAGTGTTAAATTTATTTGTCGTTCGATGAAAAGACTGAAATTTGATTTGCGGATACAAACTTATGATTCAACTAGTTCGAATGTTTGAAGTTGTCTATAACTACTAGGAAACGAGTGGAAGTAGGTAAACACTGTTAATTGCAGATTATGTGTCAAAGTTATAGAAAACTTCACACTAAAATTCATTTCATTCTGAATGTCCATGTCAAAGCTACAAAAGGATATTTTAGATTTCAACAGCCTGTATATTTTTACCTGAGCAGAATTTGGAAAAATAGTACATAAAAAAATAATTTATTTGATGAGAGCAATCTATGGTCTAAATTAATGTGCAACTTAAAGACTCACCCTGTATAGACTTTTAGTGAAATGCTGTATTTTGAGTTTTATCTGATATAAAACTAAAGCCCCAGTCCTTAAAACCACCCTGATTGCTATCTGTTTTTTCAAAGAATGGCGTCTCATTTCTCATAATTGCAAAAAATTACCCTTGAATTTTCTCATGGGAACTTCTGTCTTGAAAAAGCCACACAAACGTCTTCTTTAAAATTCCTCCAACGTGAGAAAGAATCTACCGCTCTACTGACGGTTCGCCGATATTACGGTATGATTATAAAGTCAGATGAGCCTTCATATCTCGAAAATTATTCATATGAACTTGTCTCTTCTCCACTAAGTAAGTCAGAGCACGCAAGTTAAATATTTGGGAATGCGTTTTTAGTCCAGTTCGATTTCAGAAGAGAACGAAGATGAGGGAGAGACACAAATAAGTACATTCTTCGGTAATGACGGATAATGAAGTACCTCATTCGATTCTCATCAGCATAATCTGAATATTGCGGTCGTGAAGCTCTGATTCTCACCGAATGTGTCATTTCGTGCGTCTTCATGTGAAGCGGTTGGCAATGTTGGCATTCTATCCAAATTGATCTGGTTGTGGGTTAATTTGAGGTGGATCGGAAAATTACCTCGACGATAGTCATGGATGGAAAGAGACTTCGACAGAAACTGCAAAATTTTCAAGGGAAGTTCGGCGGATATGTCGTTCCGATCAGTAAGATTTATTATTTGGAATTAACAAACATATACCCTATACTGCCTATACCAACTTCGAAGAAACGTTTGACACCAATTTATATTTTAATTTACTTATTTACCGGACGATCCCTTTTCAATACAGTTTGAAATACAACGAAAAATAAAAGTGGGAAATCCCTGTGGACAGGAGCTTTGGTGCTCTTGTTCAAATCATGACAAATCATATCTCCGAAAGTATTGGTAAGTGTTGGGAATTATATCAATGGATTCTTAGGATAGAACTTCTTCATAACATTAAATTCTTCTTCATAACATTGAATTCAAATATCATAAAAGAAAATAAATTCAACAGGAGTGCTCAAAATTATTAATCCAAACCCAACAGACCAATTCTACCCAACAACGAACTTATACGAGATATTCATTCCTAAAATCCACTCTGAAAATTATATTATATCAATTGAAACTTAGCCAATATTCCAGTTTTGTTTTTACTGGAGATATTCTGAACTCAATATTATTAACTTACCATTACCATTCCCATAATCATATGAATTAACCATGGGCATTGAAATATCACCCAAAAAGTATGATATCATATTATAATCCTCATAATTCTATGATAGCTGAAACGAATTAGACATGTCATGTCTCTTATGGGAAAATAAGTTGACATGTATGAACACAGATCATATAATAATTCATAGATAGAATAATTATAGCATTCTGTGAAAACATAGGAGTACGATTTATTATCGAAATGTTGAAAAATCATGTCTACGAAATTATTAGCTTCTTAGAGCTAAAAATGATATCATTGGATTCTTATGGTGAAACTGCATCATGAAACAAATTGAATTTGAAATTTGTATTGTGAAAACAGATTTTTTTTTGTTACTCCGAAACTATCAGGCCGATTTTGCCCAATAACGAACCTAGCCGAGATATTTATCTCCCAAACCTACTCTGAAAATTTTAACTTCCTAGCTCATTCCGTCCGACAGTTATCGTTCCTACGGCTGGCCGGACCGGCTGGACAGAATCAATTTCGACCACCGATTCTTGATCAGTGAGTCGAACCAAATCGTTCAAGACCATTATCATCGAATAATTCGAAAATTACAGACATTTGGACAAATTGATAAGCACTCTCTTCCGAGGAACAAGAGCGCCAAAAACAATTAAAATACTAACACAGAAGACATTTTTCGAGTGAAAGTAAAGAAAGAAAGACAAGTTTCAACTGAGCTAAATATGAATTGTAGGAAAATTCTCTTTAACAATAATTGGATTGTCTGTTGTCCCACAGTACGATTGAATAGGCGAACTGATACCTACTTATAATGGATATTTCACTATGAAGTGTTAAATTTATTTGTCGTTCGATGAAAAGACTGAAATTTGATTTGCGGATACAAACTTATGATTCAACTAGTTCGAATGTTTGAAGTTGTCTATAACTACTAGGAAACGAGTGGAAGTAGGTAAACACTGTTAATTGCAGATTATGTGTCAAAGTTATAGAAAACTTCACACTAAAATTCATTTCATTCTGAATGTCCATGTCAAAGCTACAAAAGGATATTTTAAATTTCAACAGCCTGTATATTTTTACCTGAGCAGAATTTGGAAAAATAGTACATAAAAAAATAATGTATTTGATGAGAGCAATCTATGGTCTAAATTAATGTGCAACTTAAAGACTCACCGTGTATAGACTTTTAGTGAAATGCTGTATTTTGAGTTTTATCTGATATAAAACTAAAGCCCCAGTCCTTAAAACCACCCTCATTGCTATCTGTTTTTTCAAAGAATGGCGTCTCATTTCTCATAATTGCAAAAAATTACCCTTGAATTTTCTCATGGGAACTTCTTGAAAAAGCCACACAAACGTCTTCTTTAAAATTCCTCCAACGTGAGAAAGAATCTACCGCTCTACTGACGGTTCGCCGATATTACGGTATGATTATAAAGTCAGATGAGCCTTCATATCTCGAAAATTATTCATATGAACTTGTCTCTTCTCCACTAAGTAAGTCAGAGCACGCAAGTTAAATATTTGGGAATGCGTTTTTAGTCCAGTTCGATTTCAGAAGAGAACGAAGATGAGGGAGAGACACAAATAAGTACATTCTTCGGTAATGACGGATAATGAAGTACCTCATTCGATTCTCATCAGCATAATCTGAATATTGCGGTCGTGAAGCTCTGATTCTCACCGAATGTGTCATTTCGTGCGTCTTCATGTGATGCGGTTGGCAATGTTGGCATTCTATCCAAATTGATCTGGTTGTGGGTTAATTTGAGGTGGATCGGAAAATTACCTCGACGATAGTCATGGATGGAAAGAGACTTCGACAGAAACTGCAAAATTTTCAAGGGAAGTTCGGCGGATATGTCGTTCCGATCAGTAAGATTTATTATTTGGAATTAACAAACATATACCCTATACTGCCTATACCAACTTCGAAGAAACGTTTGACACCAATTTATATTTTAATTTACTTATTTACCGGACGATCCCTTTTCAATACAGTTTGAAATACAACGAAAAATAAAAGTGGGAAATCCCTGTGGACAGGAGCTTTGGTGCTCTTGTTCAAATCATGACAAATCATATCTCCGAAAGTATTGGTAAGTGTTGGGAATTATATCAATGGATTCTTAGGATAGAACTTCTTCATAACATTAAATTCTTCTTCATAACATTGAATTCAAATATCATAAAAGAAAATAAATTCAACAGGAGTGCTCAAAATTATTAATCCAAACCCAACAGACCAATTCTACCCAACAACGAACTTATACGAGATATTCATTCCTAAAATCCACTCTGAAAATTATATTATATCAATTGAAACTTAGCCAATATTCCAGTTTTGTTTTTACTGGAGATATTCTGAACTCAATATTATTAACTTACCATTACCATTCCCATAATCATATGAATTAACCATGGGCATTGAAATATCACCCAAAAAGTATGATATCATATTATAATCCTCATAATTCTATGATAGCTGAAACGAATTAGACATGTCATGTCTCTTATGGGAAAATAAGTTGACATGTATGAACACAGATCATATAATAATTCATAGATAGAATAATTATAGCATTCTGTGAAAACATAGGAGTACGATTTATTATCGAAATGTTGAAAAATCATGTCTACGAAATTATTAGCTTCTTAGAGCTAAAAATGATATCATTGGATTCTTATGGTGAAACTGCATCATGAAACAAATTGAATTTGAAATTTGTATTGTGAAAACAGATTTTTTTTTGTTACTCCGAAACTATCAGGCCGATTTTGCCCAATAACGAACCTAGCCGAGATATTTATCTCCCAAACCTACTCTGAAAATTTTAACTTCCTAGCTCATTCCGTCCGACAGTTATCGTTCCTACGGCTGGCCGGACCGGCTGGACAGAATCAATTTCGACCACCGATTCTTGATCAGTGAGTCGAACCAAATCGTTCAAGACCATTATCATCGAATAATTCGAAAATTACAGACATTTGGACAAATTGATAAGCACTCTCTTCCGAGGAACAAGAGCGCCAAAAACAATTAAAATACTAACACAGAAGACATTTTTCGAGTGAAAGTAAAGAAAGAAAGACAAGTTTATAAAAATCAATTTAAAATTGCACACATACCGCTGTATTCACAAAGCATTCAATCTCCGTTAAATCCTACTGAGTTCCTCAGTTAAGGATAAATTTGAATCACAACCTCAGTTAACGTGAAAATTAACGTGAAACAGGCCTGTTTCACCACACCATACGTTAACTGAGGTTACGGTTCAAATTTATCCTTAACCTAGGACCTCAGTTAGGACTTAACGGAGATACAGTGGTTTATCTCATTTTTGAGCTTGGAAAAAAAAGGGTCAAAAAATCTACACCTACAGACCACGCTACATAAACATTTGCGATCATTCTACAAATTGGTGAAAACTTCGTATAATTATGCTTACAAAATGGAAGTTGGAGCAAATTTGATGATATCGTTCGTTTAGGTGGAACAAAGAAATCCACCTGTCTAAGCAAATCAGAACACACAATTAAATATCTTATTATTTTAGCGAAGAATACCACTTTAGCTTGTATTCTTCGTGTTTTAAGCAAAAGTAAATCATACTTCATCCTTGCTGATCAACAAGAACAGCAACCCAATCTGTTGATATAACTTATGTTCGTGGCCTTTCTGAAAAAATCAGAAGAATCAGTTCTAAGTTCAATGTAAGAACTGTCTTCAAAACACAAAATGATCTTAGGTCTTTATTAACAATGACAAAACCCATTAATGAAAAACAAAAAAACTGTGTATATAATATTCCTTGTATTCGTGGTAAACCGTACACAGGAGAGCCATCAAGACCACTAGAAGTAAGAAGGACGGAACATAAGAACAACTTGAGAAATAGAGACATCCAAAAATCAAAAATAGCAGAACATATATGTATGTACAATCCAAGGAGATCACATGATGGATTGGAGTAATACAAAGATTCTGATGACAGAATCTGATTAAATTAAAAGGAAACTTAAGGAATAAACTTGTATTTTGTTGAACAGAGAATGCAATTTTGAAAATTGCTCAATTGGTATTGATCATATTTGGCTGAATTTATTAAAAAAGGAGTTGGAACTTGGAAATTTCTATGCAAAGTCAACCTATGTTACTCTGATTTTCAAATATTGTCAATGTGACAATTCTCGAATTTCAGATTAACTATCAATAAAATAAGAAGATGTAATAAGAAGATTTTCGTTAAGTGTCTGACGAAGGAGTCTGATATAGACTCCAAAACGTTACGATATAGTTGTTTCTTCGTTGATGTTTCGTTGTTGTTTGTTAGACAACATTGTTCGATTGATTGCTTCTGACAAATATCTTGTGTTTCTTATGCAGAAGCAAAACACCAAAATAATTAATTTTTATTTCATAGATATTTTTCAGAGTTTGGGAAAGAAAACCCATAAAGAAACCTTTTAATAATGATTATACCTCCCACAGTATCATTTAATGATTACAACAGTTTGCTGTCAAGGATATAGCATCAGCATTCTGGGATGAGCATGGTATGTTTTGTAATGACTTTCTTGAGAAAGGCGGAAGGATCCATTCTGAATACTATGCAGCAGTATTGGACCGATTGAGCGAATAAATAAAGATAAAACGGTTCCACATGGCAAAGAAAAAAACACTGTTCCAGCAAGACAATGCACCATGTCACAAGTCACTAGCCACGATGGTAAAATTTCATGAATGGCATTTCAAATTGCGGCCCCAACCCCCTCATTCCCTAGATTTGGCCCCCAGCGACTAATAGATTGCGGATCGAGGTTGCAGACCTCGAAAGGATGATTCAGAGAAAAAAGATTTTGCACCAAAGAGAAAGGCATTGCCGAAAATGAAGCCTAGATCAAAGATTCTATAAACTTGGTATCGAAAAGTTAGATAAACGTTGGATCGATTGTACCGCCTAAGATGGAAATTATGTCGATAAATAAAAACGAGTTTTTCGAAAATATGGTTATTTTCTCACCTAGTCCGGCAACTTTTTCATCCATGTGTTATATAGAACTAATGACTCGCCCTGTAAATTGTTGAAAGTATTTGTGCACCCAGCCTTTTGAAGTAAACTGTTCCTTATCAACGCAAATATATCCCCCTCAATTAAATTATGCGATGAATAAGGGTTACGACTACCGAAATACGAATATCCCAAAACGTACCAAAGTTCGTTTTCTTGGAGTTGAGCGAATTAATAAGATCGAAACGAACTTCGGAAAGTGAAATTTTCAGCTCCAGGTGTTCTGAGTCCCGAAGGGGATGACCCGACCTTGTTCGGAATTTCTCCCTGGGCCTGGAGAGTGAAGGAGCTAGCCTGGAAGCGGTTTCAGAAAATCTCCATAAGCTAAGAATGAGTCGGATTGCAGCATTGCGGGTCCAAAATGGGTCATAAAGGGTTACAGTTACGGTCTAATGAACGGGAAAGATGAAAGTTCAACAAAGAAAATTATCTCATGGAATTTGTTTCATTGGGGTTCATTTCGGAACTTGAAATTTAATAGTTAAATGGTGATGGTCTCAACAATGATTCAATCAGCTTGATTATAGATGGGATTTGGTGGTTGCATTCAAAATCAACAGGGAATTAACATAGAATCAAACTGATTTGGCAATCAAGAAGTTATGTGAAACCCACCGATAGTGTTCTAGCAAATCACTTAGTGAACAATTTTGAAAAATGTTTGAAGTGAAGAAAATCAACGATATCCCGAAATTCTCAAATATCTCACATTGTGTACCAAATACGGAAATTCGCATTTACCTCTCATAGTGATGTCCCTGGGATATCGCATGATGATATGTATTTGTGGTAATCAGAATCGCTTCCAATGGCGAGCTACTTGGAAAATTCTCACTCACCTCTGATAGTGAGCTCTCGAAGATCTCACATATAGTTATTTTCCTAAAAAGTGCACAAAGCGATACTTTTCCGCACGCATTTACAGTAAGACGAACGACGCGAAGCGGAGTTCGGATAAGATTTTGCGCTCGGAAAACTCACTTTGCGTACGTGTTAGGAAGCGAGCGTCTTATAATAACAAGAAGAAACCAAATTGAAATATAGTAATTTATTCTGAAACTTTTAATTTTTCCGGAATGAGGTAACTCAACTATTTAAAAATAAACAACAACTGTAAAAAACTTGGTTCAAGCCCTGTGGACAGGAGCTTTCTGGAGCTCTTGTTCAAACAGACAAATTATATCTCTGAAAGTATTGGTTTCTCAGAGTTGGGAATTATATCAATGTATTCTTATGATAGAACTGCATCATAAAGGAAATTCAATTCAAATAATAGTTTATTTATTATGATTGAATGAGCAATCTGAGAATGAGAACTGCACCATGGAAGAAATCAAATTAAAATAGCTGAAATGAATTTGATTCTCTCTTATAGAACAGGATGCCATATACGAGTATGAACACAAATCATATAATAAAGCATAGATAGAAATGATATTCATTCCTAAAATCCACTCTGAAAATTATATTATATCAATTGAAGCTTAGCCAATATTCCAGTTCTGTTTTTACTGGAGATATTCTGAACTCAATATTATTAACTTACCATTACCATTCCCATAATCATATGAATTAACCATGGGCATTGAAATATCACCCAAAAAGTATGATATCATATTATAATCCTCATAATTCTATTATAGCTGAAACGAATTAGACATGTCATGTCTCTTATGGAAAAATAAGTTGACATGTATGAACACAGATCATATAATAATTCATAGATAGAATAATTATAGGATTCTCTGAAAACATAGAAGTACGATTCATTATTTAAATTTCGAAAAATCATATCTCCGAAAGTATTAGCTTGTTGGAGTTGAAAATGATATCAATGGATCTTTATAGTGAAACTGCATCTTAAATAAAAATTGAATTTGAAGATTGTTACTTAAAAATAATTTTTTTTTTCGTTACTCCGAAACCATCTGGTCTCTTTTGCCCAATAATGAACTCAACCGAGATATTCGTCTCCCTAACCTACTCTGAAAATTTCAACTGCCTAGCTCATTCCGTTCGAGAGTTATTGTAGAAAAAATATTGAAAATTTTCAAAAATTTTTCACACTTTGCGGTGAATATATATATATATATATATATATATATATATTATTAAATCTTGAGATTTCTTGTGCTTCTTTCTTGTATAAATTCTTGTGAAAGTTTTCTTGGGTATTGTAGCACGTTGTGTTTGACTAGTAAAAGAATATTTACTTTTTCATTTTATATAATTTCCAACATATGTTTCGGCCTTGATTGGCCTTTTTCAAGGATGTATAATATAACAATTCTAATACTAATGTTTGACAAATTACAACTGTCAAAATTGAAAATAATGTCATGATTCAAATATCAAATAATTTTATCACTTCAAGACAGCGATAGCTGTGTAAGTTGATAAAATTAAGAAACTGGGATCTATATTTTCATTTTCTATCATTTTATTAAATTGAAATATATTTGTGCCAAGTTTTTGGTGTCAGTTTTATCGTTCATAGCTTCTTTTTCTTTTTTGATATGAATCATTTCTAATATATTTCGGGTTTTACAATTTTTTTCTCTATCTAAAATATGAAAGTTTTCAAAATCCATTTTATGCCCTTCAATTTGTTAGTGTTTTTTAAGTGCTGTGGTATTTTTACAAAATTTATGGCCATTGATACGTTCTTTTATATATTGTGATGTTTGACCTATATAGACTTTAGGGCAGTTTATACAGTTAATTTGGTATATACAATTTGAAATTTTATTTTTTGGAATTTTTGATTTTAAATTTGAGTTTAAGAATTTCAAATTATTCACATTTTTATATGCCAAATTTATTCCATAATCTTTTAATGTTGTATTTAGTTTTTCCGATAGGCCTTGTATATATGGTAAAGATATGTATTTTAGAATTTTAGTTTCGCTTTTTTTAGTATTTTTTTTCTCTGTGTTGTATAGGCTGAAAATTTTGTTTTTGAAAATTTTGTTTATTATTTTTAGAGGATAGTTATTTCTTATCAGCATATTTTTTGCTTTATTTATTGTTTGTTTTCTGAATTCTGGACTTGTGAGTTTTAGAGCTCTGTCAGCGATTCCAGATGTCACACTTTTCTTATGAATCATTGGGACTGTAGCATCAAAATTTAAATATCGTCCGCTCCAGGTAGGTTTTGTATACCAAATTGTCTTTATTTTAGTGTTTGTTCTTATAAGTGTTAGATCCAAGAAATTGATTTTATTTTGTTCTTCTAATTCATGGGTGAATTTTAATTTTGGATGGTAGTTATTGAAATCGCTAATAATTTCACATATTTTATCTTCAGGTGCTGCTGTGAGACAATCATCTACGAAACGTTTAAAAAATGGTATTTTGTATGTTAATCTATTTATAACAGTTTCTTCTAAATCTTCCATAATAAGTTGTGCTATTACCGCAGAAATTGAAACTCCCATGCCACATCCATTTATTTGACAATAAAATTCGTTTTTAAATTGAAAATACGAGCATGAAAAACATAGTTCGATTGCTTTTATAAATTCTGTTTTTGGTAGGTCTGTACCTATGTATTTTTATTTCATTCCATTTCTTAATAATTAAGTCTTTTGCTACGTCAAGTGGTAAATTTTTTACCATATCATCGCAAATATAGAAACAGGAATTGACAATTTTGACAAAGATACTCAAACAGAAATACGTAATAAAGTAGTAAATAACATTACTAACTTCAAAAAAAGATCTACAAAACTTAATAAGAGCCAATTACAATTAAATAACAGAATCAAGAAAACAAAATCATTTCTCAAAAAACACCCTGAAATAACAGTTCTTAAACCAGATAAATCTAACAAAACAGTAGTAATGAATACATGTGACTATAATAAAAAAATTTTTGATATCCTAAACGATGAAACAACTTATAAAAAAATAAAACAAGATCCAACAAAGATAATTCAAAATAAAAATAATGATCTAATAAAATCATGGGAAAAAAGGAATATTTTACCTAAAAAACTTTGCAATGAATTAAAAATACATAACGCAAATCCACCCCAAATATACGGACTTCCAAAATTACATAAAAAAGAAATACCTCTTAGACCAATCATTAGTTGTATCCAAAGTCCTATTTATAAATTATCAAAATATATAGCTAATTGTTTAACCCCAATACTTGGAAAAAATAAATTTTATATAAAAGATTCATGGCAATTCAAAAAATTCATAGATAATGTATCATTAAAAAACAATGAAAAATTATTCTCACTAGATGTTGTCAGCTTATACACAAATTTACCACTTGACGTAGCAAAAGACTTAATTATTAAGAAATGGAATGAAATAAAAATACATACAGACCTACCAAAAACAGAATTTATAAAAGCAATCGAACTATGTTTTTCATGCTCGTATTTTCAATTTAAAAACGAATTTTATTGTCAAATAAATGGATGTGGCATGGGAGTTCCTATTTCTGCGGTAATAGCACAACTTATTATGGAAGATTTAGAAGAAACTGTTATAAATAGATTAACATACAAAATACCATTTTTTAAACGTTTCGTAGATGATTGTCTCACAGCAGCACCTGAAGATAAAATATGTGAAATTATTAGCGATTTCAATAACTACCATCCAAAATTAAAATTCACCCATGAATTAGAAGAACAAAATAAAATCAATTTCTTGGGTCTAACACTTATAAGAACAAACACTAAAATAAAGACAATTTGGTATACAAAACCTACCTGGAGCGGACGATATTTAAATTTTGATGCTACAGTCCCAATGATTCATAAGAAAAGTGTGATATCTGGAATCGCTGACAGAGCTCTAAAACTCACAAGTCCAGAATTCAGAAAACAAACAATAAATAAAGCAAAAAATATGCTGATAAGAAATAACTATCCTCTACAAATAATAAACAAAATTTTCAAAAACAAAATTTTCAGCCTATACAACACAGAGAAAAAAAATACTAAAAAAAGCGAAACTAAAATTCTAAAATACATATCTTTACCATATATACAAGGCCTATCGGAAAAACTAAATACAACATTAAAAGATTATGGAATAAATTTGGCATATAAAAATGTGAATAATTTGAAATTCTTAAACTCAAATTTAAAATCAAAAATTCCAAAAAATAAAATTTCAAATTGTATATACTAAATTAACTGTATAAACTGCCCTAAAGTATATATAGGTCAAACATCACAATATATAAAAGAACGTATCAAAGGCCATAAATTTTGTAAAAATACCACAGCACTTAAAAAACACGAACAAATTGAAGGGCATAAAATGGATTTTGAAAACTTTCATATTTTAGATAGAGAAAAAAATTGTAAAACCCGAAATATATTAGAAATGATTCATATCAAAAAAGAGAAAGAAGCTATGAACGATAAAACTGACACCAAAAACTTGGCACAAATATATTTCAATTTAATAAAATGATAGAAAATGAAAATATAGATCCCAGTTTCTTAATTTTATCAACTTACACAGCTATCGCTGTCTTGAAGTGATAAAATTATTTGATATTTGAATCATGACATTATTTTCAATTTTGACAGTTGTAATTTGTCAAACATTAGTATTAGAATTGTTATATTATACATCCTTGAAAAAGGCCAATCAAGGCCGAAACATATGTTGGAAATTATATAAAATGAAAAAGTAAATATTCTTTTACTAGTCAAACACAACGTGCTACAATACCCAAGAAAACTTTCACAAGAATTTATATATATATATATATATATATATATATATATATATACCTGATTAATACAAAACTTCACATGCGTATAAAGGTCGTGATTCTACAATTTGTTGCTAAATTTCAGATAGATCGAGTAATCAGTTTCGGAAATATTCATAAAAAATGTTTTTACTAAAAACGGCCATAACTCCGAAGCCGCTTGATGGATTTCGACCATTAACGAACTCGTCGGAGATATTTACGTTACAAATCCACCTTGCAAATTTCAATCTTCTAACTCCTTTCGTTCGAGCGTTATCGTGCTTACGGCCGGCCGGCCGGCCGGAACGGCCGGACAGAATCGATTTCGACCTCGGATTCTTGATCAGTGAGTCGAACCAAATCGTTTGAGGCCATTTTCAGCCAAAAATTCGAAAATTACAGACATTTGGGCAAATTGATAAGCACTCTGTTCCAAGGAACCAGAGCGGCAAAAAGAAGAAATATCAAATTATTTGTAATATTTATGACGAAAGAACAATGTTACATATTGTAAATTGATTCCTGATCTTGTCAGTTCATTCAATGGGTGTCTCGATGAACACTGATTCGGCGCAAAAGGGCAAGTAATGTTCTCGTTCGTTGTAGTTGATGGACAGTCGTTGGAAGGTTGATGATTCTCTATAGGGCAGCTGTATAAAGGTTGATTATTTAAAGTAGAGTTATCTGTAAACAATATCATATTGGAAATTTTTTTTTGATTCGTTGTCGTCAATGTAACTCTCGGCTATAGTGGCAGATTTATAGCCTCCCCAGCGCTTAACATTGGTTATTCATTCCCCAGAATTCGCCAACATAGTAGCCGACGAACGTCTGAAACTATGACCTGACCAGTGTACTGCTTACTTATTGTAAATATGCTGCTATTTCCGAAAGCATTTTTCCGAACGAATTTATTCCCACACATTGGGTACTACCTACTTGCTCCTTGCTCATATTGGACAAAAAAGGGATGAGGGGAGTATTTTGTTTCCTCAAATTCGCATATTTATGGTAGAGCTGCGAATGATATCCATGATTCGTTTCATTGGAAATAATACATATTCTAGATGAATTGTTTTGGTGTCCGAGATTTCGATCACTTGTCCTTGGAGATCAATTATTATTTTGCAGAATTCATCTCGCCTGCAGACACGGGCCAACCAAAAAATGGTAGCAACTTTGATGAGAAGGTAAATTTCATCAGGTGGCTTTTTCCGGACGGTACCCAACATATTCCTTAAAAACGAAGTGAGTTTAAAATATTCACTCAAATCTTTCTCAAAGTTTCTCTCCAATTTAAGTACACTTTCAAACATGGCTTATTTGCTCCACTGTGTACTGGGCTGCAGGCACGGGCCTAAGGGGGGGGAGGATGACCCCCCCCCCCCCCCCCCCCCAATGTTGAACGGAGTTGGCAAATTTTCAACACAGTTGGAAAAATTTCGAAAGAGTTGTCAAAAATTTCGAAGGAGTTGGCCAAATTTCAAAGGAGTTGGACAAAATTTCGAAGGAATTGGAAAAAACTATTTCAATGGAGTTGGACAAAATTTCGAAGGAGTTGTAAAAATTTCGAAGGAGGTGGATAAAATTTCGAAGGAGTTGGAAAAAATTTCGAAGCAGTTGGAAAAATTTCGAAGAAGTTGGACAAAATTTCGAAGGAGTTGGCAAAATTTCGAAGGAGTTGGAAAAAATTTCGAAGCAGTTGGAAAAATTTCAATGGAGTTGGACAAAATTTCGAAGGAGTTGGCAAAATGTCGAAGGAGTTGGACAAAATTTCGAAGGAATTGGAAAAAACTTCGAAGCAGTTGAAAAAATTGTTATAAAATGTGACGGAATTTGACCGCCTGACCGGATAAATGCAAAGCAGACAGATAATAAGAACAGGATAACATGGAATAACACCATGCACCCTTGTACACATTCCTGTTGCCGTAAATTCAATATTCAATAGTTTTCGGCACAATGTGTGGAAGTATTCATTAAAGGATACTGTGGGAGGTATATTCATCATTAAATGGTTTCTTTCTGGATTTTCTCTCCCAAACTCTGAAAAAATATCTATAAAATAAAAAATTAATTAGCAATATCACAAAATAATATTTTTTTTATTTTATAGATATTTTTTCAGAGTTTGTGAGATAAAACCCAGAAAGAAACCATTTAACATTGTGGGTAGCCGGCAAGTATGTCATAAAACAAACCATCTGGTACCAATTTGAGCTGTTTCTCACTGTGGAGCGGTTCACCATGGTAAATTCGATTAAGAGTGTCCAATACAGGAGAATAGACAATAGAATTCACCATGGTAAATTCGATTAAAAGTGTCCAATACAGGAGAATGGACAATAGAACATATGCGCAAAAGCTCCTGACTTCACGTCAGTGCTTGAACCAATTTTTAATTTTGTCATCCAATATTGGTACATGTACAGGGTGGGCAAAATTCGTTGTCTACTGAGGGGATCTCGAGATCTAGAGCAGCTAGAAGAAAATGGAGAACACATTCTCGAGCTCTTTTTTCCTGAATAATCCAAATCTGAAAACAGATCTGACCTATCTTCATAGATTTTGAGTTATGAGCGAAAATTCAGAAATTGTCATTTTCAATAATGCTGAGTATCTCGCTCGTTTGAACTCCTATTGGAAATCTGTTGTTATATTCTACAGGCACTTTTTGCGCGTATGTTCTGGGGAACATCGCGTTATAGTTTTGCCCAAATGTCTGTAACCTTCGAATTTTTTGACGAAATTGATCTCAAACGATTCAGTTCGACTCCCCAATGAAGAATTCGAGGTCAAATTTGATTCTGTCCGGCCGGCCGTCCGGCCGTCCGGCCGTCCGTTGCCACGATAATTTGAGAACGAAAAGAGCTAGCGACTTGAAATTTTCAGGGTGGATGGCGCATCGCAATACGACGGACAAGTTCGTTAATGGGCATAATCGACCCAGTGGTTTCCGAGTAATAATTTTGTTTTCAACCAATATAAATCCGATCGAATTGAAACTTGGTGAGTAGTTGTAGAATATGAACCTAAGCACGTTTGTGAAATTTTGGGCGAATCGTGAGGCTAGAAAATTTTAAAAAAATTATTAAAAAATATTTTTGTTGTCACGATAACCTGAGAACGGAAAGAGATAGCGGCTTGAAAATTTCAGGTTAGGTTGTGCATCTGAATGCGACATTTGAGTTTGTTTATGAGCATAATCGGCCAAACGGTTTTAGAGTTATAGCCATCTGAAATTTTTTGAAATTTGGTGGTTTTTTTTTCCTCATTAACTCGAAAAATACTAAACCGATTGAATTCAAACTTGGTTATTAGTTGTAGATTGCCAACGCGAAAATGTGTGCAAAATTTGGTGAGGATAGCATTTGTAGAAAATTTTTAATAAATCATTGAAAATAAAAAAAAAAATTCTATATATCAGTAACTATCCGTTCGAAATTGCTGAAATTTTGCAAGAGCGTTCATAACCTAACTCTACTGCCAAGTTTCAAGTTTTAACACAATCGGTTGAATATTGTTGGAGATTCGAGCATTCTTGTGTGAGTTCAGTAAATGGGTGACCGTTGCCTCGATAACTTTCGAACGAAAGAAGATAGGGACATGTAATTTTCAGGGTAGGTTGCGTATCCGAAAAGGAGAGTTGAGTTTGTTTTTGGGCATAATCGGTTTAACGGTTTCCGAGTTATATCCACCTGGAATATTATTTCCTTGATAACTAAAAAAATAAAGATTCGATTGAATTGAAGCTTGGTAACTAGTAGTAGAAAATCAGCATAAAGACGTGTTTAAAATTTTGTAAGAACCGTACCCCTAGAAAATTTGAAAAAAATGACGAAAAAAAAAATTTAAGAACCGCACCCCTAGAAAATTTAAATAAAATCACGAAAAAAAAATTGGTTCAAGCACTGACGTGAAGTCAGAAGCTTTTGCGGGTTATTCTATTTTCCATTCTTCTGTATTGGACACCCTTAATCGAATTTACCATGGTTAATTATGTTGTCCATTCTCCTGTATTGGACACTTAATTCGAATTTACCATGGTAAATTCGAAATAAGAGTGTCCAATATAGGAGAATGGACAACATAATTAACCATGGTAAATTCGATTAAGGGTGTCCAATACAGAAGAATGGACAATAGAACATACGCGCAAAAGCTTCTGACTTCACGTCAGTGCTTGAACCAATTTTTAAGAGTAATTCAAATATAATATAATTGATTTTTTTTATCCAGCTGTTTTCGAGAAATGAGACGGATTTTTGATTTCTCAAATGTAAACTATTGTCGAAAGTTATTTTATCTTGCTGCGAATTTTTTGCTGATTTCGAAAATGTATCATATGTCACAATTCACATTAATGTCACCTGAGAAAAAAATTATAATACTTTTCCTGCTTTTCGATTCACTGTTGAATTATAAGCAGGCTGGCGTTGCCATGGAGACCGTTGAATATGCATTCTCTTTCGTGAACTCTATGCTTCGATTATTGAAATCAACGATTGCTGATATAATATTTTCACAAAATTAAGATGATGAAAAATTATAATTATCAACGGTAGTGTTCGAATTGTAAACCATTGTTGGATAAGCACGCCATACATCTCGATCTAACACTACGTATGGCGTTGCCGATATGAATTCTGGTGACTTCCCTCAATGCATTTTCCGTTCTTCTTCTTATCTGTTCATGGTTTGTTATCCTTGTTTCATAGATTTTATCTTTCAAATATCCCCATAGAAAAAAATCAAGTGGCGTAAGATCTGGAGAACGCGCGGGCCATCTCACAGGGCCATTGGTACCTATCCAATGGTCACCAAAATTTGAGTTCAACCAATTTGTTGAGACTCTCTAGCGTTGTGTGCTGGTGCTCCATCCTGTTGGAAATATATTTCCCTCCAAGAGATCAATGGTATGTTTTCCAGTTCAGGTTCAATATTTCGCTGTAGGATGTTGAGGTATGCATTTGCATTGAGGGTTTGATTATAGTTATGATATGCCAGAATCTTGTTTTTATATAAGGCAGCCCATATATTGAACCCGAATCGTCCTTGTCGACAGCCGTCTTCTTTAACCAAGTGTTGATTTTGATCAGACCAATAGTGCATATTGTGCCTATTGATAATTCCTCAATTTTCGATTCGTGCTTCATCAGTCCAAATAATTTTTTCATGGAAAAGGGGATCTTCTTCTACTTTACTCAAATACCAATTGCAAAATTGAATCCTCCTTCCAGAGTCCCCATCATGCAAATGGTGTATTTTGCGATATTTATAAGGGCGAAATTTATTGCGTTTTAATATGTTCAATGCATTTCGCCGCTTTATTCCTACTTCTTGTTCTAGTTTTCTAGATTATATATTGGGATTGAGCGTTACAGCACCAATGATATTAAGAGTATTCTCCTCTTCATTTTCTTTATTACATTTTCTTGGACGGGGTTTTTTGAAGCTTCCATAATTTTTCAGATTGTGAACTAAACGCTGGCAATATTTTTCACTGGGTTGCTGCCATTCAGGATAATTTTCGAAATAGACTTCCCTTGCGACTCGGCTATTTTCATTCGATTGAATATAGCACACCAACATATCGAATTTTTCATGATTTGGAATATTTCTAGCCATTTTTGATAATGAATTTAATAGATAAACTATTTCTAATCGTAAGAAAAATCGCTGACACATTAACTATAGAAATATTATTTCAGCAATCGATGATTTCAATCATCGAAGCATAGAGTTCACGAAAGAGAATGCATATTCAACGGTCTCCATGGCAACGCCAGCCTGCTTATAATTCAACAGTGAATCGAAAAGCAGGAAAAGTATTATAATTTTTTTCTCAGGTGATATTAATGTGAATTGTGACATATTATACATTTTCGAAATCAGCAAAAAATTCGCAGCAAGATAAAATAACTTTCGACAATAGTTCACATTTGAGAAATCAAAAATCCGTCTCATTTCTCGAAAACAGCTGGATAAAAAAAATCAATTATATTATATTTGAATTACTCTTAAAAAAGTGCCTGTAGAATGTAACAAGCAATTTCCAATAGGAGTTCAAACGAGCGAGTTATTCAGCATGATTGAAAATGACAATTTCTGAATTTTCGCTCATAACTCAAAATCTATGAATGATAGGTCGGATCTGTTTTCAGATTTGGATTATTCAGGAAAAAAGAGCTCGAGAATGTGTTCTCCATTTTCTTCTAGCTGCTCTAGATCTCGAGATCCCCTCAGTTCCGACATTTCGAAGATTTTGTGTATGTTTTAAATAGGCTATCGATGTCGATACATTTTTTAATAGATTTGGACAAATTGGTATAGTTTTCAACGAATACCTTCCTAGAGGGTAGATCATTGAGGGTGTTCTCGGCGTATTTCTCATAACACTTTTCGAAACATTGAAAAGCTTTATTTCTTTACCATCTTTATTATACGTACTTCCACAGATGTATACAATCAGGCACGGGCAAGTAGGGGCCCCTTAAAGTTGAACGGAGTTGGCAAATTTTGAATAGAGTTGGAAAAATTTCGAAGGTGTTGGAAAAAGTTTCGATGAAGTTGGAAAAAATTTCAAAGTATTTTGAAAAAATTCGAAGGAATTGCAAAGCAGACAGATAATAGGGACGGGATAACATGGATGAACACCATATACCCTTGTATACATTCCTGTTGCCGTAAATTCAATATTCAATAGTTTTCAGCATAATGTGTGTAGCCGGCAAAAAATAAGATTTATCATAATATTGCTTTATCCCAAAGCGGGTACCAATTTGAGCTATTACTCACTGTCGAGCGGCATTTTAAACAGCTTTTATTTCTATTGAATTTAGCAACTTGAATATGTGAGTACGCACTTTGCTCCTTTCTTTTGATAAAAGAAATAGATAAGTTTGAACTTCAGAAAACAAGTTTTGATGATCTGGTTTTCTTGAAAATGGGCAGTTCTACGGACGGAATAACCATTACGCATTACCAGGGACGGGCCTAAGGAGGGACGGGGCGATCTCCCCAATATTGAACGGAATTTTCGAAGCAGTTGAAAACTTGACTAAAAATTGGTTCAAGCCCTGTGGACAGGAGCTTTCTGGCGCTCTTGTTCAAACAGACAAATTATATCTCCAAAAGTATTGGTTTCTCAGTGTTGAGAATTATATCAATGTATTCTTACGATAGAACTGCATCATAAACGAAATTCAATTCAAACTTAATGTTGACCGCGAGTTTTCGGCGATGGTGGACTCGTTCACGTTCTCGGGTTTGATTCAATTCAATGATGTCGTTAATCATCAAAACAAAATTTTGGATCTAATATTATGTAACGATATGAAGGTTTCTGAAGTGCATCACTGCAATGATCCCCTTGTCCCTGAGGACTCATATCATCCCAGTATAGAGTTTTTACTCGATGTTAAAAGGCAATCCTTTGAAAAGAAAATAAATGTAAATTCGGTAAGATTATTCAATAGAGCTGATTATGATGCTATTAATTTGAGACTGTCAGGGGTAAATTGGGATGTATTGCTTGGTGGCACAAGTGTGGATGCAAATGTCCAAGATTTTTATAATGTACTCGAAGATGTTATCTCTGATTTTGTACCACTTATGACTGTTAACTCTAGATTTCCTGTTTATTTCTCTTTAGCAACTATCAAGTTAATACGCCAAAAAAATAAATATCACACAAAGTGGAAGTTGTACTGTAGGTTGGATGATCTCACTAGATTCAAAGAATTGAGAACTACGTCGAAGAGGCTCATTGCTGCGGACTACCAAAGGTATCTCTCTCACATTGAACTGAACCTATCAACAGATCCCAAGCATCTTTTCAAATTCGTGAAACGTAAAAAAAATCAGGGTTATCCTTCTAGAATGAGGTACAATGGCCTTGAGACGGATTCGCCTCAAACTACTGCCGATTTTTTTGCCACATACTTTGAATCAGTTTTTGAGCCAGCAGACGGTACTTTTAATCCTAATCCGAGCAGTGAATTAGCTTATGATGGTCCATATTTCAGTAACCTTAATTTATCCTTGGAAGAGGTTCAGCAGGCATTGTTGTCAGTTAGTGTGCAAAAGGGTCCTGGGCCGGATGGCATTCCACCTATTTTTGTTGGCAAGTGTGCAGTCAATCTGTCCTACCCCCTCTACATTATTTTTAATAAATCATTGTCATCGTCAATTTTTCCGAATATCTGGAAGTTGTCATATGTTGTTCCAATATTTAAAAGTGGCCATAGTGATCTCATTGAGAACTACCGTCCTATCAGCATTTTATCAGTATTTCCTAAAGTATTTGAGTCTCTGGTTTATAAGTACCTATCTTTCCAACTAAAGAACATCCTTATTGATGAACAGCACGGTTTCCGAAGTGGTAGGAGTGTTGAGACGAACTTACTCAGCTTCCTGCATTTTCTTGAGGGTGGTGGCGAGTCCTGCATCCAGACTGATGCAGTGTACACAGATTTCTCTAAAGCCTTTGACAAGCTGTCTCATGCAATTATGTCAGTGCGGCTTGCTGAGGTTGGAGTTTGTGGAGGCCTGATGAGATGGTTGATGTCGTATCTTGTGGGTAGAAGTCAGTATGTTTCAGTTGATGGTTGCGAATCCAGAAAATTTTGCAATACCTCTGGTGTTCCGCAGGGTTCTCATCTCGGCCCTCTGCTCTTTCTGATTTACATCAACAACATTGGAAGGTGCTTCTGGAGTTGCAAGTTCTTGCTTTTTGCCGACGATCTGAAGTTGTTTATGATGATTCGCTCTCTGAATGACTGTCTTGAGCTCCAGTGTGATCTGGATAGGTTGACCCAATATTGTGAGGATAATTACTTGTTCCTTCATCTTGATAAATGCACAAAAATTTCATTTACCAGAAACATCAGTAAGATCTCTTTTCAGTACACACTTAACCAACATCAGTTAAAAGAATCAAATATTGTCAGAGATTTGGGGATAACACTTGACTCCAAATTGCTATTCGATGCTCACGTAGATAGAGTTGTCACATCCTGCTTCAAGATGCTTGGCTTCGTGCTTAGGCATGGAAAATCCTTTCATCAAAACGAAACGTTTTTAACACTTTATCAAGCATTTGTCTTCAGTCGGTTGAACTTTGCTTCTGTGATATGGAACCCGAGATATGATTGTTATATTCGACGTTTGGAGTCTGTCCAGAACAAGTTCATTCGGTTTCTGTCTTATAAGAACCAAATGGTAATTGAAAATCATGATTACACGTATGCTCGTAGAGTTTTTCGACTTCCCAGTCTAGTCGATATAAGATCCATAAATGATATTTCATTTATGTTTAAGCTCCTGAATGGTTTGATGGTTGCTCCTGGCATTTTGGAGATGATTTCTTTCAAAGTTCCTGATATTGGGCTGAGATCCAGTGATCTATTCCATGTTGCCTTGAGACGAAAGAACTATACCGCGAATTCCCCACTCATAAGAATGCTGAACACTTCCAACCTGCTGGCCCCCCACATTGATTTCTTTTGCTCTTCTTTGGTGACTATCAAGAAGCGGCTGAAACGTCGCCTTCTTTTTTTGGATTCTGCGTGAAAATTATGTACAATTTTTTTTCCTCTGTATATTTGTAAGTTACTCCATAATTTGTGTCATGTATGATTCCTTTATTTTAATTTTTAATTAATTCATGTGATAATATGGTTTAATTTGTAACTGAGCGAACACTGTTCTTGGGATTGTGTCCTGTTTGTGTTCCAGTGACATAAATAAATAAATAAATAAATAATAGTTTATTTATCAAGATTAAATGAGCAATCTGAGAATGAGAACTGCACCATGAAAGAAATCGAGTTAAAATAGCTACAATGAATTTGACACTCTCTTATAGAACAGGATGACATGTACGAGTATGAAAACAGATCATATAATAAATCAGAGATAGAATAATTATAGCATTCTGTGAAAACATAGAAGTACGATTCATTATTGAAATTTCTAAAAATCATATCTCCGAAAGTATTAGCTTGTTGGAGTTGAAAATGATATCAATGGATTTTTATGGTGAAACTGCATCTTAAAAATAAATATTTCGAAATTTGTAAGTTTAAAAAAATTTGTTTCGTTACTCAAAACCATCTGGCGTATTTTGCCCAATAGCGAACTTAATCGAGATATTTATCTCTCTAACCTACTCTGAAAATTTCAACTACCTAGCTCATTCCGTTGGAGAGTTATTGTAGAAACAAAATTTAAAAATTCTCAAACATTTTCTTTCACACTTTACGGTAACCCGATCAATACAAAATCACATGCGTCTAAAGGTTATGATTCTACAATTTGATGCTAACTTTCAGATAGATCGAGTGATCGGTTTCGGAAATATTCATAAAAAATGTTTATTACTATAAATGGCCATAACCCCGAAACCGCTCGATGGATTTTGCTGGTTAACGAACTCGTCCGAGATATGTATGCTCCAAACCTGCCCTGCAAATGTCAATACTCTAACTCCTTTCGTACGAGAGTTATCGTGTTAACGGACGGACTGCCGGCCGGCCGGACAGAATCGATATCGACCACGGAGTCTTGATCAGTGAGTCGATCCAAATCGTTTGACACCATTTTCAGCCAAAAATTCGAAAATTACAGACATTTTGGGCAAATTGATAAGCACTCTGTTCCGAGGAACAAGAGCGCCAAAAAGACTAAGATTTGGCATAACATGCCGAATTAGTCTGAGACATTTGTTTATAGCATAAATAGTCAGTGATGACAATGAATTTCAAAATTCAGATAGTGGGAGAAACTTTGTATTTGTGAGCACACCATATTTCACCTTGGGACAATCTTTGCTAATGTTTGATAGGCTGATCCGTTTGTAATATTAGACCGAAAAGACAATCACAAAATAACATTTGTGGCCGTAGCACTCAAAATAGTGACTAAGGTAAAGATTTGCACCAACTTCAAAGTGTCAATATCTCGAAAACTAAGACACTTTTACTGAAGTCAAATTTTAGGTTCATTCTTCTCATGTATTTGCTTCTAAGTTGAAGTCAATAATTATTACTGTCCTCATAATATGGAATACAACATACAACTGATTAGTTAAATTCTTAGAATATACTTTTTTGGCGATCTAGTTCCTCGGAACAGAGTGCTTATCAATTTGCCCAAATGTCTGTAATTTTCGAATTTTGGGCTGAGAATGGTCTTAAACGATTTGGTTCGACTAACTGATGAAGAATCCATAGTCAAAATCGATTCTGTCCGTCCGTCCGTTAACACGATAACTCTCGAACGGAATGAGCTAGACAGTTGGAATTTATTATATATTATAATTAATTTTCAAAGTAGATTTAGGAATGAAATATCTCGGTTGAGTTCGTTATTGGGTAAAATCGGCCAGGTGGTTTCGGAGTAACAAAAAAAAGTTTTTTTTACATTACAAATTTTGAATTAAATTTTCGTTAAGATACAGTTTCACCAAAAGAATCCATTAATGTCGTTCTCAACTCTAACGAGCTAATACTTTCGGAGATATAATTTTTCGAAATTTCAATAATTCTATATGATTTCATAAAACACTCTGATCATAATCTGCTGATGTATGTAAATCCAACATGAGATGACTCATAGACCTACGTTTTGAATTTAATCACGGAAATTCTTGAAAACTGACGCACAGAAGCCAAATTGAAAAAGTGGCAAAGTCCGGTGGACAGGAGCTTTGGCGCTAATGTTCAAACTTTGACAAATCATAACTCCGAAAGTATTGGTTCTTCAGAGTTGTAAATTATATCAATGGACTCTTATTTAATTTATTTTATTTTATGATGCTTTTCTATCATGAGAATCCATTGTAATATTTCCCAACTCTGAGAAACCAATACTTTCGGAGATATGAGTTGTCAAACTTTGAACAAGAACGCCAAAGTTCCTGTCCACAGGATTTGAACCAATTTTTTTAAATTCTAAGGTTGAATTGAATAATAACATGTACAATTCATGGAAGATTCACGATTTCAATGGTTTCATGGGATTTTTCATTTTACGCCACAAATTATTTTGGCGGATTTTTGGCTATCCACGAACTCGATCGACGTATGCAGGTCTAAAACTTACCGTGCGAATTTCAAGGCTCTGAATTCCCTCTTTCGAAACCGTTTACGGTCTGGCAGAAGGACGAACAGATTTGAATTTGACTACGGGTTCTACATCAGTAAATGAAATGGATTATTTCTGCTCAAATTTCGAGAAAAACAGACACTCGGGCAGAAGAATGTAAATATTATGGGTTGGGCCGCATCAAAATACTAGGAGCCACTGACGGAAATGTGCGTTTTGACCGGAGGACATAGGGTGATAAGAATAAAAAACTTGACGTTACCTAGCGAAATGATATGGGATAATGGGATATCCATCTCGCAGTATCCAACATAAACAAAATTCAAGAGTATTTCACGGATTACCGGGGTCCATCACGAAGCAACACGTGCGGCGTGAGTGGTTTTGTTGCGCCGTAATATAGGCACGTGTGTTTATCTGATCATTCCATCAAAATTAAAAAACATCATTCAGTGCTCATGGGCGTAGTCATGTTGCAGCGACTTGAGTAATTTTATGATTATTATACATCGTATGTTTTTGTTTCGCAGTAGCAAAACAAATGCTTAGTCCAACTTTCATGTCGAATCTTTGGTTCGCTTTCAAGAAATTGTTTTTATTTCAATTCAACCTCTAAGAGCGTCCGAACACGGGCATACCAAATCGACGCGGTTCCAATATCCTTACGGCTTCACACGAGGCGAGAGTAAGCGAGAATATAAAAAATCTCGTCTCTGTCTCGCCAATTCCCAAAAAATTAGCCATCGTTTAACTCTCGGTCTCGTCTCGTTATCAGTTGTCTCGTCTCGTCTTGCTTAATTCTGAAAAATGATAACAAATATTATAATATATAAACGAAATGGTAGATATCAATGAATAATATTGAAAAGCTATATTTATTACGCTCTTATACAAAAATATTTGTACATGTAAATAATTTTTTTTATTTTAAACACCGTTATTTTCATCTTTCAAATTACTCGATGATCAAGAATTCAAACATAATTACACTTGCATCACATCATTTTTCAATGATATACGTGTTTTTTCCATGGTTATACCTGCTGTGCAAAATAATCTATCAACGGGTACGGATGTAGCCATTACTAAATTGACGGCCATCTTAGAAAGAACTTTTTCATGCACTTTCCACCACTCTAAAATATGATGATTCCTATTTGCTCTTTCTAACAGCAAATGTTCTTCAAACTCAGCTTTCCAATGTTTTCAATGAATACCTTCCCAGTGGGTAGATCATTGAGGATTTTCTTGGCGTATTGCTCATAACACTTTTCGAAACATTGAATAGCTTCATTTTTCATTTCTTTACAAGTTTTATTATATGTACTTCCACAGATGTATAGAATAATTGTTTACATCTTCACTACAAGAAGCACAATGAAAAACAATAAATTTCTCCACATGTTCGAATAGAGACGACATTTTAAAAGTATTGGAATTTAGGGGCAATAAAAGGTGCCCTCTAAGTATTGAATTCATAATGGAATCAGTTGTCATGGTGGCAAATTCTATTTTTTCGTGAAAAATAATCTCAATTATCGCAAGGTCTTAAAAGATGGGTGTATTTCTGGAACGATCGATGTATAATATAGATAAAATATATTGGTAATTATAGTAGAAACTCTTCATATTCAATTGTTTTCTGCGGGTGTTGAAAAAGGTCGAGTTGTAGGTATATAAGAAAAGTTGACTGTATGTATCTGTAGTAAATAAGACGATCATCCATGTAGAAATATTCGAACCAAAGAAACCCTTTCAATAGTATAAACGTTTATTACTCAATAGTTTATAGACTCATATATTCAATCGAGAGTAAAAAAACGATCTTAAAAAAATGGGTTCAAGCCCTGTGGACAGGAGCTTTCTGGCGCTCTAGTTCAAACAGACAAATTATATCTGGTATTGGTTTCTCAGAGTTGGGAATTATATCAATGTATTCATATGATATCACTGCATCATAAAGGAAATTCAATTCAAATAATAGTTTATTAGATAAGTAATAATAAATTACCTTGTAATCGATCAAAAATTTCCTGATCTACGTTCATCAAATTTTCTCCTCTCTCGAACTACAGAATTATGCTTTCAATATTTACGTAATATTTTCAAACATTTTCGGGTGAGGTCCCCGTTGCATCGCTAAAATACGAGTATTTCAACCCCAATATTCTTGAAGTTACAATATTCCCTTCTGTCAAGTTGACTTCATGACAATTCATACAAAGAATATACATAGAATAATTATATCAATCTGTGAAATACGATTTACATTGAAATTTTGAAAAATCATATCTCCGAAAGTATTAGCTTGTTAGAGTTAAGAATGATATGAATGGATTCTTATGATAAAACTGCTTATTAAAAAAAATTTAATTTGGAATTTGTTTTGTAAAAAAAAAATTTTTTTATTACTCCGAAATCTTCTGTCCGATTTTGCCCAGTAACGAACTTAGCCGAGATATTCATCCCCCAAACCTACTCTGAAAATTTCAACTCTCTAGCTCATTCCGTTCGAGAGTTATCGTGCCTACGGCCGGACCGGCCGGACGGCTGGCCGGACAGAATTAATTTCGACCACGGATTCTTGATCAGTGAGTCGAACCAAATCGTTTAAGACCATTTTCATCGAAATATTCGAAAATTACAGACATTTGGGCAAATTGATAAGCACTCAGTTCCGAGGAACTAGAGCGCCAAAAACACACATTCAAACCTAAAATATAAAAATCTACAAGGATAGATATTTATGGTAAGGGATACGTTACTATAAGAAGTTATAAAAACAGTTATTTTTTTTTAATTTACAATAAAATATTTCACAGATAGTCGAAAGAGTTGATATTTTGTGAAATATATTGATCTCTATGTAGACCTTTTCTAATTTTTCGAATAAAACTTCATAAAAAAAATTAACAAGACCAAAAACGAGACTCTCCGGTTGCGCTGTATTTGGTCTCGGTATCGCCTACGATATTTTTCAAAATGTCTCGTCTGGTCTCGCTTTTCCCAGACGAGAACCAGACGAGACGAGAAAAATCTCGCTCTCGTGTGATGCCCTAAATATCCTTGTCCCTTTCCTACACTAAGGGTCCGTGGGAACCATATATGGACGATTACTAAAATTGAAATTGCAGCGTCACCACGATAGAAATGGAAGCTAAATCTCCATGATTTCTGCGACATTCAATGCACCCGATCATTCTGCTTCCAAGCCGGTCACGTGAATCGTGGAGACTGGCGACGCTGAGATTACAAATGTTGTAATCGACGTGCTTCCGTGCATGGAAACCTCGTGTAGGACAGGGACTCAGGAGGTTGTAATCGTGTTGATTCAGTATGCCCGCGTGCGGACGCACTCCGTGGTTTTTTGGATAGATTCACTTTGAAGGTTTGGAGTTCAAAGTAAGAAGGTATGTCATTTGTGGAAGAAGACATCTGCGTGCTTTTATTCCCGCACCACGTGGTTCTCGGTAAATTTGAGACAATCACAAATCAGAAAGGGGGTGGGTGATATAACTGAGCCATGGGGCACTCCAGCAAACACTCTGAAACTCTTGGAACTGAAACCCTCCACAATCACATGAATGGTCCTGTTTGTAGGAAAATTACTCATCCACTGGCACTTTTGGAAAACAATATGAAGATGAAGTTATAAAACAGCGTTGGTGGAAATTTGGAATTCACGATTGTACATTAAGAATGGTGAGGTTTTGTGTATTCTGATGGGAAAATAATAAAACTTTGTGGAAAAATTCGAAGCGTTCTCCAGAGAGATTTTTGAATTACATGCATTCCGAAAAAAAAACTGAAAATTCCGGAGAGAGAAATTTCTCATTTTAAAAAAGCACTGTGAAGTAAGGAGCTACGGCGCGCATGTTCAATTGTTTATTCACGCCTCATACGGAGTTGATTGAGCTGAACTTCAGCACTTGATTGTAAAATGATGGTTCAAAGTTATGTGCGGCATTTCAACGGATTTTATGGATAGTTTCTCAGATATAAAATTTTGGAAGAAAAAACAAATTTAATTTTTTTATAGTAATAAGAATCCACGATATCTCGCAAAAATTAGTGCGTCGGGATTATGCAAGTAATTACCAAGTTTTAATTGGATCGGATTTATACATTTTGAGTTATTGAGGAAACAACAACAACATTTCAGATGGGTATAACTCCGAAACCTTTAGGCTGCTCATGCCCATTAACTTAACTGCCGCATTCGGATGCGGCAGTCGCTATCTCTTTCCGTTCTCAAGTTATCGTGGTAACTGTCACACATCCAGCTACTGAACTCACCCAAGGCTGCTCGGCTTCCAAGATGATTCCCATATCTCCATCTATATAGACCCGATCGTGTTCAAATTTGTAATTTGGCTGTAAAGCTAGGTTTTGAAGAGTCTCACTTCAGCGATATCGGACTAATAGTTTCTGAGAAACAGTATTCATTTTACTAATTTTTTTCTAAATCTTCCAGTGATTCGATCCTCATTAAATTTCGCAAAAATTTTAGCGCTATATTCTACAACTAATTACCATGTTGGAATTGGATCGAATCTGTATTTTTCAAGTTAATGATGAAGAAATAACAACTTCATTTCAGATGGGTATAACTCCAAAACCGTTTCGCCGCTTATATATATTATTATCGAACTGAAATGTCGCATTTGGATGCACAACCTTCCCTGAATATTTCAAGTCGATATCTCTTTCCGCTTGCACGTTATCGTGGCAACGTCAAATTTTCGGCAAAAAATTCGAAAATAAGAGATATTTGAACAAAACGATAGCACGCTGTTCACTAGAAACATGCGCGCAAAAATGAATTTCCTGCACGATTCTTTAGGTCTATCATTTGAGAAAAGTATACCCTTATAATCTGCACGCCACTGACTCACACGCAACTTCAACATGAATGTGTACTTGTGAAACAGTTCGTACGAAAGTAATAACATTTCAGAAAAAAAACTGGGGAGCGTAACTATTATCCCGTGAAAAAACTAACGAGATGTAGTCAAGAGTCGGTCTGATGTTACATCAACAGTTATTATGGGGTATAATTGGTAATTAGGGGCACGTGTTGGGAGCTGGATGGTTTAATGGGTATTGATCGCACTTGGGTAATAGATATCTAGTTACTGACTAGTCAATTAATGCAGATGAAAGACTATACACCATGAAAGTTATGTATGTTTGATTGGACAATGTGGAAGTAGCTACTCAACAGCAAGGCTGATATTTCAGTAGTGACTGAACAGTTATTGTATTTGGTATTCGAATGGAGTATTGTTCGAATTTTCGAGTATCTGCAGAAAGAACTAACTATACTGCTCTAGAACTCCATATGTCTTTTGAAGGTATCATAATGATTTCCATACATCGAATATCGTTCATATGAAATGACTAAAAGGGCGTACTGAATTCCGGGAGCCAGGTCAAGGATACGGAATGGTAGTACTAGAGAAGCGTAAAAGATAAAATGGTCTATCGAAGAGAATTGAATCAAGCTATTCATACTTGGTAATGTTTTGATTGTATTTTAATTACCGATTATGATAGATTTGTGTAATTAATTTTCATATAACTGAACGGCCAGACTCAGCCGATTTAAAGGGTTTCTTAACTCTACAGTTACACTCCCCAACATACAATTCCGGACAAGAATAATTTGAGTAATTTTGTAACTTTTTTAATTATTGCTCAATTTGGTTGAACTTTTTATTAAAATGTAACTCTTTGTCTTAGAATATTGTAATTGATTTTAGTTTTGCAAATATACTGTTAGTTTGGTCATTATACAGGCAGAAAGTTGCTTTTTTACCCTTGAATTTGAACATTTTGAATTTGAAAGATTCAGCGGCAAAATTTATCTTTTTTATGTTTTGGCTTGAAGTAAGGAAATATACGTCCCACATCGCTGAAATTTTTCGAGAGCCTTCAAAACCTAATTCTACAGGCATGTTCCAAGTTTGAAGACGATCAAATCTATATATTGTTGGAGATCCGAGCAGCCTTATATGAGTTCAGTAGCTGAAGGGATGATCGTTGCCTCAATAACTTTCGAACGAACAGAGAATTCTATATAGTGAGCGTCAAAAGTATGGAATAATGGATCTATTTTCTCCCCTTTCAGGAATAGAAATGGTGGACGGTCCAAATTAATTTATTAATTAAAGAACACTGTCCCGTAATTCTCATTGTTCTACCATTTTCCGTTATCAAGCAGTGAAATCTGTATTTCTTGAGTTATCTAGAAAATATTATTTCAGATGGGTATATGAACTCCGAAACTGTTGGGCTGATTATTCCCAACTACAAAATTAAAACCTATCCTGAAATTGCTAGTCGCTGTCTCTTTCCATTCGAGAGTTATCGTGACAACGGCTGGCTGCTGAGCCGGCCTCGAATTCTTCATCAGAGAGTTGAACCTGATCGTTTGAGACCATTTCCTAACGTTACAGACATCTGTGCAAAATTATAGCACGCTGTTTCCAAGAACATGCGCGCAAAAAACGAAAAAGAAAAGTTGCGGCTATACGGGAAGTGATCCCGGTACCTCAAGCTTATATATTATATCATCACATTATTAGTCCAACATTTTAACCCATGCGCTATAATAGATGTACCTATATATAGAATCTGCGATGAAAGGGGTTTATGAATGAATTTTATTAGTTTTACCCCTTTTTCAGATTTTTAATTTTTCAGCTGCCTAATCTCTGGAAAATATCATCATGTTACATATTATTCGACGGTTTTTATCCCTAATCTTCACCTTTTGCCTAGGTTCCTGCTCGAAAACGTTCCGTATCGGCATATTTTGCGTGAAAAATTTAAAACCATTCTAATCCAACCTGACAGATGTCGAAAATTCTGATTGAAAGAAATTGAAATTCTCCTAAAAATACCAGCATTCTTTACGTCGATTTCGAATATAAACGACCATCTTCGAAACGACCCTTAAATCTTAAAATAAATTCCTAAAATTCCTGATTTTCTTAATAAAAATACTTCACTGTCGGAAATTAAAATTATTTGGAATTTTTCCAAAGATAGCCAACTATAGCCTTGTCGGCAATTTAACCATTCCTTTTCCCCCGTAACCTCAAAATCCCCTCTTTTTCCACTTTTTTCCCTCTTTTTCCTTACATATAAGGAAATATACGTCCCACATTGCTGAAATTTTTCGAGAGCCTTCAAAACCTAATATTACAGGCAAGTTCCAAGTTTGAAGACGATCAAATCTATATATTGTTGCAGATCCGAGCAGCCTTATATGAGTTCAGTAGCTGAAGGGATGATCGTTGCCTCAATAACTTTCGAACGAACAGAGAATTCTATATATATAGAATTTTTTTCAATGATATTCAATGGTTTTTTTTTTATTTTCCAGTCATACGATCATCACGAAATTTTGCAAAGAATTCTTACGTCGGCGTTTCACAACTAACTACCATATTTTAATTGAATTGGATTCATATTGTTCAAGTTATTCAACCAAATATCAGATGGGTAAAACTGCGAAACCGCTTTACCGATTACGCCTATTAACCAACTCAAATTTCGCACTTGAATGTGCAACCTACCCTAAAAATTGCAAGTACTTAGCTATCTCTTTCCGTTCTCAGGTTATCGTGAGATAAATAATATCTTTCAATAATTTTTTTCTAGTGATACGATCCTCACAAAATTTCAAAAACATCTTTGTGTCCGTATTCTACAACTAGCTCCAAGTTTCTATTCGATCGGATCTGTATTGGTTGAGACAAAATTATTACTCGGAAACTTTGGGCCGATTATGCCCACTAACGAACTTGTCCGTCGTTTTTGAACTGAAAATTTCAAGTTGCTAGCTCTTTCCGTTCTCAAGTTATCCTGGCAACGGCCGGCCGGAAATAATCGAATTTGCCCTCGAATTATTCATCAGTCGAACCTAATCGTTTGAGACCATTTGGCCAACATGATAGCACGCAAAAATTTTTATATATTTTCTGGATTATTTTCAGACTTGAAATATTTGATTTCTGGTGGCTTTCCTCGATGTAAGTCCAGCATTCAAATATTTCAACTGAAAAACTGAAAATAATCCAGATTTGCACTTCATATCGAAAGAAGGAAGGGAGTGAAATGGGCTCGAGAACAATAACACTCTACTGGCTGTGTTAGTTACCGCTGGCGGAAGGGTCCTCGTGGGCTCGTTAGCAGAACAAATATTCGAACACGTGACAATGCCCACTTCTGGATGCATTGTTTGAGACCGTCGTATCTTCGGATCTATTATGCCACAACGGGATATTATCGGGAGAAACTCATTAAACTCCCGGTTCTGCCACATGTACCCACTACCTTGTATTTCCGCTTCAATTAAAGAACTAGAAATTCCTCGAATTAGTTTTTATTCATAACTACGAGACATTAATTGGAGAAATAGGGGGAGTTCCACAAAACTACCCTCATCAAGTCCTTCATTCAATATTGAATTCTATGGTTGTGCCGAAAATTAATATAAAATATTATTGAAAAATTTTAGTCATTTACGTGACGTCAGGAGCTTTACAGAACCTACTTATTCTTGTAATAATAAATATAATCTACTGATTTGTAATGATTTGTACAGGGTCTTCATAAATGAAAGTAACATTGTAGTAGGTTCTGAAACCCTCTCATTTTGCCACTTCATATGCAATATGCATTAGGGTGGGCCAAAAATAATTTTTAATTTTTTTTTTCTTAGCTACCATGAAAATATCGTCTGAGATGACGAAAAAAAAATTGTGTTAAAGTTTCAGCTCTTAATATTAATATTAAGAGGTGGCTCTTTAGAGTTTTTCTTTTTTTCTTTAGTCCCATACAAAAAAATTCATATCTCACCATTCGTTGTTCGTACAGCAAAATTTTTGTGAAGTTTTTTGTAGCAAATTGAACGTTCTACAAAAAAGGTTTCTTACATTTTCTTCGCACGCCTCGCCATTTTAAAGATATTCAAGATTGAAATTTAAAGATTTTAAGGTACATTTCTTTTTTGCTTCTGAATTTTGTCGTCGACAAATGAACGTTACGCAATGCGCAATACATATTTCTGCAGGAAATTAAATGTTCTACAAAAAAGGTCTCCTATGCTTAGTCGATTAGAATGAGCGTTTGAAAGATATTTATGATTAAAGTTCAATACTTATCGCTCATACTAATTTTTCAACATTTTCTTCGGAAAATTTTAATATAGTTCATTAGTTTCGAAAAAATTTATGCAAATTTAAGTTTTTATCCGCACAAAAATACTTTCATCTATTATTTAAATTATTTTTTATATACATGTACGACGTACATGATTACGATTTTTTCAAATGTAATACCCTGTATTTTTTCCATGGTGATGTAGACAATTGGATGCCTTACATTTTCTCAGAAGTAACCTGATCGTCACAACTAAAAATTTTAGGAATAATGAACATAATAGCTAACATATTATTCAAAATAAGTCACACAATGAAACCAAACTGAATGAAAAGTTATTGACAAAATTTAAAATCCCTTCCAAAATTATAATCCCTGAACTTCAACATGAAAATGATAATGTTTCTCCGAATAAGTAACACATAGGTATTGGTCACGTGTGTATCCTACCGATTACAGTGTTTTATCGGCATCGAACTTATGCTGCAGAATATCCCGAAAGAAGACATTATAAATAATCGAGTTTTCGAAGGATTTTGAAAAAGTTTATCGTGACAGGAGATGTCAAGTGCATCGATTTGATCAAAATATCGTCGGCGACACCGCAAAACCAAGTAACTGATAAAAATTCAAAAATGAGATTTCGGCGGTAATTATTTAATTGTATTTGTAAGGACAGGTGTGCAAATTATTTTCAAAGACTAAACAGACACTGAGATAATCAATATTAAGTGGTTTGTAACTATTTTGAATTTAAACTATTTCATCAATCCAAAATTATGAAGTTTTCAGTGCATCCTGAAAATGTTGGTTTTTGCAGTTTCTTGGTTTTGCGGTGTCGCCGACGATATTGTTGTTTAGAGCTCAAAGTTATTTTCGAGTAAAATAAATCAAGATGAATCTTGGAAAAAATGAAATGGTTGATAGGATTTCCATGTTGGGGCAGTACCACAGAAACTGTTTTTTAGCAAGTAGATCTTACGCTCACGAATATCCCGAAAGAAGACATCCAAAAGAATCGAGTTCTCAGAGGCTTTTGAACAGATTTGTAGAGACTGAAGATGTCTAGTACAAAAAAATTGGTTCAAGCACTGACGTGAAGTCAGGAGCTTTTGCGCGTATGTTCTATTGTCCATTCTCCTGTATATTGGACAGTGGACACTCTTAATCGAATTTACCATGGTGAATTCTATTGTCTGTTATCCTGTAAAGGAGAATTCTCTTAGTCGAATTTACCATTGTAAATTCGATTAAGAGTGTCCAATACAGGAGAACAGACAATATATTTTTTGAATTATCGAGGAAATAATATTCCAGTTGGGTATAACTCCGAAACCGATGGAGCGATTATACCCAAAAACGAACTTATCTCTCCCATTGGGATGTACAACCTACCCTGAAAATTGCAAGTCCCTATCTCCTTTCGTTCAAAAGTTATCAAGCCAACGGTCACCCATCCAGCTACTGAACTCACACAAGGCTGGTCGGAACAAAAACAATATAGATCCGATCGTGTTCAAACCTGGAACTTGGCAGTAGAGTTAGGTTTTGAAGGCTCTCGCAAAATTTCAGCGATTTCAGAGGAATTGTTTCTGATATATAGAATTTTTTTCAATGATTTCTAAAAAGATGTGGGGTATAACTCATGAAATATTGCAGGAATTTTTGCGGTGGCATTCTAAAACTAACAACCATGTTTGAATTGGATCGGTTTTATATTTTTCGAGTTATTGAGGAAATAACGAACAAATTTCAGATGGGTATAACACCGTTTGGCCGATTATACTTATAGAGAAACTCAAATATCCCATTCAGATTCACAACCTTACCCGAAAATTTCAAGTCGCTATCTCTTTCCGTTCTTAGGTTATGGTGACATAAATGAAATTTTTTTTAACTTTCTAGTAATCCGATTCACACAAAATTTTACAAACGTGCTTGGTTTTGCATTCTGAAACTACTCACCAAGTTTCAATTCGATCGGACTTGTATTGGTTGAAAACAAAATTATTACTCGGAAACCATTGGGCCGATTATGCCCATTGATTAACTTGGCCGTCGCATTGGAATGCGCCACCTATCCTGAAAATTTCAAGTCGCTATCTCTTTCCGCTCTAAAGTTATCGTGGCAACGGACGGCCGGACAAAATTGAATTTTACCTCGAATTCTTGATCAGGGAGTCGAACCCAATCGATTGAGACCATTTTCGGCGAAAAATTCGAAAATTTCAGACATTTGGGCAAAATGTTAGCACGATGTAGCCAGAACATACGCGTGCGCAAAAGGGAGAAAGGATAAAATCGCCACTCACGAAGACAAGGAGCTTGAGGTTTTACTGGGTGTAACTGAAAATCCACTTACAGGCCGAAGGGTGCTTGGTTTAACCTGTAGTACATGGTCTACATGTGTCTTCTTCCTCCATGCTCTAGTATAAGTGTAGCCTGTGTATAAGTTCAAAGAATCCTTAAAAGGCATAATTATCACGCCTATATTCAGATGCACCAGGCGCTTACTGATAGCGATTTTGGAAACCGTCTGAATTTCTGTAACTGGCAAATTTTCAAATTGAACAGAATCCTACATTTTTTTAATTTGTTTTATTCAGCGATGAAGCAAGTTTCCACAATTTGTGGTTCATTCAACGATCGGATCGCTTTGTGTTCCAGAGAAGGTGGTCAACACTTTGAACATCTCTTGGATCATTAAAAAAAATAAAACAACCTTGAAAGTTATCTCGAGAATCTAAAATCAGAGAATACCGAAAAAAAGTCCGTACAAAATGCTACCCATTTAGTAATCGATTTTCAACAACCTGTTTATCGAAGTCACCCATGATTCGGTAATGCTGTAGCTGTAGCGAATAATATTTGCAAAATTTTACTTTGTCTTTTTTAACGTCCGTAAGTTTTTATATCCACTATTTGAAGAAACTTTTTAGTTGTGATGTCATTTTTCGTGTCTGCTGCACACAGGAGTGAAAATAGTCCTAAGGTTACTTCTGAGAAAATGTGAAGTATTCAATTGTCTACATCACCATTAGAAAAAATACAGGATGTTACATTTGAGAAAATCAAGAAATAACAACTTGACATTCTCAGTATCTGGACATTAATAACGGGTACCCTGTATACGACAGCTTGATCATTTAGGAACGATGACTAGGCAAATTCTTCAGTAAAAAAAAAATCTGATCAAATTCATGTTATTATCGCTTTTGGAAATCGGTAGAGGACTTTTAGCGAACTACTGTTCCTTCAACTTTTTACAGTTTTCTCTGAATAAGATCTATACCGTTGGAAAAATATCTCTAATATTTTGTGTCATGATAGAGGAATTGAAGACCATTGAAAATATAAGGGGGGGCTCATTCAAAAAATCACTCATTTGTGGAAGAATTTTATTTGAGAACACCCTGTGTGTATTAGAAAATAATTTCCTGAGATGCAGAACTGAAACTACAAATGTCATGCTTTCAAACAAAATTTCTAAAAGGTCTGGTTGGGCCGCTATGGAAGCGTAACGCACTATAGCAGGATCCTGTGTATAGTCCACCCCAACTAGCAAAAATAATTTTATAAAGGTTGTAAGAACTGCTATACAGCATATCTTATAGAAACGTGAAAATCTTATAATGTGGATATAACCCATTATACAATGCCTTTACAACCAAAAAGGGCCCCACTTTACACAACCGTTTAGTTCTTTTAGGACATCCTTTAGTAAACTACACAACCGTTATGGGATAATCAATATGATGACTATATAACTGTCCTATAAGTATGCGGTTTAAGACTATTTAACGGACACATATAGAACTACCATGAAAGTATTTTATAAGTATTTTATAATGCAGACAGAATAGCTAATACAATAATTTTGTTCTCTACCGTTGAAATTCGGAATAGAATTATCACAAGAATATTTTATTAGGTATGTGTTTGTAAACGTTCGCGTTGTGTCATGACAGAGGAGTAATCCAAAATCAGGCATTATTATGGCGGTGGGTGATGGAGATGGGACCTGTTGTTAATCATATTGAAGACCATATCGCTACTGTGGGGGCCAAATTTATTTGCGCAGCTAACTTTTCTGACAATATATATATATTTTGTTGGTAAAAAATTAAAGCGCCTCAGTTTAGCGTACATTTTATTGGTATTGCAAAATAAAAAATAATGTATTATTTGTTGTTTTTTCAACTTAAAACAAAGCATGTATTGTGGCTGTTGTAAAAGCGGAAAAAATCTCATATTTCCTTAAAAAATCCATTTTTATTTCACCCTTTTTCGTTTCTATATGATTTTTTTCACAATGGCGGCGGTTTCTGAACAGCCGAACGTTTAATAAATATGGCGTATATGGTAGAATACAAATTAGATACCTTATACAATGATTCTGTTTTCATCTGAGCTGTATACGATATTAAAGTTTTATTATGTTGTTTAATGCAGCGCCATAAAATTGTTTTTAACAGTCTCAGGAATCATGGTGCAGTGTTATTCTTGACCACTTTCAACTGTTGCCAGATTTTGTTTATTACAGAAATGATAGGTAGATATTTATATAAAGGATCAGGATTGGACCACGGGTATAGTGAGTGGTCCAACACATTGTGTGCAAAAAGTACACGTTGCTGTTTTGCATAAAGTGTAGGCTACACAAGATTTTTTTTGTGCTAATTATTCAGTTATTATTTAGAAAAAAGTTGTTTTCTTAGTAAAAATAAAGGAATCTATCGCAATATTGTGTTTGTTCATATGACTAAACTCTCTTCAGCACAAGTTTACTGTTAAAATTTACAATGAACCCTTGTGACAATCCGTGTCAAATATATATGACTTTTCATGATTGAATTGCAAAACATACATTGTAGGTGCTTTTAGAACATATTGAACTACAAGATGTATCATAATAAAATAAAAAAGTCTACCTATTTATTTCTACTGATTTTATGTATGTCGGAATAACTACTAACTGCCAAGATAGCAACACTGTACGTTAGATTTCCGTATAATCCTTTAGCGCGTTTACAAACTACATAATAGAACAGAAGTATCGCTTAACATGCGTTCGCTACGACATCAAACAATGATTTAGTTATATTGTGTTTCGAATAATTTCTTTATACAGATTCTTTCCAATCGTGAACTAACCTCAAATTATTGGATGTATTTATACCGGTATTCATATATTTGAAATATGTTCAAGATAGTAGAAACCGAGGAAAATAATAGAAAAGAGTTGACGATTGTTCCCACAAACTGGGAAACGAATTAGCACTCTTTTTTATTTGTTTCCACTCAGATATTGCCGAATTCATTTTGAACCCGAAAACTGCTAGAAAACCCGCGTAATATTTCTATTACTATTGGGTTATGTTTATATGTTTGTAGGTATATGTAGATGATTCTATAACGCAGAACATGAGATAAATTTAATCCTGGAACTACATTTTCATTCTATAAGCTCTTCATAAGAGTGAATACTGTTTTAGTTATAAGATGATTATAAAATAGTTTTATATCTATTGTGTAGTGGTCAACTTCTGCGTAAAGCAACAATCTTATTACTTCTCTTAAAGAACTCTAATGCAACTGTTTATACAGCTTCCTTTATAACCATCTTTTAACGTCGCTATTATAAGTAATACAATAGGTATGCAACCGTATTCTAATCTGTATAACACTGTTTTAAAATTATTTTATAGGAACTTTATAGTACGTTATGCGACTGTTATAAAATTTGTCATATTATAAGAGATGTAAGAACTTCTATACAACAGCATTATAGAAATACATCTATTTTATGACCAAATTGTTGTATTGAGACGCATTAAAAAATAATGTTATCCTTTCAAGCGGCCCAATACGATAGTTATGAAACCATTTCGTTCTTTTAGGGGTCTATTTTGCTAGTTGGGACGTTAATTAGAGTTCTCTTATTTATCAATTCCTACAGATCCAATAACCATTAAATTTGCATACGCCAATGGAGTAGTTTAATATGTGAATTACTTAGTGTCAGAGTATAAATTTAACTCAACTCCATATTGTGATTCGTTCCTAATATGAAGAAGATACTATAGAATTATTCCAATCAAAGAATAATAATTGCAAAAACATCACTATCTGAATTACTCATTAAACCATTCTCTATCAACTAAATCTATTAATGATGAAGGGAGTCAGTCGTGCCACAGGAACAATTAGCGAGAGCTGCTCGTCTTAACAACATTTCCAATTAAAAATAATCATCTCTGGGGCTTTGACAACCGCGTTCCACCGTTAAAACCGTGAAAATCCAATTAGGCCAAACAGTCATTTCGCGAAACTGTAAAGCGTAAAAACTGCCAAAGACAATAGAAGATGGCTGAAGCGGTTCGGTTTAATCTCAAGGCAGAAGGTCTTTCGTAATAAAAGACTAATGGTGAACTAAGACTCCTTGGAGGGTTTCTCTGAACTGGTTTCTCGGTATAATAGTGACTAGCTGCTAAAGTAGTCTTGGATTACGTTGGTATTAACCCTTTGAAGATATTTTCAATGATATTATTACAAAGTTTTTGTAGAAGAAGGGACACTTGCATGAATGTGGGTTATCCTTATTAACTCCGTGTAAATTATTACACCAGGGTTAAACTGAAATAATTTGTCTTGCACCTTCAAGGGTTATAGCTTATAATCCTGAGTTAAAACTATAAAAATTCAACTCCACAGAATAGCAGGGTTAGCTCGCTTACTCCGGGTAAGTAATGTTAAAATTAACGTTTCCAATATAAATATCCTTTCCCTTTTTCCAACCCGTGTTTCTGCTTCTTCCGACATACATCTTCGTCCTTGTGAACCTTATGTTTACAGCTCCACATCATTTGATCTGTCTCTTCCTATACTAGAATTGAGCGCCATAGCTCGCAGATATTGCCATTACGCAGATATTGCGTATTATTGCATTTCTTCGTTGAATTCTAATATCATATTAAACTATATCGTAAATTTTTCCTGCTCATTTTTTCATTATTTTACACAATACAAAGTAAAAACATGCATCTATGGGAGATGATAGCCCTACATATGGGCCCTGTAGCGGTCTTCGAACATCTGAAGTTCTGAATATTCATCACTTGGACTGGCCAGATCTGGTTTTGAAAGAGACCCTCCTGGCCTTACGAGCAACAATTTCCTTTTTGAATTCAATATTGAAGGGATTTCTAAGATCAATATCTTTGAGAACTAGCGGAGGCGATTCTTCTCCAAGAGATCCCATGCGCCAACAGAAGAGTGTATTTGTGAGAGGAGACTTTTGAAAGGTTATGTATTATTTTTAGTTTGTTCGTTCTTCTCCTCTTGTCTTTTCATTTTTCAGGTTGAGTTTTTGGGTACCTTGGAGAAACCTCTCCGTTTTTTGACGAAGGAGTCGATATTGAAGAAATAAATGCCTATCAATATTTCTAAATTTCAGCAAATTTTGTGAACAATAGTTACAAATCACAACACTTACGGGGAGACAGGGTTTTTTGCTCAGGTTTTTCCCTAAGCTCTTGTATCATACGCAGAATTGTATGGTACCCCGTTACACCAACCTCTGCTAACATATAAAACTCTCAGTCAAAAGAATATATATATAATATCTTGTTAATGACTAATGACTTGGTAATAGTTGTAAGTCCAGTAAGTATTTTTTGTTCAATTTGTTCATGTTCTGTATCATTCTAAAGTTGATCATTTCAGTTTGTTACCAGTCCTGAAGATGTGCCCAATGTGACACGAAACATGTCGATCAATAAACCATTGTGTATTTTACTGATGAAGTTTTTCGATATTTGGAGGCATAACTTGCATTGGTCACGAAACTTGGAACTTATCCATACTACCAATATAAATTGTGATGTGTGTTGAATTTCTGGTAAATAATAAATATTGGCACTTATACGAGAATTGACAAAGTAGAATTCTTTCAAAAATTCCAGTCTAGTTTTCCTCTTTTGGATAAGGTTGCCTCCGTTGATTTTAGCCGAGCTGTTCACCTGAACAGAGTACCTATCAATTCGTCCAAATTTCTGTAATTTTCCAATTTTTGGTCAAGAATGGTCTCAAACGAATAATTTCCACTCACTGATAAAGAATCCGAGGTCAAACTTGATTCAGTCGGGCCGGCCGGCCGTCAGCACGATTATGCTCGAATAAAATGAGTTCGAGAGTTTGAATTATAGCCATCTGAATTTTTTTTTCCCAATAACTCGAAAAATACTGATCTGATCGAATTGAAGCAAGGTAATTTGTTGAAAATGCGGGAAAGTCTTGTGGAATCGAGTGTGTCCTGTATTGGACACTTAATTCGAATTTACCATGGTAAATTCGAATTAAGAGTGTCCAATACAGGAGAATGGACAACATAATTTACCATGGTAAATACGATTAAGGGTGTCCAATACAGAAGAATGGACAATAGAACATACGCGCAAAAGCTTCTGACTTCACGTCAGTGCTTAAACCAATTTTTTTTCGTGTTTTTTTTGAAATTTTCTAGAGGTGCGGTTCTTAAAATTTTTTTTTTTCGTCATTTTTTTCAAATTTTCTAGGGGTACGGTTCTTACAAAATTTCAAACACGTCTTTATGATGATTTTTTACTACTAGTTACCAAGCTTCAATTCGATCGAATATTTATTTTTTGAGTTATCAAGGAAATAATATTCCAGGTGGATATAACTCGGAAACCGTTTAACCGATTATGCCCAAAAACGAACTCAACTCTGACTTTCGGATACGCAACCTACCCTGAAAATCGCAAGTCCCAACGGTCACCCATCTACTGAACTCACACAAGAATGCTCGAATCTCCAACAATATTCAACCGATCGTGTTAAAACTTGAAACTTGGCAGTAGAGTTAGGTTATGAAGGCTTTTGCAAAATCAGCAATTTCAAACGAATAGTTACTGATATATAGAATTTTTTTTTTCAATTTTCAATGATTTTTTAAAAATTTTTTACTAATACTATCCTATTTTGCAAGAATCTTTGCGTTGGCATTCTACAACTAATTACCATGTTTGAATTCAATCTGTTTAATATTTTTCGAGTTAATGAGGAACAAAAAACAAACAAATTTCAGATGGCTATAACTCTAAAACTGTTTGGCCGATTATGCTCATAAACAAACTGGAATGTCGCGTTCTGGTGTACATCCTAACCTAAAAACTTCAAGCTGAAGTTATCGTGACAACAAAAATATTTTTCAATAATTTTTAAAAAAATTTCTAGATGTACGATTGGCACAAAATTTCACAAACGTGCCTAGGTTCATATTCTACAACTACTCACCAAGTTTCAATTCGATCGGATTTATATTGGTTGAAAACAAAATTATTACTCGGAAACCACTGGGCCGATTATGCCCATTAACGAACTTGTCCATCGTATTGGTATGCGCCACATACCCTGAAAATTTCAAGTCGCAAGCCCAAGTTATCGTGGCAACGGCCGGACGGCCAGACGGCCGGCCGGACAGAATAAAATTTGACCTCGAATTCTTCATTGGGGAGTCGAACTAAATCGTTTGAGACCGTTTTCGTCAAAAAAATTGAAAGTTACAGACATTTGGGCAAAACTATAACGCGATGTTCCCCAGAACATACGCGCAAAAATTGAATTTGGAATTATTTACTTAAAAAAAATTTTTATTAGTTATTGTAGAAAAAAAAATTTGAAATTTTCAAAATTTTTTTTTGACACTTTGCGGTAACCTGGTCAATACAAAACTTCATTTGATGCTAAATTTCAGATACATCGAGTGATCGGTTTCGGAAATATTTAAAAAAATGTTTTTACCAAAATCGGCTATAAGTCCGAAACCGCTTGATGGATTTCGCTCATTAACGAACTTGTCCGAGATATATACACTCCAAACCCACCTTGCAAATTTCAATCCTCTAACTCCTTTCGCTCGAGAGTTATCGTGCCTACGGCCAGCCGACCGGCCGGACCGGACGGACAGAATCGATTTCGACCTCAGATTCTTGATCAGTGAGTCGAACCAAATCGTTTGAGACCATTTTCAGCCAAAAATTCGAAAATTACAGACATTTGGGCAAATTGATAAGCAATAAATTGAACGCCAATAAAATGAAAACTAAGACTTCCTGAACTAATTCAACCTTTTCGTGTATGAATTATTCGAAGCAAAAAGAATTTGCGTTCCCTCACCTCATCCTTTGATCGTCGAAAATAAACTAAAACAAACTCCAGAAAGTCGCGAAACGAATCCTTCCTTTGCTGAAATCGGGAATCACATCCATGTTTCTGGGAATGGGATACTGGATTTTCACATGATTCCCACGCACCATTCACCAAGTATAATAATCACCAACAAATGCATTCCGCTATCTTCTTTGAAGTCGATAATGGAGCTGCGTGCTTGAAGTCGGTAGATGGCTTTGCGACGCAGGAAAAATAAACCACAGCTTCATGGAAAAGTTAATATGGGCGAGCGTCGTCACTCGTCAGTCACAGTGACAAAGTGTGTTGCTGGTCCCTTTGAAGTGCGGGGGATTAAGGTCTGTTTACACAAGCCGCGTGTCGTTGCGGCGTGTATCGAGGACCGCGGGAGATGGTGACGATAAAGGCTGATAACGGTATCGCTGGCAGATTGGAACGCCCTACTCATTCGTTCCGCGATTACGATTTGGGGGGGAGTTTGATTCCAGATAGTGAGATAGTATGAATATTTGTATTGGTATGCAGATATTTTTGCGCGTATGTTCTGGGGAACATCGCGTTATCATTTTGCCCAAATCTCTGTAACTTTCGAATTTTTTTACAAAAATGGTTTCAAACGATTTGGTTCGACTTCCCAATGAAGAATTCGATGTCAAATTTGATTCTGTCCGGCCATCCGGCCGTTGCCACGATAACTTGAGAACGGAAAGAGCTAGCGACTTGAAATTTACAGGGTAGGGGGCGCATCCCAATACGACGGACAAGTTCGTTAATGCGCATAAGCGGCCCAATGGATTCCGAGTAATAATTTTGTTTTCAACCAATATAAATCCGATCGAATTGAAACTTGGTGAATAGTCGTAGAATATAAACCTGAGCACGTTTGTGAAATTTTGTGAGAATCGTATCGCTAGAAAATTATTAAAAAATTATAAAAAAATATTTTTGTTGTCACGATAACCTGAGAACGGAAAGAGATATCGGCTTGAAGTTTTCAGGTTAGGTTGTGCATCTGAATGTGACAAATTTGAGTTTGTTCATAAGCACAATCGGCCAAACGGTTTCAAAGTTATAGCCATCTGAAATTTGGTTGTTTTTTGTTCCTCATTAACTCGGAAAATACAAAACCGATTGAATTCAAACATGGTTATTAGTTGTAGAATGCGAACGCAAAAATTCTTGCAAAATTTCGTGAGGATAGTATTTGTAGAAAATTTCTAAGAAATCATTGAAAATTGAAAAAAAAATTTTTTTTAAATTAACATGGTAAATTTGAATTAAGAGTGTCCAATACAGGAGAATGGTCAACATAATTTACCATGATAAATTCGATAAAGGGTGTCCAATGCAGGAGAATGGACAATAGAACATACGCGCAAAAGCTCCTGACTTCACGTCAGTGCTTGAACAAATTTTTTTTTCTGTATTACACTCTTCCGATTATTTCATCGATATAGTCTAGCCGTACAATAAGGCTTGTTTCACATGCTTATATGGTTCCCACATTGAAGTCACGAAACCCTTTATGGTCCAACTGTTTTCTTAAATCGAATAAAAGTGACAAGGAAGTTTGGCGGTCTGAATGGACTTCTTGCAATTTATTCAACAAATATTTAATTCCTGATCCTTCAAATAAAGTTCCGGGGTTTGATCTTCCAAGGAGAATATGATCTATTCTGAATCGTCTAAGAACCGGTCATAGTCGTTGCAACAGCATGCTTTTCAGGTGGAACTCAGTTGAGAGGCCTAGTTGTGAATGCGGGGAAGCAGAGGAAACCATATGGATCATTTAGTTAATAATTGTCGCATATATAGATTCAAAGATAGTTTTAGGGCTATTCTTAATGTTTCTGAATCTTTTTTAGAATGGGTAGCGAATTTCAAATCTATTTAATAAAATATAGAATATTCCATTTTTAATTTGTTCGTTTTCTCCCTTCGTCTTTTCCTTTTCCAAATTGGGTTTCGGGTACCTTGGAGAAACTTCTCTGCTTGTTGAAGGAAGAAGCGAAAATAAAGAAAAAGATGCCCTTCAATATTTAATATTTCAGCATATTTTGTTAACAATTTATATTTTCATAAATCACAAGACTAACGTGGAGATAGGGTTTTTTTGCTGAGGTTTTTTCCCTAAGCTCTAGTATCATATATCAAATTATATGGTACCCCGTTACACTAACCTCCATAACACTATTTTCATACACATGCTTTATTGTAAGAGAAAAAATTGGTTCAAGCCCTGTGGACAGGAGCTTTCTGGCGCTCTAGTTCAAATAGACAAATTATATCTCCGAAAATATTGGTTTCTCAGAGTTGAGACTTATATCAATTTATTCTTATGATAGAACTGCATCATAAAGGAAATTCAATTCAAGTCATAGTTTATTTATCAAGATTAAATGAGCAATCTGAGAATGAGAACTGCACTATGGAAGAAATCAAATTAAAATAGCTGAAATGAATCTGACTCTCTCTTATAGAACATGATGTACGAGTATGAACACAGAGCATATAATAAAGCTTAGATAGAATAATTATAGCATTCTGTGAAAATATAGAAGTACGATTCATTATTGAAATTTCGAAAAATCATATCTCCGAAAGTATAAGCTTGTTGGAGTTAAAAACAGACAAATTATATCTCCGACAGTATTGGTTTCTCAGAGTTCGGAATTATATCAATGGATTCTTATGAAAGAACTTCATCTTAGCAGAAATTGAATTCAAACATCATAGAAGAATTTAAATTCAACAAGAGTGCCAAAAATTATCAATCCAAAACCAATAGACGAATTTTACCCAACAAAGAACTCATCCGAGATATTCATTCCTCAATTCTATGATGAACAATAATACATATCTTTCCTCAAATCCACTCCAATACACCAATATTCCAGTTTTGTTTTTAGTGGAGATATTCTGAACTCAATATTATCAACTTACCATTACCATTCCCATCATCATATGGATTGACCGTCGGCATGAAAATATCAACCAACAAAATGTATGATATTATATTATAATTATCATATTTCTACGATTGCTGGAATGAATGAATTAGACAACGTCATGTCTCAGGAAAATAAGCTTATATTATAACAATTCATAGAATACTCACAGAATAATTATATCATTCTGTGAAAACATAGAAAAATACGATTTATTTTGAAATTTTGAAAAATCATATCTCCGAAAGTATTAGCTTGTTAGACTTAAAAATGATATCAATGGATTCTTATGGTAAAACTGCATATTGAAAAAAATTTAATTTGGAATTTGTTATGTTAAAAAAATTTTTTTTTTTGTTACTCCGAAACTATCTGTCCGATTTCGCCCAATAACAAACTCAGCCAAAATATTTATCTTCCAGAGCTACTCTGAAAATTTCAACTGTAGTATAATGTGTTTTCAAGTCGATCGACCGGACGTGTGTTCGGTGATCTCGTAGTTTTGAGTTGAATTTCGAGTTAATTCCCGCACCAAATATTTTAAGACTTACACAGTTCGTTGTATGGACTCTGAAGTGCGATATTGTATAATTTTCTTTCTGGATACCTATTCGGAAATCATTGAAAACTATGTCGATTTGTGGACATTGTGATGAGATTTTCGATCGACGTAAATCTCCGAGCATCACATGCTCCGGCATGTGCGGAAAAACTTATCAGGCCGTATGTATGGGAATTCCCTCTGATAGTCTACAATGTTTGAAAACACCTGGGTTCTGTTGGTATTGTCCTTGTTGTTATAAAGTACGCAATAAATACGAAGAATATAACAAGGGATCTTTTGATTCCAAACTGAACCAAATGCTTGGTGGTTTTGAGGACATGTTCAAGGATTTTTTACTTAAGATAACTAATCAGGCTGATGAGGCATTTTCGAAAATTGGTTGTACTCCCAATGCTATGCATTCTTCTGGTTACTCGAACGCTGTTAGGTCCAAGTCAATGGTTGTTATAAAACCCAGGGACACCAGTCAAGCTAACTCCAGAACGAAGCGGGACTTAATGATGAACATAGATCCAGTAGAATTAAATCTGAAGGTTTCACAAGTCAAACAGGTCAAAGATGGTGGTCTATTTATTAGCTGTGAAGATTCCAAGGGTGCTGATAACATCAAGAAAGTTGTACGTGAGAAACTTTCAACTGGATATCGTGTGTCCGATGTGAAGAAATTTCTTCCGAAAATGAAAGTGGTTGGTCTCGACCAAAATTATGAAGCTGATGATATGGTGAAGTGTTTGAGAGGTCAAAACAATGTTATTTCTGATACATCTCATCTGAGAGTTTTGAAAACTTGGGCAACACATAAGAATTCCGGAATTTTTCAGGCTGTGATTGAAGTAGATAGTGATACTCATTCTAAAGTCATGAAGCAGGGTAAACTTTTTGTGAATTTTGATGTTTGCACTGTTTCTGATGCAACTGAATTGATGATTTGTTACAATTGTAGTGGCTTCAATCATGGTCAATCTAAATGTTCTAATAGCGCGGCTTGCCCAAAATGTGCCGGTGATCATTCCTTGAACAATTGTACAAGCACCGTTTTGAAATGTATTAATTGTTTTAGTGCTAATTTGAAGAACTTTGGTCACACTGCTTGGGATGCCAAAAAGTGTCCTATTTATATAAAAAAATTCAATGTCCTGAAGTCTTCTCTTTTCGCTGATAAATAGCAGTCAATACCCAATGGGGTTTCTGGGGATTTTTTTGCGTCTCAGTCAGGTGACATTTGTTTTTATTATCAAAATGTCAGAGGCTTAAGGTCTAAATTGCATACCATTTATGATAGCATTAGCCAATTTGACTATGATATTATATGTTTATCTGTGACTTGGCTCTCTTCTGATATTTCAAACTAGGAAATCTGTAGTGATCAATATGTTCTGTATAGGAAGGATCGCAGCCTTGGCCTCACATCCGCGACAAAGGGGGGTGGGGTTCTGATTGCGGTGCGCTCTGATTTTATGGTCACCTGTCTTGATCTTGACTGTATTACTGGGGTCTTTCATAACATTGATATAGTTGGTGTGAAGTTGGCGAAGCCTGGTTCTTGTTTATTTGTTTTTACCATTTATGTACCACCCGGTTCTGATCTTGAACAATATGAAGGGCTCTTCGAAGCTATTTCAGGTTTGCCGTATCTGATTTTCAATGATTGCAATGTCGTTATTCTAGGAGATTTCAATATTCCTGAATATGTGGATTGTCAGTTGGCTTCTTTCCATGTTGTTGGCAGGATGGTAGCACTCCAGGGACTATTGGACTACATGGACTTACGTCAGTACAATAATATTGTTAATGCGAATGGAAGAATTTTGGATCTTGTCTGTTGCCGCCGCCAGCTGATCGTGGGGAAGCCGAATTCCTCTCTCGTACCAGTTGATTCGCATTATCCTCCCCTGAGTTCTGTCTGACTATGTCAACAAGAATTCCTAAATATAATTCAAATAGTGTTTCCATTAGATTTTATTTCAGAAGGGCGGATCTTTCGATGCTCTACGATGGCCTGCTGAACACTAACTGGGGTTTCTTGGATGGATATGTCGATGTTGATTTGGCCTGTACAGCATTCTATGAGCATCTTAATGTCATCATTGAAGCTTGTGTTCCTAAAACTTCAGGTAAAAAATCCCAATATCCACCTTGGTTTACTGGGGATATTATTCGTAAGTTAAGATCTAAGGACATTTGTCATCGTGCCTATCGAACAACTGGTTGTAGGTCATTTCTGGAGAAATTCGTTGTGCTTCGCAGGGAATTAAAGGGTGAGATTTCAGTTGCTCAGGTTCTGTCGGGAGGCTGAGAATGATTTGTCGATGGATCCATCAAAATTTTGGGGTTACATAAATAAAATTCGGGGAAGTTCCTCTATTCCGACATCAATGAGTCTTGATGGCTCAGCTTTATCTGCTCCTCAAGATATCGCCAATGCCTTTGCGTCTTTTTTGGAGTCTGCTTTCGTTAGCTCTTCTGATCAACAGCAGAGCCATGATGGCCGGGAATGTCTAGAGCAGACTCTTCCTGTTCCCTATATAAATGAGGATTCTGTGTTGTCTTGTTTGAAGGGATGCAAGAGTAACTTGACCGCGGGCCCAGATGAGGTTCCATCGTTTTTGTTGAGTGATTGCGCCATCGTTTTCGCTAAGCCTTTAACTGCGATCTTCAGGCTGTCATTGTCCTGTTTGTGCTTTCCAAGAATTTGGAGGGAGGGCAAGGTATGTCCTGTTTTCAAGAAGGGCTGTAGAGAGGACATTGAAAATTATAGGCCAATCGTCATACTGAGCAATTTTAGTAAAGTCTTTGAAAGAGCTTTGTATGATATAATTTAGGCACACATAAAATGCCGTATTAACGATAGTCAGCATGGTTTTATTAAGGGTCGGTCTACTGTTACTAACCTGACTTGTTTTACCCAATATGTGTCCACCGCTCTAGACAAGTCCTCTCAGGTCGACGTTATATATAACGACTTCTCTAAGGCGTTTGACAGGTTGGACCATGGTGTTATTCTAACAAAGTTGTCTTCGTTTGGCTTAACGAAGGATTTCATATTTTTCCTTGCAACATATCTTGCAGATAGGAAAATGTTCGTTCAATGTTTTGGAGTCAGATCATTTGTGTTTTCCGCATCGTCCGGTGTTCCGCAGGGTTCCATTTTGGGTCCCCTGTTATTTATGTTATTCATGAATGACTTGGATGAATATCTGCTCTGTCCGTTTCTTTTGTATGTCGATGATTGTAAGTTGTATCGCCGTATTGTTTCCATTCAGGATTGCTGGGATCTCCAGGGTGACATCGATAGGTTGGTCCATTGGTGTGGTACAAACAGGCTTTCATTGAATATAAAAAAAGTGCAATGTGATGTCCTTCGGCCGTGGAAAGTGTAAACTTCATTTTCAGTATAACGTTGAAGGTAGTATTTTGGATAGGTTGACTGAATGCGGGGATCTGGGGGTCTTGTTCGATCAGCGGTTGACTTTTGTACCCCATGTGAGTGCAACTGTTTCGGTGGGACTCAGGACTCTTGGTTTCGTGCTCAGAAACTCCAGATACCTGTTTGAGATCCGATCTCTTTTTCTTCTTTTTACTTCGCTTGTGAGGTCGAGGCTGGAGTATGGATGTGTTTTGTGGAATCCTGGTTATGCAGTGCATGTTGATAATTTGGAGAAAATACAGAGGCGATTTCTGAAGTATGTTAGTTTTAAAATTGATGGCATCTATCCGATTCGTGGTATTACAAATGAGTATTATTTAAATAGATTTCATGTGAATTCTCTAGAGGGACGTCGAGTTTATCTAGGAGTTCTTTTTCTACGTAAGATCATTTGTTTCGAAATTGATTGCCCTTACTTGCTAGCCTCAGTGGATTTGCACGTCCCAAGACTGCCTGTTCGAAACATATCCACATTTTACCTCCCGTTTCCACGAACTAATGTGCTTCGGTTTTTGCCGCTGTTCAGAATTTGTAAAGATTTTTGTATTTTTCAACATGTATTAGATATTTTCAACTGTACTCAATTAGATGTGAGGAGGGCTGTGTTGAGGTCGCATTCTTTGTGATAAGCTGTTTTTTGCATTCATCTGGGTGAATGATATATAATATGTCTTATATATATATATATATATATTTTTTTTTTCCTATGGAAATTTCATGATATTTTGTATTTTTGCTTTATTCCCAATCTGTAATTGGCTTAGGCTGTAGATTGGTGTACTTAAATAAATAAATAAATAAATAAATAAATAAATAAACTGTCTAGCTCATTCCGTTCGAGAGTTATCGTGCCGGGAGTTATCGGCCGGCCGGCCGGACCGGCCGGACATTATGAATTTACCACGGATTCTTGATCAGTGAGTCGAACCAAATCGTTTAAGACCTTTTTCATCGAAAAATTCGAAAATTACAGACATTTGGGCAAATTGATAAGCACTCAGATCCAAGGATTAACTAGAGCGCCAAAAACAAATTGTAATGCTCAAGTTCAAAAGAATATATATATGGTTCCATTCGGTTCAGTTCGTTTTCGGTTTCCATTCGGTCGCTGGCGACAAATTTGAAACGGTGCTTCGGTTCAGATTCGGTACCGAATAGACACCGTACAGCACCGAATACTCCCTTGACACGAATATGATTCTATCAGGCATCATTCGTGTGTAGGGAATACAGATCATTCGGGGCGTTCACACAAATGCGGCTTAGTTTCGGTTTTAACCATAAAGTAATAAATATTTACATATATTTTCTGTCTCATTCTGTGGTTTTAACCTCAAATCAAGCAGATATCTCTCAATATTTCCCAAATTGTTCAAATATAGAAATATAAACATAAATACATATTTTCGGGATATTGTTGTTATCTCAGTATTCATGAGATAATTATGGTTGACCAAATGTGGATCAACTGATTTCTGCAGTAAATCTAAACCAGTGCTGTGGAACAAAACTTCCGAAAATTATGAAGATAAATTAAAGACGCAGGAAGCATGCAAAGACGTTTGTGTTCAAATTTTGAATACCTTTGATGAATCTGACGTCGCGAAAAAAATGGAATTGTGATTGAGCCTGTGTTTCGAAAGATAATATAAAACCTAATATGAACCCTAAATGTGTGAAAGTGCTTCATTCTTTTTCGGTTAAAACCGAAAACGAACCGAACCGAATGGAACCGTATGCATGTGAAACAAGTCTGCGCCTGGTCTGATATCGATATTTTAAGGATTTTGAACTCTCTATATCAATGTTTTCCTGCATGATAATTTTATAAGATTCGGAATGTGATATTATACTGTGATTAGACATAAACAAGGGTCTATGCTTTGCTGAACATAGACACAAGAATCACATTCAACAAGATGGCAGAGTAAACCTTTCCATGTTCTTATCATGGAATTCTCTATTGTCCCTCAATTGTTGAGATAATATTTAATGAAATGTTGAAATGTGGTAGGATTATTTAAATAATTATAAATCAACCACAGGCCTGGACTGGCCAAGTAGCCAACTTGACCAGTCACCGACCAGCCAGGTCGGAGACCCAGGCTAATGGGGCCCTGACGGGTCCCCCATTAGCCATTAAGACGATCATTGACCAATAAATTTTGTGCGATTGAACATCTCTTCATCATTTTGCCCAAATGTCTGTAATGTTCGAGTTTTTTGCTAAAAATGGTCTCAAACGATTAGGTTCAACTCACTGAGGAAGAATTCGAAGTCAAATTTGATTCTGGCCGGCCAGCCGGCCGTTGTCACGATAACTTGAAAACGGAAAAAGATAGCGATTTGAAATTTTCAGGGTAGGTGACGCGTCCAACTACTATCGACAATTTCGTTAATGGGTATAATCGGCCCAACGGTTTCCGAGTGATAATTTTGTCATCATCCAATACTGATCCGATTGAATTGAAACTTGGTAGCTCGGTGTAGACACAAAGATTATTGTGAGAATTTGTAATAATCGTAACACTAGAACATTTCAACACAATTATTAAAAAAATTGGTTCGAGCACTGACGTGAAGTCAGGAGCTTTTGCGGGTATGTTCTATTGTCCATTCTCCTGTATTGGACACCCTTAATCGAATTTACCATGCTAAATTATGTTGTCCATTCTCCTGTATTGGACAATCTTAATTCGAATTTACCATGTTAAATTCGATTAAGAGTGTCCAATATAGGAAAACAGATAATTGAATTCACCATGTTAAATTCGATTAAGAGTGTGTCCAATACAGGAGAACGGACTATGGAATTCACCATGGTAAATTCGATTAAGAGTGTCCTATACAGAAGAATGGACAAGAGAATAAATGCACAAAAGCTTCAGACTCCACGTCAGTGCTTGAATCAATTTTAATAATAAAAATATTTCTTCAAAAAATTCAAATTTTTCTTCGAAAATCATATATTTCAGAAACTGTTTGTCAGATTCCGCTGTAATTCCGCAGAATTTTATTTTCCCAAAATGTTTAAAAATATAGATCAGATAGAATTGAAATCTATAGTATTGAAAAAAGGCGGATTGAAGGTTCATGCAGTATTTCATATCGTGTGTGAGGCGTGACTTTTTTCAGTTATATGTTCCCACACCTGGGTTTTTTGCTGATAATATTTCAGTTCTGTTCGATTCCAAATCGAAATCAATCCTCGTGAAAACGTAGCAAACATTGGTTTAAGCTCATGCTGCGCCTCTGGGTGCCTATTCAAAACGCGCGTAAAGCCGTCATCTACCTGGTCGCCTCATATGTAATCGTCGGTTGGCATTTCATTTGGCCTATGACAGATTCCTCTTACTAATTCATTTTTTAATTAACGGACCCATTCCCTACCGAAGACTTGTCGGTCGCTTGTTGATAGCCGACCGGCCATACTCTTTCTGAATGAACTCAGGTGTTCTGTTTTGACGGATTTTATGACCGTAAGGATATATGCACTCCCTCTGTATAGTAATGATCCCGAGGCATTAATGAGTTTGGGTCAGGGCCAGCGCTAGACTTGGGAATTGGTCGTTAGGGCAATTTGCAAATCGTTATGGAAATGGGATCATTTCTTGGCATTCAAATCAATTGTGTATATGTGTTGAAATGATCATGGGCACTATTTACATATGTGCTTGTATACCATAGCACTATAGTTATTATCATTAACTATACATTATAATTAGGGCTGGTACTTTTTCCCCTTTTTGTGAATAATTCTTTCAAAGAAGAATTAATTAATATTCATACTAGTCATGAAACCTCAACTATTCATTTAAATAGGTATTCATTCCATATTCGAATAAGCAATTTTTTGAAAGAAAATTTTTTTCTAGTGATGCCAAACTACGCAACTCTAAAACCGATCAAATCTGTATTTTTTCGAGTTGAGGGAGGAAATAACAACAAAATTTCATATGGATATAACTCTGGTACCATTTGGCCGATTATGCCAATTAACGAACTTCACTATATATTTTCTGAGTTTGGTGGAGAAAACCCAGAAAGGGAACCTTTAATAATGAATATACCTCCCAGTGTATGCTTTAATGATTATTTATAATGGTTTTTTCTGGACTTTCTCTGTCTTTCACTTCTCATTTTTGCCTTTTGTGCTATTTGATCTTCGTTAATAATAGGTCTCATTTCTCCACCAACTATTAGTTGTTCTTCATCGTCAGTTGTTGGAAGAGTATTCTGGCGTACAAAATTATCAGTAGTATTTTCCAAATTTTGCTTTTTTTTGTCCTGTACTCTGATGAATATTTTTAAAATGTTTTTCTAGTTAATCGTTGCTCCCGCAGTTTCTATTTTTTAACATGTTTTTTGTTGCCCCATCCCCTTCTCCTGTGATGTTCTGTTTTAACCTCAACCCGAGCAGATATCTTTCCCAAATTGTTTAAGTAACATCAGTTGAAACCGAAAACGAACCAAACCATATGCATGTGAAACAACCCTGAGGAATGCGGACTAGAATTAGCGAACAAACAACAGATTTAACAGAATAATTAAGAAATATGTAAATTTCACTCTCCAACCCCCATAGAGGGGCTATAGATCTGTGATTAAAACTAGGGACGTCACGAGATCCTAGAAGGTTGAGATTTGATATGTAGGCTAAGATATGCATACAAAAACTAAACAACCCCTTAACGGGGAGTGAAAGTCTAAATTTCGAAATATAATAAAACTGGGTAAATTTCCGCAGACATAGGAATTTTGTATGCACTAGAATGAGCGAACAAACGACAGAAAAATTATGACATATTTTCACCCTCCATCCACCATAAAGAGGGTGCAGATGTGTATAAAACTAGGGTACTTCTCGAAGTCCTAGAAAGCTGAGGTTTGGAATAGGATATGCATACAAACAACCACAAAATTGACAAATCTGTAATTTCGATCTGTGCTCCAGACTTGCAATCAGGAATGCCAGATCTCACGATTCTGCATGGTATCTCACGATCTCACGAAAGTTGCCCAATATCTCATAATTTTTAAAGAAGTCTTTCATCTCCTTACATTTGAGGAACCTATACCTCCTGTTTGCGTGAAAAAATGTCTCAGGAATGCAGATTTATAATATATTCGAATATATTTTCTGTCTGTTGGCCTGCCATCTAGGGTATAATTAATCAACTGAATGTGTCCGACTTTTTCGCGCTCTTTTCACCTGAACAGAATGCCCATTTATTCGTCCAAATGTCTGTACTTTTTTATTATTTGGCCGAGAATGGTCTCAGACGATGAGTTTCGACTCACTGATCAAGAATCCGAGATCAAACTTGATTCTGTCCGGCCGGCCGTTAACACGATTTCGCTCGAACGCAGCGAGATAGATAGTTGAAATTTTGAGAGTAGGTTTGGAATCCAAATGGTTTCAGAGTTATAGCGATCTGAAATTTTGTTTTCCCAATAGGCTAATACTGATCCGATCGAATTAAAGCACGGTAGTTAGTTGAGAAATAGCGACAGAATGACTTATGCAAAATTTTGTGAGGAGCACATTTATGCAAAATTAAGGAAAATAATATATTAAAAAAAAATCTGCATCTCAGAAACTATCCATCAGATATTTCTGAAATTGTGCGAGAGTATTCAAAACCTTATTGTACATTAAAATTCTAGATTTGATCTCTATTAGATTTTTATTGGTGAAGAAATTGCCGAAATATCGAAAATTGTCAACGATCGAGGTGTAATGGTCACATTTTTACACTTCGCAGACAAAGTTGTCAACAGTTTTTGATTATTGACGTGCCTGGAAAGAATTTGAAAAATCATGAAATGTTTGCGAAGATCGCGAAATATACCGTTTCGGACCATTTTCGAATGAGAAGAAGTGATGATGAGGGATAAAAACCGTCGTAACATGATGATAATTAATAATGAAAAATGGCGATACCGTTGTTAATAAATCGACAAGTCCAGAGCGTTCCTGCCAATCGGGTCCTTCATAAATGGCTTCGTATAATGAATATACTTATGCATATATTTCACAAGTCAAATAGACCCCAGGGGGTTCATTGATTTGCCGAGAAAGCAAGAGCAGACGCGTTTTTGGCTAGATAGCCAAGAAGCCAGAAACGCGTCTGCTCTGGCTAGATAGCCAAGAAGCCAGAAACGCGTCTGCTCTTGCTTTCTCGACAAATCAATGAACCCCCTGGGGTCTATTTGACTTGTGAAATATATGCATAAGTATATTTATTATACGAAGCCATTTATGAAGGACCCGATTGGCAGGAACGCTCTGGACTTGTTGATGATGATAATTTCATGAAATTAGAAAATAGTGAACACATATTCACATTCGTTCAAATCACGGCTTTTATCGTAAATCTGTAATTGGCGTTTATAGCTCTAAGGATAGAGCTCCGACTTCATATAGGCCGGAGGTACCAGGACAGCTTTGGGCGAGTTCAGTACCTGTATGGGTGACCGTTCTGGCGATAAATTTGAAGAGGCATGCCAAAGGTCCTGGTCATAATGCGTTTCCAACCTGTGATACAATTATTAAATTAATTTTTAGATTTAAAGTACCTACTCATGGTACGCATAAATTATTTCATTAATTTTTATTACAATTTTGAATTCAAATTCAAAATATTCCATCTAATGACGACGTCATTCGAGATTTCAAGATATCTAACCGATTTTTACCGATCTATCTTACGATATTTAAGGGGCATCATCTGGCATCACTGCTCGCAATTCTCCTAGTCGGGCAGAACTAAAATCAAGTGCAAGTCTGGAGCATAGTAAGCGTCGGTTTGTTTAGAAATATAAAATTCGATAAAAACACTGACGTTAAGTCAGGAGCTTTTGCGCTCATGTTCTATTGTCTATGCACGCCTCACACATCCACACGAAATATTGCAAGAACCTTCAAGCCGTCTTTTTTCAACCGAGAACTAGATTTTAATATGATCGGATCTGTATTTTCGGAAATATCTAACATCGCTGACATTTCAGCCAACGAGGTATTGTTACAATTCTGAGATTTACATCCTTTGAAATTAAAAAAAAAATAGATGCCAGTTTCAAATTTTATTTTCACAATATTTCCGGAAATACAGAACTGATCAAGCTGCAATCCAGTACTCGATAGTAAAATGGTGGTTTGAATGATTGTGCGTTTCTGCGGAATCTGACAGATAGTTTCTGAAATACAAAATTTTTTAATTTCAATGATTCTTACAAAATTTTAAACACATCTTTATGTTGAATTTCTACTACTAGTTACCAAGCTTCAATTCGATCGAATATTTATTTTTTGACTTATCAAGGAAATAATATTCCAGGTGGGTATAACTCGGAAACCGTTAGACCGATTATGCCTAAAAACGAACTCAACTCTCCCATTCGGATACGCAACCTACCCTGAAAATTGTAAGTCATATCTCCTTTCGTTCGAAAGTTATCGAGGCAAAGGTCACCCATCTACTGAACTCACACAAGACTGCTCGAATCTCCGTCAATATTTAACCGATCGTGTTAAAACTTGAAACTTGGCAGTAGAGTTAGGTTCTAAAGGCTCTTGCAAAACTTCAGCAATTTCAGACGAATAGTTACTGATATATAGAATTTTTTTTTTCAATTTTCAATGATTTTTTAAAAATTTTCTACAAATACTATCCTCACGAAATATTGCAAAAATTTTTGCGTTGGCATTCTACAACTAATAACCATGTTTGAATTCAATCGGTTTAGTATTTTTCGAGTTAATGAGGAACAAAAAACAACCAAATTTCAGATGGCTTTAACTCTAAAACCGTTTGGCCGATTATGCTCATAAACAAACTCAAATGTCGCATTCAGATGCACAACCTAACCTGAAATCTTCATGCCGCTATCTCTTTCCGTTCTCAGGTTATCGTGACAACAAAAATATTTTTTAATCATTTTCTAGCGAAACGATTCTCACAAAATTTCACAAACGTTCTTAGGTTTATATTCTACAACTATTCACCAAGATTCAATTCGATCGGATCTATATTGGTTGAAAACAAAATTATTACTCGGAAACCATTGGGCCGATTATGCCCATTAACGAACTTGTCCGTCGTATTGAGATGCGCCACCTACCGTGAAAATTTCCAGCCGCTAGCTCTTTCCGTTCTCAAGTTATCGGGGCAACGGCCGGACAGAATCAAATTTGACCTCGAATTCTTCATTGGGGAGTCGAACCAAATCGTTTGAGACCATTTTCGTAAAAAAATTCGAAAGTTACAGACATTTGGGCAAAATGATAACGCGATGTTCCCCAGAACATACGCGCAAAAATACTTTCTCTTTTCGTTTGAAAGTGGAAACGGCCGGCGCTTGGGCAAAATTATAGCACGCTGTTCCCTAAAACAAAACATGCGCAGTGGATCAGTTTTTCGTGGATTCAAATGGAAAAAAAGATCATTCTTCCAAAGTATGACAATTTTAATCGCTTATAGTAGTTATAAGTTGGGTTATTTTAATGGTACCTATCTATACATTTTTAATATTTTGGAAGGGACAATTAACTAGAACAAAATGGCAGTGTTATCTCAAATTTCAGTTTTGCGCGTATGTCTGTGGTTTTCGAATTTTTAAACCGAAAATGGTTTCAAACGATTAGGTTCGACTCGCTCATGAAGAATGTTACGTCAACATCAATTATATCATGCTGGCCGTTCGTTGTCACGCTAACTAACGAACGGAGATAAACCGCCGTATTCACAAAGCATTCAATCTCCGTTAAGTCCTAACTGAGGTCCTCAGTTAAGGATAAATAAGTATCGCAACCTCTGTTAACGTATGTAACGATGCTGAAACAGGCCTGTTTCACGATAATTTTCACTTAAACTGAGGTTGTGATTATTATTTATCCTTAACTGAGGACCTCAGTTAGGACTTAACGGAGATTGAATGCTTTGTGAATACGGCGGAGCGACTTGTAATTTTCAGGATAGGTTGCGCATCTGAATATGACGGTTAAGTTCATTAATGTGCCTAATCCAAGCGATTTCAGACTTCAGAAATATAGTTTTCCCATTGACTCAAAAAATACATATTCGATAGAATTGAAACTTGGTATTTAGTTGTAGAATGTGGATGGCCAAATTTCTGCGAAATTTCGTGAGAAAAAAGAATTTTTTCTTCAGAAACGTTTTATTTCAACTTTGCTATTTTTTGACGTTACAGTAAATGGTGGTTAATACATGGATACAAAAATAATTTCCTCTCCAGGAAGGATTTTACAAACATATTTCCGTTAGAAGATAAACACCTTGCGACTTATAATTCAGATATCTTTCATCGGCCTATGAACTTCAGCTTCAGAATGTGTGAGCATAACACGATCCAGTTCGATCCCTACGCCACTGCTTCGGGCTGTAGAAATGATAAGTTGGCGTTGGTGGAATAGAATTGGATTGACTTTCCATGAAGTGCGGTCAGATGGATTCACAATCAAGCGCGTTAAATTAAGTTCTATGAGATATTTTAATGACCGTTCATCCTTTTTCTTCTATGTGTTTTTAATTTAAATGTCTGTCGGACATAACTAATTTTTAATGAAAACAATCGGGCTGTTTTGATAAATTTCAACGTTTGAATGATTTCACGGTGTGTTATCGAGGGCGCTGAAAATATATGGGGTTCGAAATTGGGAGATTCCGTCACAAATAACGATCTGTCACTGATATGATATTGTAAAGCTGAATGTGTTAAGGTTAAGGTGTGAGTATGCAGCAAATAAAACAAATCAAAATACAAGAAGAAACAAGAATGGCCAATCAAATCACAGCATTTTTGACATGCTGCTATTTGGTTGATCATTCTTATTTCTTATTTTTTTTTTATTTTTGGCGTAATTTTCGATTTTGTGGCTGAAAACGTTTTGGTTCGACTCAGTGTTCATGAAATTTTCGGTGTAGGTTTTTGGGAGATAAATATCTCTGTTAAGTTCGTTATTGGGCAAGATCGGCTTGGTGTTTTCGGAGTAACGAAAAAAATTTTTTCTTAATTTTTCAAATTAATTTTTTTTTAAGATGCAGTTTCATCATAATAATCCATTGATATAATTCTCAACTCTTACGAACTAATACTTTCGGAGATATGATGTGTCAAAATTTCAATAATTAATCGAAATTTTATGATTTCATGGAAAGCTCTTATTATAATTTACTGATGTTTATTAATTCAACACATGAGGTGAGTCATAGGCCTACGGTGTGAATTTAATTTTTTATGGTGCAGTTCTGTCATAAGAATCCATTGATATCATTCCCAACTAGCTAGTAGTTTGACAAAAGCGCCAACAAAAGCGCCAAAGCCCTTATCCACAGGACTTACCTACATTTTTTTTATTTGCTGTATAATCACACCTTCAGCTCGGCTGCTTGCCTAATCTTCTCAAAATGTTCATCATGAATAGCTGGCGAAAGTGGCAAGGACAACTCATATTTAACTCAATTGAATAGGCCGTTACTCATCAAAATTGGTTCTAGCTTGACGTGAAGTCAGAATCTTCTGCGTGCATGTTCTATTGTCCATTCACCACTATTGGACACTCTAAATCGTATTTACCATCGATATAAACCGTTTCCTCAGGTTTTATATCACATGAATACTTCATTTCGTACCATTTTATGTACTTGAATAATGAGAGAATCATCTAAGATCCAAGAATTTCTAATTCTGACATGTGTATTCTATCGGAATTAAAATTCATTAAATATCTAATAATATACGGAAAAAAAAATACTGCATGAATCCTCTTTATCTTATTTATGTATTTTAACGCACTCACATGTCGCATCAGGATGCACAACCTACTCTTAGATTGCAAGCCGTTATGTCTCTCCATTCTCAAGTGATCGTGAGATGAATAATTATCTTTAGTATATTTTTTTAATTTTTCTAGTGATACGATCCTTACAAAATTTCACAAAGTTCTTCGCGTCAGTAGACTACAACTACATACTTACCCACTTTCAATTCGATCGAATCTATATTTTTTGATTTTTTGAGAAATCAATATTCCAGATGGGTATAAAACTGAAACCGTTTGGCCGATTATACCCTACAATGACTATAACTGTCCCATTAGGATGCGCAACATACACTTAAAATTGCAAGTCGCTATCTCTTTCCGTTCAAAAGTTATTGTGGAAGCGATCACCCATCCAGCTACTGAACTCACTCAATGCTGCTCAGATCTTCAACAATATATATAGATCCGATCTTATTCAAATTTGGAAATTGGCTGTAGGTTTGGTTTCAAATCCTTCCGCAGAATTTCATCGATAACAGATGGATAGTTTCTGAGATATATAATTTTTTTTATATACTCAATGATTTTTCAAACATTTTCTAGTGATAGACGAAATCGATTCTATCCGGCCTGCCAGCGTCCGGCCGTTAACACGATAACTCTCAAACGGAATGAGCTAGACAGTTGAAATTCTCAGAATAGGTTTGGGAGGTAAATATCTCGGCTATGTTCGTTATTGGGCAAAATCGGTCAGATGGTTTCGGAGTAACAAAAAAAAAATTTTTACATTACAAATTGCGAAATGAATTCTTCTTAAGATGCAGTTTCACCATAGGAATCCATTGATCTCATTTTTGACTCTAACAAGCTAATACTTTCGAAAATATGATTTTTCAAAATTTCAATAATAAATCGTACTTCTATGTTTTCACAGAATGCGACAACTATTCTTTCTATGAATTATTATAATATGATCTGTGATGATACATTTTAACTTATTTTCCTGAGACATGATATGTCATATTTTGATATTTAATGCCCATGGTTAATCCATATGATGATAGGAATGGTAATGGTAAGTTAATAATATTGAGTTCAGAATATCTCCAGTAAAAACAAAACTGAAATATTGGCTAAAGTTTCAATTGATATAATATAATTTTCAGAGTGGATTTGAGGAAAAAACATATCATTCATCATAGAATTGAGGAACGAATATCTCGGATGAGTTCGTTTTTGGGTAGAATTGGTCAATTGGTTTTGGATTGATGATTTTTGGCACTCTTGTTGAATTCAAATTCTTCTATGATGTTTGAATTTAATTTCTGCTATTATGAAGTTCTATCATAAGAATCCATTGATATAATTCCCAATTCTTACCAATAGATACTTTCGAAGATGTGAATTGTCAAAGTTTGAACAAGAGCGCCAAAGTTCCTGTCCACAGGGCTTGAACCAATTTTTATACCCCTGATCGACGGGCGAGTAAAACCGCAGGTTTGGGCTCGTCGCGCTAAAGCTCGCCGGTGTATCATTGCAATACCGCGGTATTGCAATAATTATATATTGCCGAGCTCCACCGCGACGAGCCATAAAACCGCGGATCAGGGGCATTAACAATTTTTCAACAAACTACTGAATTTAAATACAAACGGATCAGTATTTTCCGAGTTATTGGAAAAACAAAATTTCAGATGGCTATAACTCCGAAACCAATTGGCAGATTTTGCCCATTAAGGAGCTTAACGGCGCAATTGGAATCTTTCATACAATCAGACATTCCTGGCGTATCGTAAAAATATGAATATTTTTCTCTAAATACCTATGCATGTTATCATCGGTTCCAGGAGCTGTATACCATGTACAGACGTTGTGGGGCTAAATTCCCACCGCTTTTGAAGTACTTTCTGAAAAATGTATTCGTGCTGTTCACCCCAATTGTAAATTCAGTAGATCAATGATTTCTGTCCAATTTCCGTACGGATGCAAATAGGTAAAATGTCCGAAATCGTCGTTTTCTGAAGTTCAAATGATCATCAAAACTAAAAAAATATATCCTTCTTACCATTCACACAATGTTGTCTCAAAGGCGTCTTCTATCGGCGGTGTTCTCGAAATTTTCATCATCACATATTCGAACTGAAAAAATAAGACCATCGAGACAGTATCCTTTCGCGGAATATTGCAATAAAAGAAGGATAGGTTTTTTATGTTCGGTCTGAGGTCGATCCATCCGAAATAGATGAGCGGCAGTAAACATTAAATTGAGGAATGCGAATGAAAAAGACGCCGCTGCATTCAAAGATTCGGTGAAAATTAACAGGACCTTGCAGCAGCGAAATGGAAGACAAAACTATTTTTCCCAATATGTATCTTGTTTGTACCTCATCGAAAGAACTGATTTCTAGTAGTTAAATCAGGAATATTCGGAAATGCATCTGAAAAGTGCAATTATATACATACATTCACAGGTGGTTCGAAAATGAACAGTGCTGTGTTTGTGATGGCGAAAGGTTCCATTCAATTACAAACTTTCACTGTTGGGTCGAAAATAAACAGGGCTTTGTTTGTTGTTGCATAAGGACACAAATCGGTTCAATCATACAATTGTGCCATAAGATAAGAAAAATTGCTTCACAGGAGCTTTGGCGCTCTTCTTAAACTTTGACACATCATATCTCCGAAAGTATTCTTTCTGGCGGAATTCTCCTGTATTGGACACTCTTAATTCGAATTTACCATAGTAAATTCGAATTAAGTGTCCAATACAGGAGAATGGACAACATAATTTACCATGGTAAATTCGATTAAGGGTGTCCAATACAGAAGAATGGACAATAGAACATACGCGCAAAAGCTTCTGACTTCACGTCAGTGCTTGAACCAATTTTTTTTTCTTGATTTTTTTTTAATTTTCTTGGGGTACGTTCGTAAATTTTTTTTTTTCGTCATTTTTTTCAAATTTTCTAGGGGTACGGTTCTTACAAAATTTTAAACACGTGTTTATGTTGATTTTCTACTACTAGTTACCAAGCACCAATTCGATCGAATATTTATTTTTTGAGTTATCAAGGAAATAATATTCCAGGTGGGTATAACTCGGAAACCGTTAGACCGCTTTTGCCCAAAAACGAACTCAACTCTCCCTTTCGGATACGCAACCTACCCTGAAAATTGCAAGTCCCTATCTCCTTTCGTTCGAAAGTTATCGAGGCAACGGTAACCCATCTACTGAACTCACACAAGAATGCTCGAATCACCAACAATATTTAACCGATCGTATTAAAACTTGAAACTTGGCAGAAGAGTTAGGTTATGAAGGCTCATGCAAAATTTCAGCAATTTCAAACGATTAGTTACTGATATATAGACCTTTTTTTTTTTTTCAATGATTTTTTAAAAATTTTCTACAAATGTTATCCTCACCAAATTTTGCAAACATTTTTGCGTTGGCATTATACAACTAATTACCATGTTTGAATTCAATCGGTTCAGTATTTTTTGAGTTAATGAGGAACAAAAAACCACCAAAGTTCAGAAAATTTCAGATGGATATAACTCTAAAACCGTTTGGTCGATTATGCTCATGAATGAACTGAAATGTCGCGTTCTGGTGCACATCCTAACCTGAAAACTTGAAGCCGCTATCTCTTTCCGTTCTCAAGTTATCGTGACAACAAAAATATTTTTTAATAATTTTTTTAAAATTTTCTAGCTATACGATTCGGACAAAATTTCACGGACGTGCTAAATGTTCATATTCTACAACTACTCACCAAGTTTCAATTCGATCGGATTTATATTGGTTGAAAACAAAATGATTACTCGGAAACCACTAGGCCGATTATGCCCATTAACGAACTTGTTCGTCGTATTGGGATGCGCCACCCACCCTGAAAATTTCAAGTCGTTAGCTCTTTTCGTTCTCAAGTTATCGTGGCAACGGACGGCCGGACGGCCGGACGGACAGAATCAAATTTGACCTCGAATTAAACATTGGGGAGTCGAACTTAAACGTTTGAGACCATTTTCGTCAAAAAATTTGGAAGTTACAGACATTTGGGCAAAATGATAACGCGATGTTCCCCAGAACATACGCGCAAAAAGAGCAATTTCGGCTCAGGGATTCGAATCCCAGACCTTCCTGTCTCTGTTTTCTAGTTTATTATTTCTGTAACAACCTAATGCTTTAGCCGATAGAGCTATGGTGAGTATGTAAGGATCCGCGGTGAAAGGTGGATAGAGAACGATTTCTAAATATCTAATTTTAGTTGTTGTGGTATCTGACGAATAGATTCTGTGTTTGGCGCTCTTGTTCCTTGGAACAATTTGCCCAAATGTCTGTAATTTTCGAATTCTTGGCTGAAAATGGTCTCAAATGTTTTGGTTTGACCCACTGATCAAGAATCCGTGGTCAAAATGGATTCTGTCTGGCCGGCCGTAACCACGATATCTTTCGAACGGAATGAGCTAGACAGTTGAAATTCTCAGGGTAGCTTTGGGAGATAAATATCTCGGTAAATTTCGTTATTGAGTAAAATCACTCTGGCAATTTCGGAGTAACGAAAAAAAATTTTTTTTTTTAAATTAGAAATTTCAAGTTCAATTCCTTTTTAAATGCAATTTCATCATAAGAATCAATTGATATAATTATCAGTTCTAGCGAGCGACTATTTTCGGAGATATGATTTTTCAAAATTTATTATATATCGTACTTCTACTATATTTTCACAGAATGCGAATTCTAATCTGTCTGTGTTCTATCTGTGTCAACTGTTCATAAATATTGTCATCTTATCTACCTGTAACAGACATGTCACATGTATTTCTGTTCTGACAAACAAAGTATGATGGAATGCAAAATGGCCAATTATAGGATATTATAAATACCCCTACCAGATATGTCCTTGGATAGTCCATGATGATGTAAATATGTATATACTCTGGTAAGTTTATCAAATTGGGTTCAGAATATCTTCAGTGAAACCAGAACTGGAATATTGGCTAAGTTTCAATCGATATAATATTATTTTCAGGGTAGATTTGAGGAATGAATATCTCGGATAAGTTCGTTCTAATTTGGTTTATTTTACGATGCAGTTTTATTATAAGAATCCGTTGATATCATTCCCAACTCTTAGAAACCAATAATTTCAGAAAAGATTTGTCAAAGTTTGAACGAGATCGCTAAGCTCCTGTCCACATGCCTTTCCCACGGCCGTCCGTCCGTCCGGCCGTTAACACGATAACTCTCGAACGGAATGAGCTAGATATTTAGAATTTTCAGAGTAGTCAGATCAGTATTCTTCGAATTGTTGGGAAAACAAAAATTCAGGTGGATATAACTCTGAAACCACTTGGTTTTGATTTTGCCATTAAAGAACTTAACCGGTGCATTAGGACTCCAAACCTACTCTGAAAATTTCTCGCGTAATCGTACTGAGGGCCGGCAGAATCAAGTTTGACCTCGGATTCTTGATAATTGCGTCGAAACTGTTTGAGAACACTCGGCCCAAAACTCGAAAATTACAGATATTTGGACGAATTCGTAGAGACTCTGTTCACCTGAACAGCTTGCCAAAAATTGTTTTGTTATTCCAAATAAGCAAATTGCTATCCAAGGCGGTGTCAAGAATAGCAAGCAGGCGAGACAATAGACAGTTTTTCGCCAAGGTGCATATTACATTTTTTCATCGACCTCCACATATTTTTATGAATTTCGGACCTCTTAAATAATTTCACAATAGCAAATGACACCTACAATTATGTCTGTATTGAATCTTATCCATAGTGACCACAGCACTGACAGTTATTCTTACAGACACTTATGTTTGTATTGTACCATAATGATCGTCTTTATGATCGTTATTACATAAATAACTATTATATGTAATTTATTCATTGGAAATTCGCATTGCTAATGCATCAGTGAACGTTAAAGAAGGATTCCTTGCGAAATGAATCAATGGCTGAAAATAAAAGCCAGTGGAAAAATCATAACAAATTGTTGCGAACGGACATAAATGGATTCTGTTATCGCACTTCTAGATCAGCCAGTGCTAATTAGAAATTGATATCCTACTTCCCGATAGAAAGAAACCAACATGACTTGATGCAATTTAATGTCTTAACTAAATATTCAGTTTGTCCATAAGAGATTCGATGATTACTTCGATAAACAAGCAGTTATTGAGAATCTTTTTTTCGCTTGTCGAGTTGGGATTTATGCATCCTGCCTATTACAATAAATTTTCTTCCTCATGTTGATAGCTCGAAATGCGTGAATAAATCTTAAGTGTAGTAACGCAGGAAATTGGTTGTATCTGTAACATATTGCCGACATGTTGATTAATTTACCCGCTCTAGTAAAGGCCCGTTATCATTTCATTACTTCGTTAGATTCTTGTCATTATTGAAGCGTAACTTGTTGATTATTCTCAAGTGTAAACATCGAGAACTGATGACTATTTCATGGTCAAATCCAATTCTTTCCTCCAGCCGTCGCACAGTGGTTCAGGATCAAAAAGCTGGTCATAGATCGAAAACGTTATTCGATTTCCATGGAACTCGGAAGTCTGTGGTTATTTGGGTAGCTGAACGCCAGTATGAAATTGAATTAAAAATAATCATTCAAACTTTGACAAATCATTATCTCCGAAAGCATTGGTTACTCAGAGTCGGAAATGATATCAATGAATTCTTATGATAGAACTGCATTACAAAAATATAAATTCAAAACGTAGGTCTATGACTCACCTCATATGTTGGATTTATATCCATTACCGAATTAAAATTAGGCGGAGGTTACATGGTCGATCTGGTATAAATCTAACATCAATCTTGCCATCAATCTGGACCATCAGCCCATCAGTCTACGCGTATACAATCAGTTTCCCGTCAATCTGACACCAATACATGATTGACGTCAGACTGAACTAATGCCAAATTGACCATGTAACCTCCGTCATAGAGCATTCTATGAAATCATAAAATTACGATTAATCATTGAAATTTTGAAAAATCATATCTACGAAAGTATTAGTTTGTTACAGTTGAGAATGATATCAATGAATTCTTATGAAGAAAAAGCATCTTAAAAAATGGATTAGAAATTTGTAAAAAAAATGGGTTCAAGCCCTGTGGACAGGAGCTTTCTGGCGCTCTAGTTCAAACAGACAAATTATATCTCCGAAAGTATTGGTTTCTCAGAGTTGAGAATAATATCAATGTATTCTTATGATAGAACTGCATCATAAAGGAAATTCAATTCAAATAATAGTTTATTTATCAAGATTAAATGAGCAATCTGAGAACTGCACCATGGAAGAAACCAAATTAAAATAGCTAAAATGAATTTGACTCTCTCTTATAGAACAGGATGAAATGTACGAGTATGAACACAGATCATATAATAAAGCTTAGATAGAATACTTATAGCATTCTGTGAAAACATAAGTACGATTCATTATTGAAATTTAGAACTTCATCTTAGCAGAAATTGAATTCAAACATCATAGAAGAATTTAAATTCAACAAGAGTGCCAAAAATTATCAATCCAAAACCAATAGACGAATTCTACCCAACAACGAACTCATCCGAGATATTCATTCCTCAATTCCAGTTTTGTTTTTAGTGGAGATATTCTGAACTCAATATTATTAACTTACCATTAACATTCCCATCATCATATGGATTGACCATCGGCATGAAAATATCAACCAACAAAAGTATGATAATATTCTAATTCTCATATTGATACCATTACTGGAATGAATTACAATGAGACAACGTCAAAGTTGACATTATAACAATTCATAGAATAGCCACAGAATAATTCTATCATTGAAATTTTGAAAAATCATATCTCCGAAAGTATTAGTTTGTTAGAGTTAAAAATGATATGAATGGATTCTTATGGTAAAACTGCTTATTGAAAAAAATTTAATTTGGAATTTGTTCTATAAAAAAAAATTTTTTTTTTGTTACTCCGAAACCATCCGTCCGATTTTGCCCAATAACGAACTCACCCGAGATATTTATCCCTCAAACATACTCTGAAAATTTCAACTGTCTAGCTCATTCCGTTCGAGAGTTATCGTGCCTACGGCCGGACCGGCCGGACCGGCCGGCCGGACGGCCGGACAGAATGAATTTCGACCACGGATTCTTGATCAGTGAGTCGAACCAAATCGTTTAAGACCATTTTCATCGAAAAATTCGAAAATTACAGACATTTGGGCAAATTGATAAGCACTCAGTTCCGAGGAACTAGAGCTCCAAAAATTTTATTCTGACTGATTATTGAGCAAAATAACGAACTTAACCTCGATATTTATCTCCCAAACCTACTCTGAAAACTTCAAACAGTCCAGCCCATTCTGTTCGGGATTCATATATAACTTGGGCAAATTGATAATCACTATGTTCCGAGGAACAAGAGCGACAAAACTGCGGGAAAGCTTTGTGGTCAGGGGCTTTGGCGCTCTTACCAAACTACTAGCGAGTAATTATTCAAACTATGACAAATCATATCTCTGAAAGTATTGGCTTCTCAGAGTTGGGAATGATATCAATGGATTCTTATGATAGAACTACATCATTGAAATTTAAATTCAAAATTTAGGTCTATGACTCACCTCATATGTTGGTTTTACATTCATCAGCAAATTATTATTTGAGCATTCTATGAAATCATAAAATTACGATTATTTATTGAAATTTTGAAGAATCATATCAACGAAAGTACCTATTAGTTTGTTAGAGTAGAGAATGATATCAATGGATTCTTCTTGATGAAACTGCATCTTAAAAAAAATTGAATTTGAAATTTGTAACGTAAACAATTTTTTTTACTTACTCTGAAACCACCGGGATTTGCACAATAACGAACTTAACTGAGATATTTATCTCCCAAACCTAATCTGAAAACTTCAAATGTCTAGCTCATTCCGTTCGAGAGTTATCGTGTTAACGGACAGCCGGACAGAATCGATTTTGAACACAGATTCTTAATCAGTGAGTCGAACCAAATCGTTTGAGACCATAATTCGAAAATTACAGACATTTGGGCAAACTGATAAGCACTTTGTTCCGAGGAACAAGATCTCCAAAAACTGGTGGGCAAAAATGGCTGACATTTTTTGCTAAAACTGCAGTGATTTCTATGATGTCTGGGGTTTAAAGGTCAATCAATACGCTACGTTTTGTACAACCTTTTGTCTGGGCAGTATCAAGACAGAATGAAAACGTAGCAATTTTTAGTGCGTACACACGATGCAGAGATATTTGTATATTTCGCACAGTTTTAGCGATATCATCATGGAGGAGATACTACTCTTACTCTAGTCAATTTTGGCATGCTGTTACCACAGTTACCGTCTACATGCAGCGACAAATCCGCGCAATTCACGGATATCTATGCTGTCAAGCTCAGTTTTCGCTGCAACTGCAACGTCTCCGCGACGTTTTTAAAACTTCGCAATTTTGCTGTCTACACGCAACGTTTTACCTGCAACGTGTTGAACTGCGCAGGTAAAAGGTTGTGCAAAACGTAGCGTATGGACCGGCCTTAAGAGGTAGCTGAATGCGAATATGAAGTTGAATTAAAAAAAATGGTAGGAAAAGATGGCGGACAATTTTTGCTAAAACTGCACTGATGTCCATTAAACTAGGCAGGCTGGGGTTTTTGAGGTAGCTGAATGTGAATATGAAGGTAAATTTAAGAAAAATGGTAGAAAAATATGTCGAACATTTTTTGCAAAAACGATTCCTATGAAACTCGGTAGTGTGGGGTTTCTGACGTATCTGAATGCGTATGAAATGGATAAATGAAAAACGGCGGACATTTTCTGCTTAACTGGATTGTCACCACATTTTCCGACTTATCCAAGGGCACTGTGATGGATACGTTACAATAAACGATGGATACGTTACAATAAAATCATTCTTAGAGATTAACCGAATTTGTTTCAAGAGTAATGTCAAAACAATTTCACAAATTAATAACAATGAATAAGTTGTCAAAAATCCAATTTTCTTATTAACAAATGACGATAGTTATCTACAATCTACAAATATAAACAAAAATGTGAGAAGGCAGAATGATTATTAGCTAAAAAATTTGACAAGATTTGATGTTATTTATCAAGATTAAATGAGCAATCTGAGAATGAGGACCATGGAAGAAATCAAATTAAAATAGCTGAAATGAATTTGACGCTCCCTTATAGAACAGGATGACATGTATGAGTATGAACATAGATCGTAAAATAATTCATAGATAGAATTATTATAGCATTCTGTGAAAGCATAGAAGTACGATTCATTATTGAAATTTCGAAAAATCATAACTCCGAATGTATTAGCTTGTTAGAGTTGAAAATCACATCAATGGATTTTTATGGAGAAACTGCATCTTAAAAAAATTTAATTTGAAATTTGTAAGTAGAAACAATTTTTTTTTTACTCCGAAACCTTCTGCCCTATTTTGCCCAATAACGAACTTAACCGAGATATTTATCTCTCAAACCTACTCTGAAAATTTCAACTGCCTAGCTCATTCTGTTCGAGAGTTATTGTAGAAAAAAAATGTTTAAATTAATTTTTTTTTTTACATTTTACGGCAATCCGATCAATACAAAACTTCACATGGGTATAAAGGTCATTACTCCACAATCTGATGGTCATTTTCAGATAGATCGAGTGATCGGTTTCGGAAATATTCATAAAAAATATTTTTTCTAAAAACAGCCATAACTCCAAAACCGCTTGGTGGATTTCGCCTGTTAACGAACTCATCAGAGATATTTACGCTCCAAACCTACCCTGCAAATTTCAATCATCTAACTCCTTTCGTTCGAGTTGTCGTGTAACGGACGGCCGGCTGGCCGGACAGAATCGATTTCGACCTCGGATTCTTGATCAGTGAGTCGAACCAAATCGTTTCAGACCATTTTCAGCCAAAAATTCGAAAATTACAGACATTTGGGCAAATTGAGTTCCTAGGAACAAGAGCGCCAAAAATTGCTCAAAGTTATGTCATCTTTTGTGTGGTTAGTTATAGGATATAAGAATAATTGGTAAGTACTAACTCCTTTCGTTCGAGTTGTCGTGTAACGGACGGCCGGCTGGCCGGACAGAATCGATTTCGACCTCGGATTCTTGATCAGTGAGTCGAACCAAATCGTTTCAGACCATTTTCAGCCAAAAATTCGAAAATTACAGACATTTGGGCAAATTGAGTTCCTAGGAACAAGAGCGCCAAAAATTGCTCAAAGTTATGTCATCTTTTGTGTGGTTAGTTATAGGATATAAGAATAATTGGTAAGTATACCATGTATGTATCAAACAGACAAATTATATCTCCGAAAGTATTGGTTTCTCATAGTTGGGAATTATATGAATGTATTCTCATGATAGAACTGCATCATAAAGGAAATTCAATTCAAATAATAGTTTATTTATCAAGATTAAATGAGCAACTGAGAATGAGAACTGCACCATGGAAGAAATCAAATTAAAATAGCTGAAATGAATTTGACTCTCTCTTATAGAACAGTGTGGCATGTTCGAGTATGAACACAGATCATATAATGAAGCTTAGATAGATTAATTATAACATTCTGTGAAAACAGAAGTACGATTCATTATTGAAATTTCGAAAAATCATTTCTCCGAAAGTATTTGCTTGTTGGAGTTAAAAATAACATCAATGGATTTTTATGGTGAAACTGCATCTTAAATGAAAATTGAATTTGATATTTATTAATATTATTATTATTATTATTATTATTATTTATTTGATAAGAGCTGAGGCCAAGCCTTTGAAGCTCATAAACACAATATTATGATACAGGCAGTACATATGATATACAAAAAGGTAATAAAGGAATAAGCATAAAGAATATATATAAAAAAAAAGTAACATAGGCATAAAGAAAACGAAAAAAAAAAAAAAAAGTTACTTGTTACTTAAAAAAAAATGTTTTTTGTTACTCCGAAACCATCTGGCCTATTTTGCCCATTAACGAACTTAACCGAGATATTTGTCTCCCTAACCTACTCAGAAAATTTCAACTGCCTAGCTCATTCCGTTCGAGAGTTATTGTAGAATTTTTTTTTTAATTTTCAAAATTTTTTTTTTACGATTTGCGGTAACCTGGTCAATACAAAACTTCACATGCGTATAAAGGTCATGATTCTACAATTTGGTGCTAAATTTCAGATAGATCGAGTGGTCGGTTTCGGAAATATTCATAAAAATATTTTTACTAAAATCGCCCATAACTCCGAAACCGCTTTGTGGATTTCGTCCATTAACGAACTCGTCCGAGATTTTTACGCCCCAAACCAACCATGCAATTTTCAATCCTCTAACTCCTTTCGTTCAAGAGTTATCGTGCCTACACGGCCGGACTAGCTGGATGAATCGATTTCGACCTCCGATTCTTGATCAGTGAGTCGAACCAAATCGTTTGAGACCATTTTCAGCCAAAAATTCGAAAATTACAGACAGTTTGGCAAATTGATAAGCACTCTGTTCCGAGGAACTAGAGCGCCAAAAAGGAGTCAAAATTTGTAGTGCTCACGCACAGGGTGCAAATACTTGGTGACAAGAGAAACTTCGGACTAATTTTAATGTGTACTGGAACAAAAATATTTTAGTATATTCAAAGATAGTATATGTTCAAAACTTTTCCTATTCCAATCCTGATTTTTGCGCTCATGTTCTAGGGAACAGCGTGCTATCATTTTACCCAAATTTATGTAATTTTCTAATGAGCAAATGGTCTCAAACAAGTAGGTTCGACTCACTGATGAAGAATTCGAGGCCAAATTCGGTTCTGTCCTGTCGGCCGTTCTATATTATTGTATATTGATGTAGGGGATAACATTGTACAGCTCGCCTTCCAGTTCCAGAGTTCTGATGAACTCCAGTATCTGGGATGGCTTCAAGGAGGCTACGTCTTCGCTCCTACAGATTTCTTGCCCAAAGCATTCCTCACGTTGGTTTGAGATGGCGAGGCATTCCGTAATCAGGTGATCAGGAGTTTCATCCTCCTCCCAACAGAATCTGCACTAGTCAGTTTCTGCTAGCCCTCATCTCATCATCTCATCATATGATTTCTAAGGCCACAGTGGCCTGTGAGGAAACCAGTGGTGGGGTGCAGCCTATTCTTTTCGAGGTCCATATATTCATTGGATCTGACAGTGTCACAAGGAACTTTTTAGAGTGATACATTCCTGGGAGAGATCTCCAGAAAATACCTCTTTCAGTTTCTGCTTTCATCAGAGATTCACTTTTGTAGGCGTATCACCAACCCCAAAGTAGGATTCCGGCCAATAAAAGGGGTTTGTGCTCCTTTCTTGGCAAGTGTGTGTCGGCAGTTCGTTGCTACGATAACTCTCGAACGGAAGGAGATAGGGACTTGCAATCAGGGTAGGTTGTGTCTACGAATGTTATGGTTGATTTCGTTAATGGCCATAATTGGATAAGCGGTTTCGGAGTTTGTAGTTTTGATATTATTTCCTCAATAACTCAAAAAATACATATCCGATCAAATGGTAACTTGAAATTAGTAGTACAATGCCGACCCACAAATTTGGGAAGAATTTGGATGGATAAGATTACAAAAAAAATTGAAAATGTTTTCTTTATTTTATATTTCATAAGCTACCTGCCAGATTCCATTTGGTTTTTACATGATTTTCAATAGAATAGGTATATCTTTCCTTTGACTCTCTCAAATACTGTTGATAGTATAAAAGGTTTCGTATAATTTAAGGAATTAAGCATGTTATTGGATACATGAATATTTTAAGATCACGTTTCAAGGTTTGCGCTTCTAAGGTGGCAGTCCGACAATATTTTGATCCATTTGTAATCGATTAATTAAATTATGTATCTCATCTTCACATTCAACTATGAATTGTATAGAAGAATTTCATAGATCGTTTCTCCGGCTGAAGAGAAGCACTTTACCTCTCCATGTATTGAAACAAACTCAGAACACAAAATGGACAGATATTTTCATTGTTGCTATTTTAGTTTGCCCGGGAAATAAGAAATATAATAACATGACATTGAATATTGAATTATGCATTAATCTTGAAATAATTGATAAATAATTATTGACACTAACGGTACAAGATAAATCGAAGGATTTCCTCGTGTAGTAGAAGTTTTCTCTGTAGTGATTTCTATAAGATGTTACCGCGAAATAGCTTGTTATCCTCAAAGTGTCTAGAATTACTGAAATTGTGAATTTGTGAGCAGTTACAAATCTAGTTTATTTATTATTGTATATTACGGAAGATAATCATGTAATAATTGCAACTTTGATATGAATGAGAATGAATTATAAAGCCACTGACGTGGAGTAAGGAACTAAAGCGATGCTTACTATACGCGATGCAAGATAATGCGGGGAAATGAGAAGGTGAAATCCGGGGTTTGTGCTCCTTTCTTGGCAAGTGTGTGTCGGCAGTTCGTTGCTACGATAACTCTCGAACGGAAGGAGTTAGGGACTTGCAATCAGGGTAGGTTGTGTCTACGAATGTTATGGTTGATTTCGTTAATGGCCATAATTGGATAAGCGGTTTCGTAGTTTGTAGTTTTGATATTATTTCCTCAATAACTCAAAAAATACATATCCGATCAAATGGTAACTTGGTAATTAGTAGTACAATGCCGACCCACAAATTTGGGAAGAATTTGGATGGATAAGATTACAAAAAAAATTGAAAATGTTTTCTTTATTTTATATTTCATAAGCTACCTGCCAGATTCCATTTGGTTTTTACATGATTTTCAATAGAATAGGTATATCTTTCCTTTGACTCTCTCAAATACCGTTGATAGTATAAAAGGTTTCGTATAATTTAAGGAATTAAGCATGTTATTGGATACATGAATATTTTAAGATCACGTTTCAAGGTTTGCGCTTCTAAGGTGGCAGTCCGACAATATTTTGATCCATTTTGTAATCGATTAATTAAATTATGTATCTCATCTTCACATTCAACTATGAATTGTATAGAAGAAATTTCATAGATCGTTTCTCCGGCTGAAGAGAAGCACTTTACCTCTCCATGTATTGAAACAAACTCAGAACACAAAATGGACAGATATTTTCATTGTTGCTATTTTAGTTTGCCCGGGAAATAAGAAATATAATAACATGACATTGAATATTGAATTATGCATTAATCTTGAAATAATCGATAAATAATTATTGACACTAACGGTACAAGATAAATCATCGAAGGATATCCTCGTGTAGTAGAAGTTTTCTCTGTAGTGATTTCTATAAGATGTTACCGCGAAATAGCTTGTTATCCTCAAAGTGTCTAGAATTACTGAAATTGTGAATTTGTGAGCAGTTACAAATCTAGTTTATTTATTATTGTATATTACGGAAGATAATCATGTAATAATTGCAACTTTGATATGAATGAGAATGAATTATAAAGCCACTGACGTGGAGTAAGGGACTAAAGCGATGCTTACTATACGCGATGCAAAATAATGCGGGGAAATGAGAAGGTGAAAAATCCGGAGATTGAGTGTACTGAGATTCAGAGTGTTTCTGAATTGATGCAAAATATTTCAAGAGATGGTTCTTCAGTAAAAATAATTCAGGGTCTTTTCTATAATCTTTGTTCTAAACTCCTTCCCCTCCAAGTTACTGCCCCATGAAATTTTTTACATTTTTCAAAAGTATTTTTGCCCGTATGTTCTGGGGAACATCGCGTTATCATTTTGCACAAATATCTATAATTTTCGAATTTTTTTGTCGAAAATGGTCTCAAACGATTGAGTTCGACTACCTGATGAAGAATAACATGAGAACGGAATGAGATAGCGACTTGAAATTTTCAGGGTAAGTGGCGCATCTCAATACGACGGACAAGTTCGTTAATGGGCATAATCGGCTTAATGGTTCCCGAGTAATAATTTTATTTTCAACCAATATAAATCCGATCGAATTGAAACTTGGTGTGTAGTTGTAGAATATGAACATAAGCACGTTTGTGAAATTTTAAAAAAATTATTAAAAAAATAATGTTATGTCACGATAACCTGAGAACGGAAAGGGATAGTGACTTGAAATTATCAGGTTAGGTTGTGAATCTGAATGCAACATTAGAGTTTGTTCATAGGCATAGTCGGCCAAACGGTTTTGCAGTTATAAACATCTGAAATTTGGTTGTTATTTCCTCAATAACTCGAAACATACAAAACCGATTAAATTCAAACATGGTTATTAGATGTCTAATGTCAACGCAAAACTTCTTACAAAATTTCGTGAGGATCGTATTACCAGAAAATTTTTAAAAAATCATTGAAAATTATTGAAAAGAATTCTACATATCAGTAACTATTCGTCCGACATCGACATCGAATTTACCATGGTAAATTCGAAGTAAGAGTGTCCAATACAGGAGAATTGACTTCACGTCAGTGCTTGAACCAATTTTTTTCATTGAATATCTCTCCTATAAAACATTTGAGAATAATAACATTTGGCAGATCGCTAATTTAATATCACTTTTTGACAGTTGTTGTAATTCCGAAATGATATCACAATGGAATTACAATATTTCGCATCAGAACTTTTTGACAGGTACTCCAACATTTTGCAAAATAAAGAATTGATTCGAAAAAGATTCAATTCGCAACATTTTTGCGCGCATGTTCTGGGGAACAATTGCTCAAATATTTGAACTTACGAATTTTTTGCCAAAAATGGTCCCAAACGTTTAGGTTTGACTCACTGATTTCATTCTGTCCGGCTGATAACTTTCGAACAGAAAGAGAAAGCGACGTGAAATTTTCAGGATCGGTGGCACTTCCAAATACGACGGAAGAGTTCGCTAATGAGCATAATCGGTCCAACGCTATCCAAGTATTAATTTTGTCTTCAAATATTACAGATCCTATCGAAATCAAACTTGGTAGCATAGTTGTAGAATACTTACGTACACAAGGACGTTCGTGAAATTTTGTGAGAATCGTATCGCTAAGAAATTAAAAAAAAATTATTAAAGCTTAGTATTTATCTCACGATTACTTGAGAACGGAAAGAGATAGCAACTTGCAATTTTTAGGGTAGGTTGCAGATCGAAATGCAACATTTGAGCTTGTTGATAGGCATAATCACCAAACGGTTTTGAAATTTAGTTGTTATTTCCAATTCAAATATCGTAATTATTTGAAGAAGCCGACACGAAAATTTTTGCAAAATTTCGTGAGGATCGTATCACTGGAAAATTAAAAAAAAATCATTGAAAATCATTGGAAAAAAATCTATATATCAGAAAGTATTCTTACGCTGCGAGAGCCTTCAAAACCTAACTCTACAGCCAAGTTCCATTTGAATACGATCGGATCTATATTGTTGGAGATCCGAATTTCGTGAATATCATATACCAAAATTACTTGAGACGTAAGTTTTTTCGTATGTCATTTCTGATCCGTAACCTGAAACTACGCGAGAAGCAACTTTTCACGTAGGAATATTATTAGATATTTAATGAATTTCAATTCCGATAGAATAAATTTTATGTCAGAATTAAAAATTCTGCGATCTCAGGTGATTTTCTCATTACTCAAGTCTGTCATTAAAATGGTACGAAATGTACTCAGCTTATAAAAGCTGAGAAAACGTTCTCTATCAAAAGTAAATTCGATTATGGGTGTTCAATAGAGGTGAATAGATAATAGAACATGCGCGCAGAATCTGCTGACTTCACGTCAGGGCTTGAACCAATTTTTTTCTATAAAGGGTGATTCAAAGCTCGAGGCGAAAAATTAAGGAACGTATACAGGTTGATATTCTTCATAAAAAATGTAGAATACAATTTTTGGATTTTTGGCTTTGTTTCCGAGATATCAGACTTCAAAGTTTCTGCATGTCATCAATTTTTAACTTTAATACATAATATAAAAATACAAAAATAAATAAATCAACTGTCAAAAATATCACCATTAGCATCCATACAGGCTTGACAACGCAAAATTAGGGAATCGTATACTAACTGCGTGTTTTGATTATTTTGACTGGATTCAACTACAATAAATGTTCTTGATTATTAATTTCCACTGCATAAACAAGTTGTTTTAAATGCCCCATACAAAATAATCACAAGGATTCAAGTCAGGTGATCTCGCAGGCCATAGCACCATGACACGTACCAATCCATCTCCTATTAAATGTTTGGTTTAACCAGGCTTGAGGATTTTCAAGAGACCAGCAATGCAAATCCTCCCACTTTTAAAAGGAGAGGTTTTCAACAAAGATTCCCTATTAATGTATGGGGCGGAGTCTTTAAACTCCTTATCGCTAGAATACTTTCCTGTGGATTTGGTATACAATCGTATGTGGTATCAGCACGAAGGAGCTTCACCGCATGTTGGACGAAATGTTGTCACCTGGTTAAACTAATCTTTCATTAGGATTTGGATTGGTTGGCGTGGTGCTATGGCCTGCGAGATCACCTGACTTGAATCCTATGGATTATTTTATACGGGGCATTTAAAACAACTTTTTTACGCAGTGGAATTTAGTAATCCAGAATAATTAATGGAGCGAATAAATGCAATCGAATCCACTCAAAATAGGGCACACATGCCATTTCCTCATTTTGCGTTGCCCAGCCAGTATCGCGCTAATGGTGATATTTTCGATCATTTGATTTATTTATTTTTGTATTTGTATATTATATATTATAGTTGAAAATTGATGACATGCAGAATCTTTGAAGTCTGATATCTCGGTAACAAAACCAAATATCCAAAAATTTTATTCTACATTTTTATCAAGAATATTAGCCTGTATACGTTCCCTAATTTTTCGCCTCGAGTTTTGAATCACCCTGTATTACAAAAGATAACATTCAATGTCAGAAGAATAGAAGCAATTAATTTATTCATTTTAAATACATTATATAATACAGAATTTTCTCTAATATTGCTTTCGATATTAAATCCTAATTCAAATATATAAATTACCTTTATCATGTAAGGCTCTTTTAAACTGAGCATTCAATTCAATATTTTCGATGTAAAATAATTTACAACTTCAAAATAACATTCTCATGTATACAGCATTTTTTCAAACTTAACGAATTCTGCTTGAAAACTGGATATCTTGTCAATGATTAATTATTAGATGATGAAATATTTCAAAATATATTTTATTTGATCAATCAGCACTAGGTATATTGATGTAATAATATGAAAAATGGTTCATTAAATTTGTGCTTTAAACAAATAGAGAAATGTAGAAAAATCTTTTGCACAAACAAAAATATTCTAATTTTCAATACCCTATCACAAGCAAGTAGCAATTATTGTCGACACAAACGACGAACATAACAAAAAGAACACTAATAACCAAGAAAAAATCAAACTAAACAATTGCAATAATGAAAATATGAAATTTTCTAGCGAATTGTTCGACTTTCATCAAGAAACATGAATAAAAAAAACTTCGATTTTAATTTGAAGTGACGGAAAATTTTCTAGTTCCGGCATCCATAGGCGAAATCTGAAGTAGAACAATCTCCTTGTATTTTGACCTCATTTGGAACGAATTTCGGCCAAAAATCTGTCAAAGATTGTCCGCACCGTGTATTCTGTGCATCTATGTAGGTTATACCTACTGAACCTCCTAGAAGGAGGCCAATCAACTCTCATCACTTTTTACAATATGGCGGCGATAGTGGATGATAATTCAATTGACAGCTGTTTTGTTTGTCAATAGTCATAGACATAAAATAACATGGACTGGTTATGAGAAAGAGACCATTGATATCAGCATTGAAACAAGCCCTGTGGACAGGAGCTTTCTGGCGCTCTAGTTCAAACAGACAAATTATATCTCCGAAAATATTGGTTTCTCAGAGTTGAGAATTATATCAATTTATTCTTATGAAAGAACTGCATCATAAAGGAAATTCAATTCAAATAATAGTTCATTTATCTAGATTAAATGAGGAATCTGAGAATGAGAACTGCACCATGGAAGAAACCAAATTAAAATAGCTGAAATGAATTTGACTCTCTCTTATAAAACAGGATGAAATGTACGAATATGAACACTGATCATATAATAAAGCTTAGATAAAATAATTATAGCATTCAGTGAAAACATAGAAGTACGATTCATTATTGAAATTTAGACCTTCATCTTAGCAGAAATTGAATTCGAACATCATAGAAGAATTTAAATTCAACAAGAGTGCCAAAAATTATCAACCCAAAACGAATAGACGAATTCGACCCAACAACGAACTCATCCGAGATATTCATTCTTTAATTCTATGATGAACGATAATATATATCTTTCCTCAAATCTACAATATTCCAGTTTTGTTTTTAGTGGAGATATTCTGAACTCAATATTATTAACTTACCATTACCATTCCCATCATCATATGGATTGACCATCGGCATGAAAATATCAACCAACAAAAAGTATATTTATACGATTGCTCGAATGAAACAACGTCATGTCTCAGGAGAATGAGTTGACATTATAACAATTCATAGAATACCCACATAATAATTCTATCATTCTGTGAAAACGTAGAAATACGATTTACATTGAAATTTTGAAAAATCATATCTCCGAAAGTATTAGCTTGTTAGAGTTAAAAATGATATGAATGGATTCTTATGATAAAACTGCTTATTAAAAAAAATTTAATTTGGAATTTGTTTTGTAAAAAAAAAATTTTTTTTTGTTACTCGGAAACCATCTGTCCGATTTTACCCAATAACAAACTTAGCCGAGATATTTAACCCCCAAACCTACTCTGAAAATTTCAACTCTCTAGCTCATTCCGTTCGAGAGTTATCGTGCCTACGGCCGGCAAGACCGGCCGGACAGAATGAATTCCGACCACGGATTCTTGATCAGTGAGTGGAACCAAATCGTTTAAGACCATTTTCATCGAAAAATTCGAAAATACAGACATTTGGGCAAATTGATAAGCACTCAGTTCCGAGGAACTAGAGCGCCAAAAATACAGAATAGTTAAAGGCAAACCATAGTATAAGAATATATTCATATAATTTGGCAATTGGTAAAATCACAGAATAAGAAATATTGGTTTCCTTTACCCTTTGACATTTGTTGTATACTGTATTGTTTGGTTTCATGTATTGTGTATGTGTTTTGGTGATTTTTAGACAGAATAGTTAAAGTCAAAATATTTTTATTTAAATCCGATACTCGTTTCTGAATATTCTGATACTTGTAATCTGAAAATATTTCTCATAAATTTCCTTGCTGTAATTCATTCAGCTTTTTCGATACTCATTCAAAATAATCAATATTCCTCTTAAAAAAATTGGGATTTTCCAATATACCCCAATTTCCAATTTGTGTATTTGCCCATGGTATAAAAAGACCATTGTTTTTATACCATTATTTGCCTTTACTTATTCTATCCTTCATAACATCTCTCTTTCTAATATAGTGAAGAATCAAATCACCGTTGAAAATTTGATTTCAAGTGGAGGTTCATACTATTTTGATGTCCAAATTACCGAGGACTCAGTGTTAGCAACTCATTGTCCAGATTATATGGTATAGAATAATAAAAGGAAGAACAAAAGATGAAATACATTTCATAGAAGAGCAGAGAGGGTTAGAGGCAGGAAGATCATGCGAGAAAATTGATTTTTGTATACTTGCAGAAGGCTTATGATAGTGTACCACTCGCTAAATTGTGGAAGACCTTGGAAGAAAATGGCGTAAGCCAGGTATACAAGTAGGGGAGTGAAGGAGATCTTAACTGATATTTCAGCAAAGGTGAAGGTGGGAACCAAACTGTCTAAGGAGATTCGTATCTCAGAAGGTCTCCGACAGGGCTGTCGGGTAGCATCGACTCTGAAACATTCGTGAAGAAAATGTCGCCATATGGGAATTCCAATAGGAAAATAATATATACTTTTCACCCTACTCTTTGCTGACGGCCTGGTCATCAAGGCCAAAGATGAGGAAAATATTCATTATATGTTGAGAAAATTGGATAAGGCCAAGGTATGACCATAAACACCTCAAAAACAAAATATATTGTTGTGAATAATGGCAGGAGTGATCTTATCCTGCGAGATGAAATAATACAGGGAGTAGATCAATATGCCTATCTCGGAGTGACCCTCACAGCAGTCGGATCCAGTGGAAAGGGAAATAAAGAAAAGGATAGCCTAAGGATATTTTATATAAACATCCTTATTATTTTATATAAACATACTTCTGATAATAAAATACTCTTTTTTTATGCTGTCGATTCCGTTCATCTTTTGAAAAGTATAAGAAATAGCTGGCAGACCTACCATATCCTTATATCCAACATCACTTGAAAAGCAGAAGGTGAAACTAGTGCTAATAATTTTTAATCAAACAACATTAAAATTATGCTATTTTTGTTAAGATTCAAAATCACCCAATAGAGGACCAATGGAGAATATATGTGCGCTATTAAATAAATTCATCTCATTATTGCATGGCATGTATAATTCATCAATTTGTTTGAATATGGGAACAATCCTATAATTCAACTTTTGAATTTACCGCCTTTTCTCCATCCACTACGGCGGCCATATTGTTTTTGATGCCTGGCCTTTAATGTAGGAGGTGTTGACCTACTGAATCATAAAAGTTTGCATTTCTCTGTACAATCATTCATGAATGAACTCTTTCAAAAGAATAATTCAGTTTCACGTACTACAAAATATCTCATGTATCTTTCTTAACTGCCCTTTCGCGATGGGGTTATGGTACTTAAATTCATCATTTCCCCTCAGAACTCTTCTCGTAAACTGGGGTCATAATAGGCATCGATGCCGAAGTCGTACCATAATTAACTTTTGAGTTAATATTTGTTAAAAAGATATCCTGACAGACGGTTCTTTATGGACCATAGGATGAAAGATCACGTGACGCCTCTCTTTCAGTTTTAAGTCGTTGATTGATAATGTAATATATGCTGGGCCATCAACAGCTTAATCAATTTCCTTTTGTTGATCGAAATCCGTTCTACGGAAGGGTTTATGTAAATTGAAGGGATATGGGATGTCTACATATATTGAAAAAATCTATGGAAAATTCTTTCAAATAGGAAGTATTTTCAAGAATGAGAAGACTTCATTAAAAAATGTATATGTACATTATTAAATGTTCAATAATAAAGAGTATAATAAAAGTTAGTATTAAATGCAGAGATATTGTGAAGTAATAAAATATATAAAAATTCCTTAAAACCACTGACGTGAAGTCAAGAGTTTTAGCGTGCATGTTCTTCTGCCTATTCCACCCTCACACACCCTCACGAAATCCTGCATGAACCTTCATGTTATTTCAATCCTCCTAGGTTTCAATTCGATCGGTCAATATGATATGGCTTGAAGGTTCATGCGAAATTTCAGCGTATTCTACCAGATTATGAAATATGAAATTTTTCAAGAAAAAAAAATTGGATTGGATTCGTATTTTTTGAGTTATTGAGAAAATAAGAACAACATTGTTGAAGTATATAACTGCGAAACCGTTGGCCGATTATGCCCATTAACGAGCTCAACTATCGCATTCGGTTGCCTATCCCTACCCTGATAATTGCCTTATCTCTTTCCGTTCTGAAGTTATCGTGATAATGGTCGCCCAACTGCGTACGGTTTCCAATATTTTTTCCATATCTGCAAGAATATACATCTCATAGCGTTCAAATTCCGAACTTAGCTGTAGAATTAGGTTTTGAAGACTCTCGCAAAATTTCAGCGATATCAAGTCGATAGTTTCTGAGATACAGCTTTATTAATATTTTCTAGTGATACTCTCCTCAAGAAATTTCACATAAGTCTTTGTGTCGGCATTCTACAAGTAGTTACCAAGTTTCAATTCGATGGGATCTGTATTGTTTTAGTGATTGGGAAAACAAAATTTCAACTCCGAAACTAGGGCTTCACGCGACAGCGAGATTTTTCTCATCTCGTCTCATTCTCGTCTCGTAACAGCGAGACGAGACGAGATGAGACGTTTTCAAAAATATTATAGGCGATACCGAGACCACATACATCGCAACACGAGAGTCTCGTTTTTGGTCGTGTCAAATTTTTTGTATGAAGTTTTATATTACGACTCGACTTTTTTCAACAATTGAATATGAAGAGTTTCCACTATACTTACCAATATATTTTGTGTATATTATGCATCGATCATTCTAGAAATACACTATTTTTTAGAAGATTATTAATTCCTTATGACCTTGCGATAATTGAGATTATTTTTCAAGCAAAAATGGAATTCACAACCATTTAAACGGATACCATTATGAATTCAATATTTAACGGACAACTTTTATTGCCCCTAAATACCAATTTCGTCTCTATCTGAACATCTGGAGAAATTTAGTGTGGATTCATGCAGCATCAAATAACAATTATCAAATAAAAAGTATCAAATAACAATTATGAATTACCACGTACAAAAATGCAGCATTCATGCACTCAAATTAACAATTAAGAAATAAAAACCCACAAGTCAAAGATCGGAGGTATTAATTTTTCAAAATAACCTCTGTTCCCCCTATATTTGAAAACATGTGTTTAAAATTCATTTTTCCAATGTTAAAACACGGAACCCACATAAATACACACCAAATAAATTGAAAATTTTACAAAGTAAGGTTATATTTACATCATCGGACTGTCTAATCTGCGTACAGCTGCGCACGAGTTGCGTACAAGTACGAAATCTCGTTCAATTAAAGTAGAAAGTTAAAAGTTGGCGAACTCCTACTTGTTATTTGTTAATTGATAATTGTTACTTGGCTGCATGTACACTCTCATTCAGATATATGAGGTTCAACTTTTACTCACTATTTGTAATTGTTTATTGTTACTCGATACTCGTTAATTTGGGCTGCATGAATCCACACTTAGTCTCTTGTGTTCCTTCTAGTGAAGATGTGAACACTTATTGTATACATCCGTGGAACTACGTATAATAAAACTGGTGAAGAAATGAAGCTATTCAATGTTTCGAAAAGTGTTATGAGGAATACGCCAAGAACAACCTCAATGATCTACCCACTGGGAAGGTATTCTTTGAAAACTATATCAAATTGTTCAATTCTATTAAAAAATGTATCGACATCGATAGCCTATTTAAAACATCAACAAAACTCTCAAAATATTGGAAAGCTGAGTTTGAAGAATATTTGCTGTTAGAAAGAGCAAATAGGAATCAAAATTCTTTAGAGTGGTGGAGAGTGATGAAAAAGTTCTTCCTACACTTTCCAAGATGACAAATGATTTATTAATGGCTACATCCGTAACTATTGAAAGATTATTTTCCACAGCAGGTATGATCATGGCAAAAACACGTAGATCATTGAAAGATGATGTGATGCAAGCGTGATTATGTTTGAACTCTTGGTCATCGAGTAATTTAAAAGTTGAAATTATCAGTGTTTAAAATTAAAATTGGTTCAAGCACTGACGTGAAGTCAGAAGCTTTTGCGCGTATGTTCTATTGTCCATACTTCTGTATTGGACACCCTTAATCGAATTTACCATGGTAAATTATGTTGTCCATTCTCCTGTATTGGACACTCTCAATTCGAATTTACCATGGTAAATTCGAATTAAGTGTCCAATACAGGAGAATGGACAACATAATTTACCATGGTAAATTCGATTAAGGGTGTCCAATACAGAAGTATGGACAATAGAACATACGCGCAAAAGCTTCTGACTTCACGTCAGTGCTTGAACCAATTTTTTTTTCGTGACTTTTTAAAAATTTTCTAGGGGTACGGTTCTTGAAATTTTTTTTTCGTCATTTTTTTCAAATTTTCTAGGGATACGATTCTTACAAAATTTTAAACACGTCTTTATGTTGATTTTCTACTACTAGTTACCAAGCACCAATTCGATCGAATATTTATTTTTTGAGTTATCAAGGAAATAATATTCCAGGTGGGTATAACTCGGAAACCGTTAGACCGATTATGCCCAAAAACGAACTCAACACTCTCTTTCGGATACGCAACCTACCCTGAAAATTGCAAGTCCCTATCTCTTTTCGTTCGAAAGTTATCGAGGCAACGGTCACCCATCTACTGAACTCGCACAAGAATGCTCGAATCTCCAACAATATTTAACCGATCGTATTAAAACTTGAAACTTGGCAGTAGAGTTAGGTTATGAAGGCTCTTGCAAAATTTCAGCAATTTCAAACGAATAGTTACTGATATATAGAATTTTTTTTTTATTTTCAATGATTTATTAAAAATTTTCTACAAATGCTATCCTCACCAAATTTTGCAAACATTTCCGCGTTGGCATTCTACAACTAATAACCATGTTTGAATTCAATCGGTTCAGTACTTTTTGAGTTAATGAGGAACAAAAACCACGAAATTTCAGAAAATTTCAGATGGCTATAACTCTGAAACCGTTTGGCCGATTATGCTCATAAACAAACTGAAATGTCGCGTTTTGGTGTTCATCCTAACCTGAAAATTTCAAGCCGCTATCTCATTCCGTTCTCAAGTTATCGTGACAACAAAAATATTTTTTAATAATTTTTTAAAAATTTTCTAGCCATACGATTCGCACAAAATTCCACAAACGTGCTTAAGATCATATTCTACAACTACCCACCAAGTTTCAATTCGATCGGATTTATATTGGTTGAAAACAAAATTATTACTCGGAAACCACTGGGCCGATTATGCCCATTAACGAACTTGTCCGTCGTATTGAGATGCGCCACCTACCCTGAAAATTTCAAGTTGCTAGCTATTCTCGTTCTCAAGTTATCGTGGCAACGGCCGGACGGCCGGACGGCCGGACGGACAGAATCAAATTTGACCTCGAATTCTTCATTGGGGAGTCGAACTTAATCGTTTGAGACCATTTTCGTCAAAAAATTCGAAAGTTACAGACATTTGGGCAAAACTATAACGCGATGTTCCCCAGAACATATGCGCAAAAATAATATGTACATGTACAAATATTTTTGTATAAGAGCGTAATAAATATAGCTTTACAGAATTATTCATTATTGTATACCACTTCGTTTATATATTATAATATTTTTTAGTTATTCAGAATTAAGCGAGACGAGACGAGACAACTGATAACGAGACGAGAACGAGACTTAATTTTTTGGGAATTGGCGAGAGCGAGACGAGATTTTTTTATACTCTCGCCTACTCTCGTCTCGTGTGAAGCCCTATCCGAAAACCGCCGATTATGCCTATTAATGAACTCAACTGTAGTATTCGGATGAGCAACCTACCCTGAAAATTTCAAGTCGCTGCTTTTTTTTGGTTCGAAAATTATCGTTCGACCGGACGTACAGAGAGAGAGAGAGATAGACATATGTTAACGACTCTGCAAAAATACATATTGCTTTCACAGGTCAGATTCAAGTTAATATAAATCACATAAATAAATACATAATATATGATATACATAAATAAATACAAAAATAAATATAAGTCTGAAATGTTGAACCAACTTGAAAAAATTGGTTCAAGCACTGACGTGAAGTCGGGAGCTGATGTCGGACGAATATTTTCTGATATATAGAACTTTTTTCAATGATTTTTTCTTTACTTTATAGTGATAGGATCCTCACGAAATTTTGCAAGAATTTTCTTGCCAGCATTTTATGAATAATTACCATGTTTGACTTGGATCGAATTAGTATTTTTTGAATTATAGATAAAATAACAACCAAATATCTGAGGGGTATAACTCCAAAACGCTTTGGTCGATTAGGCCTATTAACGAACCCAATTGTCGCATTCAGTTACCTACCCTTAAAATTGCAAGTGGCAATCTCTATTCGTTCTCAGGTTATCGTGACATAAATAATATTTTTTATAATTTATTTTAAATTTTCCAGTGGCATGATTCTCACAAAATTTCACAAACTTCTTTGTATAAGTATTCAACTACTAGCTACCAATTTTAAATTCGATTAATCAAATTTGATTCTGCCCGGCCGGCCGGACATAATCAAATTTGACCTCGAATTCTTCATCAGGTGAGTTGAACCTAATACAGTAGAATCTCAGTAATGCGGCACCATCAAAAACCAGCGTGTGCCGGATTATTGGAATGTTCGGATTACTGGATTGTATAGAAAACAAAATGTGTAAATTGAATTTTTTTTATGACATATCTCACAATTTTATCGAGTAAACTAAATAATCTTTAATTGAGGTCTATTTTTGTGCAAGTCGTAAACCTTATTTGAAAACCTTTTCTCGCATGTTTCGAAAAATTATAGCATCTTTAGCAGGTAAGCTGTGTTTTTCAACCCATGTTATGCTGGTATTGAAACAATTAAATGCTGTATCTGTATTCTGATAAATTTTGTAATCAATAGGCAATTGCTAGATCATGGTCAGGATACCATTCTTCTAATTCTCGTGATATAACATTCAGTGTAGTACATAGCTTTTTCCATGATGAGGGGTGAAGTAGGCACGGGTGGTGTGTGCCGGATTATTGGACATGTCGGTCTATCGAAGTGCCGGATTAGTGAGATTCTACTGTAGTTTATATCCATTTTCGGCAAAAAATTCGCAAATTTCAGACATTTGGGCAAAATGATAACGCGATGTTCTCAAGATTATACGTGCAAAAATTATTAGAAAGCATAGATTGAACAAGATTAAACAAGCATCGATAGATGGAACTTCAGGCTATTTCAGATCAATGAAATTTATTCAAAATCAATTTAAAAAATTACCATGTTTGTGAATTCTTCCACTGCATAGAAGGATCTAGAGAGTAGAAAATAAGCACTTTCTTCTTAAGTTGTTTAACCGGTAGACTTCTCGACCTCACAAAGGAGTTTATTGATTAACGTGGCAGAGCACAAGTTAGGTCGTCGCTGGGATCTAACATAGTCCATTCTAATGGTAAGTTTATTTCTGTTGTCATGTTCGTGAATGTCTGCCTGCGTTATGTAGTTCTTGAAATACGCATAAATATACGCCAGATACTCTAAAATAAAGAGTGAAGGAAAAGTGAGCAATCCAAGATCTTTGAAGACATACTTTCAGCAGTCGCGATACCCCAAACCACCCAAAACTTTAACCGCTCGTCCAAAAACTATCCCAGCATGGGCGCAGTTACCCCATACTAGTACTCCATACCTAAGATGCGCTTCCACCATAGGAAAATACGCGGACATCAGCAACTCAGTGGACAATGAGGAGTAAAGATCTCTTAGCGCAAATATATTGCTACTCAGTCTGGAAGCCAGTTGATCGACATGATATGTGCATGTGAGTGACGCATTGAGGAACACACCCACAAATCTAACAGAGGTATTCATATTAGATTGGCTATTGAAATTCCTGACGGGCCTCACACAGGATGAAGCACCATCCATGATTACTCCTTGGGATCTTTCACTCAGGAAAGAGCGGTTCAGGATCAGTCCCACCTCATCGAAACCATATTTTTGCGCGTATGTTCTGGGGAACATCGCGTTATCATTTTGCCCAAATGTCTGTAACTTTCGAATTTTTCGACGAAAATGGTCTCAAACGATTTAGTTCGACTCCCCAATAAAGAATTCGAGGTCAAATTTGATTATGTCCGGCCGTTGCCATGATAACTTGAGAACGGAAAGAGATAGCGACTTGAAATTTTCAGGGTAGGTGGCGCATCCCAATACGACGAACAAGTTCGTTAATGGGCATAATCGGCCCAATGGTTTCCGATTAATAATTTTGTTTTCAACCAATATGGATCCGATCGAATTAAAACTTGGTGAGTAGTTGTAGAATATGAACCTAAGCACGTTTGTGAAATTTTGTGCGAATCATATGGCTAGAAAATTATTAAAAAATTATTAAAAATATTTTTTTATTGTAACGATAACTTGAGAACGGGAAGATATAGCGGCTTGAAGTTTTTAGGTTAGGATGTGTATCAGAAGGCGACATTTGAGTTTATTTATAAGCCTAATCAGCCAAACGGTTTTAGAGCTATAGCCATCTGAAATTTGGTTTTTTTCTCCTTATTAACTCGAAAAATACTAAACCGATTGAATTGAAACATGGTTATTAGTTGTACAATGCCAACGCGAAAATTCTTGCAAAATTTCGTCAGGATAGTATTCGTAGAAAATTTTTAAGAAATCATTGAAAATTGAAAAAAAAATTCTATATATCACTATATAACTATTCGTCTGAAAATGCTGAAATTTCGCAAGAGCCTTTAGAACCCAACTCTTCCGCCAAGTTTGATTATGTCCGGCCGTTGCCATGATAACTTGAGAACGGAAAGAGATAGCGACTTGAAATTTTCAGGGTAGGTGGCGCATCCCAATACGACGAACAAGTTCGTTAATGGGTATAATCGGCCCAATGGTTTCCGATTAATAATTTTGTTTTCAACCAATATGGATCCAATCGAATTAAAACTTGGTGAGTAGTTGTAGAATATGAACCTAAGCACGTTTGTGAAATTTTGTGCGAATCATATGGCTTGAAAATTATTAAAAAATTATTAAAAATATTTTTTTATTGTAACGATAACTTGAGAACGGGAAGATATAGCGGCTTGAAGTTTTTAGGTTTGGATGTGTATCAGAAGGCGACATTTGAGTTTATTTATAAGCCTAATCGGCCAAACGGTTTTAGAGTTATAGCCATCTGAAATTTGGTTTTTTTCTCCTTATTAACTCGAAAAATACTAAACCGATTGAATTGAAACATGGTTATTAGTTGTACAATGCCAACGCGAAAATTCTTGCAAAATTTCGTCAGGATAGTATTCGTAGAAAATTTTTAAGAAATCATTGAAAATTGAAAAAAAAATTCTATATATCACTATATAACTATTCGTCTGAAAATGCTGAAATTTCGCAAGAGCCTTTAGAACCCAACTCTTCCGCCAAGTTTTAAGTTTTAACACGATCGGTTAAATATTGTTGGAGATTCGAGCAGCCTTGATAACCGACCGTTGCCTCGATAACTTTCGAACAAAAGGAGATAGGGACTTGCAATTTTCAGGGTAGGTTGCGTATCCGAATGGGAGTGTTAAGTTCGTTTCTGGGCATAATCGGTTTAACGGTTTCCGAGTTATACCCACCTGAAATATTATTTCCTCGATAACTCAAAAAATAAAGATTCGATCGAATTGAAGCTTGGTAACAATTAGTAGAAAATCAACATAGAGACGTGTTCAAATTATTTTAAGAAACGTACCCCTAGAAAATTTGGGAAAAATGATAAAAAAAAATTTTTGTAAGAACCGTACCGATAGAAAATTTCAAAAAAATTACGAAAAAAAAATTGATTCAAGCACTGAGGTGGAGTCAGGAGCTTTTGCGCGTATGTGCTATTGTCCATTCTCCTGTATTGGACACCCTTAATCGAATTTACCATGGTAAATTATGTTGTCCATTCTCCTGTATTGGGCACTTAATTCGAATTTACCATGGTAAATTCTGATTTTTTAGCTTGTATCATAGCATATAGCAGGAAACGAATTCGAAGGCCTTTGTCAAATCAATAAATGTTGCTTGGTGGAATTTTATATTTTCGAAACAATTTGTAGCGCTCGTGATCAGTTGGAGTATGATGTTTGTGGTATTTTTGCCTTTTCTGAAACCGAACTGACATGCAGCTAATAAATGAAGCATCTATGTATAAGATTGATCAGAGCAGAAATTATGGGATTGATATTTCTTTTCAGGACTTCAACTGAGAGCACATAAAAATCAGTTGATCTGTTTTTCATTTTCGCTACAACATCTCTTATGGTATTTTGGCCTATTTCTCTGAAGCAGAATTTTGTATTTGGCGGAATCTGCTTCATAAAGGTGGCCCGAAAAGGTATGTTCGGCCTAGGTACATTTGCTGAGATTTTTTCTCAATACGTTGAGTAATGATCATTGAACATGAATCGAATTTGACCTCGAATCCTTCATCAGTGAGTCGAATTTATCGTTTGAGACCATTTTCGGAAAAAAAAAATTGAAAATTATAGACATTTGGGCGAAATGATAGAAGGCTGCTCCCTAGAACATGCGCGCAAAGATATTCTGTTTGTTACTGTTAGTTAATTTATGGATATTACAATTTTATCGTATCCAAAGATTGCAAAAGAGAGAGGCTATAACCTCTAAAATATCGGAATTATGATTGTGTGTTCTGTTTCTAATAAAAAGTTCAAAGGAGTCTTATTTCTTTTCCAATAATAAAACTATTTGTTGAATAATTAACTGGATTTCACACGTGCCAGCAACTGGAATTCTGATACATCTTACATTAATTAACTAAATGGATATTTTTGCAATAAGTGTATACTTTTTGCACGGTGCAGTTTGCAGCTCAATACGTATGCTGACTGCAATTAATATGATTACCGCACATACTTGAAACGAATTTTTTTCTACGATCGAATTGAATTTGTTTTTATATCAACTAACCTATATTGAATAGTAGGTATTTTACAATACCAGAAATATTACCAATTCCTAGAATAGTTCGAATAATACCAAGAGCACTTCGAACTAACGGTATTTTTAGCGTTTTTGTTTTCCTTGGAATATAGTGCTTATCAATTTGCCTAAATATCTGTAATTTTCGAATTTTTGGCTGAAAATGTTCTTAAGTGATTTTGTTCGACTCACTGATCAAGAATCCCTGGTCAAAATTGATTCTGCTTGGCTCCGTTAACACGATAACTCCCGTATGGAATCAGCTAGACAGTTGAAATTTTCAGAGTAAATTTGGGAGATAAATATCTGGGTTAAATTCGTTATTGGGCAAAATTTGGTTTCGGAGTAACGGAAAAAAATTGGTTCAAGCACTGACGAATTTACCATGGTAAATTCGATTAAGGGTGCCCAATACAGAAGAATGGACAATAGAACATACGCGCAAAAGCTTCTGACTTTACGTCAGTGCTAGAACCAATTTTTTTTTTCGTGATATTTTTAGAATTTTCTAGGGGTACGGTCCTTAAAATTTTTTTTTCGTCATTTTTTTTAAATTTTCTAGGGTTACGGTTCTCACAAAATTTTAAACACGTCTTTATGTTGATTTTCTACTACTAGTTACCAAGCACCAATTCGATCGAATATTAATTTTTTGAGTTATTAAGGAAATAATATTCCAGGTGGGTATAACTCGGAAACCGTTAGACCGATTATGCCCAAAAACTAACTCAACTCTCCCTTTCGGATACGCAACCTACCCTGCAAATTGCAAGTCCCTATCTCCTTTCGTTCGAAAGTTATCGAGGAACGGCCACCCATCTGCTGAACTCACACAAGAATGCTCGAATCTCCAACAATATTTAACCGATCGTATTGAAACTTGAAACTTGGCAGTAGAGTTAGGTTATGAGTGCTCTTGCAATATTTCAGCAATTTCAAATGAATTGTTACTGATATATAGAATTTTTTTTTTTTATTTTCAATGATTTATTAAAAATTTTCTACAAATGCTATCCTCACCAAATTTTGCAAACATGTTTGCGTTGGCATTCTACAACTAATAACCATGTTTGAATTCAATCGGTTCAGTATTTTTCGAGTTAATGAGGAACAAAAAACCCCCAAATTTCAGAAAATTTCAGATGGCTATAACTCTAAAACCATTTGGCCGATTATGCTCATAAACAAACTGAAATGTCGCGTTCTGGTGCACATCCTAACCTGAAAACTTCAAGCCGCTATCTCATTCCGTTCTCAAGTTATCGTGACAACAAAAATATCTTTTAATAATTTTTTTAAAATTTTCTAGCCATACGATTCGCACAAAATTTCACAAACGTGCTTATGTTCATATTCTACAACTACTCACCAAGTTTCAATTCGATCGGATTTATATTGGTTGAAAACAAAATTATTACTCAGAAACCACTGGGCCGATTATGCCCATTAACGAACTTGTCCGTCGTATTGGGATGCGCAACCTACCCTGAAAATTCAAGTTGCTAGCTCTTTTCGTTCTCAAGTTATCGTGGCAACGGCCGGACGGACAGAATCAAATTTGACGTCGAATTCTTCATTGGGGAGTCGAACTTAATCGTTTGAGACCATTTTCGTCAAAAAATTCGAAAGTTACAGACATTTGGGCAAAACTATAACGCGATGTTCCCCAGAACATACGCGCAAAAACATTTTAAATACAAATTTTCTGTTCTATGAACAGAGTGCCTATCAATTCGTCCAGATGTCTGTGATTTTGGAATATTTGGCCAAGATGGAGAATGGTCCTAAACGATTAGTTACAACTCACTGATCAAGAATCGGAGGTCAGAATTGATTCTGTCCAGCCAGCCGTCCGGCCGGCCATCAGCACGATTACGCTCGAACGCAACAAGGTAGACAGTTGAAATTTTCAGAGTAGCTTTATAGTTCAAATGCGCCGACTAAGTTCGTTAATGGGCAAAGTCCACCAGGTGGTTTCAGAATTATAGCCATTCGAATTTTGTTTTCCCAATAACTCAAAAAATACTGATCTGATCGAATCAAAGCACGGTAATTAGTTCAATAATATAATGACGCGAAAACTTATGCAAAATTTTGGGAGCATCGCAAGGCTGCAAAATTTAAAAAAATTTTTGCAAAAATTGTGTATCTCAGAAACTATCCGTCAGATATCGTTGAAATTCTACAAGAGCCTTCAAAACCTTATTATACAGTAAAGTTCTAGATTTGAGCTCGGTCGGATCTATATTAGACACGATATTTCCAAAATTTCGATATATTCCAAAGATCGGGGTGAACTGGTCCACTGGTTTTACAGTCAACCAAACAAATTATCAACAGTATTTGATTTTTGAAAGAATTTGAATGATCATGACTTGTTTGCATAAATGATTTTTCTTATTGTTGTGTGATGTCATATTTCTTAGCGTTCTATGTTTGAGTTTATGTAATTCTCTAAAATGACAGGGACATGTTGACAGACACACCAGTTAGAAAATGATAAGGAATAAATATCAAAACTTGATAATAGGATTAGGAATCAGTTTCGCAAGTTACACACGAAGATTGGAAAATGCTTATATGTCCAAAAACATTTTTCCCATGCGAAAGAAGAAATATGTATTCCAAAGTGAAAATATCCGAAGGAAACTTCAACGATTTGATGAATGCAAGTATTTGCTCAGAAAGAGCTTATTTAAGCAGGTTTTTTTTACTGAAATTGATATCTTTTCATGGGTTTCACAAAGCTTTGGTAGCTCTTAATTGCCAAATCAGCGTAATTCCTATTCCCACTTAGTTGTAGAATTTCCCATGGTAAATTCGAATTAAGAGTGTCCAATACAGGAGACTTGGATAACATAATTTACCATGGTAAATTCGATTAAAGGTGTCCAATACAGAAGAATGGACAATGGAACATACGCGCAAAAGCTTCTGACTTCACGACAGTGCTTGAACCAATTTTTTTTCGTGAAGTCAGGATAGTAAGCAATGATGAAAAAATTAACACATTATTGTCTACCTTATATTCTTCTTTAGGAGAAGAATACATAATTATTCTTGAAAAATATTACTGGAATTAATTTCATATTTAAATAATCAAAGTAAAGAAAATTATAAGTTTAGTTACTAACATATTGAATGAAATTCAATTGAATTCCAGTAATATTCAATTACTTATTCTTAACCAGTAAATGCCCATTGATAGATCTAAAGGTGATGAGGTGAAACATAAAGAAATATTCCCATTAGTGATAGAAAAACTGGCCTAAAATTCCTCTCTACCCATCACGAGATTTAATATCCACAAATGAGCCTCTCACCTTACAAGATCAGAAAGTGTGGTTAATTTAAAGTTAAGTTTTAAGGCCTTCTGCAAAATTTCGGCGATATCATATTAAAAATAATACATAACCTTTCAAAAGTCCCCTCACACAAATATACTCCTCTGAAGGCACATGGATCTCTTGAAGAAGAATCGCTTTCTCTATTTCTCAAATATATTCACTCTTGTTCATAGAAATCCCTCCAATATTTAGTTGCCTCCTCCTAAGGAGGATCTCTTCCAAAACCAGGTCTGACCGCTAATGTAGGGCTATCATCTCCCATAGATTTGTTATGAAATAACACGATTTTCCCAAGAACATACGCGCAAAAATATGTCATCATGACATTCATGTTTTTGAAGGTTCTCACAAAAATACGACCATAGACAACATAATACGACCATTCGCATCCAGCTACCGAACTCACAAAACGTTGCTCGGTTCTCCAAAAATATGGATCCGATCGTGTTCAAATTTGGAACTCTGCAGTAGAGTTAGGTTCTGAAGGCCCTTCCGAAATTTCAGCCATGCCGGACGAATAGTTTATGATATATAGAATCTTTATCAATTATTTTCAATAATTTTTTTGAAATTTTCTACTTATACCATCCTCACGAAATTCCGCAAGAATTTTCGCGTTGGCATTCTACAACTAATAACCATGTTTGAATTATATCGGTTTCGTATTTTTCGAGTTATTGAGGAAATAACAACCAAATTTCAGATGGGTATAATTCCAAAACCGTTTGGCCGATTATACCTATAGACAAATTCAAATGTCACATTCAGATGCACAACCTAACTTGAAAATTTCAAGCCGCTATCTCCTTCTGTTCTCAGGTTATCGTGTCATAAATAGTATTTTTTAATAATTTTTTTAAAATTTTCTGGTAACACGATTCTCACACAATTTCACAAACGTACTTAGGATTATAATCTACAACTATTCTCCAAGTTTAAATTCGATCGGATTTATTTTGATTGAAAACAAAATTAGTACTCGGAAACCATTGGGCCGATTATATCCATTTACGAACTTGTCCGTCATCTTAGGAAGCGCCACCTAACCTGAAAATTTCAATTCGCTAGCCGTTTCCGTTCTCAAGTTATCGTGGCAACGGCCGGACGGTACCACAGAATTAAATTTTACATTTGGGCAAAATGAGAACGCGATGTTCCCCAGAACATACGCGCAAAAAACCCTATCTTTCCTATAGTGTTGTGATTTATGAAAATTAAAAATGTTAACAAAATATGCCGAAATATTAAATATTGAAGGGCATATCGTCGGCGACACCGCAAAACTAAGTAACTGATAAAAATTCAAAAATGAGATTTCGGCGGTAATTATTTAATTGTATTTGTAAGGACAGGTGTGCAAATTCTTTTCAAATAGTAAACAAACCCTGAGACAATCAATATCAAGTGGTTTGTAACTATTTTGAATTTAAACTAATTCATCAATCCAAAATTATGAAGTTTTTAGTGCCTTCTGAAAATGTTGGTTTTTGCAGTTACTTGGTTTTGCGGTGTCGCCGACGATATTTTTCTTTGCTATCGCTTCTTCCTTCAAGAAGCAGAGAAGTTTGTCCAAGGTACCCCAAACTCAATCTGGAAAAGGAAAAGACAAAAGGAGAAAACGAGCAAATTAAAAATGAGATATTCTTACATTGGGTTTCACAAAGTTTTGACAGCTCTTAATTGCCAAATTAGTGCGATTCTATGTCGATTTTCAGTTCATTTTTGATAAAACCATGGAAATAAATCCACGATTAAGCTAATCGAAGCTTCGTGAAACCTAACATATATCTTATTAAATAGATTTGAAACTCGCTACCCATTCTAAAAAAGGGTTAGAAACATTATGAATAGCCCTAAAACCCTCTTTGAATGTATACATGCGACAATTATTAACTAAATGATCTATGGTTTCCTCTGCTTCCCCGCATTCAGAACTAGGACTCTCAAGACCATATTTTCCTTGGAAGATCAAACCCTGGAACTCTATTTGAAGGATCAGAAATTAAATCTTTGTTGAAAAAATCGCAAGAAATCCTTGAGACCGCCAAACTTGTCAAATTTTATTTAAATTAAGAAAACAGTTGGACCATAAAGGGTTTCGTGACTTCAATCTGGGAATCTTATTGTCAGTAATGTAGGAGAGAATCGGAAATGAGTTCGGAAAAAAATGAAATTTATTCCAAGAATTTGAAACAGCAGTCTGCCTAAGAACTGGCAACTAATGAATAGGAGTAGGTCTAATAGTTCTAGTGATGATCCTCATAGATGAATTCAGCTGTGATTAAATTCTTGAGTTAGAGCACTAATAAACCAGACGGGGCAACAATATTCAGCGGCAGAAAAAACCAAGGCTAACGCTGCCGTTCGAAGAGTAGCTGCATCAGCACCCCATCAGCTAATTTCTGTACAATATTATTTCTTGTTTTCAACTTCATAAGCAAGTCAACCAAATGGGCTTTCAAATTCTAAGAGGAATCTAGTTTCACTCCGAGATATTTAGGATAAAAATGATGTCTCAAGAAACAATCACCGAAAGTTACACTAATTGTTCTATATTTTTGATGATTGTTCAAATGAAAGCAAGAAACCTCAGTTTTATTTGGATTCGGACACGAACGCCACTGAAATAGGTACTTTTTCAGGATTTCTAAAAAATAAATAGGTAAGAGAAAGCTCTGTGGACAGGGGCTTTGGCGCTCCTTTCAAACTACTATCGAGTAATTATTCAAACTTTGACAAATCATATCTCCGAAAGTATAGGTTCCTGAGCACCTCATGTTTGATTTACATATATCAACAAATTATAATTGGAGCATTCTATGAAATCATAAAATTTCGATTAATTATTGAAATTTTGAAAAATAATATCTCCGAAAGTATTAGTTTGTTAGAGTTGAGAAAGATATCAATACATTCTTGTGATGAAACTGCATCTTAAAAAAAATTGAACTGGAAATTTTTAATGAAAAAAAAATTGACTCATCATAGTTTTGGCAGGCTCGACTAATTAGACAGTTCTTCGTCCTTGGTACATAAAAAACTATCTCAGGTCTTCTTAACGCCGACCAGTCAATCACAAATTTAGTAGTAAACTTACCGGATATGTCTAATTAAGGACTGTTCATCAATCGATGGATACGCACTGGAATTTATTGCATTACATTTAAATGAGCTACTGAAATTTACTACTGCAAATTATGGACCATGTAATTTACTAGGATAAAACTTATCCTACATACTTACTCAACATTGTATCTGACAACCCATTCAAGGTTGCCAAGTCTCAAGTACTTTCGGACCATTAGTTTTCGAAGTCATCGAACCATTCAGAATAAATTTCTAGAAAGTCAGCGTAGTGGCGCATTGTGTCGAATTGCTAACAACATTTCGAAAATGTAAAATACATTTAAGAATGGTGTTTTATAGTGCCTTTACTCTTTGGAGACCAAAAGGAGATACTCAAATCACCCATCTTCTCACAGAATCGATCCGAACCGAATGACCATAAAGTTGAATTAGTACCATTCGAGAGCTCGTCTAACCACCTCGTTGCAGAACAAATTGAATCAGACACCAAATCATTCACTGTAACAGACATATCCCAATGATCGGGCGTTGCTCGGCCATATTTCATCCAATAATTTATGTTGCTTGTTACATTTGTGTCTCTCCATGCTGGAATAACACCTATTACCGACGCAATAATTGATAGTAATGGAATATTTACGGTGGTCGTGATAGCTAATTGAGACATAAAATTTCGTATTAATTTAGCAGAGCTGGGCGTTAACAGGTAGCAATCATGTCGTGATTAGACCTTACTAAAGGCTACTGGTTAATTGGGGGTTCGGGAGAGGGCGTAACTACATCAAACAAACTCCTATCTACACCGGGAAGGTGCTCTTCGAGCGTGAGGATGTGAGGATCGTCTTTGGATTCTTAAGAGTTCCTTGGTTTGAACTTCATTAACCGAAATCACCCAGAGGCCTCGTGTTTAGTTTTTGCCCATTTGCAGTTTAATACTTCAGGGATGGGAGGCTCGCTCAGCATATTTGGCGTATAAAACGAAATATACTGACTGACAAAGAAACTGCTACACCCAGAAAGAGCTGTTTAAATTTAATTTTTTTTTTTTGTAAAACATAGATAGTATATCAAGGAGTAAATGATTGAAATTGCTCAACTGTCAGAGGTAAGACAAGATGGGGTCGATAATGCTGCAGTCCAAGAGATCTTATCCGGCGGTAAATCGTTCGGACAGTTACAGGATGGCCTTGTTCTCCTAACCACTCATCAGCCAAATATCGAGTTGTCGCAAATCGGTCTCTAATAGCCATAAGTCTTCGACGTCTATCTTGGACTTCATTTGTGCCCCTTCAACGTTCGGTGCCTACTCTTCTTCGATTTTGGGCATTATCAAATCACGCTCTCAACATCTCATAACTGTAGTTGGATTTCTGTTTGTACGGTTAGCGATTTCTCGAAATGACAACCTCGCCTCCCTTAGAGCAATAATTCGACCTCTTTCAAATTCACTTAGCTTGCGATAAATTCTACGTACACGTGCTCTAGGCATTTTAACAACAACTAAACATCGACTTTGGATGTCCTCGAACAGCTGGTTTGTTGTAAAATTTAAAAAAAATTGCAAAAAACGACTACAATATGTAAGTAACAAAAAATGTTTTCATGAAAAAACGATTTGTTTCTCCAAATTTTGATCATTTACTCCTTGCTATACTATCTATGTTCTACCAAAAAAAATTAAAGTCTAAACAGCTCCTTCTGGGTGTTGCAGTTTCTTTGTCAGTTAGTATACATTTTGGAAGTTCGAAGGTCAGTTTGAGATATTCGCTTTACACTAGGTAGAGGAGCAGAAAATATTCTCATGGTTCTTTAACCAAAGAGCTTATTTACCTCCCATTACTTAACTCACTCGCGGCTTTAAAAAACTAAAGAGATTTTAAAACTAGCACAAATTTATAGCCAAGGGTTCACCCATCCAGTTAATGAACTGATATCGTTGAAATTCTGCGAGAGCCTTCGAGACCTCATTATACTATAAAGTTCTAGATTTGAGCTCGATCAAATCGATATTGATGTAGATATTTCAAAAATTTCGATATATTCCAAAGATCGGAGTGAACTTGTCCACTGGTTTTACATTCAACCAAACAAATTATCACAGTTTTTGATTTTTGAAAGAATAGAAGTAATCATGACGTGTTTGCATAGATGATTATTCTTAGTGTTCTGTTATGTCATATTTCATAGCGTTCTATGTTCGAGTTCATGCCATTCTCTGAAATGACAGGGACAGGTTGACAGACACACCAGTTTGAAAATGATGAGAAATAAATATCAAAACTTGGTAATAGGATTAGGAACCAGTTTCGCAAGTTACACAAAGATTGGAGAATGGTTAGATATCTAAAAACATTTTTTCCATGCGAAAGAAATATGTATTTTAAAGTGGAAATACCCGAAGGAAACTTCGACGATTTGATAAATGCAAGTATTTGCTCAGAAGGAGCTTATTTCAGCAGGTTTTCCGTTGAAACTGATATCTTTTCAAGGATTTCACAAAGCTTCGATAGCTCTTAATTGCTAAATAAGTGTAATTCTAATTCCCAGTTCATTACGTGATATGATGAGTTTTGTTAGATTTTCCATATTATAAGAGATATTTTTCAGAATTTGGGGGAGAAAACTCCGAAAGGAACCATTTAATAATGAATATACCTCCCAAAGTATCCTTTAATAATAGACCACAGTGATTCCTTTAACTTGGAGAAGGAAACTTCCAGCTGTGAGATCAGTGCTTTTGAACGGAGATATTGTAGAATGGATGTCTGAAGTTAAATATCTAGTAGTGACACTAGATAGTAAACTTTTGTGGAATAAGTGTATGTTGGAATCACTGCTAATAAAGCAATGAAGGCTTTAATGAAGTGCAGAAATCTAGCCGGTAAGACTTATGAACTGCGATGGTTGTACGTCATGATTGTGAGACCCCTAATCATGTATGGGGCAGTTGTTTGGTATACAAAAATAGGTCAGAATAGTACGAGGAATACACTCGAAAAAATACAAAGACTTGCATAAGTGTGTCAGACGGAGCTATGGGAACCTGTCCTACCAGGAGGATACTTGAGATTATCACAAATCTAACCCTTTCACATTATGATAGACAAAATGGCCCATGAAACCATTCTCAGAATATCAGGAAATGAACAAGTAATGAGAGTATTAAAAACCAGAAAGCCTGGTCTTCTCTTACCAGGTAAATTTCATAAGTTTCCTATCCGATCGTCTTTCAGGCAGAAATAGTAGCAATTGAAAGAAGTGTGGAAATGAACCTAGAAAGAAACTATCAGAGATGTGATATAGCAATCCACTCTGACAGTCAAGCTGCTGTTAAAGCTCTGAGCTCCCATATTATCTAGTGTAAGCTAATATGGGAGTTCTGAAGAAAACTTAATGAAGTAGGCAAGAACAACAGGGTCTCCTTGGTCTGGGTTCCTGGTCACTCGGAAATGAAAGGAAATGAGCCAACACATTGGAGTTCATCAGAACTCTAGACCTGGAAGGCAAGCTGTAGATGGTGATGACATCCACCTGGGGGGTGGGGGGCACAATAGACCTTAAGGTCGTAGTGCAACTTTACCCCTTACAATAATAGATACATAGATAGGTTATTCAATTTGAAGTACAGAGATCTGTACATACGCATATACCTTCAAGCCGCCAGTTTTTTTACCGATTTTCAGCTCAATCAAATATGTATTTTAGCAATTAATATGAAAAATAAAACTGGTATCTTCTTCTTCTAAAATTTCAAATCATGTAAATTACAGAATTGTAACAAAACCTTGATGGCCGAGATGTTAGCGGGCTCATCTGCAGCGCAGGTGATTCTGGTTCGAATCACCGCTGAGCAAGTTCTCTATTTTATTTATTTTGAAGTTTTTAATTCACTTGATACCCAATGTATTATTTCACGTATGATGTGGAAAAGATGGCTACAGGTTCATGCATTGTATTTCTTGAGGGTATATGAGGTTTGAATAGATAATATAGCATGAGTGTAAAAGCTCATGTCTTCACGTCAGAACTTTTATCGATTTTTTTTAACTAGGTATATCAAGAAATATTTTTTGTTAAACTGTCCTACTACTTTATCTAATTATAATGTACATAGATAGTATGTCTTTTCCAATTTGTTATACCTTGAAAAAATCTATGGAGATTGGATAACAAATTTTAAATTTTTTTGTTATTTTCTCAATATTTCAAATTATACTGATCCCCTCCAATTAAAACTTGGTTATTACTGTAAAAAGTCGTTGCGGCAATTTTCGCGAAATTTCGTGAATATATCATAACCAGAAGAAAAATAAAACGTTTGATTCTTCAAAAATTTTATATTTCAGAAACTATTCGTCAGAATCCGCTGAAATTCTGCACATGTCTTCGACAAACCATTTTACAATCTAGTACTGAATTTCAACTGGATGCCTATTCACGAATTTAACCGCCAGATTCGGGTGCGCAAAATACCCTGAAAATTGCAAGTCATTCCACCGTTAAATACGTTAACTGAGGTTGCGATTCAAATTTATCCTTAACTGAGGACTTCAGTTAGAACTTAAGGGAAATTTAATGCTTTGTGAATACGGCGGATAATCTCTTTTCCTTCGAAAGTTATCGTGGAAATGGCTGGAATCGAATCTGATCTCGAATTCTTCATCAGTGTGTCGAAGCTAATCGTTTGGGAACATTTCTGCAAAAAAATCGAAAATTACAGCCATTGTCAAAATGATAGCAGGTTGTTCCATAGAACATGCGCAAATATGGAAACTTCAAAATTCATATATTCTTACCTGTGATACAGATGAACTGCATATTTCGAATATAGTAAACAAAGACCGGCAACATTGCAGAACCGGTTGAATGTTGTCAATGTGAAATCGTTCGCTAATCTCCATGTCGAATCGTATAATGACATAACGATGAGTAAACCAAGAAAAATGTTGATTTTGATCAATTTTCAGCTATTTTATTGCCAAGATATGATTTGGGCATCACTGAGATATATCATTTATGGTGAATATACACCTATTAATCACTTTGAAACGGTTTAATTAACGAGATTAAGTGAGGTTACTCTGGACAATTTCGGTTTTTTTTTTGCGAAAAATTAGAAGCGACCGACCTTTTCTTCGACCCAAAATATGAACTTAGGTGAGTAATTTGTAAACCACAATTATACAGTTATGTGATTATCTAAACTATTATACGGCTACTTTTTCCGAACGTTATCGCCGGATCGAATTGAATTTTACCACGATCTCGTCATCAAGTAAGTACAACGCAAAATACAGCAATGTGGACTAAAACCGCTCAAAAATGTTTGCTATTAATTAAAATTACGACCCGAACAAAAACTTTCCGACAAATATTCTGATATCATCCGCGGCTCCATCATAATTAATTTTCCGAAGCGGAACTTTGTCATCCGTAGAAAAAGAACCCCAAGAAAAAATTAATAAAAACTCCTAATTTGTCTGTTTGACGTGGGGTAAGAGACCTGAAAGTTCGCGTAGGACCCCGATGATAAATTCGTTTTCTGATCAAAGATACAAGCACGGGCGGTCTGGGAAGTCATCACGCAATCACAATCTTCGAAATGAGGGCGTCGGTATCATCAAAAGAGTCCTCAACTCTATAAATCTCCCTCTTGGCCGCTTCTCTTAAGTTTACTCAATTTGGAACGATTTCTTTATGTTCAAATGCCGAATCGAAATTTCTGCCTGGCTTTACCATGCAAGGGTCTCATTCGAGCCATTGGCGCGCATTGCAAGGATTTATACAGTGTGGAAAAGCAAATGCAATAAATTCATTATATTGGTTACTGTACATATATTTATGGAAAATCTCGAAACAAGTCAGTTTCATATTTTCATTCTTCTTCGTAAAAATGCGACCGCTACCTTCAACCCCCTTAGAAAGACAGTTACAATCCCCAATTATTCGAAAAGGAAGTATGGGCTTGTGATACATCATTTAAAAGGTCGCGTCTTTCTCTATTCAGAACTTTTATCACTTTCATGTTTTATGCATAAATCAAATTAGAAAAAAAAATAAAATCTAGTGATCAGCGAAATTTGGTACAATATTAAAAACTAAAATGTAATACGAAATGTAGCCGAAAAAAATTATGAATGTTAAAGAAGAAGATGTTCAAAGTGTTCACCGCGATCGCCTTGGCAACATCCTAACCTCAAATGAAAATTGTATCCAAAGTTGGAACGACATAATTTTGAAGTATTGCTAAATAATTATCGCCACTCAAATTGCCCTCAATGAAAAAGGGGCCTATGATATGTTTTCGAACATTTCCTGCCCAAAAATTATCCTTTTGAGGGAATAGGTCTCTTGCATGATTTTTTTTATTATTGGAATCGATCATTATATCCATAAGAATACTGAAAAACTTCAACTACCGTCAAAAATATCAATTTTCAACGAGAAAACTATCATTCAAATTTGGTTGCACATAATCCTTGTGTTCCGAAATTGCTGGCACTACTGGCCGCAGTAAGTAATTTCGGAACGCTCTTAAGTAACAGTAAGCATCGCCAGTGAATTTCAGTAATATCTGACGTTTCAATTTACTGCTCAGTACTGTTCAGGAATATCGGAACACGGAAAAAGCCTGTTCAAAAGATCGAAACTTGGTGCCAGTTCGGACGTAACCCGTCATATCTACTCTCACTCTCTTCTCGTGTCCGTTTCACTGTTTGTTCCAGTGTAACACAGCTCCCTATAAGCGGATCGCGTTCAGCATTGGCTGCATCAAGAGCAGATGGTAAATTTTGATTACGTCATCCGTCATAGCAACGATTCAGAAGCGTTTACGTCATTTGAATTTGCTTCTTGTTTTGCCGATTTTCAATACCGAAATATTCAAATTTTATAAATCATGAAAGTGTATGAGTGCATATATGATGATCTGGTATTGAAGTAGATTCAGAAAAATCATCAAAGTGTATGAGAGCATATTATGATGATCTGGTATTGAAGTAGATTCAGAAAAATATAAACATATGGTATTTCGTGTTACATGCAAGAGACCTATTACGTGTGCTGCTCTCTCATCCAGTGAGGATTTTTGGTTGACCAGTAGCGGCAGTTTTGACGATTAGCATGGTCGTTGAGAGAAAAAGTGCACTCATCAGAAAACAAAACGTCTAATTGGGCAATATTGTTATCCATCATTTTTGCGCGTATGTTCTGGGGAACATCGCGTTATCGTTTTGCCCAAATGTGAAATTTAATTCTGTGGTGCCGTCCGGCCGTTTGCCACGATAACTTGAGAACGGAAAGAGCTAGCGACTTGAAATTTTCAGGGTAGGTGGCGCATCCCAATACGACGAACAAGTTTGTCAATGGGTATAATCGGCCCAATGGTTTCCGAGTAATAATTTTGTTTTCAACCAAAATAAATCCGATCGAATTTAAACTTGGTGAATATAGACCTAAGCACGTTTGTGAAATTTTGTGAGAATCGTATCACTAGAAAATTACTAAAAAATTATTAAAAAATCTTTTTGTTGTCACGATAACCTGAGAACGGAAAGAGATAGCGGCTTGAAAATTTCAGGTTAGGTTGTGCATCTGAATACGACATTTGGGTTTGAGCATAATCGGCCAAACGGTTTTAGAGTTATAGCCATCTGAAATTTTCTGAAATTTGGTTGTTTTTTGTTCCTCATTAACTCGAAGAATACAACACCGATTGAATTCAAACATGGTTATTAGTTGTATAATGCCAACGCGAAGGGCGTAGCCAGGAGGGGGGTGGGGGGTTCACCCCCCCCCCCCGAAATGTTATTTTTCTCTTAAAAAAAATTTTTTTGCGGAAAGAAAGTGACCCTTACGACCCCAAACCCCCCCGAAATCAATTCCTATTTCAAGACCCCCCCCCCCCGAAATTAATTCCAACTAGAAAATTTCGAAAAAATTATTGAAAATAATTGAAAAAAAAATCTATATATCATATACTATTCGTCCGCAATGGCTGAAATTTTGGAAGAGCCTTCAGAACCTAACTCTACTGCAGAGTTCCAAGTTTGAACACGATCGGATCCATATTGTTGGAGAACCGAGCAGCCTTTAGTGAGTTCGGTAGCTGGATGTGAAGCGTCGTATGATATGTTGTCTATGGTCGTATTTTTGCGAGAACCTTCAAAAATATGAATGTCATGATGACATATTTTTGCGCGTATGTACTTGCGAAAATCGTGTTATTTCATCACAAATTTATGGGAGATGATAGCCCTACATTAGCGGTCAGACCTGGTTTTGAAAGATATCCTCCTTAGGAGGAGGCAACTAAATATTGAAGGGATTTCTATGAACAAGAGTGAATATCTTTGAGAAATATAGAGGAGGCGATTCTTCTTCAAGAGAGCCATGTGCCTTCAGAGGAGTATATTTGTGAGAGGGGACTTTTGAAAGGTTATGTATTATTTTTAATATGATATCGCTGAAATTTTGCCGAAGGCTTCCAAACTTAACTTTTAATTAACCACACTTTCTGATCTTGTAAGGTGAGAGGCTCATTTGTGGATATTAAATCTCGTGATGGGTAGAGAGGAATTTTAGGCCAGTTTTTGTATCACTAATGAGAATATATCTTTGTTTCACCTCATCACCTTTAGATCTATCAGTGGACATTTATTGGTTAAGAATAAGTAATTGAATATTACTGGAATTCAATTGAATTTCTTTCAATATGTTAGTAACTAAACTTATAATTTTCTTTACTTTGATTATTTAAATATGACTTTAATTCCAGTAATATTTTTCAAGAATAATTATGTATTCTTCTCCTAAAGAAGAATTGAAGGTAGACAATAATGTGTTAATTTTTTCATCATTGCTTTCTATCCTGACTTCACGAAAAAAAAATTGGTTCAAGCACTGACGTGAAGTCAGGAGCTTTTGCGCGTATGTTCTATTGTCCATTCTCCTGTATTGGACACTTTTAATCGAATTTACCATGGTGAATTCTATTGTCTGTTCTCCTGTATTGGACACTCTTAATCGAATTTACCATGGTGAATTTGATTAAGGCTGTCCAATACAGGAGAATAGACAATAGAATTCACCATGGTAAATTTGATTAAAAGTGTCCAATACAGGAGAATGGACAATAGAACATACGCGCAAAAGCTCCTGACTTCACGTCAGTGCTTGAACCAATTTTATCACAAAAATTAGCTTTCCTATCAAAATCGTCTTCCAAGAACTCCTGGGTAGATATCACTTCATATATAAAATTATACCTATCGTTTTGTTTTCTGATGAGTGCACTCTTATATCATGGCCGCTTTTTTACTGAGGCAATTTAAATAGGGATACATTTCATTTTCTTTTAATATGTTTAGAATGGATATATCGCTGACATCGAATGTTGTGGAGGTATGACTACTCGATTAATGTGGATTTTCTTCAAAGTAAAGCATCACACCTAATTTCACATCCACACACAGTGTATTAGCAGCTGCTTTTTTTGATCTGCCTTACATTCCCAAACTCGCGAATCCGCTTCTCTATTTTACTTACCTATTATCCCTTGGGTTATAGGCGGCAAACTCGGAAATTTCTCATGAAACAAGTGACTTACTTCTTTTCGTGTTATCTCCGTAACCAATCATTTGTAAAATTCTTATTTTCTGCATTTCCGTCAATAGAACCATTACTCAAAATTGAAGTTAATGAAACACAAACACAAATTAGACAATTTATAAACTACAACTTATCCGCACAGAAACAATTTGCGAAGGTATCTGAAGAAACTAACAATGCCACAGAAAGTATTTCACGTAGTTTTCATGGTACCATCTGGAAAAAACAATGTTATGGTTCTTTTTCATTTTCTTCCTATCACATCTTGAAGGCACATAAGTTTAGTATTATTGTAATAAAATTTGAGAATAATACTGAATTTCGGTAAACACATAATTTAATTTTTTTCCATTTTGAGTTTTGTAATAGAAATGAAAGTGTTAACATTTCTGAATAGAGAATAACGCGAACCAGTCTTTCGAAGGGGGCTGACGGTAGGGTTCGCATTTTTACGAAGAAGAATGACAATTTAAGATTTGAAATTGATATGTTTCGGGATTTTCTATAAATATGTACAGTAACTAAGATAATGAAATTAATCCATTTGGCTTTTCCACACTGTATGTATCCTTTGATTCTGTTTGGTTTACTGCTTTTGCCCATTTACACGCGCTTGAGTTCACTCGAGTGTTATTTTTAATTTTTGATTGCATTTGGATGTTCACTATAGTTGTCGATTGTATTATTATAAAAGAGGTGATCCCCTTTTTAAAAATGTTTTAAAAATTTTTAAAAAATTAAAAATAAAGGAAATTTATTTTCAATCCAGTTTAGTGAATAACGGATTCACGAATTCGAGTACTAACTTTCGCATCAAATTTCAACTCTCTAATTTTTTGTAGCAAGTTATCGTGTTTACGGAATGACGAATTCGAATTCTACTACGGATTCATCAGTAAGTCAGATGGAGTCGTTTGAAACAATTATCTGAACTAAATTCGAAAATTAGAGGAGACATTTGGGCTAACTAATAGCAAAAAGGTACGAGCACACAAAATGGTACAATATTCAATGAGCTTATTAGGACATTGTTCCCGAGGTTTACGAGACGAGCCGAAAGTGAATAGCGTAAATCACCACGACGATTAATTCTCACTTAAGTAACCCAGATTTTTTTATTCGAATAGACCCCGACATGACATTTCAAATATAAATAATTTAATTTATTTCGTGATCATGTTGATGTTCTTCTACATAATGATTTTTCATTGGGCAATGATAGATGCTATTATACTTGAGTGAACATACTTATAAAGTGCATATTATAATAATAATCTTTATTCATCCTGTCAGACATTTCTACAATGTATAGGATATGTCAGCAAATGTAGGGAGAATAGTAACAGAAAAATAAAAAACATGGCACTGACGTGAAGTCAGGAGCTTTTGCGCGTATGTTCTATTGTCCATTCTCCGCGGTATTGGACACTCTTAATCGAATTTACTATCGTGAATTCTACTGTCCGTTCTCCTGTATTGGAATTCAACAATATTCAACTATAGAACATACGCTCAAAAGTTCCTGACTTTTTGCAATGCTTGAACCAATTTTTTTTTCGTAAGTTTTAACTTTCTAGGGATACAAAATTTTAAACACGTCTTTATGTCGATATTCAACAACTAGTTACCAAGCTTCAATTCGATCGAGTCTATATTTTTTGAGTTATCGAGGAAATAGTATTCCAGGTGGGTACAACTCCGAAACCATTGGGCCGGTTATGCCAAAAATCGAACTCGACCTCCAATTCGGATGCGCAACCTACCCTAAAAATTACAAGTCCCTATCTCCTTTCGTTCAAAAGTTATCGAGACAACGGTCACTCATCCAGCTATACTGAACTCACACAAGGCTGCTCGGATCTCCAACAGTACAGATCCGATCGTGTTGAAACTAGGATGTATAGTTAGGTTTTGAAGGGTCTCGCAAAATTTCAAGAATGTCCGACGAATAGTTTCTGATATATAGAATTATTTCAATGATTTTTTTAAAATTTTCTAGTGATACGATCCTCACAAAATTTCGCAAGAATTTTCGCGTTGGCATTCTACAATTAATCCCCATGTCTGAATTGGATCGGTTTTTCATTTTTAGATTTATTTAGGAAATAACAACTAAATTGCAGATAGGTCCAAAACCGTTCGGTCGATTATGCCTATAAACAAACTCAAATGTCTCAGGTTAACGTGACATAAATAATATTCTATGATATTTTTTTTTAAATTTACTAGTGCTACAATCCTCACAAAATTCCACACACGTCTTCATGTCGATATTCTACAACTAGATACCAAGTTTCAACTTGATCGGGTCTGTATTATATGAGTTATCGAAAAAATAATATTCCAGATGGTTATATAACTCCATAACCGTTGGTCCGATTATGCCCCACAACGAACTTAACTCTCCCATTCGGATGCGCAATCAAGCCTGAAAATTTCACCTCCCTGCCCCTTTTCGTTCGAAAGTTATTGTGGCAATGGTCACCCATCCAGCTACTGAACTTATGCAAGGCTGCTCGGACCTTCAAAAATATACATCCAATCGTTTTCAGACTTGGAACTTGGCAGTAGAGTTAGGTTTTGAAGGCTTCCGCAAAATTTCAGTGATGTCGGGAGAATAGTTTCTGATATACCTATAGAACTTTTTTCACTGATTTTCAATCATTTTTTTTTAATTCTCGCGAAATTTTGCTAGAATTTTTGAGCCGTCATTTTACAACTGATAACCAAGTTTGAATTGGATCATTTCTGTATTTTACGAATTATGGAGGAAATACAGACCAAATATTTCAGATGGGTATAACTCCAAAACCGTGTGGCCGATTATGCCTATTAACGAACTAAGATGCCCCATTCGGACGCCCAACATATACCCTAAAAATTGAAAGTTGTTTGTTATCTCTCCATTCTGAGGTTATCGTGAGATAAATAATAGTTTTTAATAATTTTTTTTTATTTTTAGTGATTCTCACCAAATTTCACGAACGTCTTCATGTCAGTAGTCTACAACTACCTACCAAGTATAAATTCGATCGGATTTGTATTGGTAGAAAACAAAATTATCACTCGGAAACCATTGGGCCCATTATGCCCATTAACAAACTTGTCCGTCGTATTGGGTTGCGCCACCTACCCTGAAAATTTCAAGTCGCTTTCGCTTTCCGTTCTCAAGTTATCGAGGCAACGGCCGGCCAGACAGAATCAAATTTGACCTCGAATTCTTCATCAGTGAGTTGAACCTAGTCGTTTGAGACCATTCATGGCAAAAAATTCGAAAATTACAGATGGGAAAAATGATAACGCGATGTTCCCCAGAACATACGCACAAAAATGGAGTAAGATAGTACCAAGCAATAGTTTCGGTTATTTCCATTGAATTACTCTCCTAGTCACATAAAAATGGAAGACATTTTCAGTGTTCTCGTACGAGGTGAACTAAAATTAACAAAGATAGAAGATGTCCAGAATATAGAGGAAGTTAATGAAACAATAATGTACCATCTGTGAAATTTACAGCGATTTATTTGGAACATCACACGATAAGGTTTATGTGATTCAAAAATTCATAATGGCTACAAAGTGGAATGATCTTCGAGTAATTAAGTCCCCCATCAGCCACATGGCCAAACCAACAACCAAAAATCTCGTATATTTTCTATCCGATCAGACATTTTTTTTCAATTCAAATTGGTTCCGCCCCTGACACATTTATTATCCCCGGGATCCAGATGAGTGGTGAGGTGGGTCTTATGGATTTCGGAATAATTTTCATGACAAAATGTGATAGATTGATGATCGAATTAAGATTTTATAATTTATATCTCATATAATGTTTATACTGTCATGATTGATAGCGCCGCTTATCTCGCAATTAGAACCAAATTGTTTTTGTTTCAACGTATATGGGATATCGTTCTGCTCACATGCAGGTAGAAATCTCATTCCAAGAATGTAATTTTTGAAAAATCTGACGCTCGAGGAGCAATTACTGAAAATTATGCCGTTTACGTTGATTGGAGTCCGAAATTTTCGATCACGAATGAATCGAATTCATTAATCAATCTCGGCGTAGTTGTGGCTATAAAACACGCTATGTTAATCACAAAATATTTGATCGTATTGGAATGTTATGGGTCATCTTCAAACTACAAAGAATTTCAAAAAGATCCAATATTATTTAAATTATACATTGATGCGAAAGACTTTAAGGGATGGTTCTTCAGCAAAAATTATTGTTGTTCTTCCATATGATTTGCCTTTCAAATCAGAAGAATAAAATTTGGCATCACTAAGGCTAATTCAATATCATTTTTTGACAGTTATTGTAATTCCGAAAAGTGATATCTCGCTGAGAAAATCAATCTTTACAATATTATCCATCACAACATTTTTATACTAAAACATATTATGCAAAAAAATAAAAAATTGATTTGAACAGAAAACAAGTTGCAAACGCACTGTCGCCAGGAGATTTGGCGCGCTATTCAAATTTAACCAGATCGGTCACCCATCCAGGCACTGAACTCGCCCAAAGCTGCTTAATTAGGTCGAAAATGAACAGGGGTTTGTTTGTGGCAGCGTAAGGACACATATCTTGTAATCATACAATTGTGCGATGAGATGAAATAACACCTGTATAGCAGTGGTTTATTTTCAATAGTTTATTCCAAAAATTATTCACACAATGACACAAATCAGTCCAATCGTACGGTTGTGCCTTGAGGAACGTCTAGCAGTAGAATTTTTTTTCAATATCTAATATAAGCAAAAATACTCACGTTTCAAGTAATTCTATGAAAATATCGACTTAATTCCGCCCATAACCCTTTTCTCAAAATTATCATTTGGAATTTAGATAGAATTGGAAAAAAATAAAAAAGGTAAAATAATTTCGACGAGGGGAATTGATCCCGGTACCTACGTGCTAAGGAGACGGATCTCTACCAAAAAGCTGTACGGTCAGTAGAGAATTATGGTGAAATCCGGAAGTTGAATGAATGTTTTACTGACCTTTGATACCTTGTTTTGAAATTTCTAATTTCTCAATAATATCATCATGTTACTTATTTTTCGATCAAGTTTAAATCGAGAACTTGTCTGTAAAATGAGGTTCATATCTAATTCTATCTAGATATTGAACGAATGTTATTAATGACGTATCGACTGATCAAATTTGACTTCGACTGACCTATGCACATGACTCATTAAATTCTCTACGGTCACGTCAAAAATCAAAAACTGTAGACAACTTCGTTCGTCCGGTGTGAAACAATGGACCAGTACATCTCAATCGTTGTAATATTCCGATATTTCGGCAATATCTTCACCAATATAGATCCGATCGAGTTCAAATCTAGAAGTTACCGTAAAATAAGGTTTTGAAAGCTCTCGCAGAATTACATCAATATCTGACGGATAGTTTCTGAGATACAACTTTTTTCAAATTTTCCAGTCATGCTAACCACACAAAACTTTGCATAAGTCTTCGTGTCGGTATTTTTCAACTCACTACCGCGCTTTAATTTCCGATGGCTATAACTGTGAAACCAGTCGGTGAATTTTGCCCATTAAAGAACTCAGCCAGCGTATTTGGACTCCAAACCTACTCTGGAGATTTCAGCTGTCTCTCATTACGTTCAGGACGGATGGATGGCCGGACAGAATCAAGTTTGACCTCGGATTCTTCAACAGTGGGTCGGAACTCACTCGTTCGAGACCATTCACGGCCAAATGTTCGCAAATACAGACAATTCAAACTCTGTTTGCCGGACGGATGGCCGACCGGACAGAATCGATTTTGACCACGGATTCTTGATCAGTGAGTCGAACCAAATTGCTTATAACCATTTTCAGCAAAAAATTCGAAAATTACAGATATTTGGGCAAATTGATAAACAACTCTGTTCCGAGGAAAAAGAGCGCCAAAAATGTAGTATTTTGTATGTTATAGATATTTTTCAGAGTTTGGGAAAGAAAACCTAGAAAGGAACCATTCAGTAATGAATACACCTTCCAAAGTACCCTTCAATGATTATCTTTTATACAGAACAATTAGTAGGCGGTCAGCTAACGCTAATTAAATGGCAGTTTTTTCAATTCCGTAATTTCATCATAATGGTGTGGAAAAATCAAATACTAATATATTTTGCATCAGAACTTTTTGATGCTTCAATATTGTTAAAATAAAAAAATTGATAGTATGATTTAGTAGGTTTCCCCAATTTCATTGGCAATAGAATTGGAGGGGAAGGGAAAATTATATGGAAGGCCTCCCTTAATTTTCTTCGAATGATCACCTCCTTTAATGTTTTACGTATATACTGTATAATTTATAATTCATTAATTCATAACTAAGGGGGCGTCCATTAATCACGTGATGTTTTTTTTTATCATTTTTTGACCCCCCCTCCCCCTTGGTGATATTTCGTGAGGTTCAAGACTACACCCCCCCCCCCACCCCTATATCACGTGTATTTATTTAATACCAACAAAGAATTTCCATTTCCTTAAAAAATATATATAAATATAGGCTACAGGTATGAGTATTATCTATTTTTATTATACCAAATAATATACTGGTGTGAGTATGATCAATTTTTATTATAACAAATAAAAAAAAACAATGATAATATAAAAAACCTGTTTTGCCTGGCAACGGGGAATCTGCGTCACACTGCAAGCCGCTTAAATCGAGTTTGTACGTGTTAACGTGTTTGAAGAAAAAAAAAATACACGTGATATTATACTTAACCCCCCCTCCCCCTTCGTGATATTTCGTGATATTTTCATGGACCCCCCCTCCCCTTTAGAGCATCGCGTGATTAATGGACGGCCCCTAAACTTACGCGCATGTTCTGGGGAACATCGCGTTATCATTTTGCACAAATGTCTGTAATGTTCGAATTTTATGCCGAAAATGGTTAGACACACTGAGGAAGAATTCGAGGTCAAATTTGATTCTATCCGGCCGGCTATTGCCACGATAACTTGATAACGGATGAACATAACAACTTGAAAATTTCAGGGTAAGTGCAGACGCGTCCAAATACGACGGACAAGTTCTTTAATGGGCATAATCGGCCCAACGTTTTCCGAGTTATAATTTTGTCAACCAATATAGATCCGATAGAACTGAAACTTGGGAGCTGGTTGTAGAATAATTACACAAAGCCGTTTTGGAAATTTTTTGAGAATCGTATAACTAGAATATTGAAAAAAAAAAATTGGTTCAAGCCCTGTGGACAGGAGCTATTGGGCGCATGTTCATCTTCCTTGTGGCCCGTACTGACCAGTAAAGAAAAAAAGCAGTATCATGTTGAATACCTTAATATTATTCTGGAACACAAATTTTCCATTACAATAATCTTCATCTAGCTTCTATTTAGTATCAATTCCTGTAGAACGTGATCATAATAAGTGTTTTCCATATAATAAAATGTGTTTGAACTTGGTATGTAGGAAATCTGACATCAATTATTGGAATTAATTGATTTGACAAACAGCCGTCAAATGAGGTAAATAGATTTTTGTGACGATTTTCTGTGACCATAGAACGTCAAAACACGCTGGAATGTGAATTTTAAGCAATATCTTCTGGAATTGAGATCGTATCGAACTGAAATTTTGCACACTCGTGTAGAATGCTTGATTTAACGTCGGTACAAATTTTTTTATTAAAAAATTTTCCAACTGCCCGATCCCAACAATACTTAGATAATATTATATCCATAAATTAAGCATTTCATTATTGCATTTCTTGAAATAGGTACCTTTTCAAGTCGATCAACATCGTCCTTCTTTCGACGTCTAAACTATGACTTGATTCTTTATGTTTATGTCTTTGAATTTGTTTTCGGTGGAATTCAAAGAGTTCATAGAATAATCGATGAAAATACTGAGAGAGACCCAGGAAATTTGACACATTTTGTCTTATATCTCCAGAAATTGAAATCGTATAGAGCCAAAATTTTGCACAATGTTGCAAAATACTACAATTGACGTTAGTACAAGTTTTTGTTGCAATCTGATGAATAGTTCACGAAAAAAAAATTTTTTTTTCGAAAAAATTAAAAGAAATATTTTTTTAAAAATTACCAACATTTCGATCATAACAGAATTTTGCCAAAAGTTGCGCGCTTATATCCTCGAACCGACTACCAAGTTTCGATTCAACATCTTCTTTAGTTCCTGAAATATCAGGGAAATAACCTCAAAATTTGAAATGTCTATAACTTCTAAACCGTCCGGCTGATTTTGCCCGTTAACGAACTTAACCGTCGCATTTTGATCAGAAACCTACCCTGAAAGTTTGAAGTCGATAGGACCTTCGGTGCTCCTGTTATCGTGCCTACGGCCGGCCGGCCGGCCGGACGGCACCCTAAAATCTGACACCGGATTCGTGATCAGGGAGTCCGAATTAGTCTATTAGCCAATTTTCAGCTCGAAATTCGAAAATTACAGACATTTGGACGAAATGATAGGACGATGTTCCCCTAGAACATGCGCCCAATTATTAAAAAATATAATAATAGCCTTAAACGGAAAGAGATAGAGATAGCAATTTGCAATTTTTAGGGTAGGTTGTGCATCTGAATGCGACGTTTGAATTTGTTAATAGGCATAATCAGCCAAACGGTTTTGGCGTTATACCCATCTAAAATTTGGTTGTTATATCCTCAATCCAAAAAATACTAATCCGAACCAATTCAAACATGATAATTAGTTGTAGAATGCTGACGCAAAAATTCTTGCAGAAAGGAATGAGGATCGTATCACTAAATAATCTTCCATCGTTGGAATATTTCGGTAATATCTTAACCAATATAGATTCGACTGAGTTCAAATCTAGAACTCTACTATAAAATAAGGTTTTGAAGAATTTTGTAGAATTTCAACGATATCTGACGGATAGTTTCTGAGATACAGAATATTTTTAAATATTTTTTTTTGCAGTCATGCAATTTCGCTAATAGCCGTGCTTTGATTCGATCAGATTGGTATTTTTCGAGTTATTTGCGATACAAATTTCTAATGGCTATAACTCTGAAACCACTCAGTGAATTTTGCTCATTAACGAACTTAGCCGGTGCATTTGGACTCCAAACCTACCCTGAAAATTTCTAACTCATTGCGTTCGAGCGTAATCGTGCTATCGGCCGGCCGGCCTGACAGAATCAATTGTGACCTAGAATTCTTGATCAGTGGGTGGAGACTAATAGTTTAAGAACACTATCGGCCAAATATTCAAAAACTACAGACATTTGGAAGAATTGATTGGCACTCGGTTCATAGAACAGCGCCGCGCCAAAGAGTAAAATATACAGATTATATTTCGAATAACACACTGTGTTTTTGGCGCTCTAGTTCCTCGGAACTGAGTGCTTATCAATTTGCCCAAATGTCTGTAGATTTGGAATATTTCGATGAAAATGGTCTTGAACGATTTGGTTCGACTCACTGATCAAGAATCCGTGGTCGGAATTCATTCTGTCCGGCCGGTCCGGCCGGCCGGCCGGCCGTCCGTAAGCACGATAACTCTCGAACGGAATGAGATAGAGAGTTGAAATTTTCAGAGTAGGTTTGGGGGATGAATATCTCGGCTAAGTTCGTTATTGGGCAAAATCGGACGGATGGCTTCGGAGTAACAAAAAAAAAATTTTTTTTTACGAAACAAATTCCAAATCAATTTTTTTTTAATAAGCAGTTTTATCATAAGAATCCATTCATATCATTTTCAACTCTAACAAGTTAATACTTTCGGAGATATGATTTTTTTAAATTTCAATGTAAATCGTATTTCACAGATTGATATAATTATTATTCTATGTATGAATTCTCATAATGTCAACTTGACAGAAGGGAATATTGTAACTTCAAAAATATTGGGGTTGAAATACTCGTATTTTAGCGATGCAACGGGGACCTCACCCGAAAATGTTTGAAAATATTACGTAAATATTGAAAGCATAATTCTGTAGTTTGGTGAACGTAGATCAGGAAATTTTTGATCGATTACAAGGTAATTTATTATTACTTCTCTAATAAACTATTATTTGAATTAAATTTCCTTTATGATGCAGTGATATCATATGAATACATTGATATAATTCCCAACTCTGAGAAACCAATACCAGATATAATTTGTCTGTTTGAACTAGAGCGCCAGAAAGCTCCTGTCCACAGGGCTTGAACCCATTTTTTCTGGAGAAATCATTCGGTACATTCAATTTACAATTTTTCCTTTTCCTCACTTGGTAAATTCCAAGGCCAATACACACGGATTATTCCTCAATTTTTATTGACAAATAATATTCATGAATATATCACTCATCCTCGAACGTTATAATCACGCAGGTCTCAATGTTTTCAAACCTGTAATTTAACGAGAATACTTGGTGGGTCCTCAGTCCTGCTGTAAATATAATTACGATATTGGCGTATCCAATATCCGCAATGATTGAATGTAGATGCTATCAGGCGAGCGTTGAAAGAAGGTTAACACGTATCAGTCAAAGGTCAATTGTGTTGTTTTCAAATTTTTTCACGACCTCAGCTCCATCCATCAGTCATGCCATCTCGCTGATTAAACTGTAAGACAATTATATTTTCCCCAGCGAATCTTAATAGGTAAAACTGCATCAATCTTTCTCGTCTTTCGTTGTCTTAATGTTATGCAGATTTGCAATTTAAAATTTAATTTCTGTTGCAGGTAAGGAACGGGACGTTTCGTCCGACACCGAACCGTCCACTGCTTTCTTTGGAACTTTGGTATTTTGCCAGGACTGAATTCGCTCTTCTTGAGATACTTTGAAGGTGCTCTCTCAAAGAGAAGCGCGATGAAGCTAAGTGACAGCGATGTTCAGCATGGTACATCTTCCTTCTAGTCTAGTCAATAAGTGCTTTTTAGGTCACAAATTTTGCGAATTCTACGAAAATTATGATTTAGGTGTCATTCGACCCGAAATGGCATGTAGATAGTTATTGAGAAACTGCTCGCAAAAAATGCAATAGTTATAAACAATTAAGTGAAATAAAACTATCTGAGATAATTCAAATTTGAAAGAAGATTCAAATAGGAGAAGGAATTTCCTAAAAAAAAGTCCAAACTGCCGGAACTGTAGGACCAATATTTATAATTTTCCTAGAGGTTTGAAAATACGCCCGGCTTGCGCAAGTCTCGCCCCTTTGATACCTTTGATGAATAAATATTATTTAAACTTGTTGAGTTTCAAAATAAAAAGTTAAAAAAAAGGCGTCTGCAGGATAGATCAGTGAACAATAATCCGTCGTTTAAAAATGTTTATCGCGATTTTTCAATTAGTGATCCATTAGATAATTAACAATTTTTGGTTGCTCGAACATTATATCATTGTAAGAACGATAATTGTTAAACTATTAATCTCAGATTTTTTTTCCATTCATGGAGCTGTATTTCAGAGGTCTTAGAATAGATTCCTATTGGAAAATTTCAAAAATTGTAAATTTTCGTTTTGTTATGAACAATTTACTGAAGTGAAAAATTTAAAGCTTCAATTTATAATATAACTATTAATCCGTTTTCTTATGATCAGAAACTACTAAAAAATGATTTTTAATAATAATTATCTCTCATTGTTTAAAAAATTGTTAGAAGCCAATGCGTTGTTTATGAGATAATTTGCAATTTTCTTTTGAAAACATAATTGAAGCCTTATAATTTTTCACGTAAGTAAATTGTTAATAACACAACGAAAATCCACAAATTTTTAAAATTTTTCAACGGGAATCAATTCCAAGGCCTCTGAAAAATAGCTCCACGAAAGGAAACAATTCTCAGATTAATAGTTTAGCAATTATCACACTTGCAATGTTAATGTTCGTGCTACAAAAAATTGTTAATTAACTAATGGAAAACTAATTGAAAAGTCGCGATAAACATTTTTGGATCACAGATTATTGTTCATTGATCTATCCAGCAGGCGTCTGAATTACCTCTATTTTTTATTTGCATATTTAATAAGTTTAAATAATATTTATTCATGAAAGATCCGAAGGGGGTGAGGCTTACGCAAGCCGGAGTACCTACCTGTTTTAGGGAGTATTTTCAACCTACTGGGAAAATTATAAATATAGGTCCTTGTAACGAGAGTTGGGATTTTTTTTTCATGAAATTTCCTCCTCTTATTTAATCTTTTTTCAATTTTGAATTATCTCAGATTGTTTTTGGGATATTGGCGGAAAACCAAATCCCCTTCGTTTGTTTCACTTAATTGTTTATAACTATTACAATGTTTACGAGCGGGCTTCGCATTTTCTCAATAACTATCTGCATGCCATTCTGAGTCGAATGACACCTCAATCATAATTTTCGGAGAATACGCAAAAATTTTGACCTAAAAAGGACTTCTTGACTAGTATAGACTATTCGACCCCTCTATTTTCCCATTTAGGCCAGTAGGCCTTTAAACTTTAAATCGGAACTAATTGCTACAAAAGGTTTTATTGTTTTAATGGCTTCATTTCACTATTTTAGATTTTATCCCCCAGCGGAGTTGTGCTGAAGTGGTAAAGGTATTTTTGCGGTTTTACGATTATATCACGTAATGGGCTCACAATATCGAAAATATGTACATTATACAAGTTTGAGAACATTATATTCGGCATGGAATGAAACTAAAATCACATTTACCGGACCCACTGGTTCCTATAACACTGCACATCAAAGTGAGACCAGTATTCCATATTTAGGAAACATTGCCGTTTTAACTGGTTTTAGGTAATATCATGTAAACTAACCCACCTATCAATGAAGAGGTTTTTACAAAAGTTAAAGAAGAATAAATTCTGAGCTGGATGACCAAATGTGATTTTTTTTACCACCCGTTTCATTACTGTTATGTTTCGGAAGGAATAAAGGACCTGGAACCTACGGTTTCCGGAAATGGAGAATCCAGAAAATTAAAAAAAAAGGATTTTTATTATAAAAACGACTCAAAAATTGAATTAACATTATGAGATAGTGGAACATAAGTAAAAAGGCTGAGAAAAACAGTTTTTTTTTCTAATTGAAATAAAACTTTTTTTTATTTTCAGGGAGCTTTTCTGCTCCGAATATAAACATCGAAAAAAAAACTTTGACATTTTTGTTCAAACATTGTTCAAGTTCAAATTTCTTGAGTTTGTTTTATCATGTATTTCAAATCATTGAAATTTGTAATTATAATCCATTTATAGTTATTAAAAACTTCCAAATACATATTAATATTCAACTAATACTTATGATAAATACCATAAAAATTTGGGGTAAAAGAGATATGGTTTCGAGATATCAAATTGATTATTTATACAAACAAAAAGTGGGAAAGCACTGTGGACAGAGCGGACATCCATCCAGGTATTGAAAACGTCCAAAGCTGCTTAGCTCCAGAAATAAAATAATTCTCCAATATTTCCAAGAATATAAATCTGACTCTAGAAACAAACGTCAAAAAAAAAACTGTTCGTCTTTTTGGCCGCGAATGGTCTCAAAGTAATGGTCACGACCCAAGTACATACATTCACTGTTGGTTCGAAAATGCACAAACACAAATACAAATTCAAAAAATTGATGGGCATTTCTTTGTCAATATGGATTCCTTCATCAAAAAACAGCGAGGTTCCTCCAAAGTACCTGAAATTCATTTGAAAAATTGGTGCAAGCACTGACCTGAAGTCAGGAGCTTTTGCAGAGAATGGACAGGAGAATGGACAATATAATTCACCATGGTATATTCGATTAAGAGTGTTCAAAACAGGAGAATGGACAATAGAACATACGCGCAAATGCTCCTGACTTCACGTCAGTGCTTGAAGCAATTTTTTTCAAGTTATCAAGGATATAATATTCCAGGTGGGTATAACTCCGAAACCATTAGACCGATTATGCTCAAAAACGTTCTTAACCCGCACATTCGGATGCGCAACCTTCCCTGAAAATTGCAAATCCCTATCCCTCTCGTTCGAAAGTTATCGAGGTAACGGTCACACAGCTACTGAACACACACAAGGCTGCATCTCCAACACTATAGATCCGATCATGTTCAAACTTGGAACTTGGTAGTAGAGTTAGTTTCTGAAATCTGAGAATGTCGCAAAATTAGCAATATCGGACGAATAGTTTCTGATATATAGAATTTGTTTCAAGGATTTTCAATGATATTTTAAAAATTTTCTAGAAATAAGATTCTCACGAAATTCAAGGATTTTCGCGTTGGCTTTCCGCAAATAATGATAATGTTTGAATTGAATCGGTTTTGTATTTTTCGAGTTACTGAGGAAATAACAACCAAATTGCAGATGGCTATAACTCCACAACCGTTTGACCGATTACGCTTATAAACAAACTCAAATGTTGCATTCAGATGCACAATCTGACCTGAAAATTTCAAATCGCTATCTGTTTCCGTGACATACAAAATACTTTTCAATAGGTAATTTTTTTTTTATTTTCTAGTTATAATATGCTCACAAACAAACCTGAGCGACCTCAACCAACCAACACCATGGGTGAAATTGCGATGTCCAAAATAATTTGTCAGAATTTTGTATAAAATCATAAACCAGGATACTGGATTTAACTTTATTATTATTCCGAAGCCCTATTCCCAATCTAGGCACCAAATCTGTTCTCCGCCGAATTGTCGTGACTCCAACCATCGCATAAGGTCACGCCGTGGCAAGTTCAGATCCCCTCATGTCAGATACATATCTAAATTGTGGCATAATTGTCAAGCGGTGGTTAAAAGAGCTTGAAATTGTCCCTCGGTGCTATTTACATAGAGAGCACGCGAGTCCCCTTTTCCGCATTGCTTAATTAACCATGAGATGATCTTTTCCCTCTGAATCTCTGGGGAGTCGTCATAACCGGAGCTATTAGCATCTGGATTGATGGAAGATCTATGAATCGAGAGGAGTGTTTTCTATTCAATTACGTGAATAATATGAAAATGAATGGGTAGAACGCAATCGGACTCTTGGCTCTGATTGTGTCTGTTCGCAGATGTGATGTCATAATGCATTATGATAAAGGGTGCGGCGATGTACAAATTCTTCATCTAAGTAGATGTAGAATTTTGTTAGAAATGTTTCAATATTCCAAATTTTTTATGTGGAAGTGAAGGTACTGATACTGATAGATGTCTGAACCAATGATGTATTGATATTAATCTCAATTTATTGCGTTCTAGTTATAATAAATGTATGATATTAATTTTGCAACAAACCAATCTTCAATTTTAAGTTTCCTTCCTTCAATTAATTTCAATGAACTCTATGAAGAATGACATTTTACATGCTAGTTTTTAACTGAAAAAAATGGGTTCAAGCCCTGTGGACAGGAGCTTTCTGGCGCTCTAGTTCAAACAGACAAATTATATCTGGTATTGATGGTTTCTCAGAGTTGGGAATTATATCAATGTATTCATATGATAGAACTGCAACATACAGGAAATTCAATTCAAATAATAGTTTATTTATCAAGATTAAATGAGCAATCATGAGAATGAGAACTGCACCACATTTTAAAATTTTTTTTTTGACACTTTGCGGTAATCTGGTCAATACAAAACTTCACATGCATATAAAGGTCATGATTCTACAATTTGGCGCTAAATTTCAGATAGATCGAGTGATCGGTTTCGGAAATATTATAAAAAATATTTTTACTAAAATCGCCCATAACTCCGAAACCCCTTGATGGTTTTTGCCCATTAACGAACTTGTCCGAGATATTTACGCTCCAAAACCACCTTGCAATTTTCAATCCGCTAACTCCTTTCGTTCGAGAGTTATCGTGCCTACGGCCGGTCGGCCGGCCGGACAGAATCGATTTCGCACTCGGATTCTTGATCAGTGAGTCGAACCAAATCATTTGAGACCATTTTCAGCCAAAAATTCCAAAATTACAGACACTTGGGCAAATTGATAAGCACTCTGTTCCGAGGATCTAGAGCGCCAAAAAAACAAGTTTCGTATGACAATTGCCCAAAACAGGTTTAAAGTACCTACAAATAGTAGGTATTCCATAAAACATGTATAAAAGAAGATATTATTACTTATCTTATATTACCTTGTAATCGATCAAAAATTTCCTGATCTACGTTCACAAAATTATCTCCTCTCTCGAACTACAGAATTATGCTTTCAATATTTACGTAATATTTTCAAACATTTTCGGGTGAGGTCCCCGTTGCATCGCTAAAATACGAGTATTTCAACCCCAATATTCTTGAAGTTACAATATTCCCTTCTGTCAAGTTGACTTTATGACAATTCATACATAGAATATACATAGAATAATTATATCAATCTGTGAAATACGATTTACATTGAAAATTTGAAAAATCATATCTCCGAAAGTATTAGCTTGTTAGAGTTAAAAATAATATGAATGGATTCTTATGATAAAACTGCTTATTAAAAAAAATTTAATTTGGAATTTGTTTCGTAAAAAAAAAATTTTTTTTTTATTACTCCGAAACCTTCTGTCCGATTTTGCCCAGTAACGAACTCAGCTGAGATATTCATCCCCCAAACCTACTCTGAAAATTTCAACTCTCTAGCTCATTCTGTTCGAGAGTTATCGTGCCTACGGCCGGCCGGACCGGCCGGACAGAATGAATTTCGACCACGGATTCTTGATCAGTGAGTCGAACCAAATCGTTTAACACCATTTTCATCGAAATATTCGAAAATTACAGACATTTGGGCAAATTGATAAGCACTCAGTTCCGAGGAACTAGAGCGCCAAAAATCGACAATTTTTGAAGGCAAGTACTTCTCGGCCGCAAAATAACTTTTTGTTCCGCAAACAGTTTTCGTCTGCTGTGGTCACTATGGATACGGCATGATACGGTTCAATACAAACATAAATGTATGTGAGAATAACTCTCATTTGCTTTTGTGAAATTATTTAAGAAGTCCGGAATTCATAAAAGTATGTAGTAGTCGACGAAAAATGTAATATGCACCTCGACGTAAAACTGTGTTTCGTCCTTGGTACATAAATAATTATCATTCAATTCTCAAAAACCTTAAAATTAATCCTATAACTAACCCCATATATGATTCTGCTTCCTACAGTTTCTTCTTGGTGATAAATGTTGTTATATCTTCTATACTTTGTTTCTTGGAGTGTTAGTTACAGAATTTTTGATGGTGTTTTTCAAATCTTATACCAGTTCATCAATACCAGCATGTACAGGGTGATTCAAAACTTGAGGCGAAAATTTAAGGGAAGTATACAGACTTACATTATTATTCTTGATTAAACTTTGTTACCAATTTAAAAGTGGCTTTGTTGGTTTAGTTTTTTGTTAAACATGCAGTTTTTAAACGAAGAATAGCGAACATTATTATTGTATACGGTTTTGTGATGGCAACTCATTAAACGCTTATCGGGAGTACAAAAGGAGATTCCCTTATGGACGGCGACAACCATCTCGGCGGGTGTTTCACAACGCTTATCAAAGGAAAGTTTGGAATTGAAGATCCCCGTACTGGTGCTAGTGGTGCTGCTCGAAATAATAAGTATGTTGCTATGAGGGAGGACGAAGTGATAGATTGTGTCTGCTTGCTATCCTCGGCACCACCTCGGATAGCAATTTGCAAGTTAAATTTCTAAAATGTGTCAATTTATTTTATGCCTATTGTTTATATGTATCGATTTTTGTCCAGCTAATTCAAGGAATGTGGATTTGTTTTTGCCTGTTTCCTTTTGTATCAGAAAATACATATCAGTTATAATTCTGAACATGAGATAATTTGGATTATTCCTATTGCTTGTATGGATAAGTTTATTCCTAGCCACTTCCGTAACAATTGTTTTTGCATTATAATTCTCGAATTCATTGTACATTTTGGAATATATTTTATAATTGAGAAACACCATTAATTCTCTCTTTTATAAATTGGCAAGTATGTTTGAACAAACAAATAAATATCGTATGCATTGCATCGACACAATGATGTATTTTACAGAACATCCTATGTTTTGTTAAGGAAGTTTTGGAAATATTGTAATGCAAGATTCAAAAGACTACTCCCCTCATAAATGTCAACCAATCATATTAACGCTTATGATACAAATCACTTAGCAACGAACCAATATTTTTGAATATCAATCCAGCGTGAAAATATCCTGGTATTTGCACGTGTGCTTTAGATGAATATTTTTGTGACGTTTCAAATAATGGAAAACATTCGCGATGATTGTCAAAAAGATTTTATTTATTTAAATTACAGTTAGTATTTGAACAATAATAATTGAGTGAAGTTTTTTTCGGGAAATAGTTCTTCATATACCCCTGGTGCTTGCCAAATTATCGAATATTCGAGCATTTGACAAGTACTCTGGATTTAACTACTGAATATATTCCCGGAACCATTTAGCTGAGTTTTACCTTTCGCATGCAAATACGACAGGCGAATGTTGGTCGATTATCTGGCTAGTATGTTGGTTTCCTCATTACTCCTGATTCCAGAATGTCCGGGAATCAATTCCAAGAAGACCTTGTTCTTTTTGTCTAGTTTTTTCGATGTTTTTACGATTTTATATCGATGTTGAATACTTTGATACACTAGTTAATTTGCCTTTATTTCTTTCACTCATTGTTCTTTTTCTCTTCTGTTTTATCTTCTATATTTTTTTCGTATTTTCATTAGGGCAATACTTACGTGTATCAACCATCAACATATCAGCCGAACTTTACAACTGTAGCGGCCCCGATCAAAGGCTTCCCGATTTTTGAACGCACCGATAACTTTGATTAGGAGATAAAGAATCGGAGGAGCAATGTTCACCATCCTCGCAGATTAATTTTTGTTTATTACCCGGTAATCCCTCCGACGACCGAAAAGAAAGTATCCAGCTCGCGTGTGTAGTCCGGGCAGAGCCAGAGGGCCCCCAGGGCCAACATTCGGGCTGGAACCGCGTCGGGGCCCCTCATTAGGCGAGCTCGCCCTCACCGCCTGCCACCCATTACCATATCTAATTATACGGCCACGGTTCACGACAAACTAGAGACTGGAGTACAGTTTTTGACGGAGCAGATGGATCGGATGCACAGCGTTCGAGGAAATGAGTTCGCGTCCGAGAAACCAGAGGAGAGACACCGTTGGTTTCACAAAGAAACGTTAATTCCTCAATCAACTGATTCTTTTACAAATCTTTCTATGCTCCATGATCTAATTTGATTCCATCAAGTAATTAACTTTCGATCGAAAATTCGCTGATCAACGCATATTGATTGTCAATCAAGTACAAAACATTTTTCTCTATTGTTGATGTGGGATAATGGGTATAGGACAGCCAGTTAAAAACAACTTTTTAATTACGCGACGTTTCGTCCATATATTCAGACTTCTTCACAGCTAAAAGAACCAAATTGAAAATTACAAGATATGAAATGAAATTATCGAATGGAGCCTTACCAATAATTAACTGTTGCAGGCTAAGATGTAAAAAACAAACAATAGAACAAACCATGTATAGATAAAATTGATGTCAAATATTTACAATAAAAACAAATTAAAATCGACATCACAGCAGAATAAATAAGTCCTAACACAAACACAATATTTCATATACTCCAATCATGACAATGAACAAAGTTTTACAACAGAGGGTGGCATTGTGGATTCCGCAACATCTAAAAAGTTGAAGAGGAACAATTCAACAGCTCCGAAGCTATATGGCCTGAGAAAGACCCATAAACAAGGTACTTGTTTTAGACCTGTAGTGTCGTGCGTAAACACTCCCTTATATGATCTTTCTGTTTTCTTGCATAATGTACTTTCACCCTTAACGTCTACATTCGTCTATAGTGTAAAAAACTCATACAGCTTTGTAGATTTTATTAGAACAGTAACATTGCCGGATGGCTATATTTTGGTTTCACTGGATGTGGTGTCGTTGTTCACCAACATTCCTAAATTATTGACATTAGACATGATTAGTAAAAATTGGACATTTATATCATCGTATACACAGTTATCAAGGGGCATGTTGCTGAAGATAGTTAGTTTTATGTTTGACAATAGTTATTTCGCATTTGATGGTAAGTTTTTTAGTCAACTTGATGGAACAGCAATGGGAAACCCAGCATCTCCTGTAATCGCCAATTTTGTAATGAATGAAGTAATTGAGAAATGTCTTGAGAAGTTATCATTTGATGTACCTTTTCTTAAAATCTATGTTGATGATGTTGTTTTGGTGGTCCCAGATTCTAAAATAGATGAACTGTTAAATGTATTCAATTCGTTTCATAATAGAATACAGTTCACTGTTGAAAGGGAAATAGATGGAAAAATTCCATTTCTGGATATTATGATACATCGGTGTGATGATGGTAGACTTTTGACCAGCTGGTACAGGAAATCTTTTAGTTCTGGAAGATTGCTTAATTATTATTCCAATCATGATTTCAAGCAAAAGATAGCCGTAATAAAAGGACTGATTCACAGAGTCAAAAATTTGAGCAGTCCAGAGTTTGAAAAAGAAAATATAAATTTAATGATTAAAGTATTCAGGCTTAATAACTACCCTATAAATTTGGTTAAGAGGATAATTGCACAGACTAAGTATGAAACTTCAAGATTGCCTGTGCTAGATAACGTAGAGAGCAGGGATATGGTTAAGTATTGTAGGTTTCCATTTATACCATCATTATCGCATAAACTGAATTCCATATTCAAAAATTATAATTTGCCTATTAAATTGGCGTTCTATAATACAAAAAAGGTAAACTCTTTGTTCTCTCGTCTAAAAGATGAAGTGCCAATTGTGCAGCGTTCTGAATTGATCTACCAGATACCTTGTAGTGATTGTAATAAATGCTATGTTGGACAGACGAAGCAGTATCTCCATAGTAGAGTTAGACAACATCGATATGATTGTCAGACTAAGAATTATAATAACAGGGAAAAAACCGCACTTTCTAAACATAATTTTAATGACCTCCATTCATTTAATTTTCAGAATGTAAAAATCTTAGATTATGAAAGTGTTTATTTTAAAAGGTGCATAAGCGAAATGATTTATATTAATTTGAATGACACGGTAAATGACAGGACTGATACCCAAAACTTGAGCTCCGTATATTCGAATATTTTAAATTTGTATCGAAGAAATCGCAATCAGCTGGCGGACGGAATAACCTGACCATCTGTGTTTACGTAGATCTGTTGTAAAACTTTGTTCATTGTCATGATTGGAGTATATGAAATATTAGGTTTGTGTTAGGACTTATTTATTCTGCTGTGATGTCGATTTTAATTTGTTTTTATTGTAAATATTTGACATCAATTTTATCTATACATGGTTTGTTCTATTGTTTGTTTTTTACATCTTAGCCTGCAACAGTTAATTAGTGGTAAGGCTCCATTCGATAATTTCATTTCATATCTTGTAATTTTCAATTTGGTTCTTTTAGCTGTGAAGAAGTCTGAATATATAGACGAAACGTCGCGTAATTAAAAAGTTGTTTTTAACTGGCTGTCCTATACCCATTATCCCACATCAACAATTACAAATTGAAGGACGTGAAATATTTATTATTTTTCTCTATTTCATCAGTATCGTCATAAGTTTATTACAGCTCTTAAAACAGTGCTGTAATAAACTCATTCCCGCATTGTTTCTAGTTATATTTTTCGTTATGTGGTAGTCAGCACTGACATTTGATCCTATCAAATTTCAACACACGTCAATTGACAATATAACATAATCAGGACGTGGTGAAATAATTGTTGAGAGGAAAAGTTTTATTTTCATTATAAAATAAGGTATCTAACTACTAGAGATTTCCTTCTTGCTAATTTTGAATCATTCATGCTATTATAATTATAATTCATGCTATTATTATTGTAATCTGTCAACTTTCGCAACAGTCCCACCAACTGCCAAGATACAATACAAAAGTCACTAGGATGTATAATCCATCATTCTATTTCAACAGTATTTTATAAAACTTGCCTGAAATAGAGAAAATATCGTCTGATACTCGTTGCAGAAGGCAATTCTAACACTCATGCGGTCGAAAACTCGCTACTTCGTCGCTCGTTTTCGAATTTCGCATTCGTGTTTGAACATGAGCCTATTCTGCAACTTGTTTTAGAATATACTATTCTTTATTTCAGTATCGTAATTAGTTCATTACAGCACTAAAAACATTGCTGTAATGAACTCATTCCCGCAATGTTTCTAGTTATATTTTTCGTTTTGGGGTAGTCAACACTGACATTCGATCCTATCAAATTTCAACACACGCCAATTGTCAATACAACATAATCTGAATATAGTGAAATAATTGATAAGAGGAAAAATTTATTTTCATTGAAAAATAAGTTACTAGAGATTTCCTTCTGGCTAATTTTGAATCATTCATGCTATTAGAAAACTGTTTTAAATCTGATCTCCATGCCTTACGTACGATTCAAAATCCGTAATCTGTCAGCTTTCGGTTGACACAGTCACACCAACTGCCAAGATACAATACAAAAGTCACTAGGATGAATAATCCGAATTTTCCATTAAATTTCAACAGTATTTTACAAAACGTGACTCAAATAGAGAAAATATCATCTAATACTCGTTGCAGAAGGCAATTCCAACCATGAGTTTGCATTCGCATTAGTATTTCAACAGGAGCCCATTCTGAAACTTGCTTAGAATATACTCTTATTTTGATTTGTGATTTCATAATTAACGTCAGGTTTCACAGGGAAACGTTGATTCCTCGATCAATCAATTCCTATGTCATTTTTGACAACCTGATCAACGGAATTCGTGAATCACAAATCATATTCATGGAATCAAAATCATTGATCGGTTGATCAGTGTTGTGAATTGACGTTCCACTCTGACAGTCAAGCGGCAATAAGAGCGTTCCATCGTCATTAATTCAAAGCTGGTATTGGATTGATTACCAGAGAGATCTAAGAAACTAGTCAAGAACACGGACTCTCCGAAATCAGGAGAAATGGGGAGGCCAACATATTAGGCGTAAAAAGAGCTTAAATAATAACAAAAATTCATATAAAGCACTGAGGAAAGCTTTTGCGCGCATGTTCTTGTACCTGTGCACGCCTCACCCTCAAGAAATACTGCATGAAACTTCAAACCGTCTTTCCTACGCTCTTGTTCCCCCAGAAACTGCGTGCTATCATTTTGCCAAGATGTCTATATTTTCGTAATTTTTTGGCGAAAATGGTCTCAAATGATTGGGTTCCACTGATCAATAATTCGGGGTCAAATCTAATTCTGTCCATCCGTCCTCACGATAACTCTCGAACAAAATGAGTTAGGGCTAGTTTCTGAGGAATATAACATGTGGTTTATCTTCCGTTTATCTGTCTAATTCAATATAATTCGGTAGATAAACTGATGATAAACTCCATTCAAATGCGTCAGAAACCGACCCTTAGAGAGTTGAAATTTGCAGGGTAGTTTTGGAACGTTTGGTTCATTAATGGGCGAAATCCACCAAGCGGTTTCTGAGTTATGACCATTTTTACTTAAAGCATTTTTTATGAATATTTCCAAAACTGTAAAATCATGACCATTATATGCATGCGAAGTTTTGTATTGATCGGATAGCTACAAACTGAATAAAAAATTGAAAAATTTGTTTTCATAATAATGATAACTCGACAACTACTGCTGATTGAATTGAAACTTGGTAGTTGGATGCCGACGCAAACACTTGTGCAAAATTTCGTGAGGATTGCATTACTAGAAAACGATTATTTGCGGATTTTTTCGTTTAAAATTCCGAAATCAAATAAGACTTGAGCCTTGTTTTGGCAATACGAACCAATAATGTCTTCTAAAAACAGACCACTAGGAGCCTCAAAAATAAATTAGTATTTTAGAACTTCTAAAACTGTTTTCCACATTAATCATATCTGTTTAGATTCTGTTACGGTTCCTAAACCTGTTTCATATAATTATTGCGATCACTAGCATATGTACAAGGGCAACCAATTTAAATATTGACATATGTATACCGCGGCAATTGAATAAATGGATTAACGATGTGTGGAATTTTAAAGTGTTTTTCGAAGGTTGTCTGAAAATTGAAAGACTGGGGAGGAACTGGAGGACCATATTACCACCTCATGTGAATACTGTGAGTGTGCAAGCCAGTTTCGAGGAAATAAGTCCAAAGAGTGGAGTGTCCATAACGTAGTCCTTGGGCCATTTTTTACAATGCATGCTACCTTTATTTTTGCGCTTATGCTCTGGGGAACATCACATTGTCATTTTGCCCAAATGTCTGTAATTTTCGAAAAAATGGTCTCAAACTATTGGGTTCGACACTCTGATGAAGAATTCGAGGTCAAATTTGATTCTGTCCGGCCATTACCACGATAACGGAAAGAGATAAGTTGTATGGGTATAATCGGTCCCATGGTTTAGAATACAAATCCGATCGAATTGAAACTGGTTGAGTAGTTGTAGAATATAAACAGAAAAGTACGTTTGTGAAATTTTGTGAGAATCGTATCGATACCAAATGAAAAAAATATAAAAAAGCACTGACGTGAAGTCAGTACTCTTTGGCGCACGTGTTCACGTTGGCTAATTTGAGTTGATTGATGAGTGTTTCAAGCTCAGTGGATAGACCGAGCCGGAGTTCTACACAGAGGGTAGTGGACCCTATTCACTGTCGGGTCAAAAACTAGCAGTGCTGTATATAAGCTGCCATAAGGATAAATTAAGAGTTGACAAAGAACACAACTGGCTCTCCGTAGTCGCACAAAGCACCATGAGTATTGGACGATGGGTATTGCAAGGTACAACGGCTAATATCAGTATGACAGACAACTGTCGGTATTTTTCAACTAACTACCGAGTTTTAATTCAGTCAGATCAGTATTTTTCGAGTTTTAAAAAAATGGGTTCAAGCCCTGTGGACAGGAGCTTACTGGCGCTCTAGTTCAAACAGACAAATGATATCTCCGAAAGTATTGGTTTTTCAGAGTTGAGAATTATATCAATGTATTCTTATGATAGAACTGCATCATAAAGGAAATTCAATTCAAGTAAAAGTTTATTTATCAAGATTAAATGAGCAATCTGACAATGAGAACTGCACCATGGAAGAAATCAAATTAAAATAGCTGAAATGAATATCTCTTATAGAACAGGATGACATGTACGAGTATGAACACAGAGCATATAATAAAGCTTAGATAGAATAATAATAGCATTCTGTGAAAACATAGAAGTACGATTCATTATTGAAATTTCGAAAAATCATATCTCCGAAAGTAAAAGCTTGTTGGAGTTAAAAACAGATAAATTATATCTCCGACAGTATTGGTTTCTCAGAGTTGGGAATTATATCAATGGATTCTTATGAAAGAACTTCTTCTTAGCAGAAATTGAATTCAAACATCATAGAAGAATTTTAATTCAACAAGAGTGCCAAAAATTATCAATCCAAAACCAATTGACGAATTCTACCCAACAACGAACTCATCCGAGATATTAATTCCTCAATTCTATGATGAACGATAATATATATCTTTCCTCAAATCCACTCCAATACACCAATATTCCAGTTTTGTTTTTAGTGGAGATATTCTGAACTCAATATCATTAACTTACCATTACCATTCCCATCATCATATGGATTGACCATCGGCATGAAAATATCAACCAACAAAAAGTATGATATTATATTAAAATTCTCATATTTCTACGATTGCTGGAAATAATGAATTAGGCAACGTCATGTCTCAGGAAAATAAGTTCACATTATAACAATTCATAGAATACCCACAGATTAATTATATCATTATGTGAAAACATAGAAATACGATTTATATTGAAATTTTGAAAAATCATTACTCCGAAAGTATTAGCTTGTTAGAGCCAAAAATGATATCGATGGATTCTTATGGTAAAACTGCATATTGAAAAAAATTAAATTTGGAATTTGTTGTGTAAAAAATTTTTTTTTTGTTACTCCGAAACCATCTGTCCGATTTCGTGCAATCATGAACTTAACCGAGATATTTATCTCCCAAACATACTCTGAAAATTTCAACTGTCTAGCTCATTCCGTTCGAGAGTGATCATGCTTACGACCGGCCGGCCGGCCGGACCGGCTGGTAAGAATGAATTTCGACCACGGATTCTTGATCAGTGAGTCGAACCAAATCGTTTAAGACCATTTTCATCAAAAAATGCACTTGGCGGATTTTTTTCAATAACGAACTTAATCGATGCATTTAGACTCCAAACAAACAAGCAAATTTCAACTATCTAAAGCATTCAAAAGTAATCGTGCTGAGACATTTGGGCAAATTGATAGGCACTCTGTTCAGGAGAACAAGTGCAGCAAAGTGGATTTCCCTGCACGTTTCGAAAGGATTTTAATTCATAAGAGCTATTTCTTGAACGTGTTAGTTTCCTCGTCAGTGCTCATAAAATTGGTGTAATACCCACCTGCAACAATTTTTCTGTAGTGACCATCAAATTAATTGTTCCATATCCTGTTCAACATTCTCATATAATATTTTATACCTTTATATTGGAAGCGGTTATAAGTAGGATATTAAATATATCCAGTAGCGTCAGAAAATATGATCCAACTAACACTGCTGCCTCATTCTCGACAAATTGCTCGGTTTCTTCTCATAAACGCCGATCTCAGCATGTAGTAACTTCCGTGGCAAACATTCTGGGGAATTCCCGCTGCGACAGTGGCGACCCCTGCTGTAGTAACAAGGCATCGATCGTAGCCTCGGGCAAGGCGTACACCCCGCCACAAAATGGTCGACACGTTCACAATATCTTCTATTTCGTCATGCGACTCCCCTTTTCGCTTTATCTTCGATTTTCATCATAACTTTATGGATTATCCGAGGCGTCTAAGAGAGCATCTATGTCGTCTTGGGATTTACGATTGTTTTAACGAATATTTCATTGATATAACATTATGCTTTAGGACGTATACGAGATTTAATGACTATCATAATATGATATTCGATAGCAAGAGTAGAAAAGCACGAATTTCATTTCCATGGTTATAATTCTTAATTTTCACTACATTTTTCTTTATAACTCACTATATACTGATCTTAGAACATAGCAGCAAATATTTCTAAATTATAAGTTTACTCCGTAATTTTCAATTTTTGGGGCTCTTGTTCCTTGGAACAGAGTGCTTAGAGGCCGTCCATTAATCACGTGATGTTTTTTTCAGCAATTTTTAACCCCCCTCCTCCTTGGTGATACTTGGTGAGGTTTGAACTCACCCCCCACCCCCAAATCACGTGTATTTTTTTAGAATCAACAAAGAATATTAAAATAATTAGAATATGATCTTCAATTACAGGTATAAAGTATAATCTAATTTTATTCTGAAATCGGTTTAGAAATCACGCGTTTGGCGAAGGGCTCGTGGCAATATTCCTGAATAGTACTGTGCAGTTATTCGTCTAATATTACTGATATTTACTGAGGCTTACTGTCACTAGAGTGCGAGCAATATCGGAAGAAAAAAACATTTTTTCGCCACGTTTTTGAAATTTTCTAGGGGTACGGTTCTTATAAAATTTTAAACACGTCCTTATATCGATATTCTACAACTAGTATGATTTTTTAAATAATTTCTAGTGATACGATAGTCACGAAACTCTGCAAGAATTTGCGCGTTTGTATTATGCAACTAATAACCATGTTTGAATTCAATCGGTTTTGTATTTTTCGAGTTATTGAGGAAATAGCAACCAAATTTCAGATGGGTATAACTCCAAAACCGTTAAGCCGATTATGCCTATAAAGAAACCCAAATATTGCATTCCGATGAACAACCTAACCTGAATGATAACGCGATGTTCCCCAGAACGCGCAAAAAATAAATACACGTGATATCTTACTACACCCCTCCTCCCCCCACGTGATGTTTCGTGATTTTTGCCAATACCCCCCCTCCCCCTTTCGAGCCTCACGTGATTAATGGACGATCCCTTATCAATTTGCCCACATATCTGTAGTTTTCGAATTTTTGGCTGAAAATGTTCTCAAACGATTTGGTTCGACTCACTGATCAATAATTCGTGGTCGAAATCGATTATGTCCGGCCGTCCGTACGTTGACACGATAACTCACGAACGAAAGGAGTTAGAGGATTGTACTTTGCAGGGTAGGTTTGGAACGTAAATATCTCGGACGAGTTCGTTAATGGGCATAACCGATCACTCGATCTATCTGAAATTTAGCATAAAATTGTAGAATAACGACCTTCATAAGCATGAGAAGTTTTGTATTGATTTTTTTATTTTTAAATTTTGTCTCTACAATAACTCCCGAACAGAATGAGCTAGGCAGTTGAAATTTTCAGGGTAGGTTTGGTAAATAAATATCTCGGCTAAGTTCGTTATTGGGCAAAATAGGCCAAATGGTTTAGGAGTACCTAACGAAAACATATTTTTTTTTTCAATTACACGGAAAAAAAATATTGTACCTAATATATGAAATTCATATACTGACTAACTGAATTTCATATACTCGGCGTGACAGAAGAACTTACATCTAATCTTATCTGACTGCAGCACCTATTCATAACACGCATCCGGACCTTGAAACTAATCTACTTTCATATTATTAGTAACAGGCAGGTCTGAAGAATCTGATGATTTTGACATATTGAACTAGAACCATCGTATACCAATGTAGGACCCTGAGCATATAAAAATGAGAATCTAATCAGATTAACAGTATACCAACGATTTTAAGTACTAGTTAGTCCCGCTTTCTAACCTAGCATTATTGTCATATATGGGTTATATTCCAGTCATATTAGACTTATGATTCAGTCATATGAATTTAGTAACCTCATCATATAAAGCTATATTCTTGATTCTTGGAATATAAAACTAGTAACCTCGTCATATGAGTCTTCATTTCTCGTTTATCTAGCAGATGATGATCTATTATCATATTTATACGTATGCGCCCGGAGAACCGAAAAAAATTATTCGAAAAAGAAGTTTTTTCGAATCATTTTGATCATTTCTTCAGGCACATCCATATGTATCAGATGAGATCAATATCAGCCAGATGAACAAGAAATCGAACATCATCAGAATAGATAGGAATATCATAAAAAAACTCAAGACAAACAAAAACGATTTTATCCTAGGAAAATTTATTGATCTCTTCACATAATGAAAATGAACATATAAAATTCTAACATAGAAAATATTCAATAAAAATTAATAACAATTCTTGTGCCAGTCTGTCACATATGCATAAACACTATAAAATATTATAAATAACATAAAAAATTACTAGCTTTAATACTACAAAAGGTATATATATACATTAATTTGGTATTTAATACTGAAGTCAATGAAGGGTTCGTGTTCTAATGAATTTCATTCAAAATGGACTCAAATTCTGATCCCTCAGAAAAAGCATTAGTTTCGCCGTCAGTGTCTGTGGATTCGACTATTGAAGTTTGTCCAATACTGGGAGATTCGTACTGAAAATAAAAAGGACCATTTGGAGAAAAAATTTTGGAAAATGCAATTTGATGATTCTAATATTAGCATATCATTGATAGCCTTAAATAATGAATTTTATCAGAAAATTCTAGAGTTTAAAAAAAAAAAGTTATACAAATTTGAATCATAATAGGTAGTACATAATACTCACACTGGCACTTCCATTTCCTACATGAAGAGCGAGTGCCGTTTGAAATTTACGGCGAGGACCAATCTTCGGGATTAATATTTTCAACGTGTATTGGCTAAGCATTTTAACGGACCCTGGATCAATTCCCTCATCTGCAAGAAAAATATACAATAGATAAGCAAATAAATCAGGGGCTCATTTTTTTCAAAATGGTTTTATTCCATCATTATTCTTATGGATGTATGAATCATAATCATCAAGAATCGCATCTAAACGTATCCAAAGTATTTTTGAATTCCCCCATCCCAATGTAAATATGTAATTAGATGTTCGATGTAACATCTCAAATTAAAAAGCTGTTTGAGTTATAATCATCTTCATAGATTGCAGATGTGAACTGAGATTTTAATTGGATGTGTAATTTCGATTTTTTGCAATGTTAATGAAGGAAAATTTTAAAACGATCACTGATGATTTTCATTCATAACAAAAACATTTTTCAATACTTCAATTTCTTCATTTTCAATTATTTAAAATGATAAAAAATGTTTTTTTGACGTTGTTTTTTTATAGCTAACCTAAACTAACATAACCTAACCTGAACAAATATGTGAAATATATTAAAAACTGGCAATAAACTGCAAATTAACCTCATATTTTTTTATAATTTGAACCTCTACAAACAATGTGAATAAGTCCCTGTATTCTACGCAAAAATGCCTGTATAATGTTATTGTTTCAGAGAAAGTGGTTATGATTCGTTTTCCATTTAGCCATTACTCCAATTTTCGTTTATAAATCAAACCAAAAGAAGATACGAAAAACGCGGATAGTATAATTTCATCAGTTTCTCTAAAAATAAACCAAGGATATGGTATTAGATTTCCGCTATCTCTTATAGTTCGGAAGTTGTAACAATGAAACATTAAAAGCGCCCCCCTAAATGAAAATAATTTATTCTCAGAGTGGAGTATTACTGACGTATTTACATACTTAAAAAAAATGAAAGATTCTGATGTATACAGACATGAATTCATACCCAAATAATTCAAGAAAATATTTTCCAGGTATAATGCACTATCAATCAATAAGCGAATGGCGTGTAGGTACTTACCTATAGAAATCTTAAAATATATTCCAAATTTAAATCCTTCAGGAAGGCTTCCATTCTTGAAATCGCTCACTAAAGTAGGTACCTATAAGTATATATTGTTCTTCGCACAAATATAAAAATAATAAAATATTACTGAATGGAAATGCCCTACACATAACGTCAACTTCCGCAACCTACTGCAAGTTTGTGAAGATTTAGGCGGTCATTGGGTCATTACTTCTCTTCTTGAACAACGAATGTTCAATTCGAACAGACGGGATAATTCCATTTATACGACGGGAATACTAGGACCGTGCGAAATGTTATAGTATGGTTGAGAATATAACGTGTATATAACGCTCTATTCGATCTATAAGCTAGATAACTGTCATTAGACCACGATTTCTAGAAAGATTGATTTTTTGATTCGTGTCGGAAAGGGTTTCTAAATCATTGAAACATTATATCGACAATATAGGAAATTCATATTACTGGTATATGTTACATGTTCGTACGACGTCGTTCTGGATCATTTTTTTCCGTGTACGAATTTTAAATTCAATTTTTCTTAAGATGCATTTTCACCATGAAAATATTATTATTATTATTATTCTATCTATGAAATATTATATGATCTGTGTTCGTACTCGTACATGTCATCCTGTTCTATAAGAGAGAGTCAAATTAATTTCAGCTTTTTTAATTTGACTTCTTCCATGGTGCAGTTCTCATTCTCAGATTGCTCATTTAATCTTGGTACATAAACTATTATTTGAATTGATTTATTTTATGATGCAGTTCTATCATAGGAATACATTGATATCATTCCCAACTCTGAGAAACCAATACTTTCGGAGATATGCCGCCGTATTCACAAAGCATTCAATCTCCGTTAAGCCTAACTGAGGTCCACAGTTAAGGATAAATTGGGAATAATAAAAAATAATAAGCGATAAAGGTGGTGAAACAGGCTAAAACAGGCATGTTTCACCACTGTTAAATACTTCAACTGAGGTTGCGACTCAAATTTATCCTTAACTGAGGACCTCAGTTAGGACTTAACGGAGATTCAAACACTTAACAATGCTTTGTGAATACGGCGTTGGATGTGTCAAAGTTTGAACAAGAGCGCCAAAGCTCCTGTCCACATGGCTTTTTTGGATTCTGTTCATCTCCATGAGAACGGTAATTTTGATTCATCAAATGATTAGAACATCCTCCTACCTCCTACACTGAAGGCCAGTCATCAAAACCAATATGGCCGCCAACGTGGATGGAGAAAAGGTGGTGGATTCAAAAGTTGGATTATAGGTTTTTGTTCATATTCAAAAGAGTTGCTGAATAAAACATGCCATGCAATAATGCGATGATTCTATTTAATAGCGCAACTATATTTGCCATGGGTCCTCTATTTGATCATTTTGAATCTTAACAAAAATCTTCATGATATTTATTTATGATACTCAAGAGATGACCTATTCTCCTAATTTAGGTCTTGCCAACCTCTCCTGTCCATCTCTTCCTGAACTCTTTCCCTCCACGTTCTCCACTGGATCTTCCTCTTCTTCTTTGCGGAGAAACCCAATTGAGGACTTTAAATGGCCATCTCTCGTCACTCATTATTGAGACCATTGTAGCGTTTTTGCTTCAATTTGTCTCTGATATCTGCATCAAAAGCCAATCTAGCTCTTATCTCCTCATTCCTGACTCGATCCTGTAGCGTTACTCTAAAGCAGCGCCTCCATCTCCATCGCTTTCATTTTATTCTTGCGTCGCGTTGTCATTTCCCATACCTTTTGGCTCCATATTCTCTATGAGGTTTTATATATTTTTCTTTCAATATAATTCCTTATTTGTGAACTCCAAAGTACGCCATTCAATTGTATTGTACTTGATCTTCCTTGGGCGATCCTTCTCTTTATTGCCCTTTCACTGGATCCGATTGCTGTGAGGGTCACTCCGAGATAGGCATATTCATCTACTCCCTGTATTATTTCATCTCGCAGGATAAGATCTGTCTTTTCATTATTCACAAAAATATATTTTGGTTTTGATGTGTTTATGGTCATACCTCACTCTATATATCTACTGCTCTTCTATGACATGTATTTCATCTTCTATTCTACCTTTTTGTATTCTACCATATAATCTGGACAATGAGTTGGTGACATTGACTCCTCGGTAATTTGGATGATATAATTTGGTAATATAAGGATGATTATACTCATTAGTAAATTGAGGGGGTTCGGCAAAAGCAGATATTGCTTTTCTGTTAACCCTATATGGTTATCTGTTCCAGTTACCAATACCTCAAAACCTAAATCTTTCAGTCCGCAGATAACTTTTCATTGAAATATATGCAAGTCAAGTGCATTTAGAGTTTTCACTGGTGCAACGTGAAACACATTCTTAATGGAGATAAATGTGCATTAATACACTGCTAGCTTGTTCCGCAGAATTGCATACCGACAAAATCAATAAACTGTAAAAACGTTATTCACAAAAAATAGTACGAATCTCCACTTGAAATCAAATTGTATCGGTGATAAGCATTCACTATTGACAAAAAAAACAGCTGTCAATTGAACTTTCATCCACCTTCGCCGCCTTATTGTAAAAAGAGATGGAGAGTTGATAGGTCTCCCCTTTAGGAGGTGATTGTTGAAAACAACGACTTGAAATCTTGAAAGCAACAATTCTCAGGTCAAATTTGTATTGATACGATATTCGATGTTATCATGTTTCGATTTTTAATTCATACATTGGCCTTGTAAGTTTTAAAGAGAAACAAGAAGGATGAAGAGTCAATGGTCAAACCATGATTGTTAACTCCTGGCCGACCTCATCAGACAAAATTATATCCAGTTTCAAAATGGTACCGGCGGGATGACTACATTTCCCCGCAACCCAGATTGGAATTGAAATTTAAGTATTAATGCATATATCCAACGACGAAGATTTTCATATTTGGTATTATCTTATTGATTTTGGTCAAATATTTTGAAGGATTATTCTGATATATGGTGAATCGTGAACGTAAATTTGAGACACTGAGTTTATACCATTCTGTTGATGGGCCGGTCGTCCGTTGCCACGATATTTTTTGAATGTGAAGAGATAGTAACATGCAATTTTCAGGGTAAGTTGCTCATCCAGAAGGACGGGTAAGTTCGTTAATGGGCATAATCTGCCAAACGGTTTCAGAGTTATACAAATCTAAAATTTCGTTTCCTTGATAACTCACAAAGTACATATCCGATAGGATTGAAATTAGGTATTGTGAAAATAAAATTTCGAACTGATGATATCTACTTCTACTCAAATTTCAAATCAGGCGTGAATAGACGAGAGAACGTGCTCGCAAAATTTCCTTACTTCACATCGGCGTCAGTACTTTCTAAGATTGTTTTCCTCTTCCTTACCACTTGAAGGCTTTACGACAGTTCTCGTAATAAATAGTTATTAATTCTTCATTCCACGTTTCTATTATCACCTAGTAAGTTGTGAAGAAAAAATGGGTTCAAGCCCTGTGGACAGGAGCTTTCTGGCGCTCTAGTTCAAACAGACAAATTATATCTCCGAAAGTATTGGTTTCTCAGAGTTGGGAATTATATCAATGTATTCATATAATAGAACTGCATCCTAAAGGAAATTCAATTCAAATAATAGTTTATTTATCAAGATTAAATGAGCAATCATGAGAATGAGAAAAGCACCATGGAAGAAATCAAATTAAATCTGGCCAATTTTGCCCAATAACGAACTTAACCGAGATATTCATCTCCCTAAACTACTCTGAAAATTTCAACTACCTACCTCATTCCGTTCGAGAGTTATATCTATGTCTATGGATGAAAAGCAGTCTCACTACTCTCAGATCTCTTACTTCATGTTCAGTTCCGAAATGTAAGAATTTTCTGAGAAAAACTAATATTGGAGCAAACAACTGAGATTTAACTCACTTCGCTCACAATTCTTCGATTGATTAGTCTCAGGAACATCATTTGACATTATGACAATTCATATTCATACATAGAATAATATTATTCTGTGACAACGTTGAAATACGATTTATTATTGAAATTTTGAAGAATCATATCTCCGAAAGTATTAGCTTGTTAGAGTTAAAAATGATATGATTGGATTCTTATGATAAAACTTTTTATTAAAAAAAATTTAATTTGGAATTTGTTACGTAAAAAAAAATTTTTTTTTTGTTACTCCGAAACCATTTGTCCGATTTTGCCCAATAACGAACTTAGCCGAGATATTTATCCCCCAAACCTACTCTGAAAATTTCAACTCTCTAGCTCATTCCGTTCGAGAGTTATCGTGCCTACGGCCGGCCGGACAGAATGAATTTCGACCACGGATTCTTGATCAGTGAGTCGAACCAAATCGTTTAAGACCATTTTCATCGAAATATTCGAAAATTACAGACATTTGGGCAAATTGATAAGCACTCAGTTCCGAGGAACTAGAGCGCCAAAAGAATGAGGAAGAAGAAGGATGAAGTCACTTGTCAAACCGTCGTCGTCACCTTCTGGTCGACCTCATCAGACAACATTACAATAAATTCTTAGCACATTAGGACGTAATTGTATGTATAAGATTATCTATAACGTAGATAGTTTTACTTCTCCATTTTTGCTTTCCCTTCTCAACCACGATTATAAGCTCCAAAATCGCCAAGGTCTTGTAAGTTGAAAAGATAAAGAAGAAGGATAAACTAATACCATCTTGGGCGTCGGAAATTGTATACAAAATCGATTCAAGGTGTAAAGAATTCAGCATAAGGTTGTCTGAAGAAGTGGCAGTGTCAACGAAACACCTCATAATACAACAAACCTGTGAAAATCAACATATCTACCATGTTATATTCAACTCGATAGGGATTAACATAAAGTAAAGGGGAATTTAAAACGAGTTAACTGTTGCTAAACGAATTAAATCACAATAGTGTTTTCTGTAAAATTCTATGAATCGAAAACAGGTAAAGCTGAACCCTGAACGATTATTAACCATAAAAATCCCAACCTATATAATGATGTAAAAGATACATTTAAATGGTTACTACAGTCTCGGTGCGGTTGGATAAGAATACACCCACCCACTTAATTATCAATATATGTTTTGACTAATATAAAAATGAATGGCTCCACCTGACCGTCTGATAGCATATTGATTGTGGTTTTCGTTCTGCAGACATTTAGAGAACAAAGCAACGGTGTAGGAAAACTGGGCAAAACCAGAAAATAGGGCTTCACACGAGACGAGAGTAAAAAATCTCGTCTCGGTCTCGCCAATTCCCAAAAAATTAAGTCTCGTTCTCGTCTCGTCTCGTTCAATTCTGAATAAAGATAATAAATACACTGATCAACAATTGCTAGGGATCACTGATGAACTTCTCTTCATTTGTATTTTTTTCAAGTTATCTCGTGAATATCTGTACATTATATGTTCTCTACGGAAAAATTAAGATGTTTTGAGTTGATTATATCAAATTTTTCCTCACTTCATCGGCTCTTGTTCACAAAATCGATTATTATCTGTAGGCTGTTACATGTGGAGTGAAAAGCAATGTGGTATTTGTTATTAAATCTGTTTTTTTCTCTCGTTCAAACACATAAGGTGACAATAATTGAAGAAATGAGAACAATATTAGCTTATCAGTCATGCCGAGAAGACGTTTGGCTCCTGTGCAACTGGACCAAATCATACGGTGGATACAGGAAGGTTTGTCCCAGCGAGAAGTGTCCCGGCGGTTGAATGTTTCGCAAAGTGTCGTGAGTCGGGCTTGGAATAGGTTCATCCAAAACGACTCAGTAGCTTATGTTCATGGGGGAGGTTGGCAGCGCAGTACAACAGCTGCCCAAGATCGTCTTTTGGTCCTCAATGCTAGGAGAAATCCCACTTACCCGGCGTCGCGGCTCAATAGATCACTGAGAGTTGCAACAGGAGTTCTAATTTCGAACCAGACTGTAAGACGACGACTACATGTTCGTGGTTTGAGAGCACGTAGGAGGGTACAACATCCCCGTTTGAATAGGGAACACCGGGTTCATCGACGGCAATGGGCTGAGGAGCACCGCAATTGGACAGTTGAAGATTGGAGCCGATGTTTATTTACGGATGAGTCTAGATTTCGTTTGGTCAACTCCGATGGACGTATTCTTGCTTGGAGGGAAAGAGGTCGAAGGTATGCAGAACAGTTTATGGTACCCACAACAGCTTTTGGCTGTGGTTCTATATGTGTATGGGGAGGCATTTGTTGTAACCAACGCACAGAGTTGGTTGTTCTGCAGAACACCACAATGACCAGCCAGAGATATCACGATATGATTATTGAACCCATAATTGTTCCGTTTGCGGCTGCCTTGGGCGAGAATTTCATTTTAATTGACGATAATGCCCGTCCACACCGTAGTCGTCTGGTTAATGAAGCGCTAGAAACTCATGCTATTGATAGGATGGACTGGCCAGCTCGCTCTCCAGACATGAATTGCATCGAACATGTCTGGTCTGAGATGTCTAGACAATTGTCAACCTTAGAACAACCGATCAATAACGTGGAGGACCTTTCTAACGCTTTACGGGATATTTGGACGAATTTGCCCCAAAATTTTATAAATCGTTTGTTTGAAAGTATGCCTCGTAGGGTAGAATGCTTGAGACGAGCTCGTGGGGGGCCAACTAGGTACTAGCTTAACCGAAACTTCAGCCTTCTTGTGGTGTCATCATAAATTTTTTGTTATTCAAACACAGAATTTTGAGTGTTCCTAATAAAGTCTTTTTTTCTCTCCAACTTTCCATTTTTTCATTCTTTTCTCAAGTGAACCATATTATCAACTGAAAAACTATGATATCTGACTAAATTTATAATCTTGGAGTGAATAATTCAGAAATAAATTTAGAAAAAGTAAGTGATCCCTATCAATTGTTGAGCAGTGTATTATAATATACATATAAACGAAATGGTATATAATAATGAATAATTTTGTAAAGCTATATAATATGTATTACGCTCTTATACAAAAATATTTGTACATGTACATATTATTTTTAATTTTAAAAACTGTTGATTTCATCTTCTTAATTTCTCGATGACCAAGAATTCAAACATGCTCTCGCTTGCATCACATCATATTTCAATGATATACGTGTTTTTGCCATGATCATTCCTGCTGTGAAAAATAATCTTTCAACCGGTACGGCTGTAGCCATCAATGAATTGAATCATCAGCCAACTTGGAAAGTGTAGGAAGAACTTTTTCATCACTTTCCACAACCGTAAAATATTTTGATTCCCGTTTGCTCTTTCTAATAGCAAATATTCTTCAAACTCAGCTTTCCAATATTTCGAAGGTTTGGTTGATGTTTTTTTTTAAGAGACTATAGATTTCGATACATTTTTTAATAGAATTGGACAAATTGATATAGTTTTCGATGAATACCTTCCCAGTATGGATAGATCATTGAGGGTGTTCTTGGCGTATTCCTCATAACACTTTTAGAAATATTGAATAGTTTCATTTCTTTACCAGTTTTATTATACGTACTTCCACAGATGGATACAATAATTGTTCACACCTTCAATACAAGAAGCAAAAGACTATACATTTCTCCAGATGTTCAAATAGAGAAGACATTTCAAAAGCTTTGGGATTTAGGGGCAATAAAATTTGACCGTTAAGTATTGAATTCATAATGGTATCAGTTTTTATGGTTGTGAATTCTATTTTTCCTTGAAAAATAATCTCAATTATCGCAAGACAATAACGAATTAATAATCTTCTAAAAAATCGTGTATTTCTAGATACTACTAGATATTAAAGGTAGAAAATTTCGAGCCAAAGAAACCCTTTCAATAGTATACACGTTTATTACTCAGTAGTTTATAGACACATAAGAGCATACTCAACCGAGAGTAAAAAATCCATCTCGAAAAAAATACATTCAAATCATTTATCAAGGATAAATATTTATCATAAGAGATACGTTACTAGACCTTTCCTAATTTTTACGAATGAAAACTTCATAAAAAAATTGGTTCAAGCACTGACGTGAAGTCAGAAGCTTTTGCGCGTATGTTCTATTGTCCATTCTTCTGTATTGGACACCCTTAATCGAATTTACCATGGTCAATTATGTTGTCCATTCTCCTGTATTGGACACTCTCAATTCGAATTTACCATGGTAAATTCGAATTAAGTGTCCAATACAGGAAAATGGACAACATAATTTACCATGGTAAATTCGAGTGCTTGAACCAATTTTTTTTTTCGTGATTATTTTAAAATTTTCTAGGGGTACGGTTCTTAAAATTTTTTTTTTCGTCATTTTTTTCAAATTTTCTAGGGGTACGGTTCTTACAAAATTTTCAACACGTCTTTATGTTGATTTTCTACTACTAGTTTCCAAGCTTCAATTCGATCGAATATTTATTTTTTGAGTTATCAAGGAAATAATATTCCAGGTGGGTATAACTCGGAAACCGTTAGACCGATTATGCCCAAAAACGAACTCAACTCTCCCTTTCGGATACGCAACCTACCCTGAAAATTGCAAGTCCCTAACTCCTTTCGTTCGAAAGTTATCGAGGCAACGGTCACCCATCTACTGAACTCACACAAGAATGCTCGAATCTCCAACAATATTTAACCGATCGTATTAAAACTTGAAACTTGGCAGTAGAGTTAGGTTATGAAAGCTCTTGCAAAATTTCAGCAATTTCAAACGAATAGTTACTGATATATAGAATTTTTTTTTATTTTCAATGATTTATTAAAAAGTTTCTTCAAATGCTATCTTCACCAAATTTTGCAAACATTTTTGCGTTGGCATTCTACAACTAATAACCATGTTTGAATTCAATCGGTTTAGTATTTTTCGAGTTAATGAGGAACAAAAAACCACCAAATTTCAGAAAATTTCAGATGGCTATAACTCTAAAACCGTTTGGCCGATTATGCTCATAAACAAACTGGAAAGTCGCGTTCTGGTGCACATCCTAACCTGAAAATTTCAATCCGCTATCTCATTCCGTTCTCAAGTTATCGTGACAACAAAAATATTTTTTAATAATTTTTTTAAAATTTTCTAGCCATACGATTCGCACAAAATTTCACAAACGTGCTAAGGTTCACATTTTACAACTACCCACCAAGTTTCAATTCGATCGGATTTATATTGGTTGAAAACAAAATTATTACTCGGAAATCACTGGTCCGATTATGCCCATTAACGAACTCGTCCGTCGTACTGGGATGCGCCACCTACCCTGAAAATATCAAGTCGCTAGCTCTTTTCGTTCTCAAGTTATCGTGGCAACGGCCAGACGGACAGAATCAAATTTACCTCGAATTCTTCATTGGGGAGTCGAACTTAATCGTTTGAGACCGTTTTCGTCAAAAAATTCGAAAGTTACAGACATTCGGGCAAAACTATAACGCGATGTTCCCCAGAACATACGCGCAAAAATTAACGAGACCAAAAACGAGACTCCCGGGTTGCGCTGTATTTGGTCTCGGTATGGCCTATAGTATTTTTCAAAATGTCTCGTCTCGTCTCGTCTCGCTTTTCCGAGACGAAAACGAGACAAAACGAGAAAATCTCACACTCATAAGCGTGTGCGTGTTACGAGATTAAGTTGTGTGGACTTTGTTACTGTGTCCTTACACCACCTTAGGTACAGCACTGTTCGTTTTCAACCAACAGTGAATGATGATTGCTATAGTCCATTCACTTTTATGGAGTCCCCCTGTTGGCAATGAAAGTTTGACACATTTCACCGTGTATATTTTGTAAATGTTAGATTGTGGTAAATTTCATCTCATATAACTACGCAACGTTATCCTCTCTACATAGATGTCGTAGTAATTACGCATTTTTCACAATGTTAATTTACTTCGAAAAAATGATGAATTTGAGAAGATATTATGTATTATGCAACAATTCCAGTGACCTGGCGATATTTTCTTGTACGGAAATCAAGAATCAAGTGTTGAAATTTTAATGAAAAATAATGGATAGAGTAGAGTACTTCGTCATTGTTGATTTGAAAGAAGAGTAAAAGTGCCTGAATAACCCGACAGGAAAACTTCTGAATGAACAGACGTACCTATGGAATTCCCCTCTTTTCGAAATTCTCAAGAAATAAGTCTACAGAAGACATTTAAATATCTTATTGCACAACTTTAATATACCAGTTTCAAAATGTAGTAGTACTACGAAACCCGAGTCACTGTTAAACCTTTAAATATAGTGATAGGAAATGAAGTTCCTAAGTTCAACTATTGCAATCGTCAACCAAATATGCTCTTAAGCAAAGATATAGCGCAAAATGTTGTTATGAAAATCTTGCTAACATTTTATGACTCTCCTTAGTCATACAAGCTCCTGGGATCTTCTGAGGGATCTCCATGGGGAAGACTTGGGAGGGTCAGTATAATCATAATCATGTTTATAGCACGCGCGCCAAAGCAGATTGACCCCACGTCAATACTCTTTTAGCTTTTTTTTTCATTGTGAAGTCAATCTGCAATAGGTCTCTTGCATGTAAGACGAAATACCATATGTTCATGTTTTTCTGAATCTACTTCAATACCATACCATCATGTATGCCCTTATACACTTTCATAATTTATAAAATTTGAATATTTCGGTATTGAAAATCGGTAAATCAAGAAACAATTTGAAATGAGGTGAAACGCTTCTGAATCGTTGGTATGACGGATGACGTAATCAAAATTTACCATCTGCGTGTTACAGTCAATGCGGACTACGAGCCCTTTATAGGGAGCTATGTTACACTGGAATAAAGAGTGAAACGGACACGAGAAGAGAGTGAGAGTAGATATTTTCGTAATTTTTTTGAAATTTTCTAGGGATACGGTTTTTAAATTTTTTTTTTCGTTATATTTTTCAAATTTTCTAGGGCTACGGTTCTTAAAAAATTTTAAACACGTCTTTATGTTGATTTTCTACTACTAGTTACCAAGCTTCAATTCGATCGAATATTTATTTATATATATATATATATATATATCAAGGAAATAATATTCCAGGTGGGTATAACTCGGAAACCGTTAGACCGATTATGCCCAAAAACTCAACCCTCCCTTTCGGATACGCAACCTACCCTGAAAATTACAAGTTCCTTTCTCCTTTCGTTCGAAAGTTATCCAGGCAACGGTCACCCATCTACTGAACTCATACAAGGCTGCTCGAATCTCCAACAATATTTAACCGATCGTGTTAAAACTTGAAACTTGGCAGTAGAGTTAGGTTATGAAGGCTCTTGCAAAATTTCAGCAATTTCAAACGAATAGTTACTGATATATAGAATTTTTTTTCAATTTTCAATGATTTTTTAAAAATTTTTTACAAATACCATCCTCACGAAATTTTGCAAGAATTTTCGCGTTGGCATTCTACAACTAATTACCGTGTTTGAATTCAATCGGTTTAGTATTTTTCGAGTTAATGAGGAACAAAAAACAATCAAATTTCAGATGGCTATAACTCTGAAACCGTTTGGCCGATTATATTCATAAACAAACTGAAATGTTGCGTTCTGATGCACATCCTAACCTGAAAACTTCAAGCCGCTATCTATTTCCGTTCTCAAGTTATCGTGACAACACAAATATTTTTTAATAATTTTCTAGCCATACGATTCGCACAAAATTTCACAAACGTACTAAGGCTCATATTCTACAACTACTCACCAAGTTTCAATTCTATCGGATTTATATTGGTTGAAAACAAAATTGTTACTCGGAAACCACTGGGCCGATTATGCCCATCAATGAACTTGTCCGTCGTATTGGGATGCGCCACCCACCCTGAAAAATTTCAAGTCGCTAGCTCTTTTCGTTCTCAAGTTATCGTGGCAACGGCCGGACGGCCAGCCGGAAAGAATCAAATTTGACCTCGAATTCTTCATTGGGGAGTCGAACTGAATCGTTTGAGACCATTTTCGTCAAAAAATTCGAAAGTTACAGACATTTGGGCAAAATGATAACGCGATGTTCCCTAGAACATACGCGCAAAAATGCATGCAAGAGACCTATTGGCGCGAGTGCTATAAACATGATTATGATTGTACTGACCTTCCCAAGTCTTCCCCATGGAGATCCCTCAGAAGCTCCTAGGAGCTTGTGCGAGAGTCAGTTTTGTTCTTTGTCAACTTTGTTACTCTTTGTACAAGCTGAGACACAGCACTGTTAGTTTATGAGCCATCCAGTGAATGGTGTCCACTACCCTCTGCGTAGATCTCCGGCTTGTTCTATCCGCTGAGCTTGAAACCCTCATCAAGCAAATAAAATTACCCAATGTGAACACGCACGCCAAAGAGTACTGACTTCACGTCATTGCTTTTTTATATTTTTTCAAGGTCCTTCAACAAATCTGGCTATCGATACAGTGTTGCTGTTAGTTTCAACGTAGATCGAAATAAAGAAAAAATGCGGTTATGGGACCCCGTTGGGAATGCAATTGCTTACACCTATTCTCCAAATCCGAACGTAATTTAATATAGATCTTCCAAATAAAGTTATTTATGAATTGGCCACAGGGCCACGATTCGGACAATTCAACTCGGAAACAACGCTATTTCCTCGAAACTGACTTGTCCGCTTACATAATTGCCTTGAATTTTCTTTTAAAACCTCACAATACCTACAACCTAAAACATACCTTCAACCCAAAAACAGTAACTTCTCCTTTCCGCATACGCCATCCACTCGCGGCTGAAAGTCCTCTCAAAATCACACACCTCACAAAAAATTTCGATTCTCCAACACTAGTAGTTAAGGAGATATCGCATCTTGAATCCACGCATGCGCAGACAGGGATTCTATGGAGGAATATCATCCTCCTCCCTAAAACCCCAATCCTCTCAGACGAAAACTCCAGCAGTTAAATCACTTCTCACCTGCGCATGTACATTACGAAAAATGCTAGGAAGGGGCAGCATGAACTTGAACAAAATAGTTTTCAGAAATTCGAGCGAAATATTCCGCAAAATAGTAGTAATTTTTTAAATTTCTTCATGTCATGTGATCCTTACGATATTTTGCAAAAGTGTTTGCTTCGTTCGGTCTTCTGCATCTGCACGTTCAATTCAATCAGATCAGTATTGGTGGAAACAAAATTTTAAAATTTTTGAAATTTTTTTTTGTCACTTTACGGCAATGCGATTAATTCAAAACTTTGCATGCATATAAAGGTCATGATTCTACATTTTGCTCAATTTCAGATAGATCGAGAAATCGATTTCGGAAATATTCATAAAAAACGTTTCTACTAAAAACGGCCATAACTCCGAAACCACTTGGTTGATTTCGCCCGTTAACGAACTCGTCCGAGATATTTACGCTCCAAACCTACCCTTAAAATTTCCGTTCCAGAGCTATCGTGCTAACGGACAGACAGAATTGATTTTGACATCGGATTATTCATCAGTGAGTCGTTTGAGACCATTTTCGCCAAAATTTCGAAAAATACAGAAATTGTTGCAAAATGATATCATGCTGTTCCTTGCGGCACAGGCGCGCAAAAAGAGCGCTAAAAACATAACTATTGTCTAAATACAACACTAATAATATGAATCTTGTATTTTTGAACCTCTTGCTGAGTTGAACCACGCCTGGTCGCCCGCCTCGAAATCCTCTGTCTCTCCTACCACCCCAAACACATCGGACCGTCCGAAAAGGTTAAACATACGGTGCTTAAACTTGATACAAGTCGCGAACGTGTTATTATTCGTCCAACTCTGGAAATAATAATAAATAGGCACAAATCGTTCCAAAACATTTTTACCAATTTCAGTGGGAGTAGGTTTTATAAAATTCCATAGTTTTATTGGGTCGAGTGGTGGTTAGTATCGAATTCCTGCAATTTTCTCGGGTGTTTTTCGGCGATGACCAATCATGGACTGTACATGGGGCTTTGGAAAAATATGAAGGACTGTCGTCGCTAATACGTGGCAAGTTTTATTGGAGTTGCGTTTATGAAGATTTGTTGTAAATTGTTGAATATATGTAAATAGTGCGGGAGTGTATGGTGCTTTGATATGGACATTTTTATCCAATAAGGGGGTTTTGGTTCCATTTCGAATGGGAATGTGCTTTTACAGTTGATATTTATAGCTTTTCGTATTATTTTCATTCGTGATTAAATAGTAAAATAATTTTCAATAATTTCTTTCAGATCCGTTTTGTACACTTTCTCATTTTCTACGAATAAATAACATGATAATCCTTCAAAACCTACTGAAACTAATTTAAATAAATTATCGAAAATCTCTACAACCGAATAATTATTGATAATTTTTTGGGAGAATTAAAATTTAAATAACAGGCGAGCTCCTTTCTTTTCTACATGATTCAATTATTAACTGTAGGCCAAATTTTGCATCCACGAAAATAATATTCTGATAATAAATCTGTCGGATATCGCTTCCATAATTTATATCTACTGAAAATATCGCATTTTCCTAACCATTTATTATGCATATTCAATAACCCCAGTAATATTTAAATTTATCAATACTAATAATGTTCATGATTTGAAAAATCCATAAATAGTATAATTTTAATGCTTAGAAAATAATTGTGCATCATATCTCCAGATATATATCATTATTAGCGAATTGTCATGCAGTTATTGTATTCATGAATTTTAATTATTCACACAAATTGAATATTCCACAATTAATCGAGAATTTGAAAATAAACAATATGCCATTTTCATTTATTGAAAACAATCCGTACAACTCGGTATACGCAGACCGTTCGTTAGAATATTTTAAAGAAAGACTCTGGATAAACACTTGAAAATTTATAGTTAAGCTTTGTTAGGAGAGATGAATTCTAAGAAAAAATTTCAGATTCGTTCGACTTCCGGTTTCCCCGAAACTGATACCAACTTACCTTTTTTCAATGTGATACCCATCAGATTATTCATTGATAATCAGACATAAAACACAATCACAAAAAATTCTCAACATATGGGATATCCACTTTATCTTTCAAGTGTATTTTACAAATTTTTGGTCAGAGCTGGTCAATTGTTACTTTCGTTAAGAAGCTAAGAATTATTTTTCGTCAAGGAATGTGATTCCAATGATAATATCTTCAATTTATTTGTGATGTATGGTGAAAACGGCGGAGTACTCGGAAGAATATACCGAGCACTGAACGCAAAATATCCACATCTACCCCAAATGACGAAAGGAAAATTTAATAGATTCAAGAGAAATTTTCTGGATCTTAGAAACGTAGTGAGACTTTAGGTAAAAGCAAAACCGATTTCTGAAAATGAAGAGAATGAAATTGATACTCTAGGATATTTCCACGCTTATCAGCGTTTGTCCATCAGATCGGCTTCTGCTGATTTAGGAATATCTTACGCTTCCATGAAGATAATTCTTTTTAGCCACAAACTATATCCTTTTAAATTCATTAGGCCAAAGAAATTACAAGATTATGACTTTTGTGGAGGATTTATAATGAGGTTCTAAGAAGATCCTGATTTCTTACTTTACTCCTTATTCGAAGATTGTTGGTGGGGAAAAAATAGAGTTCCTTTTCTTCGGCCTGCTCGATCACCGGATCGCACTCCTCTAGATTTTTATTTATGAGGTCGGATCAAGGAATTAGTTTATAATAATTATATTATGAATTACCAGGATTTGAAAATTAGAATTGTTGCGGCTGCCGAAATTCGTAAAGCAACATAATCCGTTAGAGAACGTCATTTGAAATCCCTCGATGAAAACGGTGAACATATCGAACATTTGTAATTGAAAACTTATCATTATACAATTGTTTTTTCCACCCTTACTCTTCGAGGAAAGAAAACAGAGAATTTCTGAGCAGAAAATGAGACTTTACCGAATATCTCGGGAAATAAGCATTTCAGAGCCGTTTTATGTATCACACTTATAACACTATTTTTGGCGCTCTAGTTCCTCGGAACTGAGTGCTTATCAATTTGCCCAAATGTCTGTAATTTTCGAATTTTTCGATGAAAATAGTCTCAAACGATTTGTTTCGACTCACTGATCAAGAATCCGTAGTCGAAATTCATTGTGTCCGACCGTAGGCACGATAACTCTCGAACGGAATGAGCTAGACAGTTGAAATTTTCAGAGTAGGTTTGGGGGATAAATATCTCGACTAAGTTCGTTATTGGGCAAAATCAGACAAACGGTTTCGGAGTAACAGAAAAATTTTTTTTTTTTACAAAACAATTTCCAAATTAAATTTTTTTCAATAAGCAGTTTTATCATAAGAATCCATTCATATCACGTTTAACTCTAACAAGCTAATACTTTCGGAGGTATGATTTTTCAAAATTTCAATGTAAATCGTATTTCTACGTTTTCACAGAATGATAGAATTATTCTCTGGGTATTCTATGAATTGTTATAATGTCAACTTATTTTCCTGAGACATGACGTTAACTCATTGTCATTCATTTCAGCAATCGTATAAATATGAGAATGATAATATAATATCATACTTTTTGTTGGTTGATATTTTCATGCCGATGGTCAATCCATATGATGATGGGAATGGTAATGGTAAGTTAATAATATTGAGTTCAAAATATCTCCACTAAAAACAAATCTGGAATATTGGTGTATTGGAGTAGATTTGAGAAAAGATATATATTATCGTTCATCATAGAATAGAGGAATAAATATCTCGGATGAGTTCGTTGTTGGGTAGAATTCGTCTATTGGTTTTGGATTGATAATTTTTGGCACTCTTGTTGAATTTAAATTCTTCTATGATGTTTGAATTCAATTTCTGCTAAGATGAAGTTCTAAATTTCAATAATGAATCATACTTCTATGTTTTCACAGAATGCTATAATTATTCTATCTAAGCTTTATTATATGATCTGTGTTCATACTCATACATTTCATCCTGTTCTATAAGAGAGAGTCAATTTCATTTCAGCTATTTTAATTTGGTTTCTTCCATGGTGCAGTTCTCATTCTCAGATTGCTCATTTAATCTTGATAAATAAACTATTATTTGAATTGAATTTCCTTTATGATGCAGTTTTATCATAAGAATACATTGATATAATTCTCAACTCTGAGAAACCAATACTTTCGGACATATAATTTGTCTGTTTGAACTAGAGCGCCAGAAAGCTTCTGTCCACAGGGCTTGAATCAATTTAGGTAAGATTCCAGCTGAGCAGTAAAAAATTTGTTTCTCATTTGAAAAAAAATATTTTTGAGGTTTATGTCGTGAAGGAATTTGACATTGAAATAGAAACACCCTGTATGTTCAATAGAATTTTTAATTGACGAAGGAGAAGCACTGGTATGTTTTCTGTAGAAGCTAGAAAATTAGGAATTTTCATGCAAAAATCTGCAAGTTATAAACATATGAATGAAGCTCTATTTGAGAACATTTTAAGGGTGTTTTCAGATGTGTCACACAATATGTGTGACACATTTAAACATTGTAGAATTCAATGGTAATCTGATTATCAATGAAAAAAAATGGGTATTACGTTCAAAAAACTAAACTTGGTACCATTTCTGGTGAAACCGGAAGTTGAATAAATCTGGAATTTCCAAGATTTCATCTCTCCTAACAAAGCTTCACTATAAAATTCATGTGTCTTGGTCGAGTCTTTTTTTGAAATATTCTAACGAACGATCTTCGTGAATTACCCTGTATAGAGCTTCATATTCGAAGAATATAAAGTAAGTTTTCTAAATACATATTTAAATTTTTTGAAGTAAGATTTTTTCTCTATACTATATTTTCATTTACCTAACTACCCTCTTACTCTGGTCCCAAATGGTCACAACATGCTGATGGATAATTTACTGTCGAATTCAATCATGTCATTATCTATAAGCTCGATAACTTCTGAATATAATAGCTTAGGGACTTGAAAGTTATACATTAAAAGCTCAGGAAGAACGATCGGGATCATGAATGGGCATGATTCGACAATTCTGTCTGGAAATATGGTGATTTGAAGTTTTGGTTTTTTGATATCTCCAAAAATTCAGAAACAAGCAATTTGGGTCCAGAATATTATGTAGACATGAATTAGCGATATGTTTATGTTCTTGCTCTATGTTACTATATTTCATCGAATTTTGTTCAGAAGAATTAAGTGCACCATTCGCAAAATTTTTCTGTTTGTATGCTGCTTAAATGAAAATTTCGAAAGCCTTCCACCACCATTATACGCTGCTGCTTGTGGTCTATAACCAGTACCACTTTTAATTTGTTCGATGTTGTTATTGTATTGTATCACTAAATGTCACGTTTATGAAGCTTCAGCTTTTTGCGCGTATGTTCTGGGGAACATCGCGTTATAGTTTTGCCCAAATGTCTCTAACTTTCGAATTTTTTGACGAAAATGGTCTCAAACGGTTTAGTTCGACTCCCCAATGAAGAATTCGAGGTCAAATTTGATTCTGTCCGGCCGGCCGTCCAGCCGGCCGTTGCCACGATAACTTGAGAAAGAAAAGAGCTAGCGACTTGAAATTTTCAGGGTGGGTGGCGAATCCCAATACGACGGACAAGTTCGTTAATGGGCATAATCGAACCAGTGGTTTCCGAGTAATAATTTTTTTTTCAACCAATATGAATCCGATCGAATTGAAACTTGGTGAGTAGTTGTAGAATATGAACCTACACTGAAAGAAAATTCTCAGTTATAGTTATTAAATATTTGTTATTGGCAAATTTGTTGAAAATTATTAAATAAGATTCACAACAAATATGGCTCATTCATTAAAACTGTAAGTAATATTTTCTGATATTCACTAAAAACAAACTATTTGGTTCTGCTATATTCAGTAGCTATAAACAAAATTATTTTATTATAAATAAGTAATTTATTACAGAGATTGAAATGTATTTATCAATAAGTTTGATTTTCAATTAATTTTATTTGGTGATTATCGATAAATGTAGAGTTATCTGTTAATAAATGTTTGTTAGTGTTTATTATGAATAGGATGTGATATTTTAACGGATCATTTGTTTATAGTTAATCTACGATCATAAATGATAATAAACTGCATTTGTCGAGTGAAGATCATCGAACGCCAACGGTTCCAGAATTATTCGTGACGGTGTACTGAATATGAGTGTGTGGTGTGTGTGGAGAGAAAACAATGGAAGATTTATCTTTTTTTCTCTCAGAATGTGGCATCACCGGGAAGACGTTGAGAGATTTTGAACGTAAGTACCTCACCTTTTCAAATGGTAATGAATTTATAGTGCTTTCAAACAATTTCATGTGTGAATCAATCGTGAATAAAAATCCCGAATATAGAAATTATATGATACGGAAATCCAATCATAATTTAAAAACATAGACCGGCGCTATTATACGAAAAGCAGTTTCAGTTGTTGACGTTGAAAAATTATAAGCAGTAGTATATGATAGTAAAAAGGTATTCAGGATAGAGGGTAAAATCGTTCTTTAAAAAAAATATCGGGTGTGAATGCTGTATAGAACTAGGTGTGTACCTACATCTCCAAATAATACTCATAAGACATGAAAACTATAAAAAATGTGTTACCTATATAATTATGAATACAGAATATAGGGTGATTTTTTTAAGTGTTTCATCAGACATAGGTATTCGAGAAAGGAATTGTATTACAAATTCAAGATTTTGTTCTAGAGTACATGGACGTAAATTTTTGAATATTTTCAAAGCGAATCTACTTCCGGGTCTGCCGGATATGAATGTGAACTTCGTTATTTCAAATGTAACAGATAGTATATTTATGCATACTTGAATTCTTCGTTCAATTCTACTAATTTGATGAATGAAATATGCGCAACCACTTCAGCAGTTGTGTTATGGTCTGGTTGACGAATTTTTTGAGAGAAAAATGGTCACAAATTAGTTTTTATATATAAAAATCCCTCATTGTACGAATTTCTCTTTAAAACAGTGGAACAAGAGGAAGTACGTTTATTCTGCTTGTTGTATAAGTAGGTATAACTTATTTACATTTTTTCCTAATGATAACTACCAACCTATTGAATTCGATAGTTTTATTGGGGCTTACTTTGAAGCCCTGCTTTAGACACCCTGTACAATATTCCCTCATAAATAACAACAAGCAGTATAAGCGTACTTCCTCTTCTTTTACTGTTTTGAAATGAAATTTTTACAATGGGGGATTTTGAATATATAAACACTAATTTGTTACAATCTTTCTCTCGAAATATTTTATATAACTTCACAACTGCTGAAGTGGTTGCGAATATTATTAATCAAATTCGTAGAATTGAACGAAGAATTCAAGAATGTATAAATATACAGATTGTTACATTTGAAATAACGAAGTTTACATTCGTTTCCGGTAAAACCGGAAGTAGAGTCAGCTTGAAAATATTTTACAATATACATTCATGTACTCTAGAAAGAAAATACGAAATCTTAAATTTGTATTACAATTCCTTCTTTGAAAACGTCTAATAAAACACTTAAAAAAATCACCCTGTATATAAATATAACCACTTAACTTATAGATCAGATCTAAAACAGTTTCGTAATATAGATGATTCAAAATTCAAAACTAGTGTAAATAATAAACAATTTTTCAGAACATGGAATTACAAATTTGCAACTGCTGAAGGTGTCAGAAAATGACGCTGAGTTTAAAAAGTTAGTGCCCTGTATGGGAACTAGAGTCCAAATCAGGCTGAAATTGAAAAATAAAAATTCATTGGATACACTGTAAGCAATAAATATAAGAAAATCCTTATTTTATATAATACATATATATTTACCCATTTCAGAATATCTCCTTCTGTCAGTACTGGCACTGTTGAGAGTGTTGAGACTCCTCTGGACAATAATACCAACAGGTGAATGATTCAATTTATAAAAATTTAATATAAAATAAGATAAAACATATTTTTCAGAATACCTTTCGTTTCAAGTTGCAATGCTTCAGAAACCTACAGTAATTTGAGCAGGTGAGTAATAATATTTAAATTCAATTATTGTTATTCCAAAATCATGCCTTTCCTCATCTCATAATTCTCATATTCACATGCACATACCTTGAACGGTGATAACTTAAATAAAATTTCTTATAAATTGCTAATTAGTTCTTGGTTTTTGTTGATACTCCAAAAAACATAAAATGAGTACCATGTTAAGATTCTTGAAATTTCCAGCTTCAGTCACATTGATGTCGAAGAACCCCCTCAGAAATACATTATAATTGAAGATATTCCACTTCCTCAACCTCGACAGTCAGATGCAACCCATCAGATGGTAAAACCATCAATAGAGGATTGCCTGGTTAAACAAGATTTTGATTTTTCAAAATTATTGGAAGAAACAATTGTTGGAAGAGCTATTAAAAGCATATACAACTTAGAAAAGCAGCTGGATTCAAGGTGTCAATCTTATCTTGCTGAGATTATCATTCAACATTTTGTGAATGTTCAACCTTTCAGGTATGTAATGGTATTATTGTACCAAAGAATATAAGAATATAATAGCCAAGTGTACAATGAGCATTAATTCAAGCTTTGTATTGAGATTCCAAATCTTGACGAATATTACTTTTTCAGGAGGCTGCAAAATTCAGATTTTGAAAAGCTCTCTCACAATATTGCCCACCTTTTTCCTAACGAAATAGCCTTCTGGCATTCTGCAAGTAATCTCGTTCTCGTTTTAACTTACAGAATGAGTATAGGAAAAATCAGAAATGCACCAAGTCACATAACTAAAAAATATGAGAAAACTTTTGCTATCGAGTGGGTCAACGACGCTTTTTGTACCGCTGATATATCTGTCATTCTACCACTTAGACTTCTGAAAATGTTTTCCCTACTTGTACTATCTCCGCTTATCCTGCTAATTTTCAGCTTTGCACCTTATTATTCAGTTCACTAAAAAAAAGCGAATTTCACCCTCCAACCCCCGCGTTATTCTTCTGGCTCTCTGTCTAACGCTTTGTCGTCAACATTCTAACCTGTAAACGATAAAATTTTCCTTGCACCTAGTGACCCATTTTTTTTCCTTAGCCAGCTCTTAGACTACTTAGACTTATTGAACTTCAAAATAATAGAATTGTTGTTGTTTTATGTTTCTTTCTATGTATGTATTTTATTTAGGAATTTTTTTTTGTTACTTCTGATGATGTTGGAAATTATAGAAATTGAATGAAAGATATATTGTTTCATTACTATGTCCCCATTACGCAATTACAAATTAAAGTGGACAGTTTAATTTTGTAACAGGTATTATTAACGAACAAATATTTTGTCTGCTGATATGACTATAAACTATGATATACCTACTCTTTGAGTATTGTTTTTTCTGTGAGAAAATATTTTGTAGGGATTATTTGGAAATTATTCATCCTAATTATAAATGTTTCCTTCATGAAGGCCGGTATTTTCACCTCCAGATAACGTTCCAGATATCAAACTGACGGATAACCCCAACTGATATCAGATGAAGTTATCCGTAGTTTCATTGTATATCTGAAACTTCATCTGGAGGTGGAAATGTATACCGGCCCTATTCAATAAAACATTTCATTTATTATCAACAAATGAATCTTATGATGGAATAAACCGAAGATAACCTTAAACAAGTCTTTATTCATACTTATGATACATCTATTATATAAAGCAAAATGTTTATTTATTATAACAAATGAATATTACGATCGAATAAACAGAAGATAACCTTGAATAAGTTTTTATTTATACTTATGATACATTTATTATATAAAGCAAATTGTTTATTTATTATCAACAAATGAATATTAGGATGGAATAAACAGAAGATAACTTTGAATAAGTATTTTGTCACACTTATGATACATCTATTATATGAAGCAAAATGTTTATTTATTATCAACAAATGAATATTACGATCGAATAAACAGAAGATAACCTTGAATAAGTCTTTATTCATACTTATGATACATTTATTATATAAAGCAAAATGTTTATTTATTATCAACAAATGAATATTACGATGAAATAAATATAAGATATCCTTGAATAAGTCTTTATTCATCGAAGTGTAAACAAATATTTTGTTTCTCCATAACAAATGTTTAATAAGCCATATTTCAATAACGGATTTGGTGATAGGTAATAATTCTTAGTTAATGCAACCAAATTGTTCTTTCAGTGTAAGCACGTTCGTGAAATTTTATGCGAATCGTATGGCTAGAAAATTTTAAAAAAATTATTAAAAAATATTTTTGTTGTCACGATCACTTGAGAACGGAAAGAGATAGCGGCTTGAAGTTTTCAGGTTAGGATGTGCACCAGAACGCGACATTTCAGTTTGTTTATGAGCATAATCGGCCAAATGGTTTTAGAGTTATAGCCATCTGAAATTTGGTGGTTTTTTGTTCCTCATTAACTCGAAAAATACTGAACCGATTGATTTCAAACATGGTTATTAGTTGTAGAATGCCAACGCGGAAATGTTTGCAAAATTTGGTGAAGATAGCATTTGTAGAAAATTTTTAATAAATCATTGAAAATAAAAAAAAAATTCTATATATCAGTAACTATTCGTTTGAAATTGCTGAAATTTTGCAAGAGCCTTCATAACCTAACTCTACTGCCAAGTTTCTAGTTTTAATACGATCGGTTAAATATTGTTGGAGATTCGAGCATTCTTGTGTGAGTTCAGTAGATGGGTGACCGTTGCCTCGATAACTTTCGAACGAAAGCAGATATGGACTTGCAGTTTTCAGGGTAGGTTGCGTATCCGAAAGGGACAGTTGAGTTCGTTTTTGGGCATAATCGGTCTAACGGTTTCCGAGTTTTACCCACCTGGAATATTATTTCCTTGATAACTCAAAAAATAAATATTCGATCGAATTGAAGCTTGGTAACTAGTAGTAGAAAATCAACATAAAGACGTGTTTGAAATTTTGTAGGAACCATACCCCTAGAAAATTTGAAAAAAATTACGAAAAAAAAAGTTTTAAGAGCCGTACTATTAGAAAATTCAAAAATATCACGAAAAAAAAATTGGTTCAAGCACTGACGTGAAGTCAGAAGCTTTTGCGCGTATGTTCTATTGTCCATTCTTCTGTATTGGACATCACCCTTAATCGAATTTACCATGGTAAATTCGTGTCCAATACAGAAGAATGGACAATAGAACATACGCGCAAAAGCTTCTGACTTCACGTCAGTGCTTGAACCAATTTTTATATCATATTTATGTTCAATATCTAAGTGTATAAATGAACTATTTTGTGAAATTGTCCAAATTATACATTGTTATCCTGATCATATTCTGATACTAGTTTGTTTCCGATATCCAAGTTGTATTTATATAAGTATTATTATTTGATTCAGTACTTATCAGAAAAAAAAATAGGCATGTTGAATTCTAAATTTATCAAACAGAATTCAATAGTAGGTATATAGGTACCTTACAGTGAGCGTCAAAAGTATGGAATAATGGTCGAATTTTTTGCCAATAATGGTCTCAAACGATGAGGTTCGACTCACTGATGGATAATTCGATTCTGCCCGGCCGCCCTTCCGTTGCCACGATAACGATCGAAAGGAAAGATAGTGCCTTGCAATTTTAAGGGTAGGTGTACATTCGAATGCGACAGGTCAGTTCGTCAATGGGCATAATCAACCAAACGGATTCGGTTTCTGAAATTTTGTTGTTATTTCCTCAATAACTCAAAAAATACAGATCCGATGGATTTCAAACTGAGTCATTAGTTGTAGAATGCCGTCCCGCCGTTGCCACGATAACTTGAGAACGGAAAGAGATAGCGGCTTGAAATTTTCAGGGTCCAAATGCGACGGACACGTTAGTTGATGGGCAAATGTTTCCAAGTACAAATGTTGTTTACAACCAATACAGATCCGATTAATATTGAACCTTGGTAACTAGTTGTAGAATATTGATATAAAAACGTGTGTAAAACTTTGTGAGGATTGTATCACCAAAAAATTAGAAAAAAATTATTATTTATCTCATGATAACTTGAGAATGGAAATAGATAACGACTTGCAATTTTCAGGGTAGGTTGCGCATCCGACTGAGACATTTGATTTCGTCAATAGCAACGAAATATTAATACTATGTTAATATATAGTTAATTTTGGTCAATATAGGCTTAATCGGCCAAATGGTTTTAGAGTTATACACATCTGAAATTTTGTTGTTATTTCCTCCATAACGCAAAAAAAATCATGTATAACACAAAACATAAGATTTCTTCTTCGAGAATAAACAAAAGTCACAGAAGTAGCATAACTACTTGTATGTGACAACTTTCCTTCAACAGGCAGACAATCATTACGATGATAGACTCCAAATATCAAACATTATTGATCACATCACGAATGGTTTTTCTTTCTGTGACGAAAGAAGCTTCTCTTCATCCGGTAACATATTGAAAAGTTTCGGAGCAAGAGACCGAGCCGATCTCTGTTCCACAGATTTAAAATTTCTAGGAACCGAAACGCCCGCCTTTTTGAGTCTTGTAACTCTTGTATCATGTTGATGATCAATACGGTCGATTGGGATTTTATTTCTAATCACATTCATCAATAGACTCATAGCGAAAAGCTGTCTTATATCATATATGTTGGTCTCTCTATACAGCTGTTCAGATGAAAACATGATATCGATCCCTCTCATAAATTATCTTAATGATCCAACTCTGAAGTACTTCCAAGCTTTGCAAATTACAGTCGTGCACTCCTCCCCAAGCACATATTCCATAGGAAAGTTGTGCTTGTAACGGGGGATTTTTTGAGAGCTTTCGGATTTGATTTGAGAAAAAAACACATAAAATTCAGAAAAATGTATGAAATCTTCATTTGAGTCGATAGAACAAGCCATATGATTTAATGTTTGAAACTTATTTCAAGTAAATGTTGGCCGCGGCTGCGCTTCAAATGGTCCATACGCCGGGTCCAATTTTGGCATGCTCTCTCCAACATATCGGCCGATATCTCACGATTAAATTCTTCAATAATGGCTTCCAGTACGTCAATCGTTGCGGGCTTCTTGCTATAGACATGAGCCTTAACATAGCCCCACAAAAAATAATTTAGAGGCGTTAAATCACACGATCTTGACGGCGACATAAGTTACCGATGAAAAAGTGGATCTTCATCCAACTTTGCCAGCACTCATTCTTTAAAAGTTATCCGTTATGGTAGGTCGTGCTGCTTCAATTCTTGCACCAGCTGTTTTTAAAAGGTTTCACATCTGAATCCTTCCGCAAAACAGAGTCCCAATTGCCGCGAATGGCGGCGAATCGACAATTCACTGTCATCACTAACACTGGCGGATACAGCTACGATATCTTCCTCTGTCCGCACTCTACGTATGCGTGTTGGTGGTTTAATATCAAAAAATAATTTGGTGCGAAATTAAGTCACAAGATTCCGAATAGCCGACTGAGAAGGTCGACCAAACTGACCATAAAATGGAAGAAGTGCACAATACACTTTCTCAACCGAGAATAAATTTTGATAATAAAACTCAATAATTTGCAAGCGTTGTTCGATTGTTAGTCGATTCATAGTTAAATTATAGACCAAACTGAACATGTTTAACTGTCACACAAGGCGCGAATCCCGCCTTAAAAAATCACTCGTTACTAACGCGTAGTAAAGGATCTTCATATGTTCCATCCCCAAAAAGTCTCTCAAATACCTTAGGTTCTGAATTAATCCTCTCATCTTTATTTTCAAATCTTTAACGTGTTGATCCCATCTGAGAAGCCTATCGATTGTAATACCAAGATATTTTATATGTTCAGCCGATGGTATTCGGTCCTATGTTGAGAGCTGCTTCATCAGGCAAATTGCTGGCATATATGCCAGCAATTTCCCATAGGAAGTGAAAGCAGTTCAGGGTGAGTCGGCTCTTTTTAAACCGAAGTTCCTGACTTCACGTCAGTGCTTGAAGCAATTGTTGAAGTTGAGAAAATCAATTTTTTCTTAGAAATGCCTGTTGCAATATTCTCAACAAACAAGCCTTGTGGACAGGAGCTTTCTGGCGCTCTTGTTCAAACAGACAAATTATAACTCCGAAAGTATTGGTTTCTCAAAGTTGGGACTTATAGAAATGTATTCTTATGATAGAACTGAATCATAAAGGAAATTCAATTCAAATACCTAATAGTTTATTTATCAAGATTAAATGAGCAATCTGAGAATGCACCATGGAAGAAATCAAATTAAAATAGCTGAAATGAAATTGACTCTCTCTTATAAAACAGGATGACATGTACGAGTATGAACACAGATCATATAATGAAGCTAAGATAAAATAATTATAGCATTCTTGAAAACATAGAAGTACGCTTCATTATTAAAATTTCGAAAAATCTTATCTCCGAAAGTATTAGCTTGTTGGACTTGAAAATGATATGAATGGATTTTTATGGTGAAACTGCATCTTAAATAAAAATTGAATTTGAAATTTTTTACTGAAAAAAAAATTTTTTTTTTCGTTACTCCGAAACCGTCTGGCTTATTCTGCCCAATTATGAACTTAACAGAGATATTCATCTCCCTAACCTACTCTGAAAATTCAACTGCCTAGCTCATTCCGTTCGAGAGTTATTGTAGAAAAAAATTTGTAAAATTTTCAAATTTTTTTGTTGACATTTTGCGATAACCTGGTCAATACAAAACTTCACATGCGTATGAAGGTCATGATTCTACAATTTGTGTGATCAGTTTCGGAAATATTCATAAAAAATGTTTTTACTAAAATCGGCCATAACTCCGAAACCGCTTTATGGATTTCGCCCATTAACAAACTCGTCCGAGATATTTAAGCTGCAAACCCACCTTGCAAATTTCAATCCTCTAACTCATTTCGTTCGAGAGTTATCGTGCCTACGGCCGGCCGGACTGGCCGGACAGAATCGATTTCGACCTTGGATTCTTGATCAGTGAGTCGAACCAAATCGTTTGTGACCATTTTCAGCCAAAAATTCTAAAATTACAGACATTTGGGCAAATTGATAAGCACTCTGTTCCGAAGATCAAGAGCGCTAAAAACATTTTGGCTTGTGCAACACCGCACAAATTTTTCACAAGAATCATCCGTGTCTTAAACATCTTATATATAGGTAGTAATACCTACATAATAGGTATAACTTAATCATAGGAACATGAATATTTATATTAGATATATTGAAAGGATATAATAGTTTTATACCATGATAACCATCATCACCACCAGAATATCTACAAAATCTACGTAAATTCCATAGGACCGGAACAATGATTATAGGAGGGGACAAATCCCAAAAACGAAGGTAACCATCGGCTTTACTTTCAACCCTCGATTCCGTTCTACCCTACACCCCAAAATATTGCCATACCCACCCTCGCCCGAGCCAAATCGAACCTGTGATTAACAATGCGGCGCCAGAACCGCTAAGTGTCTATTTATTAGCTTAATCACAGGGTGTTCCGATATATCTGTCCAAAGTGCCGGGCTCGCGGGGGGCGTAACTGCGGGGCGGGCCAAGGTGAAACGCCCATACCTCACGACGAAGATCACTAGATTACCGACTATGTCTCAGTTATTCAACAATCTTATGCAAATCAGGCCCGACTGGATGTTTTTGTTCTCGTTCCCCGACAAGCTGCTGTCATTGAATTGTTGTGGTGCTGGTTGGTAGTACTGGGGGAACGGCATTCCATCGGTACGTGGAATGTTGGTCGTACCGCGTTGGGTATCGGAATTGTATGTACCTAGTCGTGGTAGAAAGGGTGTGGTCTGGTATGGAAGGAGTACGTTCGTTGTTGCTTTCATCGGTTAGGTGCTCCGGTGGTATGAGGAGTTGATTCGGTGGACCAACTGAATTTGGATATTAACGACTTGGATTATGTAGAAAATCCCCAAACTCAACGATGAATGCATAGGACTGCAAGAGGTGGCGGGAGGGAGGACAGCTAGCTGCTCTATCCTGGATTTCGAAACCAATTCCCACGCATTTGTAGATGCGGAGAAGGATTCGTCGATATTATTTAAATATAAAATTTTATGAATAATTGATTCAAGCACCTACGTGAAGTCAGGAGATTTTGCGTGCATCTTCTATTGACCATTTACCTCTATTGGACACTATTAATCGAATTTACCATCGATATATACCGTTTTCTCAGCTTTTATTAGATATGGATACATTTCCTACCAAGATTTTTGGCGCTCTTCTTCCTCGGAATTTTCGAATTTTTGGCTGAAAATGGTCTTAAACGATTTGGTTTGACTCACTGATCAAGAATCCGTGGTCGGAATCAATTCTGTCCGGTCGGCCGTTAACACGATAACTCTCGAACGGAATGAGCTAGATAGTTTAAATTTCCAAAGTAGGTTTGAGGGATAAATATCTCGGTTAAGTTCTTTATTGGGCAAAATCGGTCTGATAGTTTCGGAGTAACGAATATAACAATATAACTTTTGAATTCAAATTTTTTCAAGATGCAGTTTCATCATAAGAATCCATTGTTTTTAACTCTAACAAGCTAATACTTTCGGAGATATGATGTTTCAAAGTTTCAAGGATACATCGTAAGTTCTATGTATTCACAGAATGTGAACACAGAATCTATGTCTGCGTGACTATTCATAAATGTCATCTTTTCTAGCTATTAGAGATTATCAATTCGTATATTTTTCTCTTGGAAAATCAAGTATTCGATTCTTGAATTTTTGAATATATACAAGACTGTTTTGATGTAGTTTATGGAGGCAATAGGAAAGAAGAACATATTGGAATCATCAAAAGAAATTATGGTTCGTTGACCACTCAGGTTAATATTACCTTTTATTTCCTTAAGTAGCCCACACAGCACACAATATTCAGGAAATATTGCCACAATATTGCAATATTGCAATTGCAGTTGCAATATTCCAGAAATATTGCTGGAATATTGTGTTTCAATATTACAGTTGCAATATCGAGAAATATTGCTGGAATATTGTATTTCAATATAACAGTTGCAATATTCAGAAATATTACAGAAATGTAACAGTTTTCTACAAAGTTAAAATTTATAGTTTTGCGTATATTCCTATGAATATATGCGTAGACATAGTTTTTACAAATCGCGACAGAAATAATTCAACATTACATGCAATATATAATATGTTTGTGTGCCTTCTTTCTCTAGTTCGAGGCTTTACGCATCCTCTCTTTTCTTTTAGTCAGGCCGCCATTTTTTCTGTTTACCAGTGTTGTTGTATCGTGTCGTGAAGCAGTCTGTTGTTACTTTACTTTGTTAGTTCAGTTAGTTGTGAGTTTAATGTTTATTGAAGACTAATTGGCTCGAAATAATATGAATGCAGTGATAACCTGATTTGATTATCTAAGGTATAATAGCCACAAGTTTATAGATATCATTGATACAACATTTTATTTTTTAGGTTATACCAACATCTTATCACAGCCCTATAAAGAGTAGGTTGTGATCTCATCCGTCTGATTATTGAGACGTTATATGACGTGCTTTTTATATACGTACAAAGGTAGAGTTGAACAGATCTAATGATTTGATTATCTATGTTTGAGTATTGAACCCATATCGAAATGGTTAGCTCAAGCCAAATTGCGAGCCTCCAGGGAAGTGGAAAAAGTTAAAAAAGAGAAATGTTGAATGTCCTGTAGAGAGCGAATAAAGATATTAATTGTGCCTACTATTTTTTTATGTGAGTTAAACCACATCTCATGAAATAACAGAAATATTTCTGCAAGAATCCTGAAATATTGCATATATATTTTGCAATATAACAAAAATATTCCATAAATATTACAAAATAATTCTACAATAATGCAGGAATATTTCAAAAAATAAGTCTGCAATATTGTGACGTTATAGGATAGAGAGCATATATTTGAATATTTCTGCAACAATCCTGAAATATTTCATATATATTTTCCAATATAATAAAAAATTGCATTAACATTACAGAATAATTCTACAATATTGCAGAAATATATCGAAAAATATTTCTGCAATATTGCTATGTTAGGTTATGGGGCGGACATTCGAATGTTTCTGCAATATTCCTGAAATATTTCATATATCTTTCGCAATATAACCGAAATATTTCAAATATTTCCGAAACATATTCCTGCAATATTTCAGAAATGAGTCTGTGCTGTGTGGGAGTGGTATAGTGAGACATGTTCCTATATACAGTATTTCCATAATGTTGCTTGCAAAAAAATACTGGAATATGGATCTACATTTGTGTATCAATCATTTTTTCTTGAGTTAAGGTTCATAATACAGAAAAGAATGTGTTAGTGGTATGAACTATTAAATTTCAAATTATGGAAAGAGGATAGTTACTATCCTCTTTATTATTTATATAATTTTTTTTATTATTATTATATATATACCTAATATATATTATTATATATATTTGTATATATTATTTATTATTATTTTAATAGTTCAAAATAATTTGTTCGTAATCCACTACCTACTCAAATAGCAGGAATAAATGGACAATCTGCTATGATTGTCTCTAGTCTTGCTCTAGACATTTCGATGATACTTTTCTAAGGTATTTCGAGTTGTGAAAACTATGCACCGAGTGTAAGTTGCAACAACCCATTCGACGAGGTTGAATTATTGCAGATTGCTCTTTTAATCTTTATAAATAAATTTAAAGCATTGAAGCATTGTAGATTGCTCTTTTTTTCAAAGATAAATTTTGAGGCATTTTTCTTCAACGAAACTTTTCTTAAATTTAATTTTTTAAAAGATAATTTTTTAAGAATTTTTTCAAACGCCACTTTTTTCAAAATTTAATTTCTTTCATGATGTAGTTCTATCATAGGAATCCATTGATATAATTCCCAACTCTGAGAAAGCAATACTTTTGCAGATATAATTTGTCTGTTTGAACAAGAGCGCATACAGCGTGTCAAAGAAGTAACGTAACTCGTCAATAATTCTTGTACGAAAAATTATTAGGGAAAATCCGTCGATTTTTAATTCCAAAAACAATTTATCGTATACCTTTCTGAATTCCATATTTCTCACCCCCTACCCCCGCACCCTTCACCTTTATTTTTCAAATGGGAATATATGGATTGTGGACATTGTGGTACACCAAATGAAAGGTAATTTGATTACCTACTAAACGAGTGAAATGAAAATTGGTTGTGCCGTTTTTTTTTGGGCGCATGTTCTAGGGGAACATCGTCCTATCATTTCGTCCAAATGTCTGTAATTTTCGAATTTCGAGCTGAAAATTGGCTAATAGACTAATTCGGACTCCCTGATCACGAATCCGGTGTCAGATTTTAGGGTGCCGGCAGGCCTTCCGGCTGTAGGCACGATAACAGGAGCACCGAAGGTCCTATCGACTTCAAACTTTCAGGGTAGGTTTCTGATCAAAATGCGACGGTTAAGTTCGTTAACGGGCAAAATCGGCCGGACGGTTTAGAAGTTATAGACATTTCAAATTTTGAGGTTATTTCCCTGATATTTCAGGAACTAAAGAAGATGTTGAATCGAAACTTGGTAGTCAGTTCGAGGATATAAACGCGCAACTTTTGGCAAAATTCTGCTATGATCGAAATGTTGGTAATTTTTAAAAAAATATTTCTTTTAATTTTTTCGAAAAAAAAATTTTTTTTTCGTGAACTATTCATCAGATTGCAACAAAAACTTGTACTCACGTCAATTGTAGTATTTTGCAACATTGTGCAAAATTTTGGCTCTATACGATTTCAATTTCTGGAGATATAAGACAAAATGTGTCAAATTTCCTGGGTCTCTCTCAGTATTTTCATCGATTATTCTATGAACTCTTTGAATTCCACCGAAAACAAATTCAAAGACATAAACATAAAGAATCAAGTCATAGTTTAGAAGTCGAAAGAAGGACGATGTTGATCGACTTGAAAAGGTACCTATTTCAAGAAATGCAATAATGAAATGCTTAATTTATGGATATAATATTATCTAAGTATTGTTGGGATCGGGCAGTTGGAAAATTTTTTAATAAAAAAATTTGTACCGACGTTAAATCAAGCATTCTACACGAGTGTGCAAAATTTCAGTTCGATACGATCTCAATTCCAGAAGATATTGCTTAAAATTCACATTCCAGCGTGTTTTGACGTTCTATGGTCACAGAAAATCGTCACAAAAATCTATTTACCTCATTTGACGGCTGTTTGTCAAATCAATTAATTCCAATAATTGATGTCAGATTTCCTACATACCAAGTTCAAACACATTTCATTATATGGAAAACACTTATTATGATCACGTTCTACAGGAATTGATACTAAATAGAAGCTAGATGAAGATTATTGTAATGGAAAATTTGTGTTCCAGAATAATATTAAGGTATTCAACATGATACTGCTTTTTTTCTTTACTGGTCAGTACGGGCCACAAGGAAGATGAACATGCGCCCAATAGCTCCTGTCCACAGGGCTTGAACCAATTTTCATTAAAACATTAGAAAATAATCAATTGGGTATGGTTACCCGCATTTTGAAATCGACGAGTTTCCTATTCAAGGATGGAAAATAATCCTTATGTATTAAATGTTCGAATTGAGCACCGTTGACTGCTTGACAATGTGCAAGCCGTTCTTCGAACCTCATCTATTACTACGTTTACATGCACCTTCTCGATCCGTTTTGAACCAATGCGCATGTTTTGATGCGAATTAGATGAAATATGGTTTGAGAGTTTACATGCCTTATCTGAAACTAGTTTTCTGTAATTCGGCTTTATTCTAAGCTCGCGTAGCCAACATGGGAAGATTGAAAAAAATTAAAAATGGAAATTAAGAAAAGAAAATCATTCTAAATATCTTAAAAAATGATGAAGAACACCATAATTTCGCAAGGAATTAACCTTTTCTGGGTGGTTGCAAGTGATTGAAAGAGCAAATCGTGAAAATGAATCCAGAAAATTGGCAGAAAATGATTAAAGATAATAGAAAAAGTTACCTCGAACAATATATTATATCATTTTTATCTCAAGAGATTTATTTCGATCTTCCAGCTGTGAATTACGATTAACGTAACCCCAAAGCAGGTTCGTTAGATTATCAGATTTGTCAAACTAATAAATTTGGTGTTGGTAATTCTGAAATTTGTTTCTCTTAAAACTACTCTCAATGCGTATTTGGTGTATACATGCACATTAAATCGGTTTGGGAAAACTCAATCCACCTTTTCAAATCGCATTTACTAATTCGCATTTGAGTAGTCAATTCGAATTGAAAAAACGTTTACATGCGTTTTCAATGCGCATTACGGAATACGCATTGGCTTAAAACGGTTCGAGAGGATGCATGTAAACGTAGTAAATGAATTATTCAACGCAGCAACAGGTATTCTTCCGACTTCTCTCTGAATTTTAAGTCGCAGGTCTTCCAAATTATGTGACCGATTTTTTTAAACAGTACTCTTCAAATTGCCCACAGAAAATAGTCGAGAGTGTTCAAATCAAGAGATCAGGGTGGCCTTTCAACTGATCCTCTCCTACCAATCCATTTCTCAGGAAATGTGCCATCAGGATACCTCCTCACTTCAATTCCATAATGCGGAGTCACACCATCTTGTGTGAACCAAATATTGTCAGCTACTTATACTTGGCGACCCTTCACACCGGGAATGAGATCAATGACTGCAGGTAATATTTGATTTCTCAGTAACTCTAGATAATAGTCACTAGGCAAATTTCCTTCTATAAAAAAGGTCCATTAATATAAAGGCCAATCGTTCCCAACCACACATTAATTTTTTCGGGATGTTGGGTGTGAACTGTCTGCACCCAATGAGGATTTACTGTGGACCAGAAGCGAAAATTACGTCGATGGACAGACCCATTCAAGTAAAATGTAGCTTCATCCGTAAAAATAATTCTCGATGAAAAGGTATCATCCTCACTGCATTACTTCACAAAACTGCGCTCGTCGTTCGAAATCGTCATCAGATTATTCTTGTATGCTTTGAATCCTGTATGGGTGAAGCTTAGTTTTTCTAATAAGATTACCAACTAACTGCTTATATATAGGGAATCAAATCCCGCAAATGCGGGATCCCTCTGAAATTCTGCGGGATCAACATTGCGGTATTCTCCGTGCGGGATCTGAGGGATTCAATATTACAATTCCGTATTCGATAATGGAAGCGCAAAAGCCTCAGAAAAAGAATAAGTACTCTTTTCGTCGACCTCTATGAAAAGTGACATTTTACGTACTAATTTGCGGTAGTAAAATCGACTATTATCAAAGGCAAGTACTTTGCGGACGCAAAAGTACTTTTTCGTCCGCAAAATTGCTTTCTCATCCGCTGTGGTCACTATGGATACGGCATGATACGGTTCAATACAAACATAAGTGTATGTTAGAATAACTTTACTGTCATTTGCTATAGTGAAATTGTTTGAGTGGTCCGATATTCAAAAAAGTATGTAGAGGTTGACGAAAAAATGTAATATGCACCTCGGCGAAAAGCTTTATCTTGTCTCGCCTGCTTGTACTTTGCAGGCACGACAATAATAGACAATTTATATTGGTTGAAAACAAAATCATTACTCGGAAACCACTGGGCCGATTATGCCCATTAACGAACTTGTCCGTCGTATTGGGATGCGCCACCTACCCTGAAAATTTCAAGTCGCTAGCTCTTTTCGTTCTCAAGTTATCGTGGCAACGGACGGCCGGACGGCCGGACGGACAGAATCAAATTTGACCTCGAATTCTTCATTGGGGAGTCGAACTTAATCGTTTGAGACCATTTTCGTCAAAAAATTCGAAAGTTACAGACATTTGGGCAAAACTATAACGCGATGTTCCCCAGAACATACGCGCAAAAACCGTTTGGCCGATTATACCTATAACCAAACTCAAATGTTGCATTCAGATGTACAACCTTGCTAGTCACTATCTCTTTCCGTTCTCAAGTTATCTTGACATGAAAAATATTTTTTAATATTTTTTTTTTATTTTCTAGTGATAGGATTCTCACAAAATTACACATACGACTTAAGGTCTGTATTTTACAACTACTCACCAAGTTTCAACGAGAATGGTCTCAAACTACTAGGTTCAACTCACTGATGACCTATTTGGGGTCAAATTCGATTCTGTCCGGTCGTCCGTTGCCACGATAACTTGAGAACGGAAAGAAATAGCGACTTGAAATTTTCAGGATAGGTACGACGGACAAGTTCGTTAATGGGCATAATCGGCCCAATGGTTTCCGAGTAAAATAATTTTGTTTTCAACAATTATTACTAATCTGATAGAATTGAAACTTGGGGAGTAGTTGTAGAATACAAACTTAAGGAAGTTTGTGAAATTTTGTGAGAATCGTATCGCTAGAAAATTTAAAAAAAATTATCAACAAATATTATTTATGTCACGATAACCTGAGTACGGAAAGAGATAGTGACTTCAAATTTTCAGGTTAGGTTTTGAATCTGAATGTGACATTTGAGTTTGTTGGTAGGCATAATCGGCCAAACGGTTTTGGAGTTACACCCATCTGAAATTCGGTTGTTATTTCCTCAATAACTCGAAACATTCAAAACCGATCCAATTCAAACATGGTAATCAGCTGTAGAACGCCAACGCGAAAATTCTTGCAAAATTTCGTGAGGATGGTATTACTAAGAAATTCTCAAAAAATCATTGGAAATCATTGAAAAAAATTCTATATCTCAGGGACTATTCGTCCTGCATCACTGAAATTTTGCGAGAGCCTGCAGAACCTAACTCTACTACCAAAGTTCCAAATTTGATCACGATCGGATCTAAATTTTTGGAGATCCGAGCAGCCTTGTGTGAGTTCAGTAGCTGGATGGGTGACCGTTGCCTCGATAACTTTTGAACGAAAGGAGATAGGGACTTGCAATTTTTAGGGTAGGTTGCGCATCCGAATGGGAGGGTTAAGTTCGTTTTTGAGCATAATCGGTCTAACGGTTTCGGAGTTATACCCACCTGGAATATTATTTCCTGGATAGCTCAAAAAAATTCCTCGATCGAATTGAAGCATGGTAACTAGTTGAATAATATCGACATGAAGACGTGTGTAAAATTTTGAGAGGACCGTACCCCTAGAAAATTTTTGAAAAATTACGAAAAAAAATAGTTCAAGCACTGACGTGAGGTCAGGAGTTTTTGCGCGTATGTTCTATTGTCCATTCTCCTGTATTGGACACTCCTAATCGAATTCACCATGGTGAATTATATTGCCTGTTTTCCTGCATTGGACACTTAATCGAATTTACCATGGTAAAGTCGAATTAAGAGTTTCCAATTCAGGGGAATGGACAATAGAACATACGCGCAAAAGCTCCTGACTTCACGTCAGTGCTTGAACCAATTTTGTTGCATTTCCTCCTTTCACGCATTTACTTCGACCCAAAGCGATAACAATCATTAGTATAATTTCAGGAAGAAACAACAACCAGCAAACGACAACCGGATCGACCGTGCAATATACACGAAAGTGAACACTTTGTGGAAGGAAACGTGAAGGCACCTCCGTAATATATTCACCAGCCCTATAACGTGGAATTATCAAAGTTTCTTGGGCATCCTCACCAGCCATGACATAATAAATACGTTGCCCGGGGTCTTACTACGCCAGCGAAACCTTCCATTACCCTTTTATCGAAGTATTTATCAATTTCATCCCTATCAACTTAGAACCTTGACAAACTTTAATGAAACCCCGGCATTGCATGCTGAACACATCGAATTTTCCACCTTGGTTATTATTACGGGCATATCCTACACCAAATTATTGTATTATGATGCGTCTTTGGAAGAAAGAGGTAAAAAGCTAACCGAGTCAAAGGTGCCATTATAGCTGATTATATATTGTTAGTTTTTATTTTATGCTTATATCTACTGGGGGTTCTTAAGGGTTTGTGTATAATTGCTGTTATTGGTTCTACCAGAAATATATTCTGTACTTCTATTCGTATAGTTATTGATTTCTTCATCTTTTAATTTGCATGTTCACTATTAGTCTAGTCAACAAGTGCTTTTTAGGTCAAAATTTTTGTGTATTCTCCGAAAATTATGATTGATTTGTCATTCGATTTGGAATGGCATGCAATTAGTTTTTGACAAAATGCTATGGCTGCTCGCAAAAATTGCAATAGTCACAAACAATTGAAATGGGTTCAAGCCCTGTGGACAGGAGCTTTCTGGCGCTCTAGTTCAAACAGACAAATTATATCTCCGAAAGTATTGGTATCTCAGAGTTGGGAATTATATCAATGTATTCATATGATAGAACTGCATCCTAAAGGAAATTCAATTCAAATAATAGTTTATTTATCAAGATTAAATGAGCAATCATGAGAATGAGAACTGCACCATGGAAGAAATCAAATTAAATCTGGCCAATTTTGCCCAATAACGAACTTAACCGAGATATTCATCTCCCTAAACTGCTCTGAAAATTTCAACTACCTACCTCATTCCGTTCGAGAGTTATATCTATGTCTATGGATGAAAAGCAGTCTCACTACTCTCAGATCTCTTACTTCATGTTCAGTTCCGAAATGTAAGAATTTTCTGAGAAAAACTAATTTCGGAGCAAACAACTGAGATTTTTCTCACTTCGCTCACAATTCTTCGATTGATTAGATAATGTCTCAGGAACATCATTTGACATTATGACAATTCATATTCATACATAGAATAATATCATTCTGTGACAACGTTGAAATACGATTTATTATTGAAATTTTGAAAAATCATATCTCCGAAAGTATTAGCTTGTTAGAGTTAAAAATGATATGAGTGGATTCTTATGATAAAACTTTTTATTAAAAAAAATTTAATTTGGAATTTGTTCCGTAAAAAAAAAATTTTTTTTTTGTTACTCCGAAACCATCTGTCCGATTTTGCCCAATAACGAACTTAGCCGAGATATTTATCCCCCAAACCTACTCTGAAAATTTCAACTCTCTAGCTCATTCCGTTCGAGAGTTATCGTGCCTACGGCCGGCCGGACCGGCCGGACCGGCCGGACAGAATGAATTTCGACCACGGATTCTTGATCAGTGAGTTGAACCAAATCGTTTAAGACCATTTTCATCGAAATATTCGAAAATTACAGACATTTGGGCAAATTGATAAGCACTCAGTTCCGAGGAACTAGAGCGCCAAAAAGGAAATTGTTGCTCGTAAGGCCAGGAGGGTCTCTTTCAAAACCAGGTCTGACCAGTCCAAGTGATGATTATTCAGAACTTCAGATGTTCGAAGAACGCTGCAGAGCCCTTATGTAGGGCTATCATCTCCCATAGATGCATGTTTTTACTTCGTATTGTGTAAAATAATGAAAAACTGAGCAGGAAAAAAATTACGATATAATTTAATATGTCATCATGACATATATTAGATGAATCCTTAGAATGACTGTGCAGAATCGAAGCAGTATGAAAATGAATGTTTAGATGGCATAGATAACAGATAATTTATAAGTTTCATAATCAATATTGGGGATACATAGATGAATACTGATCATGGTAAGCCTATTAATCTATTTGCCAAAAAATAACTCACCAGCGAACTATTTGAATAAATTGTTAACTTATCCCATTTCAAGGTGGTAATTAAAGCCAATCAATTTGGAAACAAGCGAGATGAAATTGAATTTCTATAAGTGTCAACTTTGAAATCCATACTCAGTCTATGCCTTTAATCGAGCAGAACATCTGTGACTGTTTTCCAGGTTCGGATCGATAAAAGCAGGTAAATTTCTGTAATATTTTTCATATTTTATGACATTCAAATCAGAATATCTCGAAAACGGTACGTTTTAGGAGAAATGATGAAGAATAATTGAATTTCCTAAAAAGATAGAGTATTTCAAAAATGACTCAAGATAACCTTCATCTGCTTTTATTATGCTAATTTCTCGTAGTTTTATGAATTCGCCTGTCAATAACGAAGAAACCAGTAAAAGTAGGGTAAAACTGTTAATTGGAGATTATGTGCTATAGTTATAGAAAACTTCATACCAAAATTCATACAATTCTGTATAACAATGTCAAAGCTATAAAAGCTATAAAAATGGTAAATGAAAAAAGTGATTTATTTGATGAGAGGAATATCTGGTTAAAATTAATGCACAACTTAAAGACTCACCCTGTATATCGATGCTAGATTCGACTAAGAGTGTCCAATAAAGGTGAGTAGACAATAGAACATGCGCGTAAAAGCTCCTGACTTCACGTAAGTGCTTGGAACATTTTTTTAAGGCATTTATGATTTAAAAAGGATTTCTGGCATGTGACAACCACGACTAAGCGTTACGAAATTCATCCGAACAGTCCAATATTTCACCACTTTTTGCAATAATTATGGATTTATTTCATCAATGGCTGGCTGAATATTCTTCTCCAATACATCCAGAGATTTTGGATACTGAGCATAAATCATGAATTCTAGAAGCCCCAAAATAAAATAATCAGGAGTCATTGAATCATATGTGATACAATACAATATTGGAGACCGATACAACAATTTCTTGAAATGTTTCAACCAAATGTTCCTTCAATAAATCGATGCTTTATTTAGCTGTACCGCTCGTAGACCATCCTGTTACAGCCAGAGGATATTGATTTCGAACTCTTGGATTTTTGAAAACGAAAATTTCCATGGCAGCACGAATAGCCTACTACTCAGAAAGCCCATAAAATGGAGGAAGAGCTCTATAAGTTTCGCAAACTGAACTTGTTATTTTGAGAATAAATTTACGTTCCAATTTGGTAGCATTGTTCGAGTGTTAGACGGAAGTTACACGGTCAATCTGGTATCAGTCTGGTATCTGTCTCGCACCACATCAATCATGGATTGATGTCAGATTGACGGAAATTGGTTATATATGCGTAGATTCATGGACTGATGATCCGGATTGATGGTAATACCGATGCGAGACTGATACCAGACTGACCATCATGTAATCTCCGTCTTAGCATTCATGATTAAAATGGCAAAAGTTTCCTAGTACAAATTTCAAAATACTGTTACCTAGACAAAAGTCATTCAAGTTATCGAAATTCAAGATATCTCATGAATAATGAGATCTACCATAGGTTGCGTTAAAAAGTGAAAATCATTAGAATGATAACGAAAACAACAAGCGCGAAGAAACTCCTGGCTTAACGTCAGTGCTTTTCAATAATTTTACGACGAAGGTTCATTATCGGAAAAAATAAACCAAAATTGCACGTAATCTTCCAAAAATGTGTACACTCTTCAGAGGCGCCATCGTGCATCGTTTGAATTTCCCATACTACAAACAAGAGCAATCGCACTCTTCTGACCTCAAATTAAGGAAAGAGTTCGAGACGTGTGGCCCACCCTCGCTTTTAGTTTGCCGAAGTGTGTGTGTGTAATCTTGAACGTTTTGACCTGTGATTAGGCGGTCATGGCAGTCGGCGCCGCTGCAACGTCATTTATTAACCTAACCACAGGGTATCACGTCCAAACTCAAATGAATTTATGATATCCAGGCGATTCCACTACCAACACTCGTAATTTCCAAGAAAACCTAAACAGAATTCCCACAGTTTTCAGGATTTATTCAGTTGTGGCGGCGAAATTGCGTTTATAATAAACAGGTTGTTGAAAAAGGAGTGTGAAGTATTTGAAGAGGTAAAATAATGGACCAAAATAAACAAAAAAATACCAATGATCAATGCGGTTCTGGAGACATGGACGGTTAATAATAGTAATAACTTTATTTCGTAATACAAGGTACAATGCGAAGTTTAGCTTTCGCTAGTCTTAAAATTACTTAACTCACTTACTTGAATATAAACAAATTGGAAAAGCACTGTTGACAGGAGGTTTGGCTGTTCAAATTTTTAGCCCGAGCAGTCATCCATCCAGGTACTGAACTTGCCCAGGAATTGAAATTCGTGATATAACTAATGAATATACGAAATTAAATAAGTCGTATTTTAATTCTTTCTTGTACAAACTGTAGATAAATGGCTGGAAGACTGCGGTCGATAGCCAATTGATTGCAAGATCAATAAAGTTGATTTCTCTCTCTCTCTCTTTCTCTCTCTTTCTCTCTCTCTCTCTCTCTCTCTATCTCTCTCCCTTTCTCTCTTTCTGATGTCTCTCGCAGAATTTCAATGATAGTTTCTGGGATACAGAATTTTTTTAAATATTTTTTATTAAATTTTCCAGTCATGCGATCCTCACAAAATTCTTTTTGTCAGTAATTTTCAACTAACTACCGTGCTTTAATTCGATCAGATCAGTATTTCTCGAGTTATATAGGGAAAACAAAATTTCAGATGGATATAATTCTGAAACTAATTCCGAAACTAATTGTTCATTAATGAACTTCTCACTTTCATAGTAAAGATAGCATTGCACAGTATGTTAAACAAAATTTCAACAAATTTTTTAATTTTATATCATGAATGGTATGCTAGTTTCATCTTTCCTGGGTTCTTATGTGAGCAAGTCGTATGATTTTTGTGGAATATATTGAGATGGTTCTACTGTAGTAGGGATTATTCGAAACCTGAGAGATATTGTGCATACAGGCTCCCAGCTTAGGTAATACAGAATCTCAAAGGTTATATGTTATATGCAGAATCACAAAATCAAATATATTGAGGTTCACCCTGTATCTCAAAAATGAAGAGCCCTGGCCAGATTCAATTGTTGTTTTAAGCTCCCCTAGGTACCATGTATGCATCATCAAACTGTGTGCAGTTATTCGTGAACCCCCCCTGTATATGATGTTGTTTCGTCCTTCGATTCCAACAGTTTATTATTTTGAAATAATAATAAAAAACACCGCCGGCCATCCCCTATACCAATCAGGGCACCGAATTTGTATATTCCTATCCCGAAAGGTAAGAAAAACTCCCTAAGTATAACCGACATAGCCCAGGGTGTCACGAGATCCCGAATGGAACTTCAAGAATCGCGGAAGACACATCCACAATGGGGTTGCGAGGATTTCTACGACGGTAGACAGCATCCCGGGCCGTTATTGAGCCCTGGGGCCTGTTTGCAAACTGAGCTGCAGCCGCCGATTCGCATCACATGTGTCATGACAACGATACGCTTTTTCGCAGGGCCCTGATTGATTTCCCATGTAGGATGGAGCGGTTCTCACTCCGTGGGATCCGAGTTTTTTGGGGGCGAAAGTAAACATCGAACAATTCGATCATTCTATTGCGATTGGGCCCCTTCAGTTGTTTATTAGACGCGGATATTTCATAAGGCCCTGTATGAAAAGGACTTCCTATTATCTATAATGTTGAATGAAGATTGTTAATCCGCCCAAGAATCAGGTGCCTCTGCGGAAACCTGCAACCCGTAATAATTTCGATTAAGGTATGCCGGTACGGTGATCATCCAACGATAAGCGTTACCAATGATTCCTTATTTCCTGTGTGAGAAATGTATCGAAAATTTTTTAACAAAACTAGAAATGATATAATCATAAGGATACTGTGGGAGGTACACTCATTATTAAAATATTTCTTTATGGGTTTTTTCTCCCAAACTCTGAAAAATATCTATTAAATAAAAAATTAATTATTTCGTGATTTGCTTCTGTGTAAGAAACACAAGATATTTGTCAGAAGCAATCAATCGTACAATGTTGCCTAACAAACAACAACGAAACAACATCAACGAAGAAACGACTATATCGTAACGTTTCGGAGTCTATATCAGACTCCTACAGAATCTTCAGAATTATTTTGTTGATAGTTATTCTAAAATTCGAGAATAACTATCAACAAAATAGTTCTGAAGATTCTCGTTAAGTGTCTGACGAAGCAGTCTGATATAGACTCCGAAACGTTACGATATAGTTGTTTCTTCGTTGATGTTGTTTCGTTGTTGTTTGTTAGGCAACATTGTTCGATTGAATGCTTCTGACAAATATCTTCTGTTCCTTACGCAGAAGCAAATCACAAAATAGTAAATTTTTTATTTTATAGATATTTTTCAGAGTTTGGGTGAGAAAACCCAAAAAGTAACCTTTTAATAGAAATGATATAATAATAATAATTTAACTTTATTCAGCAATTGAAATATATTATACAACAAAGTTGAAGAAATCATTTTTTTATGAGATAATAATTAATAAGCTTTTTGATCAAATCTGAGCTTCTTGCGTGTCAGCACCCTGTGAATGTCAGAATGACTTGACAGTGACGTTTTTACATTTTGGTCAAAGTAAGTTGTTTGTTTGGTTGCATGACACATTGTTAGCAAATGTTTAAATACATTTTGACACTTGCTAGCGTTTTTCTTTAATTTCAATATCAATGTGAATTCTGCTTGTTTTATTAATGAATACATAGAATACTTATAATCATTAAAGGAAACTGTGGGAGGTATACTCATTATTGAAAGGTTTTTTTTTCTGGGTTTTCTCTCCCAATCTCTGAAAAATATCTATAAAATAAAAATTAATTAGTTTGTGATTTGCTTCTGCGTAAGAAACACAAGATATTTGTCAGAAGCAATCAATTGAATTTCAAAAAATAACTATCAACAAATTAATTCTAAAGATTTTCATTAAGTGTCTGACGAAGGAGTCTGATATAGATTCCGAAACGTTACGATATAGTTGTTTCTTCGTTGATGTTGTTTCGTTGTTGTTTGTTAGGCAACATTGTTCAATTGATTGCTTCTGACAAATATCTTAGGCAGAAGCAAATCACAAAATAATTAATTTTTATTATATAGATATTTTTCAGAGTTTGGGAGAGACCACCCAGAAAAAAAAAACCTTCCACATAGAATACTATTTTAAATATAAGCGTAAGTTATAATTCATAACTCACTAGTGAGTTATTTGATAGTTTACCTACTTGTCTAAAATTATATTAATAATGACAGTCACCACTATCATGTGTTGGATGAAATATATCACAACCTGTTCATTTTAAACTATAATAATAATTCATATAAAATCATAATAATAGAACAACTCAACACGCAATAAATTCGACATAAGGTACACCGTGGTAAGTGTGACCCAAAATTTCAATAAATCATGTTTGTTGGGATGCCATTTTATTCTGCATCAGCAAGTTCCAGAGATCTACTACTGAGCATATCCTGATGCAACTGACAACAATTAAAATCAAAATGTTAAACAGTATTTTGTTTCACATTTTATTTTTTTCTTGAATCAATAGGTCGCACTTTCCCAACTGGAGCAAGTGTAAATGCGGGGTTTAAAGTATGGAAATAGCATAGAAATTCGATTGGGGCGTGTGTAAATTAAATAACAACTTGAATATTATGAGAATATTCAATTGAAAAAATATAAAAAAGTATTAGCTTCTTAGAGTTGGAAATGATATCAATGGATTATTATGATAAAACTGCATAAAAAAAAATTGAATTCAAAATTTGTAATGTAAACAAATCATATCTCCGAAAGTATTGGTGTCTCAGAGTTGGGAATGATCAATGGATTCTTATAATAAAACAAAATGTGTCTATTATATAAACAACTTCGAAATTATTGGTTTCTCAGAGTTCGGAATGATATCAATGGTCATTTAATTTAATTTATTTTATGATGCAGTTCTGTCATAAGAATCCATTGATATCATTCCCAACTCTGAGTAACCATTACTTTCGGATATATGATTCGTCAAAGTTTGAACAAGAGCGCCAAAGATCCTGTCCACAGGGCTTTCCCACTTTTTGTACCATATTTTCTGACACCGGTTGGCGTCTTTTTCCGATTTTCGTGGCATTCTCCACCTTAAAATGAAAATTCAAAGTTACCCGATTTATCAAATTCAAATTGCGGGTAACATTGAACGATTCAAAGTTATCTTATATTCATACGTTTCCCAAGTAGTTCACAAATTAAGAATTCTAACAACAACAACAAAATAATTCTAAAGATTTCCGTTAAGCGTCTGACGAAGGAGTCTGATATAGACTCCGAAAAATTACGATATAGTTGCTTCTTCGTTGATGTTGTTTCGTTGTTATTTGTTAGGCAACATTGTTCGATTAATTGCTTCTGACAAATAGCTTGTGTTTCTTACGCAGAAACAAATCACAAATAATTTATTTTTATTTTATATATATTTTTCAGAGTTTGGGAGAGAAAACCCAGAAAGAAACCTTCTAATGATTACGAGGAACAAGAGCGCCAAAAAATAAAACATACTCTATCTGAATAGCGAAAAGCCATGGATTTATTTTAATCATATAATTTCGAATATATACATTTCTATGAACACCACATAGAAAATATTTGGAAAATTTTGCCCGATCAGGTTCACTATCTTTTCTTCTTCTTCGCCTTCTGTTCAGCGTTCTCTTCGGCCGCTTTTCTCTTCAACATGTCCTCCCTGAGCGATAGTTTGAACTTGCCGAATTTCTTTCCCAGTTTTCCAATCGGCGTACCCTGGTACCATTTCTCGTATTTCTTCCATATCTTATCGGTAACTGGTTCTATTTTCAAGAAGGGTTCGAACAGTTCCATCTGCGTTAGTGGTTGATAGTATAACTTGACTATACGGGACGGTGTCATGATTTTCTTCGTGACTTCTTTGATGGCACCCAGGGGGTAGTTGACGGTAAGTCTGGTCAAGGAGGACAAGTCGATTTCACGATCGACGCTGTGATAGCACATTAGTTGTTGTCGCCAGTAAAGGAACACGCTGCCGTAGTCAGAACGTGGGATCAGGATAACCTGCAGAGTGGCGAAAAATTAACGAACTCATTTTGATTCGCAACATTTCACAGGATTTGTGGAGCAACAGCAACTTGTATCAGGGGTAGCTAGTGAAATAAATGCTGTATGAGCCTTCGAGCCGTCTTTTTGGCGCTCTTATTCCTCGGAACAGAGTGCTTATCAATTTGCCCAAATGTCTGTAATTTTCGTATTTTTGGCTGAAAATGGTCTTAAACGATTTGGTTCGACTCACTGATCAAGAATCCGTGGTCGAAATCGATTCTGTCCAGCCGGTCCGGCCAGCCCTCCGTTAACACGATAACTCTCCAACGAAAGGAATTAGAGGATTGATATTTACAGGGTAGGTTTGGAGCGTAAATATCTCAGACGGTTTCAGAGCTATGGCCTTTTTTAGTAAAAACATTTTTTATGGATATTTCCGAAACCAATCACTCGATCTTTCTGAAATTCAGTATTAAATTGTAAAATAATGACCTTTATATGCATGCGAAGTCTTGTATTGATCGGGTTGCCGTAAAGTGTAAAAAAAAAATTTTTTAATTTTTAAATTTTGTTTCTACAATAACTCTCGAACAGATAGAGCTAGAAAGTTGAAATTTTCAGAGTGGGTTTGGGTAATATATATCTCCGTTAAATTCGTTACTGGGTAGAATCGGCATGATGGTTTCGGAGTAACAAAAAAAAAAATTTTTTCTTACATTAAAAATTCCAAATTCAATTTTTGTTAAGGTGCAGTTTCATCATAAGAAATCATTCTCATTATTTTCAACTCCAGCAAGCTAATACTTTCGGAGATGTGATTTTTCAAAATTTCAATAATACATCGTAGTTCTATGTATTCACAGAACACAGACTCTGTCTGTGTTCACTGTTCATAAATGTCATCTTATCTAGCTATTAGAGACTTGTCACTTCGTAGTCTGAAAATATTTTCTCTTGGAAAACAAGTATCCGATTCTTGAATTTGTGAATATATACAAGACTGTTTTGAAACCTAAAATAATATTGACTGATTACATATTGAACAATTTATATATAAATATTGGGGATGATGTTTCAGAAGATTTAGAATTGGATCATTTTAATGATGTTGTTTATGAAGGCAATAGGAAAGAAAAACATAATGGAATCATAAAAAGAAATTACTGTTCGTTGACCACTGAGGTTAATATTACCTTTTACTTCCTTAAGTTGTGAGCCATGTTCCTATATACAGTATTTTCATAATGTTGCTAGCAAAAAAATGCTGAAATATGGATCTACATTTGTGTATGAAACATTTTTTCTTGATTTAAGGTCCATAATACAGAATAGTATGAGTGAGTGTTATGAAATATTAAATCATGAAAAGAGGATAGTATTTTATTAATATATTTTGAACTATTAAAATAATTTGTTCGTCAGCCTCTACCTACTCAAATATCAGGAATAAATGGACAATCTGCTATGATTGTCTGCAGCCTTGCTCTAGACATTTCGATGATACTTTCCTTAGGTATATCGAGTTGTGAAAACTATGCACCGAGTGTAAGTTGCAACAACCCATTCCACGAGGTTGAATCATTGCAGATTGCTCATTTAATCTTGATAAATGAATTCAATGACAATTTTTGAAGCATTAAGGCATTGCAGATTGGTCTTTCTTCAAATGATAATTTTTGAAGCATTTTTTTTTAAACGACACTTCTTTTAATTTAATTTCTTTCATGATGAAGTTTTATCATAAGAATCCATTGATATAATTCCCAACTCTGAGAAACCAATACTTTTGGAGATATAATTTGTCTGTTTGAACAAGAGTGCCAAAAAGCTCCTGAACCAATTTTTTCAACCGAGTACTTGATTTCAATTCCATCGGATCTGTATTTTTGAAAATATTTGGAAAATAGAATTCGGCTTGAAGGTCTGTGCGGAATTTCACTGGAATCTGACAGATAGTTTCTGAAATTTTCGAAGAAAGATTTATATTTCAAATGGGTATAACGCCGAAACCGTTTGACCGATTATGTTCATCGAATAACTTTACCGTCGCATTTTGATGCGCAAATTACCCTGAATATTGCAATTCACTATCTCTTTCCGTTAGAAAGTTATCGTGGCAACCTGCCAACCGGCCGGTCAGAAAATAATTCTTCATCAGCCAGCCGAACCTTATCCTTTGTGACCATTTTCATAAAAAAAAATCGAAAATTACAGACATTTGGGTAAAAGATAGCACGCAGTCTACAGCATACAATTATTGAAATTTTTGCGCTGGGGAACATCGCGTTATCATTTTGCCCAAATGTCTGCAATTTTCGAATTTCTTGCCGAAAATGGTCTCAAACGATTGGGTTCGACTCCCTGATGAAGAATTCGAGGTCAATTTGATTTTGTCCGGCCGGCCGTTGCCACAATAACTTGAAAACGGAAAGAAATAGCGACTTGAAATTCTCAGGGTAGGTGGCGCATTCCGATGCGACGGACAGGTTTGTTAATGAGCATAATCGGCCCTATGGTTTCCGAGTAATAATTTCGTTTTCAACCAATACAAATCCGAACAAACTGAAACTTGGTGAGTAGTTGTAGAATACAAACCTTAAGACATTTGTGAGAATCGTAACACTAGAAAATTTCAATAATATTTTTAAACAAGCACTGACGTGATGTCAGGAGCTTTTGAGCGTATGTTCTATTGTTCATACCCCTGTATTTGACACTCTTAATCGAATTTACCATGGTAAATGATGTTTGAATTAGATCGGTTTTTTATTTTTCGAGTTATTGAGGAATTAACAACCAAATTTCTCATGGGTATAACTCCAAAAATATTATTTATGGTTGTTATTTCCTCAATAAATTCAAAAATACAAAACGGATCCAATTCAAACATCGTCATTAGTTGTAGAATCCCGACGCACAAAATCTTGCAAAATTTCGTGAGGATTGTATCACCAGAAAATTTTGAAAATATCATTGAAAATCATCGAGCAAAATTCTATAGATCAGAAACTGTCAGTCCGATATAACTGAAATTTTGTGAGAGCCTTCAAAACCTAACTCTACTGCCATTTTCCAAGTTTTAACATGATGGGATTTACATTGTTGGAGATCCGAGCAGCCTTGGGTGAGTTCAGTAGCTGGATGGGTGACCTTTGCATTGATAACTTTCGAACGAAAAGATATAGGGACTTGCAAATTTCAGGGTAGGTTGCGCATTCGAATGGGAGAGTTGAGTTCGTTGTGGGGCATAATCGGACTAACAGTTTCGGAGTTATACCCATCTGGAATAATATTTTCTCGATAACTTAAAAAATACAAACCTGATAGAATTAAAGCTAAGTAACTAGTTGTAGAATATCTACATAGAGACGTGTGTAAAAAGTTGTGAGGACCGTATCATATGGAAATTTTAAAAAAAATTACGCAAAAATATTTTGTATCTCTTGATAACTTGAGAAAATAAAGAGATAGCGATGTTCTATTGTCTACTCACCTCTATTGGACACTCTACTACGAATTTAGCATCGATGTATACCGTTTTCACATATTTTATGATATATGAATAAATTTCATACCATTCTATTGACATACTTCAGTAGAGAATCGTCTATCATCACAGAATATTTAATTTTGTCGTAGGTATTCTATTGGAATTGTAATACGAAAAAACTTACACCGCAAGTAACTCCGGGATACGATATTCACAAATTTCCGCGAAAATTAGTGAGTCGGCACTCTTGTACCTATATTTTTATTTAAAGAGGAAGTAATAACAAACTTCAGATGAGTATAACTCCAAAATAATTTGGCCGATTATGCCAATTAATGAACGCGTTCGGATTTGCAACCTCTCAAACCACCCAAATTTAACCTCGAATTCTTCATCAGGGAGTCGAACTGAATCGTATGAGACCATTTTCGGAAAAAGAGATTGAAAATAATAGGGCATTTGGGTAACATGATAACGCGATATTCCCCAGAACATGCGCGCAAAAACCTGCTCGTCAAATTATGGCTACATTGTCAAACAATTTGTTTCTAATTTCGATGAAAGAGATATTGGCCCAATGAATTGGTAATGTCATTCTTAATTAACAGATATTTTTCTAGAGCAAGTGCGTTGGAGGCGTTGATAGAAAGTCCTCTTATATTCAGTTTAAAACAAAAATGTTCTTTGCTATTAACGCCCTAATGCATTCACGCAGAAAGTATCTGTTAAAAATACTCCCGATTTTTCAGCTGTCTTTCAAATGTCAAAGCCTGGATTTCTTGATTTGAAGGGAAACGTTGATTTCCGCAATTACGTATTCAAGTATACAATAATTATTTTGTCATAACATGACTTGTTCAGGGGAGTAAAACATCTAAATGTATAATTCAGATGCATTTTTTAAATACTGACCTGAATAGTTGTTCAAAGGATAGATGAAGGAGATAGTTACACAGATATTCCGGAATTTCATTTAATGAGGATACGACACCTGTTGGATAATTAGTAGAATTTGTATTTTGCGTGCTTGTTCTACGGAGCTATCATTCCACCTAATGTCGGTAATTTTCTAATCTTAAGCCAAAAATGGTCTCAAACTATTATTTGTCTATCCGGCAGTAAATACGATAACTTTAGGTGCACACTAAAGGGTTTTCCAATAGGAGGTTTCATTTTTCGTTTTGATTTATAGGAATAATCCGTTTTGTCTACTTTCTCAGTACAAAAAAAATACGCTAATCCAGTATTCTGATCCGTCGTTATGCAAGAACTTTCCCCCTGTTGTCGGTCCGGAAAAATTACTTATCCTGCCTAGGCCGTGAAAATGTATCCCTTCCCTACTAGTTTTCTATGTAGGTATACTTTGGATAGGAGATAATTTCACGCTTCAAACCAACCCACATCAATTTATTGTAGGGCTTCACACGAGACCAAGATGTTTCACGTCTCGTCTCGGAAAAGCGAGTCGAGAAAAGTATTATAGTCAATACCGAGGCCACATACAACGCAACCCGAGAGTCTCGTTTTTGTCTCTATTTATATTTTTTAGAAGTTTTTATTCGAAAAAATGGGTTCAAGCCCTGTGGACAGGAGCTTTCTGGCGCTCTAGTTCAAACAGACAAATTATATCTGGTATTGGTTTCTCAGAGTTGGGAATTATATCAATGTATTCATATGATATCACTGCATCCTAAAGGAAATTCAATTCAAATAATAGTTTATTAGATAAGTAATAATAAATTACCTTGTAATCGATCAAAAATTTCCTGATCTACGTTCACCAAACTACAGAATTATGCTTTCAATATTTACGTAAATACGATTTACATTGAAATTTAAAAAAATCATATTTCCGAAAGTATTAGCTTGTTAGAGTTGAAAATGATATGAATGGATTCTTATGATAAAATTGCTTATTAAAAAAATTTGATTTGGAATTTGTTCCGTAAAAAAATTTTTTTTTTTGTTACTCCGAAACCATCTGTCCGATTTTGCCCAATAACGAACTTAGCCGAGATATTCATCCCCCAAACCTACTCTGGAAATTTCAACTCTCTAGCTCATTCCGTTCGAGAGTTATCGTGCTTACGGACGGCCGGCCGGCCACGGATTCTTGATCAGTGAGTCGAACCAAATCGTTTAAGACCATTTTCATCGAAATATTCCAAAATTACAGACATTTGGGCAAATTGATAAGCACTCAGTTCCGAGGAACTAGAGCGCCAAAAATAGAAAAGGTCTACATAAAGATATACCTACATCAATATATTCTACAAAATAATAATAAGAGCGTAATAAATATAGCTTTACAAAATTATTCATTCTTATCTACCATTTCGTTTATATATTATAATATTTATTATAGTTATTCAGAATTAAGCAACACGAGACGAGACAACTGATAATGAGACGAGACCGAGACTCAAACACTTAATTTTTTGGGAGTTCGTCTTCGACATTTCTCCCTCCAAATATTTTATCTACTATGTCCACTTTATTCCTCACTATATCCTTCGACAGCTATTGAGGATTTCCATCCCCATGCATCTTTAAAGTAATTAAACCTGCCCCATCATTGAACAAAATTGTTGCTGATCACAATATCCTGTGCGCTCATGAGTATTGGACAAATTTATAAAATAAGCAACAATTTCTCATTTGAATATTTAAGGAAGAAGCGGTACGTCAATGGGCTCAATGGTTTCGGAGTTATTCCCTTCAGACATTATGTTGTTATTCTCTCAATATCTCCGATCTAATTCAAACTTGGTAATTTGTTGTAGAATGCCAATGCGCAAATTTATGTAAAATTTTGTGAGACTGTAGGTATTACTAGAAAAGATGGGTTCAAGCCCTGTGGACAGGAGCTTTCTGGCGCTCTAGTTCAAACAGACAAATTATATCTCCGGAAGTATTGGTTTCTCAGAGTTGGGAATTATATAAATGTATTAATATGATAGAACTGCATCATAAAGGAAATTCAATTCAAGCCGGCCGGACAGTATCGATTTCGACCTCGGATTCTTGATCAGTGAGTCGAACCAAATCGTTTGAGACCATTTTCAGCCAAAAATTCCAAAATTACAGACACTTGGGCAAATTGATAAGCACTCTGTTCCGAGGAACTAGAGCGCCAAAAAAACAAGTTTCGTATGACAATTGCCCAAAACAGGTTTAAAGTACCTACAAATAGTAGATATTCCATAAAACATGTATTAAAGAAGAGAAGTAATAATGAAAAATTACCTTGTAATCGATCAAAAATTTTCTGATCTACGTTCACCAAATTTTCTCCTCTCTCGAACTACAGAATTATACTTTCAATATTTACGTAATATTTATAAACATTTTTGGGTGAGGTCCCCGTTGCATCGCTAAAATACGAGTCTTTCAACCCCAATATTTTTGAAGTTATAATACTTACTTCCGTCAGCCCCGTCATAAATTGAGAGAACTGAACATTCTATGTCTATGGATGAAAAGCAGTCTCACTACTCTCAGATCTCTTACTTCATGCTCCGTTCCGAAAAAGACTTTTCTGAGAAAAACTAATTTCGGAGCAAACAACTGAGATTTTTCTCACTTCGCTCACAATTCTTCGATTGATTAGATAATGTCATGTCTCAGGAAAATAAGTTGACATTATGACAATTAATGCATAGAATAATTATATCATCCTGTGACAACGTAGAAATACGATTTCTTATTGAAATTTTGAAAAATCAAATCTCCGAAAGTATTAGCTTGTTAGAGTTAAAAATGATATCATTGGATTCTTATGGTAAAACTGCTTATTGAAAAAAATTTTATTTGGAATTTGTTTCGTAAAAAAAAAAATTTTTTTTTTGTTACTCCGAAACTATCTGTCCGATTTTGCCCAATAACGAACTTAGCAGAGATATTTATGTCCCAAACCTACCCTGAAAATTTCAACTGTCTTGCTCATTCCGTTCGAGAGTTATCGTGCCTACGGCCTGCCGGCCGGCCAAACCGGCCGGACAGAATGAATTTCGACCACGGAGTGAGTCGAACCAAATCGTTTAAGACCATTTTCATCGAAAAATTCGAAAATTACAGACATTTGGGCAAATTGATAAGCACTCAGTTCTGAGGAACTAGAGCGCCAAAAAATATTATTTCTTGTTCAGAAATTTACCTTCAAGCTGAATTTGATTTTGCCAGTATTTTCAAACACACGATCTTATTGAATTCTAGTACTCGGTTGACAAAAAAACCGCTTGAAGATTCGTGCAGTATTTCGTGAAGTTGTGTGAGCCGTGCATAGATGATACGGACTTCACGTGAGTGCATTTTAAGATTTTTGCGCGTATGTTCTGGGGAACATACGCGTTATAGTTTTGCCCAAATGTGAAATTTAATTCTGTGGTGCCGTCCGGCCGGCCGTCCGGCCGTCCGTTGCCACGATAACTTGAGAACGGAAAGAGCTAGCGACTTGAAATTTTCAGGGTAGGTGGCGCATCCCAATACGACGGACAAGTTCGTTAATGGGTATAATCGGCCCAATGGTTTCCGAGTAATAATTTTGTTTTCAACCAAAATAAATCCGATCGAATTTTAAACTTGGTGAATAGTTGTAGAATATAGACCTAAGCACGTTTATGAAATTTTGTGAGAATCGTATCGCTAGAAAATTATAAAAAAATTATTAAAAAATATTTTTGTTGTCACGATAACCTGAGAACGGAAAGAGATAGCGGCTTGAAAATTTCAGGTTAGGTTGTGCATCTGAATGCGACATTTGAGTTTGTTTATGAGCATAATCGTCCAAACGGTTTTAGAGTTATAGCCATCTGAAATTTTCTGAAATTTGGATGTTTTTTGTTCCTCATTAACTCGAAGAATACAAAACCGATTGGATTCAAACATGGTGAATAGTTGTAGAATATAGACCTAAGCACGTTTATGAAATTTTGTGAGCATCGAATCGCTAGAAAATTATTAAGAAATTATTAAAAAATATTTTTGTTGTCACGATAACCTGAGAACGGAAAGAGATAGCGGCTTGAAAATTTCAGGTTAGGTGGTGCATCTGAATGCGACATTTGAGTTTGCTTATGAGCATTATCGTCCAAACGGTTTTAGAGTTATAGCCATCTGAAATTTTCTGAAATTTGGATGTTTTTTGTTCCTCATTAACTCGAAGAATACAAAACCGATTGGATTCAAACATGGTTATTAGTTGTAGAATGCCAACGCGAAAATTTTTGCAGAATTTCGTGAGGATGGTATAACTAGAAAATTCAAAAAAAAATAATTAAAAATAATTGAAAAAAATTCTATATATCATAAAATATTCGTCCGGCATGGCTGAAATTTTGGGAGAGCCTGCAGAACCTAACTCTACTGCAGAATTCCAAGTTTGAACACGATCGGATCTATATTGTTGGAGAACCGAGCAGCCTTTTGTGAGTTCGGTAGGTGGATGCCAATCGTCGTATGATATGTTGTCTATGGTCGTATTTTTGCGAGAACCTCCAAAAATAAAATATGAATGTCATGATGACATATTATTATACATATATATTCATGGTAAAATCGTGTTATTTCATCACAAATCTATAGGAGATTAGATGATAGCCCTACATTAGTGGTCAGACCTGGTTTTGAAAGAGATCCTCCTTAGGAGGAGGCAACTAAATATTGAAGGGATTTCTATGAACAAGAGTGAATATCTTTGAGGAATAGAGAGGCGATTCTTCTTCAAGAGATCCATGTGCCTTCAGAGGAGTATATTTGCGAGAGGGGACCTTTGAATTTTGCAGAAGGCTTCTGATCTTGTAAGGTGAGAGGCTCATTTGTGGATATTAAATCTCGTGATGGGTAGAAAGGAATTCTAGGCCAGTTTTTCTATCACTAATGAGAATATATCTTTATGTAATAACGGGTGATTTTTTGAGAGCTTTTGGATTTGATTTGAAAAAAATTGGTTCAAGCACTGACGTGAAGTCAGAAGCTTTTGCGCGTATGTTCTATTGTCCATTCTTCTGTATTGGACACTTAATCGAATTTACCATGGTAAATTCGATTAAGGGTGTCCAATACAGGAGAATGGACAATATTTATTAAATATTTAAAACTGTAATTAGTTCTTTGAAATACCATTGAATGAAGAAATTCTTGTAAGTTGACAAAATATCTTTATTTGAACAATAAAAAAATTGGTTCAAGCACTGACGTGAATCAGGAGCTTTTGCTCTTCTTAATCGAATTTACCATGATGAATTCTATTGTCCGTTCTCCTGATTGGACCCTTTTAATCGAAAAAAAAAATTGGTTCAAGCACTGACGTGAAGTCAGGAGCTTTTGCGCGTATGTTCTATTGTCCATACTCCTGTAATGAACACTCTTCTTAATCGAATTTACCATGATGAATTCTATTGTCTATTCTCCTGTATTGGACACTCTTCTCAATCGAATTCACCATGATGATTTTTATTGTCCATTCTCCTGTATTGGAGACTCTTCTTAATCGAATTTACCAAGATGAATTCTATTGTCCATTCTGGACAATAGAATTCTATTGTCCATTCTGGACAATAGAATTCATCTTGGTAAATTCGATTAAGAAGAGTCTCCAATACAGGAGAATGGACAATAGAATTCATCATGGTGAATTCGATTGAGAAGAGTGTCCAATACAGGAGAATAGACAATAGAATTCATCATGGTAAATTCGATTAAGAAGAGTGTTCATTACAGGAGTATGGACAATAGAACATACGCGCAAAAGCTCCTGACTTCACGTCAGTGCTTGAACCAATTTTTTTGTTAATGGCATAGTCTTCAGTTGTCATCTGTCAATAAATAACGGCCCATAACATGACAACTGCCACAACAGTTGACTATTTAAAATGAACCTTTAATTGTAGATTTAAACTTTGCTGGGTAGGTTTGATGTTGTAAAGAGGCAATATCATCGGGGCTATGCCTGTTTGAAATTTTATTTGCACAATATTTCGAAACCCAGAATTGTCTTAAATAATTATATTAGAAATATTGACGGAAAATTCATGGTCAAATCCAGATCTGACCGTCTCGTCGTCTGTTCAGCCGTAAATAACCAATTTTCGAACCATAGTACTTATATTGAAATTTTCAGGGTGGGTTTGATGCCAGTATGCGCAGGTTGAGATCGTGAATGGGCATTATCAGCCGAATGGTTTCGGAGCTATTCCTGTTTGACTATTAATTTTCCCAATACTACAAAAAACACCAGATCGGATCAATTTCATATTTTGTATAGTTTTGAAGAATAACGACTCAACGGTTCATGCAAAATGTTTAGAAAAGATCAATATCTCTGTTACATAAACCATATTATGCGGCTGAAATTGCTTATGGTTACATAAGGCAACGATAAAATAAATGAGTTATCCAACAACACACCTATATCGGCAGGTGAATACTCGGCACTAAATGACCATTTGTACCGGCATACATGCAAAGACATGCAAACTCAATTCCAAGGGAATTGAGAACCATCAAGTGTCAGTGTAATATAATTCATTACTGAATGGGGGATCTAGTATCGAGTGGTGTTTACAGAAAAAAAATTGGTTCAAGCCCTGTGGACAGGAGCTTTCTGGCGCTCTTGTTCAAACAGACAAATTATATCTCCGAAAGTATTGGTTTCTCAGAGTTGAGAATTATATCAATGTATTCTTATGATAGAACTGCATCATAAAGGAAATTCAATTCAAATAATAGTTTATTTACCAAGATTAAATGAGCAATCTGAGAATGAGAACTGCACCATGGAAGAAATCAAATTAAAATAGCTCACATGAATTTGACTCTTTCTTATAGAACAGGATGACATGTACGAGTATGAACACAGATCATATAATAAATCATAGATAGAATAATTATAGCATTCTGTGAAAACATAGAAGTACGATTCATTATTGAAATTTCGAAAATCATATCTCCGAAAGTATTAGCTTGTTAGAGTTGAAAATGATACCAATGGATCTTTAGGGTTAAACTGCATCTTGAAAAAAAATTATTTTGAAATTTGTAAGTTAAAAAAAAATTGTTTTCGTTACTCCGAAACCATCTGGCCTATTTTGCCCAATAGTGAACTTAACCGAGATATCTCCCTAACCTACTCTGAAAATTTCAACTGCCTTGCTCATTTCGCGTCCACATGCGTCCAAAAGTCATGATTCTACAATTTGATGCTAAATTTCAGATAGATCGAGTGATCGGTTTCGGAAATAGTCATAAAAAATGTTTTTACTAAAAACGGCCATAACCCCGAAACCGCTTGATGGATTTCGCCCGTTAACGAACTCGTCCGAGATATTTACGCTCCAAACCTATCCTGCAAATTCCAATCCGCTAACTCCTTTCGTTCGAGAGTTATCGTGTTAACGGACGGCCGGACAGAATCGTCTTCGACCGCGGATTCTTGATCATTGAGTCGAACCAAATCGTTTGAGACCATTTTCAGCCAAAAATTCGAAAATTACAGACATTTGGGCAAATTGATAAGCACTCTGTTCCGAGGAACAAGAGCGCCAAAAAGATGTATAATTCACTATATTCCGCCATTCCTCATATTATCATTAATGAATTTCTTCTGGTGTTATTTGGAAATTTGTTTTTTTTATACATGAAGAATACTGATATACAGTACATATTTCATACAGTGATAAAAATATACTTAGCCGGTTCCAAATATAACATACATGAGGGGTCTTCCACCTCGCTTGAATCATATCGGGTGTTCCAAAATTGAGGAATAATTTCTAAATGTCCCATTTGTATGTATTTTTATCTGTATCTTTTGAGTTATAGAGGCAATAAAAACAAAATTTTAGATGGATATAACTCCCAAACCATTCGGCTGATTATGCCCATTGACGTACTCAATCGTTGCATTCGGATGCACAACCAACTCTGAAAATTGCAAGTCGCTATCTCTGTCAGATATCGAGGCAACGGATGGCCAGCCGGACAGAATTGACAACAAATTCTTCATCACTGAGTGGAACCTAATCGTTCGAGATCATTTTCGGAAAAAAAAATTGAAAATTGCTGACATTTGGCCAAAATGATAGCACGAAGCTATATCCAAGAACATGCACATAAAATGTTCAAGATATGGTACATTATAGATAGTGCAGAAAATAATAACTTTTTACATGATCATATATAAAAAAATAATTGTTTCAAGCACTGACGTGAAGTCAGAAGCCTTTGCACGTATGTCCAATACAGGAGACTGGACAACATAATTTACCAAGGTAAATTCGATTAAGGGTGTCCAATACAGAAGAATGGACAATAGAACATACGCGCAAAAGCTTCTGAGTTCACGTCAGTGCTTGAACCAATTTTTTTTTCGTGATTTTTTTGAAATTTTCTAGGGGTACGGTTCTTAAAATTTTTTATTCGTCAATTTTTCCAAATTTTCTAGGGGTAAGGTTCTTACAAAATTTTGAACACGTCTTTATGTTGATTTTCTACTACTACTTACCAAGCTTCAATTCGATCGAATATTTATTTTTTGAGTTATCAAGGAAATAATATTCCAGGTGGGTATAACTCGGAAACCATTAGTCCGATTATTTCCAATAACGAACTCAACTCTCCCATTCGGCTACGCAACCTACCCTGAAAATTGCAAGTCCCTATCTCCTTTCGTTCAAAAGTTTCGAGGCAACGGTCACCGATCTACTGAACTCACACAAGGCTGCTCGAATCTCCTACAATATTTTACCGATCGTCTTAAAACTTGAAACTTGGCAGTACAGTTAGGTTATAAAGGCTCTTGCAAAATTTTAGCAATTGCAAACGAATAGTTACTGATATATAGATTTTTTTTTTCAATTTTCAATGATTTTTTTAAAATTTTCTACAAATACTATCCTCACAAAATTTTGCATGTATTTTCGCGTTGGCATTCTACAACTAACAACCTTGTTTGAATTCAATCGGTTAAGTATTTTTCCAGTTAATGAGGAACAAAAAACAACCAAATTTCAGATGGCTATAACTCTAAAACCGTTTGGCCGATTATGCTCATAAACAAACTGAAATGTCGCGTTCCGATACACATCCCTAACCTGAAAACTTCAAGCCGCTATCTCTTTCCGTTCTCAAGTTATCGTGACAATAAAAATATTTTTTAATAATTTTCTAGCTATACGATTCGCACAAAATTTCATAAACGTGCTTACGGCCGGTTTCATAATTAATTTTAAAGTCTCTTTAAATTTAAAGCATCCTTTAGTTGGAAATTTTGAACCAAAATGTCACTTTGAAGGATACTTTAAATTTAAAGGAACTTTAAAATTTATTATGAAACCGGCCGTTAGGTTCATATTCTACAACTACTCACAGTTTCAATTCGATCGGATTCATATTGGTTGAAAATAAAATTATTACTCGGGAACCACTGAGCCGATTATGCCCATTAACGAACTTGTCCGTGGTATTGGGATACGCCACCTACCCTGAAAATTTCAAGTCGCTAGCTCTTTTCGTTCTCAAGTTATCGTGGCAACGGCCGGACGGTCGGCCGGACAGAATCAAATTTGACCTCGAATTCTTCATTGGGGAGTCGAACTAAATCGTTTCAGACCATTTTCGTCAAAAAATTCGAAAGTTAGAGACATTTGGGCAAAATGATACCGCGATGTTCCCCAGAACATACGCGCAAAAATGTGGGAAAGCTCTGTGGACAAGAGCTTGGGCGCTCTTGATCAAACTTTGACAAATCATATCTCTGAAAGTAGGTATTGGGGTCTCAGAGTTGGGAAAGATATCAATGGATTCTTATAATAGAACTGCATCATAAAAGAAATTGAATTAAAAAATGTGGGAAATCCCTGTGGACAGGAGCTTTGGCGCTCTTGTTCAAACATTGACAAATCATATATCTGAAAGTATTGGTTTCTCAAAGTTGGGCGGTTGGCTCAGTGGTAGAGTAATTGACTTGGGAGCGGAAGCCCCAAGCTCTTAGAGCTTATGAGAGGTCTACTTGTGGAAGACCCAGGAGGATCAGTATAATAATAATAATAATAATAATAATATCAATGGATTCTTATGATTAAACTCTATCATAAAAATTATATGAATAATTTCAAACAAGCTTTTTTAAAAAAAACAAGAGTGCCAAAAACTATTAATCCGCCAGACCGATTCTACCCAATAACGCACATATCCGAGATATTCATTCCTCAAATCTACTCTGCAAATTATATTGTATCAATTGAAAATAGGCCAATATTCCAGTTTTGTTTTCACTGGAGACATTCTGAACCCAATTTGATTAACTTGCCAAAGTTTATATTTCCGTAATCATATGGATTATCCAAGGGCATTATTGTATCACCAAAAAAGTATAATATAATATAATCCCTATAATTCAACGATAGCTGAAATTATTTCATTGGTCATTCTGCATTATATAATACTAATTTATATCATGGGAATCAAACCAGAAATAAATTTGACATGTAATAAGATGAAATGATATGTCGATCTGAATAGTTATGCAACGATAGATTATATGCTGTCTTATTGCAATTTAGCACTTAAGGATAATTTTGATTTTGACTTGTTCAATACCTATGTTTTCAGTACTAGAGTTTCAAAGTTCAGTGAGTCAATTTGACTGAATATTTTTGAGTTATGGCTCTTTAGCTCAATATGTTATATTTTTGATCTTTACTTTACTTGTATCATCATTTCACGGATTGTTTTTGGTTTTGATTTACCTTTTCTTTTCTTTTTATTTTATGTGGTTATCTGATGTGTTTGTTTAATAAATAACGCATAATACGCAGATATAAATTTAGTAATTAATCATTCACCTTCTCATAAACTTTCTTCATTTTTTTCGCTGCTGCCCAAGGCTGATTACAAAGGCCTAAGAGCATCACCCGGTCGGGTGGTTTGATTGTTTTAACGATTTTCTTCAATAAAACTTTTCCAAGCCTCTTGGGCTCCAAGTCTTTTTCCTCTGGTGGTACTCTCTTGTAGAACGGTTTTTCAGCTGCATTCATGTACAATATTGATGGTTGAAGTATTTTAGCCATCTTCATGACCAGGTGAATAAGCATATTCAAGCCCTACAGAAAAGAGTTGTAAGAAACTGAAAATACATAGAATCGTATATTATGAAATATCCGCAATCAAGTTCCTCGTTTACGTATTTCTTAGATATTATTTGTTGTTAGCTCTCAGGACATTGCAGGGTATTTTTAAATAAAGGCCAGTCCATACGCTACGTTTTGTCTGCGCAGTCTCAAGACGGAATGAAAACGTAGCAATTTTTAGTGCGTCCACACGATGCAGAGATGTCTGTATATTTCGAACAGTTTTAGCGATATCGTCATGGAGGAGGTAGGGTAGACTGGGTACGGTTGTGCCAGGGTACGGTAGTGACAGTCGTCATAACAGTGAAACTATACGGAATGCGGGGTAGGGTGCAAGGGGAGAGAGAAGCACCATGCAAGTCTCAACGCATTGTCCAGTATTGCTTCAGCCGGCGCGCTACGTGAACGCAAACAGGTTGCCACATTGCTTTTCAACCGTCAAAAGTAAGTTTTTTGATCAATTTCTTTTTATAGTTACTGTTATTTGTATGCAGATAGTCGATGTCCTATATTTTTTTGTTAGAAGTTCGATATTAGCAGTTAATTACGTGTGATTACTTTTTACGAAAATTATTTAGCAAAGCCACGGCGATCGTTTGAATTCAAAAGTCTATGCTGGGTACGGTTGTGACATATGTTTTTTTCATATTTTTGCTTTCAGATGCCCAGAAAACGCTTGCGGAAGACCGAGTTAATCGTACGTCATTGTTGCGATATATTCGTAAACGTAATGAAGCCAGTGCGAATCACGATGAAAACAGCATCAGCATGGGATATGTTGCTCATAGTGAAGTATTCTCCAATGAGCAAGAACAGCAGCTATCACAATATATTACTCGTTGCGCTGAAATATACTTTAGTCTTTCTACAAAAGAGATACGGAAGCTGGCATTTGAACTAACAACTAAATATGATATAAAGTGACCTGCTACTTGGGATGAGAATAAGATGGCTGGTGAGGAATGGTTCCGTTCATTCATGAATAGGAACCCATCACTCTCTGTACGCGTAGCTCAGGCTACAAGCCTTTCGAGAGCTACAAGTTCTAATAGAACGAATGTGGAAGCTTTTTATTTCTAACAATAAAAGTGATTAAAAACAATTTCTGTGTATGTTGATGTTTGTCACTACCGACCCCAACCACTGTCACAACCGTCCTTGGGTTGTGGCCGGTTGTGACACTTTCTCTTTTCTTTTAAATAGATGCTCCACATACTACAGCGCATTTAGGGGCAATATTTTGGAGTTTTTACGCAGGCAAAAATACATAGTAAGATTTAGGTTACTTTTCTTCATCATAACTAGTATATAAACAAAATTATTGGTGATCAAACCAAAATTGTCACAACCGTACCCAGTCTACCCTACTACTCTTGTCAATTTTGGCATGCTGTTACCACAGTAACCGTCTGCATGCAGCGACAAATCCGCGCAGATCACGGATATCTACGCTGTCTAGCTCAGTTTTCGCTGCAACCTATACACCATTCACTTTTATAAAGTCTCCCGGTTGGCCATGAAATGTTGACACATTTCACCTTGTATATTTTGAAAATGTTAGGTTATGCTCATTTTCCTGTCAGATAACTACGCAACGTTGTCCTCCCTACATAGAAGTCGTAGTAATTACGTATTTTTCACAAGGTGAATTTTCTTGGGAAAATAATGAATTTGTGAAGATATTATGAAAAGTCAACAATTCCAACGACCTGGCGACTGTTCAAGAAAATTTTTCATCTGTTGTTACTATGGAAAATTTTTCACGTATATAAACTGGTTGGAAGATTCAGTTATACTATTTTCTTGTACGGAAATCAAGAATCAAGTGTAGAAATTTTAATTAAAAATAATGGATACAGTAGTCCGTTACTTTGTGATAGTTCATTTGAAAAAAGAATAAAAGTACCTGAATATTCCGGCAGAACTTCTAAACGAATAGACGTACCTATGGAATTCCCCACTTTTCGAAATTCTCAAGAAATAAGCCTACAGAAGACATTTAAATACCTTGTTGCACAACTTGAAATACACCAGTTCAAAAATGTAGTAGTCACTGTTAAACCTTCATAAAAATATAGTGATAGGATAGGAAACTAAGTAATTTCATTCAAGAGTTCAACATGTCCTAAGACAGAATGAAGTTTTCCTATTGCAGATTTCAGTTCTGTCTCTGCTTCTTCAAAACTCCTTTCGGCATTTTCAATTTCAAAGCGAAGCGTTCTTTATTATTCGAAGATAATGATTGTGATAATATCTTGTCTAAGATGGAACATTTTGTTGAGAGTAAAAATTAGCAACGTCTCAGAGAATTGTTTTGACATTGATGATATTTCAGAAGTGCCAACCTGCCCTTGTTTTAGTTACAAAAACGTGATCGACCTAAATCATGGCCAACCGGGAGACTTTATGAAAGTGAATGGAGTATATGGCTGTAACTGCAACTTCTCCGCAACGTTTTCAAAACTGTGCAATTTTGCTGTCTACACGCAACATTTTACCTGCAACGTGTTGAACTGCGCAGGTAGAAGGTTGTGCAAAACGTAGCGTATGGACCGGCCTCAAGTTCTATTTTGTGCCTGTTTTCATCAATTGCCGTTGTTTTTTAAGATATTTACATGGTGTTTCTGATTTTGATGTGAAAATTTCAAAGGGTAATAGGTCAGACATTGACATACTCAAAACTGCCGCAAGGTTCATTGAAGGTTTTTGGCCATAATTTTTGGCGATATTTTCGTAACGGATGAACCGAATTCGTCGAAATTTACTATCCTTGTAGTGGGCATACAGTGTCTTCATTATTTGCTAAAACTAGATCAAAAGACGGAGGTCTTTGCCATTTTAATTTTAATTCACTTTGTTAAGCAACGCCCTGCACATTTAAAATTTGTATGTTGTTATACATACTCTCTAAAAGCATATAATATATCTTACTAATGCCGGTGAAATATTTGTAGCCACTAATGCAATTAAATTTTAATTATCAATTTAAATATTGATAAGTACCAAATCCTGAATCCCTTTTCTGAATTAATTGATTAAATCTATATTTTTACAACAATCTTTACAGTTATAAAAATTAAACTAAATTTTTGATCACATTTTGCTACAGTTTGTTTTCTTTCATTATAGGAACTTATCGTTCTTTGGTTTATTTCACCAATTTATTTATTACCAAGTTTGATTTCATAATATTGTCATTCCTGGTTATGCTTGAATATGCTGATTTCTAGTTGATGTTATTTCAATTTTCGTTTTCAATTTTCAAACCTAAATTGACATAATCTCCCTGTAGTTTCCATTTTCAAAATTTCTTATCATTCAATCATTATAGATTTCAATTTCAGTTTCACTTTAAATATTGTCACCTGTAATTGGAAAGTTCGTCAATGCATAGGTAGATGTCATTGTTGGTCAACCGGTTCGTTTTATTCAAAATTAATTCGGTGTATTGTTATGGGTTTTTTATTATTTCATTATCAGTTCTTATACCTTCTGTAATTTTGCTATCAGATAAATTTAAATTTAATAATCACGATCAAAGATAATTTCGCCAAAAATCTTTAATGACCCTGTTTATCAAAGATGCAAGCCCTAAAAATTTTTGTTTGGAACAGTTTCAAACCTGTCCATGTGGGACCCATTTCTCTTCAAAATCACATCCAAATCAGAAACATTCTGTATAAGAGGGTGAGAATAAGTTATAAATTAATTTAACCATAGATTCATCTCACGAAATAAAATACAGTAAAATATTTACAGGCGTTAAATGATATCACAGATACGTACCGAAAAAAGAATGAACGTCACTGAACATCGCTCAAGGTTTCCGCATCGCAGAGGCTCGGAGTTTGCGAGGTGCAACTGGTGAGATCCCCCCCCCCCCCAGTTTGCAACAAAAAGGGGTTAAATTTCCTAGAACTCCTTCGGTTGACATTCAGTGTGGCTAAGTTACGCTGACGATTAGTAATATTCATGAAACCGGTACGTATCTGATCCTGAATGACGCTTTCCTCTTTGGGAGAACATTGAGCGATGAGGTGACCAGCCCGGATCACGAGAAATATTTGTTAGTGGTTAAAATCGATGAATATTTCACGGTGTGACTATTTAGTTATTGTCAATTGGCTACAGTTCCACTTATTCTATGTTCAGTGGATTCCTAGTTAAAGACCCGCGAATTCATAAAATTAGCATAAAGAAAGAATATGAAATTATTCCTTATCCTTTCTCCTTAAATGCACCGTTTCCGAAATATTTTTCATTGAATGCCATGTAATCTGAAATTCCAGTAATTTCAGTAATTTTATGGATCCGTCCCTGAGCTTTGGATCAAGTACGTTGCTGTACATTTTTTTGTCGTTCACCTTCACAGTCATAGATAATTTATATGCAGGAGTTTATTAGCACATTGTGAAATCTTTAAATGCTTATAACTTTCTACCTGCGCTGAATGTGAAAAAATATTTGATGAAATAAGTGTTTTATTTGATGAGAGGAATGTATGGTAGAAATTAATGTACAACTTAAAGACTTGTACATGAGTAACCGCTATATTGAATTACTATTTTCAGTTCTATCCGTTTAATTAAAAAATATATATATTTTCGTCATAACCAACATCTAATATACATCTTGTCAATACTCACCAGTTTTCCGGGGTACTTTCCAGCAATCACCTCCGGAGAAAGATCGAACAGAACACACCTAGTCGCAGTGAAGATAGCGTTCGCCAAAATCCTTTTTCCAGACTGCGGTGGTCCGCACAAAATCGCTGACCTCACCCTCTCCTTGTACTCGTTCAATCCCAATGGTAAGATTAGGTTAACCACCACAGCTTGAATGACGTCTCCCAAACAGGCCGGTGGGTTCATGAACTCGTTCTGTCGGAGTTCCTGGTTCTTGTAGCTGAAGTCACCAACGAACTCGTCCAGATGCGTTTTCGGATATAATCTGATTATGCCGTTGTCAAATAGCTCTTGAAATATTTCTTCAGGCGTTCTATGAGCTGTTATATCCTTCGGTGGCTTCCTGACCCTCTTGCCTTTCTTTTTCTTTCCTTTTCCCTTCTTGCCTTTTTTCGGTTTACGATTTTTGTCCCTCGCTAAGGCATCAACTAAAAGCTCCAATTCAAGCCTGATGAGAAGATTATTGTTATGAGAATGGAATCATGAGGCTTGTTCTTTTTGTCCAATCGATTAACGAGGTCCACCTTACTCAGATGGTTGCAAAGAGTTTTTCGAAATCGAATATGTTTGGCATTACATCTGCGGTCTTTGCCAGGAGGTTTGAGTGCAGTTGGTTCAGTAACCTCCCATGTCCTACCCAGTTACCAGGTATTAGTTTCCCAGTACGACAATTAATGAGAAGATGAGTTGCAGATGCCTAAACTAACTGTTGATTTTATTGTTGCCGTTCCGAATCCTGATCATAAAAGGGTAACCACGAAGCTCTATGGTCACGGAACATTGATACGATTATCCTTGAACTCCTAACTCTTCCGACCACTCCACACACACACACACACACACACACACACCTCTTACAAAGCTTTTTTGATAATGACTGAAATAAATTACAATTGTTCTTCTTCAGAAAGTAGACAAGTATCGGAGCCAGCCTGTTTCAAATTTTGGTAATCAGAACTCTAGAGATTTGCAACATTCTAAGTACTACCTATGTTTTCATTAAAGTTTGAATGAGAGTATATGGTGAAGTGCTTGGCTGTCTCCACAGAATTCTGAGATAGACTAACTAGACAACAGAAATAAGGTTGAAAAATGGCATGGTAAATTCGATTAAGAGTGTCCAATAAAGGAGAATGGACAAGAGAACATACGCGCAAAAGCTTCTGACTTCACGTCAGTGCTAGAACCAATTTTTTTTTTCAATGATTTTTTAAAAATTTTCTGGTCTAGGATCCTCACGAAATTTTGCAAGAATTTTCGCGTTGGCATTCTACAACTAATAACCATATTTGAATTGTATCGGATTTCTATTTTTTGAGTTATTGAGGAAATAAAAACCAAATTTCAGATTGATATAACTCCGAAACCATTTGGCCGATTATACTAATTAACGAACTTGAATGTCGTATTCAGATGCGCAATCTACCCTGAAAACTGCAAGTCGCTATTTCTTTCCGTTCTCAAGGAATCATGAGATACATAATATTTTTTCGTAATCTTTTAAAAATTTTCTAGTTGTACAATCCTCACCAAATTTCACACACGTCTTCATGTCAATATTCTACTACTAGTTACCAAGCTTCAATTCGATCGAGTCTATATTTTTTGAGTTATCGAGGAAATAATATTCCAGATTGGTATAACTCCGAATCCGTTGGGCCGATTATGGCCAACAGCGAACTTAATTCTCCCATTTAGATGTGCAACCTATCCTGAAAATTACAAGTCCCTATCTCCTTTCGTTCGAGAGTTGTAGAGGCAACGATCGCCCATCCAGCTAGTGAACTCACACAAAGCTGCTCGGATCTCCAACAATATAGATCTGATCATGTTCAAACTTGGAACTTGGTAGTAGAGTTAGGTTCTGAAGGCTCTCACAAAGTTTCAGCGATATCAGACAAATAGTTTCTGATATATAGCATTCTTCTCAATGATTTTCTATGATTTTTTGAAAATTTTCTAGTTATGCTGTCCTCACAAAATTTTGCAAGAATTTTTGCCTTACTATTTTACAAGTAACACCCATGTTTGAATTGAATCGGTTTTGTATTTTTCGAGTCATTGAGGAAATAACAACCGAATTTCAGATGGGTATAACTCCAAAACCGTTTGGCCGATTATGCCTATAAACAAACTCGAATGGCGCAACCAGATTCTCAACCTAACCTGAAAATTTCAAGTCGTTATTTCTTTCCGTTCTAAGGTTATCATGACGTGAATATTATTTTCTTATAATTTTTTAAAAATTTTCTAGCGTTACGATGTTCACAAAATTTGACAAATGTGCTAAGGTTTATATTCTACAACTACTCACCAAGTTTCAATTCGATCGGATTAGTATTGGTTGTAGACAAAATTATTACTCGGAAACCATTGGACCGATTATGCCCATTAACGAACTTGTCCGTCCTATTGGGATGTGCCACCTACCCTGAAAATTTCAATCTCTGTCGGCCAGACAGAATCAAATTTGACCTCGAATTCTTGATCAGGGAGTCGAACCCAATCGTTTAAGACCATTTTCGGCGAAAAATTCGAAAATTACAAACATTTTGGTATAATGATAACGCGATGTTCCCCAGAATGATCTGGGGAACATCGCGCAAAAATCGCTAAGCTTTACGGAGATGTGCCCATTATTCGTATATTTATTTATCCTGATATCATGGTTCAGGATTCCATGTTCATTTTTCTTATTCCGAGAGATTATACCTCATCATTTCATCGACCTTCTTCCTCAACTCCAACTGCACTTCATAACATCGTTGGTCAGTAATCAAATCCATATAGTGAGTCTCTTGAGGATTTAGTAGTTCGTCCCTATCGTCCCAGATCTTCTTATGTTCCATCTGACCGTCCAAGTAAAGATTTGTACCTTGTGGCTGATCAAACTCCATCTGATAATTGACTACATCGTTTCTCCTTTTCTTCTTCTCCTTCATTGCCTTCTTCAAAGCTGCCATCTTCAGTTCTTTCGCTGCTTTCTCGGCAATTTTCTGCTTCGCCTTCTCGGCTTTCATCTTCTCTTTTTCCTCTTTAGATCCCCCAGCCTTGACCTTTTCTCTTCGCTTCCTTTCGACTTCATCTATCCATTCCTCAGGAGTCATGGTTTCTCCCCTTACCACCAGGATTGTTCCGCCTTTTTCTTCGGGAGGATACTTGTCGAAGTTCTTCGCCTTCACATACCATTGAAAGAACCACTCCCTTATCTCGTCTCCGATGTCTTCCATGAGGCCTGGTCCTACGACCCTTAAGATGCGATCTTTTTCGGCCAAATTCTCGTCTATATACTGCTTTATGTGAAGTTCGCGAAGTTTTCTGCGTTCTTCTATGGTTTGGTCTTCTATTTCGAATTCTTTTCTAGACCGGTAACTCGCTTCTGTCATCCCTTAAAATAAACACAGGAAGAAGTAAGTGAATATTTTGCTAAAAGGTGGAGAAGTATTAAAAACATTGGTTCAAGCCCTGTGGACCGGAGCTTTGGCGCTCTTGTTCAAACTTTGACACATCATATCTCCGAAAGTATAGGTTTCTCAGAGTTGGGAATGATATCAATGTATTCTTATGATAGAACTGCAACATAAAGGAACAATAGTTTATTTATCAAGATTAAATGAGCACTCTGAGAATGAGAACTGCACCATGGAATAAATCAAATTAAAAAAGCTGAAATGAATTTGACTCTCTCTTATAGAGTAGGATGATATCTACGAGTATGAACACAGATCATATAATAATTCATAGATAGAATAATTATAGCATTCTGTGAAAACATTCATAGATTAATTATTTCGAAAAATCATATCTCCGAAAGTGTTAGCTTCTTAGAGTTGAAATTTATATCAATGGATTTTTATGGTGAAATTGCATCTTAAAAAAATTTGAAATTTGTAAGTAAAAAAAAATTTTATTTTACCTTATAACGAACTGAACCGAGATATTTATCTCCCAAACATACTCTGAAAATTTCAACTATCTAGCTCATTCTGTTCGAAAGTTTCTGTAGAACCAAAATTTAAAAATTAACAAAAAAATTGTTTGACACTATACGGCAATCCTATCAATACAAAACTCTGCATGCTTATGGAAGTCATTATTCTACAATTTGTTGCTAAATTTCAGATAGATCGAGATATCGGTTTCGGAAATACTCGTGAAAAATGTTTGTACTAAAAAGGGCCATAACTCCGAAACCACTCTATGGATTTCGCTGGTTAACCAACTCGTCTGATATATTTACGCTCCAAATCTACCCTGCAAATTTCAATCCTCTAACTCCTTCCATTCGAGAGTTATCGTGTTAACGGACGGCAGGCCGGACAGAATCGATTTCTACCACGGATTCTTGATCAGTGAGTCGAACCAAATAGTTTGAGAACATTTTCAGCCAAATATTCGAAAATTACAGACATTCGGGCTAATTGATAAGCATTCTGTTCCGAGGAACAAGAGCGCCAAAACGTATCATTTGAAAAAAAAAAAGATTGCCAAAAATTATGAATCCGAAACCAACAGACCGATTCTACCCAATAACGAACTTATCCGACATATTCACTCCTCAAATCTACCCAATCGAAATTGTAACTTATCCAATATTGCAGATTTGTTTTACTGGAGATATTCCAGAATAGGAGGCCTAATTTATATCATGAGTAATGAACCAGAAATAAATTTGACATGTCTCTTAGAGGTAGATAAGAGGACATTAATGAATACAGATCATATAATAATTCATAGATAAAATATTTACAGCATTCTGTGAGAACATAGAAGTACGATTTATTATTGAAAATTTGAAAAATCATATCTCCGAAAGTATTAGCTTGTTAGAGTTGAAAATGATATCAGTGGATTCTTATGAGGAAACTGCATCTTAAAAAAAATTGAATTTGAAATGTGTAATGTAGAAAAAATTTTTTTCGTTACTGCGAAACCATCAGGCCGAGATTAACTTAACCGAGATGTATATCTCCCAAACCTACTCTGAAAGTTTCAACTATCTGACAGAATCGATTTTGACCTCGGAATCTCAATCAGTGAGTCGAAGTAAATCGTTTCAGACCATTTTCATCCAAAAATTCGAAAATTACATACATACAAGAGCGCCAAAAACAAAATAAAGCCTTAAGAAGTATACTTAAATGCAATCGATAATATACTCGTAGGACAGATAACTTGAAATTGTGCCCACTTGTTAAGTGTTCGCCAAACTATATTGTGTACTTCATTGATGTTGGTATATACAGAGTGTTGAATCACATGTGATTCATGAAGAAGCCAACTAGCAGAAACACGTGTCAGCAGATACCAGCAGGATTATTTATCTCTGCTTTAATTAGCCATTAAACCTTCCCACATAAATAATAGGAATATACGAAATATCCAGTTGTAATATGTTCTAGTCAAGACAAAATTTAAAAGTGAGATTGCCCTTTTGGGCTTCCATTATTTGCTTTTTTGGATATCTCATCTAATTGATACCTGTTGTATGAATACGGATTCAGCTTAATCTAGTGAATGATTGTCAAAATATCGAAAACTTGGTGAAACTAGATTACCTCCTTCTATACATGAAATTCTGCAACATTTGAATTTCTTGTTAACATCTACCTACTCGATTTGGTTGGATCATTGTATATTTTCTACTGGATCTTAAAACCTACGAAACGAATATGGAGTTTCAACCTTATTTCTTTTTTCCATTTCGGATACAGATATTCAAGCAGAATGATGACATGCCGAAACCAGCGCACTAAAATTGTATTGAATAATTTGAAAATTATACTGTGCCCTAACGGGATTTTCAGTGAAAAATTAACCATTTTGTATTTATTTTAAAACACAATCCGCCGTATTCACAAGGCATTCAATCTCCGTTAAGTCCTAACTGAGGTCCTCAGTTGACGATAAATTGGGGATAATAAGGGACAATAAGGGATCAAGGTGGTAAAACAGGCCTGTTTCACCACCGTTAAATATTTTAACTGAGGTTGCGATTCAAATTTATCCTTAACTGAGGACCTCAGTTAGGACTAAACGGAGATTTAAACACTTAACAAAGCTTTGTGAATACGGCGGAATGTATTGCGAGATAACTACCTATCAACAACTTCCTTTCATCCTCCATCTTTTTGAGGTATTTTCGCCAGTAGTGACCTCTATAAACCCTCTGCAATGTTCTGATAGCTATCTCTTTCTGCTCTAGGGTGAACTGCGCCGATTGCGGTTCTTTTCCTGGTCCCATTTCATCGCCCTTGTGCATCAGGAAAATAGCGTATATCTCCTTGTGATACAACCTTGCCTGTCTAGCCCTCTCATGACGTTGGAGGATATCTACGGCAGCAGAAATTTCAGCTTCTTTCCGTTGACGTTCTTTTTCTTCAGGGGTCAACTCGGTATTTTTCTGCGCTACAATTGGTGCTTGTGTTATTGGCCTAAAATTTAAAATTAGAATGAGGTAAGAAATGTCCCACTACATAAGTCAGTGTTTTCTTCTTAAACGATTAGGTTCGTCTCAGTGATGAAAAATTTAAGGTCAAATTCGATTCTGTCTGGCCGTCCGTTACTTCGATAACGGAAAGAGATGGTCACTTGAAATTTACAGGGTAGGTTGGCCTCATTGGTGGAGTCTTATTTGAGTGAGAGAGTATGTTTTGTGGAGATCGAGCAGTCTCGCTCATTTGAGTTCCACGCAACATCTGGCGTTCCTCAGGGCTCTAACTTGGGACCTTTATTGTTTCTTCTTTTTGTAAATGATGTTCTAGATGACGTGGAAATTTCGACTTTGATGTTCGCTGACGATTTAAAGCTCTTCTCTAGGATATTCTCTGTCACTGATTGTATTCGATTACAGAGAGCGCTCGATGCTCTTTTGAGATGGTGTGAGCAGAATGGGCTGTCGTTGAATGTTTCTAAGTGCTATACAATGTCTTACACTAAAAAAAATAATAAAATTCTTTATAACTACCAAGTAGATAACCAGGTATTATCTCGTGTAACTGAGTATAGAGATTTGGGGGTGTTGTGTGACAGTCAATGTTCTTTCGTGCCACACTTGAATCAACTCATTTCTTCTGTCAGTAAAACTTATGGATACATCATTCGCAATGGTAGGCGTTTCAATAATTCGAGTACGTTAATAGTTTTATTTAATAGTTTTATTCGTAGCAAGTTAGAATATTGTAACATTATTTGGAGACCCATCTATAGCTGTCATAGAAAACGAATTGAATCTGTACAAAGAAAATTCTATAAGTATCTTGTTTGGAGAGAAGATGGTGTTTATCCTAATATAGGTTTTTGTAATGACATGTTACTTAGTAGATTTGGAGCTGAGCACTTAGAGCATAGGGTAAAAGTAAGGGCACTATTGTTCATTTATAATATTGTGAATGGCCTAATAGATTGCATCGACTTAATTGAGCATCTATCCTTCTTGATGCCCCGATGTGGCTCAAGGAGTAATGCTGTATTTTACTGTAGGGCGGGTAGAACAAACGCCAGTTTAAGATCTCCAATTAATTTTATGTGTTGTTTATTCAATTCCATAGCCGGTAGATGCGATATATTTAATGATTCTCCCCGCTCTATAGTATCTGCTTTTCTGGAGGAGATTGGTAATATCAACCATTCTTGAATAAGTTGTTTTTTTTGTTTTTTTTTTTTTTACATTTTGTCCGTGTTAATCTCTTATTGTGGAGATATTTGGATTTATATTTTCCTGTAATTGGGTATTTTGACCTGTTGGAAATTAAAGGCTTATTATTATTATTATTATTATTATTATTATCCCAATGTGACGGTTAAGTTCGTTAATGGGTATAATCAGCCAAACGGTTCGAAGTGGAAATTTTGTTTCCCCAATAACTTAAAAAATACACATCCGATTGAATTGAAATTTGATAACTAGTTGTAGAACGCCAACACAAAGACTTATGCATTATTTCGTGATGATCGTAACACTGAAAAATTTTGAAAAAATTATTGCATAACTTAATCAGAATCTCAGAAACTATCCGTCTGATATAGCTGAAATTATGTGAGGGCCTTCAAAACCTAATTCTACAGCCAAGTTACAAATTTGAATTTGATCGGATATAAATTGTTAGAAATATTTAAAAAAAATTTGTTCAAGCAATTTTTTTTTTCGTAATTTTTTTAATATTTTCTAGGAGTACGGTTCTTACAAAATTTTACACACGTATTTATGAAGATATTTTACAACTAGTTACCAAGCTTCAATTCGATCGAGTCTATATTTTTTGAGTTATCAAGGAAATAATATTCCAGGTGGGTATAACTCCGAAACCGATGGACCGATTATGCCCAAAATCGAACTTGACCCTCCCATTCGGATGCGCAACCTATACCCTGAAAATGCCCTAGAATTTACCATGGTAAATTCTATTATCTGTTCTCCTGTATTGGACACTCTGAATTCACCATGGTAAATTCCATTAAGAGTGTCCAATACAGCAGAACAGACAATAGAAATTTATTTTATTAAGAGTGTCCAATAAAGGAGAATGGACAAGAGAACATACGTACAAAAGCTCCTGACTTCACGTCAGAGCTTGAACCGATTTTTTTTGTGAAGTCAGGAGCTTATGCGCGTATGTTCTATTGTCCATTCTCCTGTATTGGACACTCTTAATCGAATTTACCATGGTGAATCCTATTGTCTGTTCTCAGACAATAGAATTCACCATGGTAAATTCGATTGAGAGTGTCCAATACAGGATAATGGACAATAGAACATACGCGCAAAAACTTCTGACTTGACGAACGAAAAATTGGTTCAAGCACTGACGTGAAGTCAGGGGCTTTTGCGCGTATGTTCACTCTTAATCGAATTTACCATGGTGAATTCTATTGTCTGTTCTCCTGTATTAGACACTCTTAATCGAATTTACCATGGTAAATTCCGAGTGTCCAATACAGGAGAACAGACAATAGGATTCACCATGGTAGATTCGATTAAGAGTGTTCAATAAAGGAGAATGGACAAGAGAACATACGTGCAAAAGTTTCTGACTTCACGTCAGTGCTTGAACCAACAATATAGATTCAATCATGTTTAAACTAGGAACTTGGTAGGTTCTGAAGGCTCTCGCAAATTCAGCGATATCGGACGAATATAGTTTCTGATATATATAGAATTTTTTTCAATGATTTTCTATGATTTTTTGAAAATTTTCTAGTTATACTATCCTCACAAAACTTTGCAAGAATTTCCATTCTTCAACTAATAACCATGTATGAATAGGATCGGTTTTGTATTTTTCGAGTTATTGAGGAAATAACAACCAAATTTTCGATGGGTATAACTTCAAAACAGTTTTGCCGATTATGGCTATAAACTCATATGTCGCATTAAGATTCTCAACTTTACCTGAAAATTTCGCTACCTCTCTCCGTTCTCAAGTTATCGTGTCAACGGCCGGCCGGACAGAATCAAATTTGACCTCGAATTCTTGATCAGGGAGTAAAACTCAATCGTTTGAGACCATTTTCGGCGAAAAATTCAAAATTTACAGACTTTTGGGCAAAAGGATAACGCGATGTTCCCCAGAACATACGCGCAAAAAACATAAAACCGAAAACGAACTGAACTGAATGGAACCGTGTGCAAGTGAAACAAGGCCTATGGGAGAATCAGTTTGTGTTATGTGTAGGATGTGTAACTATGTCCTGATGTTACGAACAGTAAATAGTGGACTAGGTATTCTGAAAAAAGAAGAAACAGGATACTGAGGATTGAGCATGTCAAAAGCAACATCCACCCGGTCAGATCGCTTCGATTAAATAAGCAGTTGAGTACCCTTTGACCTTGATTTTCACAGGTTTTATATCGTCATATGCCCAATAAATTGTTTACAGTTGAATTCAAATATTCATCTTTGTTTTTATAGGAATTATCTTTTTGAACAATGCAGAACATGGTTCTGCTTGTACGCCCACGATAAAACAAAGTCGCTTCCCGCTGTCTGTCTGTTCCTCTGTATGCTTAGATCTTTAAAACTGCGTGAAGGATTTTGATGCGGTTTCAAATGCATTGTGCATTTAATATTGATCAATATGGCCCTTTACAGCATGTAATTTAAATGAATATTTTCGAAGATATTGCAGATTTAAAATGCAAGGACATAGCGGTTGCCGTGGTACCGACCGGGGGACCGGCACAGCCAGGATAGGGATAGAAATAGAATACAGAGAGCCTGAGAATCATCTGTAGAGCGTGAGGCTCGCCTCAGCCAACTCCTACAATTTCCGATTTTACATCGATCGACGGCTGCCTTGTCAATAACAATACTTTACGAACGATAATTAAGACAAGACGAAAGCATAGCAGGCCAGTCTCAATCACCATACTAGACCTGCAGAAAGCCTTCGAGAGCGTATCAAATTCCACCAATGAACGAGAGCTTCAAAGATTTAGTATCGATGCGAATACTACAGAATTATGGCCAACTTCAAAAATATCTCAACCAAGATATTCTGTGGAAATGAAGAAGTCGCGGAGCTGAATATTCTGAAAGGAGTCCATAGTCATAAATATGCCGCCGTATTCACAAAGCATTCAATCTCCGTTAAGTCCTAACTGAGGTCTTCAGTTAAGGATAAATAAGAATCGCAACCTCAGTTAACGTATGTAACGGTGGTGAAACAGGCCTGTTTCACGTTAATTTTCACATTAACTGAGGTTACGATTCTTATTTATCCTTAACTGAGGACCTCAGTAAGGATTTAACGGAGATTGAAAGCTTTGTGAATACGGAGGTTTGTCCTGGAATACTAATGGTGGGTTTCACGAAGCTTCAATGAGCTTGAATTTAGATTAAATTCGATGGTTGCATCTAAAATGAACTGGGATATATTGATGGTTCAAAGCACAGATATTGTATGTCAATTTTTGCCAATGTAAGAGTAAAGTGATAATTTGAACGTAGGAAGACAGATATAGTGTCTGTGCTAATATTATAACGAGAAGTAAGGCTTACTTCTCGTTATTCGAGACATACAATATTTGCACAGACTGCTATGTTAGGGTAAAGCGTTATTTTGAACGTAGGAAGACAGATATCAAAAAGTGGACATACAATATGTTTGTGCTTTAAACCATCGATATATAGAATCAAACTGAACCTCATTGTTTTTAAAGTCGGTGTCTCTTGGGAGTACCTGCGCTCCCTGGGTTATTTATGTTGTCTTAAAAAGCCGTCCCTCCACCAGCCTTAATTCTCAGATGCCCTATATAGAAACTATACCCAGGGAAGACAATACATATCCCGCATTCTATAATCGTTTCCAGATATTTCTGGTGTGAAGAGAGCTCCTCCCTCCTGGATATACTGGGGATCAAGAGCCAGTTCAATAGGAGGGACCACCTGACGACCCCAATAACGAAGAACTGGTCCATCCAAGTAGAAGTCTGTCAAAGGTCCTGGAACTGATTGAGTCTCAGGCAATCGAAGGAGCAATGTGCAGTGGAACCATGCAATTTGCCATGGTGCATGGAATGTGCTTTTTTTTTTCATGCTACATCTCGCAGATCCCCAGAGCGGAAAAATTTATTTCTGCATAACATATGCAAGTGAGGTGCGTTTGTGTAGCTTATGAAACGATTACAGAACTAGGCATGTTTGATTGCTGCTTCATAATAAAACTTGCTTACCTAATATATTATATTGTAACTACAAAAGGATTGTAATATTACTATGCGCACAGTAAACCGCCCACTTTGAGTGATTCCTTTGAATGCAACTCAATGATGTTAACGTCTGAAGATGTGCAGAGAATATCAGAAGGCAGAATATCATACTGTCGTCTTCTGTCTAGGTCCTATGCACGATGGCTGTAGTAGTGTTTGACGCAGCAAAGAGAGCATTGGGTTTGCTGTTGAGAGGTTGTTACACAAGACTGTTGGAGCAGTAGTCAATGTAGTGATAACTCTAAAACGCAATGGTCTGTGGTTCGCCAATGGCGTGACTCAAATGGGGTAACGGTGTTTCATCACGTTACATATCATGTTATTAATATTTGTTGCACATGTTATCATTTCATTCTTGATCTAAGGCTACCCCATTTCCAAATAAATTCGGTTGAACAAATAATTCCTTCTGGGTCTAACACTTCCAGTAGCGCTGAGTTTATTCGAGTTCTTAAGAAATATAAGCTAGTCAGAGATACTAGAATTTACCTTCTCTTCTTTTTGCCTTTCTTCGGGTCTGGCGTCTCCTCAATAGCAATACTTTCTTCTACAGTCTGTAGTGTTGATGTATCTGAGAGTGGATAATTCAGTTATGAATAGCACCAGAATTAGAACTTATATTACCTCGATCGAGTTCAGGTTTTGTGTAGATCCTCTCGCCATTCTGATAGAAAAAAATTTTCTATGTGAATTATAAATCATTTGAAGATTCAAAGATAATGTCTAATAAAAAAATTACCAGAATATACAATCAAATCATATCATATACTGAGTATCATCGCATTAAGAAAAACCCAATAATAGTTGGTATATTTTAATGATTTATACGCGTTTATTAGACTAAGGCTGGTTTTCCTGTCACGCTGACGGTCGGCGCTGATGGGTCAATATGTATGTAGCTATAGGTAGCGTTTTCGAGTCACGCAGCGCTGACGGCCGTCAGCGCTGAGCTATATACGCGCACGTACGCGCCGGCGCGTCGGCGCCGCTGACTAGCTGGCACCGACAAGCCTCCACATTCAGTGAGCCAGAGACAATAGCATCCTTCTATTTCTCTATGTGATCAGCGCGATACTAAAAGGATCAACGCTGACCGTCAGCGCCGACCGTCAGCGTGACAGGAAAACCAGAGGAGCATGCGTTCTAAGGTGGGGCAGTCTGATCGAAGAAAAATAAATAATGTGTTAAATCTCGACGACGCGTTATGGCCTCAATCACAAGGCTCAGAATACTTCCAAAAAGGTGATCGTTTTGTTTTCGAGTAGTAGTATCATAGGTTACGTGTATCTCAAGACGAAAGTCTATGGAGGATGTGATGAATATCTTGCCCATAAAGTCCCAGACGTGCTCAATAAGTGAAAAATCCAGAAATTGGGTAGTCATGGAAACAAATTGGCTCGGTTTAATTTAAAATCGTCTAAGAGGAGGTTACACGGTCAATCTCGCATCAGTTCAGTCCGTGACCTTGATCACGATGAGACTGATGTGGATTGATATCAGATTGATGGATTACGAAGCCCATTACAGCCAATCAGTCCAACCGAAAATTTCCACGCGTTAACACTAATACTTAGGTAAGGATATTAAAAGCAAAATAGCATATGTTGCTATAATATTAGCCCTGTCTACGAGCAATCATACAAAAAGGAAGCGATGGTGTAATAATTGGCTTATGCAGAGAGAATTTTACTCACATTTACATTTATTGAATGAGATAAGAGGCATAGGAGAAGAAGAGGACTATTCTAATTATTATAGAATGAAAGGAGCCTGTTTTCATCATTTGTTGCAAATGGTAAAACCATACCGGCATGAGGAAGGCCATCAGCCCAGAGAAGAAATTGGCAGTAACTCTACGGTATCTTACTACTGGGAGATATATTAAGGATTTACAATGCTCTGCTATAATGCCACCAGTCAGGCTGTTATGGATACATGTAAAGCACTCATTGATGTTGACGTATAAGGAGTAAATGATGTTCATCCTTTCAAATCAAATTAGGGTAGTAGCAGAGTACAACTAAAATAAAGAATAGGCATACTCCCCTCACTATTCATCCCAAGCGACAAGGACGTTGAAATGAATTTTAGTTGCTAGATTTCACATATCACTCTTCAAAAGTCGAATTTAAGTGAGTAACCAAAACAGAGTGGTTGAGACCAATCCCTTTCAATCATAAGAAATTGATCATATGATTGATAAGATAATAAATTTCAAGTACCCTTTCCGTTAATAAACCGAGAAAAAGCAGGAATATTCTCTTCTCTGTTCAGTCATATTTGTATTCTGTGGTCAGGGGTCAGTCTGGTCAGATTGACAAAAATATTTCATATTCCATCAGTTTCCCGTCAATTTGACATCAATCCATGATTGATATGATGCGGGATTGATTGCAGACTGATACCAGATTGACCGTGTAACCTCCGACTAAGGTATCTTTTGCTACATGTGGTCGAGCAATATTTTGTTGCCAAAGTGGATATCGCGGAGTGTTTGATTGTAAGGTACTGCCGTGCAATGCCTTTCCACAGAAAATTTAGGATCACCTCTTACACCATAACATCACCTTACCCTTGTCCTACCATGAGTCATCCCCAAACAGAATTTGGAATCTTTAATATAGAGAACCGTATTTTATTCCGGGTTCTTGGTCCCTGGAACGTTGAATCGCTAAGACGGAAGATACACGGTCAATCTGGTATCAGTTTGGTATCAATCTCGCATGACATCAATCATGGATTGATATCAGATTGATGGGAAACTGACAGATTGATGGTCCGGATTGATAGAATACTAATGTGTTTCGTCAGTCCATCAATCTCATCGTGATCAACGAAACGGATTGAACAGATGTGAGATTGATGGAAGATTGTTTTCCATTTTTGCGCGCGTAGGAAACAGCGTGTTATCATTTTGCCCAAATCTCTGTGCTTTTCGAAATTTTTGCCGAAAGTGCTCGATCAAAAGAACTAAAAGAGCACTGATGTGATGTCAATCTAGTTTGGCGCGCTTGCGGATGATATGATTATATTATACTGACCGTCTTAGGTCTTTCCCAAAAAGTCCCCTCCGAAAATTTTGCGACAACCTTCAGAACCTAACTCTACTACCAAGTTTCAAGTTTGAACATGATCGGATCTATATTTTTGGAGATCCGAGCAGCCTTGTGTGAGTTCAGTTACTGGATGGGTGACCGTTACCTGGACAACTCTCGAACGAAAAGAGATAGGGACTTAAAATTCTCACGATATATTGCACGTATGAATGGGTGGGTTAAGTTCGCTGTTGGCCATCATCGGCCCAACGGTTTCGGAGTTATACCCATCTGGAATATTATTTCCCCGGTAACTCAAAAATATAGCTCTATCGAAATGAAATGAAGACGTGTGTAAAATTTTGTGAGGACCGTACCACTAGAAAATTTTTAAAAAATTACGAAAAAATATTATGTATCGCATGATTCCTTGAGAACGGAAAGAAATAGGGACCTGCAGTTTTCAGGGTATCTGAATTCAATATTCGAGTTCGTTAACTAGCATAATCGGCCAAATGGTTTTGGAGTTATATCAATCTGATATTTAGTTTTTATTTCCTCAATAACTCAAAAAATAAAAATCCGATCCAATTCAATCATAGTTATTAGTTGTAGAATGCCAACGCGAATATTCTTGGAAGACTTCGTGAGGATCGTAGCACTAGAACATTTTTAAGAAATCATTGAAAAAAAATTGTTCAAGCACTGACGTGAAGTCAGAAGCTCTTGTCCATTCTCCAGTATTGGTCACTCTTAATCGAATTTATACCATGATGAATTCTATTGTCTGTTCTCCTGTATTGGACACCCTTAATCGAATTTACCATGGTAAATTCGATTAAGGGTGTCCAATACAGGAGAATGGACAAGAGAACAATACGAATTTACCATGAAATTCGATTAAGGGTGTCCAATACAGGAGAACAGACAATAGAATTCACCATGGTAAATTCGATAAAGAGTGTCTAATACAGAAGAATGGACAAGAGAACATTCGCGCAAAAGCTCCTGACTTCATGATTTTAAAAAATGGTTCAAGCACTGACGTGAAGTCAGAAGCGTTTGCGCGTATGTTCTCTGGTCCATTCGCCTGTATTGGACACTCTTAATCGAATTTAAATTTACCATGGTGAATTCTATGGTCTGTTCTCCTGTATTGGACAAGTCAATGCTTGAACCAATTTTTAATTTGTTCATTGTTTCCTATTGTATTTTCCTTTTTCAGGTTGTGTTTCGAGTACCTTGGAGAAGCCTTTCGGCCTTTTGAAGAAATAATGGATATTGAGGAAAAATAGTTACCGCATCTATTGACTCGATTTCTATGAAATTTCTCATGAACCTCAAAGTAGTCACTCTTCACTTACATAACAATTTTCAACTTTATCGGATGTGTAGTTGGAAATACTTAGAAAAAATAATTTGTAAATAGTAGGCATATCTCCGAGACCATTTGGCGGTGTTTTCCCATTCACGAAGTTGATTGGTGAATTTTGACATTAAACCAACTCTGCAAATTTCAACTCTATATGAGCTTCTTCCGTCAAGTCAAAATTTACCTTGAGTCGCTCGTACATTCGTTCAATGTCATATGGTCTTGGGTAGCATAAGTATGGGTGCAAAATCTCAATGTCGTGTGGAACTAGCTTCAGTTCTACGAGAGCGTCATCAATGTAATGATATTCAGAAAAGTCAATCCACCTTAGTTCATTGAAGAGCTCTTTCAGTCGTATCACAGCAGATTCTACCAGTTTTCTAATGGTTACCGTTTTTTGTGGCTGAAAAATCACTGGAATGAATATCAATTAATGTTTTTCACCAGAACTCATATATTTGAAATACTGACTTGAGCCAACTGGTCCAAACATAAATCAAGTTCTTGAACCAACATGCAATACCTGGCATACATTCCTCCAACAAGTTTATTGGCTATACTACGTTCTTTTACATTCCCACTTTTTTTCAAGAAATCACCGTCTTTCTTTTTGAGCTCTTCCAATTCTTGTTTATTCCTTATCCACCAGTTCACATAGTATTTAAAAGACATTTTGAGTATATATTACTAGAATTTGATTCAATTTCCAAAGCCAAATATTTCACGAGAACAAGAAATTTCGTTGAGATTTGTCGAAAGTCGATTTTTATGGTGACATCATTGACAATATCATAGAGAAATGCATCATTGCACGTTTGTATCTAAGTTGTTTCAGACTATGGTGTGTGAACGTGAACTCGTATTTGTTTGCAGTCATACAGATTAGACCAATCATGTCAACATCGGCACTACTTCATGGTGTTTACACATGTCGCTCCCTTCGTATCGTTCTTACTCGTAATTCTAGCTGAGCTGTCAACGTAACTATTGAGATTATTGGTAATATTTCGTTTAGAATACCAAATCAACTGAATTCGCCACCAACTTTGACTAGTTAGCAGATATTGGCTTTTTGGATAATAGGAAATTCTAACCAAAAGGTGCTATTTCATGATGACACTCGACGCTGGCTGACAACGTGAAATGCGACCACTTGGTACGATTTAGACTAGTGCTATAGCTATTATTACAACTAGGGAAATATGAAAAGTATATTCCCGAGGTTGTCAAAGTTTATCCCGAGGGCGGAGCCCGAGGGATGTATAGACAACCGAGGGAAATGTATTCATATGTCCCGTGGTGTAATCAATGGTTTTTTTCTGATTGAAACAATCTGATATGGAAAAATTATTATTAGATTGTATATATTTGTAATAATTAAATTTTTAACGTTGCTATGGGCCATGTTTCTGAGAATCTTGGTTGACTGGTTTCATTTTGACGTCTTGTCAAAAATAAAATTATAGAAAAAATGTCGAACTACGTCAAAACTCAAGCGGCAAAGGCCCGTGAATCTTTGGTTCCGGCCAAATCTCAAGCTGTCTACAATAAAGAGTACGAATGCTTTCAGGAGTGGAAAAGAACAATAGAACATACCCGCAAAAGCTTCTGACTTCACGTCAGTGCTTGAACCAATTTTTTTTTTCGTGATTTTTTTTAAATTTTCTAGGGGTAGGTACGGTTCTTAAAATTTTTTTTTTCGTCATTTTTTCAAGTTTTCTAGGGGTACGGTTCTTACAAAATTTTAAACACGTCTTTATGTTGATTTTCTACTACTAGTTACCAAGCTTCAATTCGATCGAATATTTATTTTTTGAGTTATCAAGGAAATAATATTCCAGGTGGGTATAACTCGGAAACCGTTAGACCGATTATGCCCAAAAACGAACTCAACTCTCCCTTTCGGATACGCAATCTACCCTGAAAATTGCAAGTCCCTATCTCCTTTCGTTCGAAAGTTATCGAGGCAACGGTCACTCATCTACTGAACTCACACAAGAATGCTCGAATCTCCAACAATATTTAACCGATCGTATTAAAACTTGAAACTTGGCAGTAGAGTTAGGTTATGAAGGCTCTTGCAAAATTTCAGCAATTTCAAACGAATGGTTACTGATATATATAATTTTTTTTTTATTTTCAATGATTTAATAAAAATTTTCTACAAATGCTATCCTCACCAAATTTTGCAAACATTTTTGCGTTGGCATTCTACAACTAATAATCATGTTTGAATTCAATCGGTTCAGTATTTTTCGAGTTAATGAGGAAGAAAAAACCACCAAATTTCAGAAAATTTCAGATGGCTATAACTCTATAACCGTTTGGCCGATTATGCTCATAAACAAACTGAAATGTCGCGTTCTGGTGCACATCCTAACCTGAAAATTTCAAGTTGCTATCTCATTCCGTTCTCAAGGTATCATGACAACAAAAATATTTTTTAATAATTTTTTTAAAATTTTGTAGCCATATGATTCGCACAAAATTTCACAAACGTGCTTAAGTTCATATTCTACAACTACCCACCAAGTTTCAATTCGATCGGATTTATATTGGTTGAAAACAAAATTATTACTCGGAAACCACTTGGCCGATTATGCCCATTAACGAACTTGTCCGTCGTATTGGGATGCGCCACCTACCCTGAAAATTTCAAGTTGCTAGCTCTTTTCGTTCTCAAGTTATCGTGGCAACGGCCGGACGGACGGCCGGACGGACAGAATCAAATTTGACCTCGAATTCTTCATTGGGGAGTCGAACTTAATCGTTTGAGACCATTTTCGTCAAAAAAATCGAAAGTTACAGACATTTGGGCAAAACTATAACGCGATGTTCCCCAGAACATACGCGCAAAAATTTGGTGGACGGTATGAGCGATAATATTTTGTTAGCATATTTCCAAGATTTGGTATGTTGCTCTGATTCTTGTTATTCTTGATGTATGATTAATTCATTTGATCCCCAGTCGTTTAAATATTCTCCAAACACGTTATGGCCGAAACTATCGATGTTAAGATCTATGCTACATTTGAAGGAAAAAACTGATGTCAAATTATTCGATGAAGTCGAAGCATTTGTTGAGGCGAAAATTCATGACACGATTTTGTCGCCAAAAACCATCGATTTTGTCGTCCAAATGAGTATACTGTCATTTGGACCGTTTTGGGCGACGTCGTCCGTGTCGCTGGATTAATCCAGCATTCCAACGACAACTGATGACATATCTCTGACAGCAGTGACAGCCGCAAAAATTAAAATTGGTTCAAGCACTGACGTGAAGTAAGGAGCTTTTGCGCTCATATTCCATTGTCCATTCATCTCTATTGGACAAATTCAAATGAAAGTAGATAATATTATCCTATCTAATATGTCTTCGACCAGAAATTACTATTGTTGTGTACCCAATTGCAATTCATGGGCGAAAAAAATGCCAAAATGTATAGGTTTTATTCTGTACTGGTTTTATTCTGTCCAACTTCCTGTGAAATTTACTAGTATAGGTTTGTGTATTCAATTCTTACCTCCGGAAAACCAAATATAAATATAATTATTGAAACTGCGTTAGGAAGATAACTAATAGACCGAAGAGTACTCAACTTGGAACTACATCATCTTCAAACAGAGTACAAGGAGGTACCTCGAAAGAGAACTGAGGAAGGATTTATCGATGACTTGCTGTGTTGAAAAACCTCATTCAGAAGAAGAGCACCCTTGAGTTAGTTGAACAGCAATAATAATTTTAGTAGTATACTTGGTTGTGTACATTGTTAACAGACCACCTAACATTTGTGCCATTGATATATTCGAGTTATCTACAAAGAGTGATATCTTGAACAGTGACAGTGCTTTGAAAAGTTTCACAGGCATAAACAATTTTGATATTTTCAATTGAATAGAAGAGATGTACATCAAAACTCTTGGAAACAAAACAAAAAAAAAGCAACTTTATTATACCTCAAACATTACACTTATTGTTAATAATTATTTTCACATAATAAATATGTATCATATCTTGAAAAAATCATTTTAATTATGGATAACTGTTATACCACAGCTTTATCTGGATCAATTAGACACTATATGTATCCTCATAAATGAATTAGAACAGCATGCACCTGAACTTGAATTAAAACATCAGTAATATGTTTACACCTGCTCCATGCTGCGACTTTACAAGAATATACCATACTTTTTTTTTAAGTTTACCGTTCTCCACATTAATATGGGCCATCAATTTTATGTGATTCTGAATTAAGGGCACTACTTTGTAAATGTAAGGAACAAATGTCTATAAAAATGGGACCACAATTTGTTTTGTCATACATGATCTACATTTAGAACCTCTTAGTCTTCTCCTTCTACAAGGATTCTAGAATTAGGAGTTGAAGCTCCTATATGTACTCCAGAAATTGCATCGTCTTGGAAGTTCCCATTTGTTTTTCTTTTGCGATTTAATACATTTATATAATTATTAGAGATAACTGTAGTACTTCCGGAACTCATTTTGTACCTAAATATCAAGATGCATAGAATAACAAGGTGTGGACACTCCCTACTAATTCCTGCTAAAATTTTCGGCCGAAAAACGGACCAAGAACTGTCAAATCACGTACTTTATGTACTACTTCACTTTATTAACGATGGTGCCGCTAGGGTCGATTTCGAAGATTCTGACAAGCGAATAAATGAAAACTGACAAGCGACAAAGTTCACTTTTCACCGTTGCTAGTTCGTAAATTCAAATTAAAAGAATATAATGAAGCAGTTTATTGAAAAATCAATCCATTTTTTGATTAATCAGATATCTGTTCGGAGATAATATGTAAACCACATTGGTTTGGAACAGAAATATCATCTTGCCAAGACATAATGAGGTCAAATAAGGGATTTAACAGTAAAGGAGTTTCTTTGGAACATTTTGAATGGAACTGTAAATGAAGAAATCTGTGAAATCATTATTTTTCCATTACGAAAGATCACATCCAACGTCATTAGAGTACAAGCATTTAATTTATGTATTTTGAAATACATTGAATGATACAGAATTTTCTGTAATACCTCTACATACAATATCTTTCGATATCATATATTATTATTCAAATGTAGTAATTCCTTTATCATGTAAGGCTCTTTTAAATTGAGCATTTTACTTATTATATTATATGTATAATTTGAAATTTCATCAAAACATTCTCATGTATACAGCATTTTTTCAGTCACCCAATACCCCTTGACAACTTTTCATGTTCTCAGCAATTAGATTGCTGAATATAGATATTTAATTCGATAGCTATTATTCAGAACTAAGTATATACTGATGAAATATCGAAAAATGATTCATTAAATTGATAAACTAACCAAATAGAGGGTAGTGTACTACGTTTCAATCTTTTATTCAATATACATATATTCGCTAGAAAAATATTTTGAACAAACAAATGTTCTAATTTTCGATACCCTACCTCTAGCACAAGCCAGTTGCCATTCTTGTCGTTTAACAATATCCTTGAAACAAATAATATTATAGTATAAGAGCGCCAAAAAGAATGACGCCTTAGGAAAGCTATTCAAATTGATGAAATCACACTGTGTGGTTGCTCTGAACTTTGTTCTCTGCTAGTCCTTTCATCGTTCACAAATAATATTGTTAGTTTTCATAACATGGCATTTCATTCCTTCTCAATATATAACTGAATTGTATAATGAATATAATTATTAATCAATAGAGTTATATCTTAATTTCAACTGTTAAAACAGTTTATGTTCATCAATAACCGGCAAGATTATAGTAAATCAACAAGTCTTACGTTCTCCTATGTTTATTTATTAACAATTAACGGTATCAGCGATCTTTCAATATTATTAATATTAAAATTAATAACTATCTTGATACTAGAAATCTGCTCCTGATCCGGTAAGAATATACAATTGTTAAAAAAATATATTCGCATAAAAACGAAGTATTTTCGAAATGAAAATAGTATTTGATTAAAATGGTTCTGGATACTCGTTCAGAGTTCACACAGCAAACATTTGACTTACTTTCGGCGCGGCAAACGACTTTCCACAAGAAACTGGAATAAGCAAAGATTCAAATTTAATTTGACATGTCGGTAATTTTGTCCATAAAATTTCTACTGCCGGCATCTATCGGCGAAAATTGAAGTAAAACAAAATCCTTGTATTTTGACAGTATTTGGACCGCAAATCGGCCGAAAATATGTCAAAGAGTGTCTTCACCATGTATTCTATGCATCTATCTAAATATGTATTTAGTTGTAATATTTAAATTCAATTAGGTTATGTTTCTGTCAGTTCAAAATAATCTGTCGTGCGATTTTGTCGCTCCATGAAATATAGGGGAAGAAAAATTTCGAGCGACAGTCGCTGGTTTTGAACGAAAAAATCGTCGAAATTTTGGGCGACAAAATCGCTGGTTTTCGGCGACAAAATCGTCACATGAATTTTCGCAAAAATAAAGGATACGTTCCTAAAATATCAGCAGTGTTGTCCCGGGAGCAGCTCAAGACATTCTTGAGTGAAGCTCCTGATGACCTTTTTTTGATGTATAAGGTAAAAGTTTCATTTTGATTTCCTCTTTTGATAAGATTTTTACTTTCATAATTTTGAAGGTTGTTTTAATAATGGAAATCTTTTGCGCCTGCAGAACACAAGAGTTGGTGAATATGCTATCTTCAGATATCGAAGATCGTGGGTCGGTAATCATAATCAAAGTCTCAAAGACTAAGAATGATATAAACAGAATATTCACTATAATTGATGAAGAAGATCTGGGTACTGCTCGTTTGGTGAGGGAGTATTCGGCGTTGCGTCCGCAAGGCGTTCTTAGGTTCTTCGTAGCTTATAGGAATAAGAAGTGTACTCTTCAGCCTGTCGGCAAAAATACCTTCGGAAAAATTCCGAGTAAGGTTGCTGAATGGTTGGGTTTTAGATAATCCGAAAACGTATACAGGCCATTGTGGAAGACGAACATCCGCGACATTGGTTGCCGATGCGGGAGTCTCAATGACAACACTCAAGAGACATGGTGGTTGAAAAAGTTCGTCTGTTGCAGAAGGCTATCTGGCTGACAGTATGCTGCATAAAAATAAGGTAGCGAAGATGATAGCAGGTGTGGAGGGAGAGCCATCTGCAGCATCACAATGTTTGAAGACCGTTTTGGGAGAATCGTCCGAGACTGCTGTTGCACGGAATGTTCTCAAGAAAACTGTAGTCTCGTCGACGAATAATTATGAACAAGATATTTCTTCTTCCTTTGCATCTGGTGGAAATACTTTTAGTGGAAATTTTAACAATTGCAGTTTCCATTTTGTTACTAAATGAAGAAATAATATATGATTTGACGTTTTGAAAGAAATATGATTTGACATTTCATATTTCCCTTGGGAAATATGAGTGTGTTATAACACATGGTAACTAAGGCGATAATAGCTCAATATTGGTTCGATCAGAAAAAAAATGGGTTCAAGCCCTGTGGACAGGAGCTTTCTGGCGCTCTAGTTCAAACAGACAAATTATATCTCCGAAAGTATTGGTTTCTCAGAGTTGGGAATTATATCAATGGATTCATATGATATAACCGCATCATAAAGGAAATTCAATTCAAATAATAGTTTATTTATCAAAATTAAATGAGCAATCATGAGAATGAGAACTGCACCATGGAAGAAATCAAATTAAATCTGGCCAATTTTGCCCAATAACGAACTTAACCGAGATATTCATCTCCCTAATCTACTCTGAAAATTTCAACTACCTACCTCATTCCATTCGAGAGTTATATCTATGTCTATGGATGAAAAGCAGTCTCACTACTCTCAGATCACTTACTAACTTCATGTTCCGTTCCGAAATGTAAGACTTTTCTGAGAAAAACTAATTTCGGAGCAAACAACTGAGATTTTTCTCACTTCGCTCACAATTCATCGATTGATTAGATAATGTAATGTCGCAGGAACATAAGTTGACATTAGGACAATTCATACATAGAATTATATCATTCTGTGACAACGTTGAAATACGATTTATTATTGAAATTTTGAAAAATCATATCTCCGAAAGTATTAGCTTGTTAGAGTTAAAAATTTTATGAATAGATTCTTATGATAAAACTGCTTATTAAAAAAAAATTAATTTGGAATTTGTTTTGTAAAAAAAAAATTTTTTTTTACTCACGTGACATAAGATTACATTTTCGACATCTCGAATAAACGAACGCTTTTCGAGAAAACGTTAAATATGTATTCCGAAATGTAAGCGAAGTGAGAAAAATCTCAGTTGTTGACTGACAAACTGAGATTTTTCTCACTTCGCTCACATTTCGGAATACACATTAAAACATCATGAAGTATGATATGTCATCATGACGTGTGATATGTTTTCTGCCGGTTTCAAATGACGTGAAAAGTATGGATAACAAGGAGGTAGCAATAGTAGCAGTTGTGAGTGTTACTGAAGCCATTATATCTTTGAGTCAAAGTGATGAAGAGTCGATTAATGAACTGGTCAAAACGGAGAATTTCTTTGAAGTCTGTTATATACTTGAATTTACCGCCTTCTTTGCAGGGAACTATAATTATGACGTTTTGTATAGATCATTCGAGAATATTTATTTCTCACATCAGCGAACGAAGTTAGGCCGTCCAAAAATTTACTTTGAGAAAAAAATTCTGATGTTTCTTTGGTATGTTTCGAACATTAAAGTAATAGGTAAAGTTATAGGTAAAACACTGGGAAATTTTATTCCTCAATCATTAATTAATTCTTTTATGCTTTTATGATTTTAGATCAGTATAAGTGATATATTTGGTGTTTCGAAATCAACATGTTGGATAAATTTCCTCATTTGTACAGGATTCCACTCACTATTCTGAATATTAGTTATTTTTCTATATTTTCCTTTAAATTTTGAGTACCTTGACAGATTTGACAACACAATACAAAAACAATTTCCATCAGATCTGAGAATTCTCGTTTTTGCGCGTATGTTCCGGGGAACATGGTGCTATCATTTTGCCCAAATGTCTGTAATTTTCGAATTTTTCGCCGAAAATGGTCTCAAACGATTGGGTTCGACTGCCTGATCAAGAATTCGAGGTCAAATCTAATTCTGTCCGGCCGGCCGGCCGGCCGTCTGTTGCCACGGTAACTTTGGAACGGAAAGAGATAGCAACTTGAAATTTTCAGGGTAGGTGGCGCATCCTAATACGACGGACAAGTTCGTTAATGGGCATAATAATGGTTTCCGAGTAATAATTTTGTTTTCAACCAATACAAGTCCGATCGAATTGAAACTTGGTGAGTAGTTTTAGAATGCACGCTGGTAAAATTTTGTGTGAATCACTAAAAAGTTTGAAAAAAATTATCAAAAAATATTATTTATTATTATTTATATGTCACCATAACCTGAGAACGGAAAAGATAGCGACTTGAAATTTTCGGGCAAGGTTGTGCATCTGAGTGGGACATTTGAGTTTGTTTATAGATATAATCGGCCAAACGGTGTTGGAGTTATACCCATCTGATATTTGGTTGTTATTTCCTCAATGACTGGAAAAATATAAAACCGATCCAATTACAACATGGTTGTCAGTTGTAGAATGCCAACGCAAAAGTTCCTGCAAAATGTAACTCCAATTTTTTTTTAAAATCATTGAAAATCATTGAAGAAAATTCTATATATCAGAAACTATTCCTCCGACATCGCGTAAATTTTGCGAGAGCCTTCAAAACCTAACTCTACTGACAAGATCCTAGTTTGAACACGATGGGATCTATATTGTTGGATTTACGAGCAGCCTTTTGTGAGTTCAGTAGCTGGATGGGTGACTGGTGGCTTGATAACTTTCGAACGAAAGGAGATAGGGACTTGCAATTTTCAGGGTACGTTGCACATCCCAATGGGAGAGATAAGTTCGGGCATAATCGGTCCATCGGTTTTGGAGTTATACCCACCTGGAATATTTTTTCCTCGATAATTCAAAAAATATAGACTTGATCGAATTGAAGCTTGGTAACTAGCTGTAGAATATCGACATAAAGGAGTGTGTAAAATTTTGTGAGAACTGTACCACTAGAACATCTTTCGACATTACAAAAAAAAAAAAATATGAGAACCGTACCCTCAGAAAATTTTTCAAAATTACGAAAAAAATTGGTTCAAGCACTGAGGTGAGGTCAGGAGCTTTTGCGCGTATGTTCTATTGTCCATTCTTCTGTATTGGACACTCTTAATCGAATTTACCATGGTAAATTATATTGTCCGTTCTCCTTTATTGGACACTTAATCGAATTTACCATGGTAAATTCGATTAAGAGTGTCCAATACAAGAGTATGGACAATAGAACATACGCGCAAAAGCTCCTGACTTCACGACATTGCTTGAACCAATTTTTCATATGAAGACGGAAAAAATCTAATCTATGACGTCACATCTGGACTTAAAAAACGCAAATGTATTTTCGACAAACGTGAAAGATGGGACTAAACGAACGACTTTAATGTCAGATGTAAAATACGAACTTAGCATAGAACGGCATCTGAAATAACGAACTAAATTAATAGTATATTCTAAAACAAGTTGCAGAATGGGCTCCTATTCAAGCACGAATGCGAAATTCGAAAACGAGCAAGTTTTCGAACGCATGAGTGTTGCAATTTCCTTCTGCAACGAGTATCAGATGATAATATGTTCTGTATTTCAGTCAAGTTTTGTAAAATACTGTTGAAAATTAATGAAAAATTCGGATTATACATTCTAGTGACTTTTTTATTGTATCTTGGCAGTTGGTGTGACTGTTACGAAAGTTGACAGATTACGGAATTTGAATTTGAATCGTACGTAGGGCATGGAGATCAGATTTAAAACAGTTCCCTAATAGCATGAATGATTCAAAATTAGCAAGAAGGAAATCTCTAGTACCTTATTTTTTAATGAATACAAAACTTTTCCTCTCAACAATTATTTTACTATAACCAGTTTATATTCTATTGACAATTGACGTGTGTTGAAATTCAACGAACTTATCCGAGATATTTATACCCCCAATTCTAATCCGAAAATTATAATATATCAATTGAAACATAGCCAATATTCCAGTTTTGTTTTCACAGGAGATATTGATTAACTTACCAAAGTATATATTTCCATCATCATATGGATTATCCAAGGGCATATAGGGTTGAGGTATATCACCCAAAAATTATAATATAGTATAATTGGTCATTTTGCGTTTAATCGTACTTTATTGTCTAGGACAGAAATTTGACATGTCTCGTATAGAAAGGTATGACGACATGTATGAACAATGAACATACACAGACCGATAAATTTTGAGTACCTTGACAGATTTGACAACACAATACAAAAACAATTTCCATCAGATCTGAGAATTCTCGTTTTTGCGCGTATGTTCCGGGGAACATGGTGCTATCATTTTGCCCAAATGTCTGTAATTTTCGAATTTTTCGCCGAAAATGGTCTCAAACGATTGGGTTCGACTGCCTGATCAAGAATTCGAGGTCAAATCTAATTCTGTCCGGCCGGCCGGCCGGCCGTCTGTTGCCACGGTAACTTTGGAACGGAAAGAGATAGCAACTTGAAATTTTCAGGGTAGGTGGCGCATCCTAATACGACGGACAAGTTCGTTAATGGGCATAATAATGGTTTCCGAGTAATAATTTTGTTTTCAACCAATATAAGTCCGATCGAATTGAAACTTGGTGAGTAGTTTTAGAATGCACGCTGGTAAAATTTTGTGTGAATCGGATCACTAAAAAGTTTGAAAAAAATTATCAAAAAATATTATTTATTATTATTTATATGTCACCATAACCTGAGAGCGGAAAAGATAGCGACTTGAAATTTTCGGGCAAGGTTGTGCATCTGAGTGGGACATTTGAGTTTGTTTATAGATATAATCGGCCAAACGGTGTTGGAGTTATACCCATCTGATATTTGGTTGTTATTTCCTCAATGACTGGAAAAATATAAAACCGATCCAATTACAACATGGTTGTCAGTTGTAGAATGCCAACGCAAAAGTTCCTGCAAAATGTAACTCCAATTTTTTTTTTAAATCATTGAAAATCATTGAAGAAAATTCTATATGTATATCAGAAACTATTCCTCCGACATCGCGTAAATTTTGCGAGAGCCTTCAAAACCTAACTCTACTGACAAGATCCTAGTTTGAACACGATGGGATCTATATTGTTGGATTTACGAGCAGCCTTTTGTGAGTTCAGTAGCTGGATTGGTGACTGGTGGCTTGATAACTTTCGAACGAAAGGAGATAGGGACTTGCAATTTTCAGGGTACGTTGCACATCCCAATGGGAGAGATAAGTTCGGGCATAATCGGTCCATCGGTTTCGGAGTTATACCCACCTGAAATATTTTTTCCTCGATAATTCAAAAAATATAGACTTGATCGAATTGAAGCTTGGTAACTAGCTGTAGAATATCGACATAAAGGAGTGTGTAAAATTTTGTGAGAACTGTACCACTAGAACATCTTTCGACATTACAAAAAAAAAAAATATGAGAACCGTACCCTCAGAAAATTTTTCAAAATTACGAAAAAAATTGGTTCAAGCACTGACGTGAAGTCAGGAGCTTTTGCGCGTATGTTTTATTGTCCATTCTTCTGTATTGGACACCCTTAATCGAATTTACCATGGTAAATTATATTGTCCGTTCTCCTTTATTGGACACTTAATCGAATTTACCATGGTAAATTCGATTAAGAGTGTCCAATACAAGAGTATGGACAATAGAACATACGCGCAAAAGCTCCTGACTTCACGACATTGCTTGAACCAATTTTTCATATGAAGATGGAAATAATCTAATCTATGACGTCACATCTGGACTTAAAAAACGCAAATGTATTTTCGACAATCGTGAAAGATGGGACTAAACGAACGACTTTAATGTCAGATGTAAAATACGAACTTAGCATAGAACGGCATCTGAAATAACGAACTAAATTAATAGTATATTCTAAAACAAGTTGCAGAATGGGCTCATATTCAAGCACGAATGCGAAATTCGAAAACGAGCAAGTTTTCGAACGCATGAGTGTTGCAATTTCCTTCTGCAACGAGTATCAGATGATAATATGTTCTGTATTTCAGTCAAGTTTTGTAAAATACTGTTGAAAATTAATGAAAAATTCAGATTATACATTCTAGTGACTTTTTTATTGTATCTTGGCAGTTGGTGTGACTGTTACGAAAGTTGACAGATTACGGAATTTGAATTTGAATCGTACGTAGGGCATGGAGATCAGATTTAAAACAGTTCCCTAATAGCATGAATGATTCAAAATTAGCAAGAAGGAAATCTCTAGTACCTTATTTTTTAATGAATACAAAACTTTTCCTCTCAACAATTATTTTACTATAACCAGTTTATATTCTATTGCCAATTGACGTGTGTTGAAATTCAACGAACTTATCCGAGATATTTATACCCCCAATTCTAATCCGAAAATTATAATAATCAATTGAAACATATAGCCAATATTCCAGTTTTGTTTTCACAGGAGATATTGATTAACTTATCAAAGTATATATTTCCATCATCATATGGATTATCCAAGGGCATATAGGGTAGAGGTATATCACCCAAAAATTATAATATAGTATAATTGGTCATTTTGCATTTAATCGTACTTTATTCTCTAGGACAGAAATTTGACATGTCTCGTATAGAAAGGTATGACGACATGTATGAACAATGAACATACACAGACCGATAAAATGCGCATTCTGTGAAAACATAGAAGTTCGATGTATTATTTAAATTTCGAAAAATCCTATCTCGGAAAGTGTTATCTTCTTATAGTTGAAAATGATATCATTGGATTCTTATGATGAAACTGTATTTAAAAAAAAATCGAATTTGAAATTTGTAATGTAAAAAAACCATCAGGCTGATTTTGCTCAATAAGGAAATTAGCCGAGATATTTATCTCCCAAACCTACTCTGAAAGTTTCAACTGTCTAGCTCATTCCGTTCGAGAGTTGTCGTGTTAATGGCCGGACAGAATTGATTTTACCACGAATTCTTGATCAGTGAGTTGAACCAAAACATTTAATTACAGACATTTGGGCAAATTGATAAGCACTCTGTTCCGAGGAACAAGAGCGTCAAAATCGAGTGTGCGAGTGTAGGTAGTATATTCAAACTGGAAACCTTCTATTCACAACAACTCTGCAGGTTATTCAGCTACTCCACAGTATTCAAAATGAACCAATACTCAAAATTGTTTCAGAAAGCTAGGCCTTAAAACTAATTTTAGTTAATAATCCATCTCCACAATACCCTAACCTCTTTATAAAATCGTTTACCTGCCCCCTGATCATCGTTTCTTTTGTGGACCTTAGAGTGCGGACAGTGCTCTACTCCAAGATTTGACTAGAATGAACACACGCAGCATTAGGTCATAGTTATTTCAGATTATATCGAAGGTGAAAAGCTTCACTTGGACATTTAGGTATCAATACTCGATTAAACCTATCGACACCTGGCTTGATCCGGTACTGCACCTGTTGATCCGGCCGTCCAAGTTCCAAGTTAATAAAAAGTCCTGATCCGCTTTTGTTGCTCTCTTTGCTTCATATCATGAATGCAGAAAATGTCGTGGGCGTCGTGCTCGATCGGCCGCGGGTCACAACATGGCTTCTTGAGTAGTCAATATGGCCGACTACCCATTGTTTCAGACCGGCAGAGAATTCCGATGCTCCGATCGAACCACGGGAATGGAAACGACTTTTATAATATTTGTAAGTTATGGGCCATGTTTGTAATGACCGACGAAGGAAGAGAAGAGACTGAAAGGATGTTGTGGAATGGTGAAGAAGCAGATGAGATTCCTAGATTTTTTCTCAAGAATGCCCCTGGCGAAAATTATCTGCTTTGTGATTAAATCAAACTGAATCCATAACGTTTGTTCCGATTCTTCTGAAGAACAATCAAACATGCTGGGTGGTAGAGAGATTAAGGTTTATTTTAGATTCCTTGTATTCCTCGTCTATCAGAAGGTGTTAAGCAAATTTTCAATTCATACAATACAATAATTAGATAGGCGTTCTATACATCTATCCGTCAATTCACTTTTCAGGATATTGGAAGAAACAGCAAATAAACTAAAAATTTCTTAAAAACCACTGACGTGAAGTCAGGAACTTTTGCGCAGCTGCTTTTTTAATCTTCCCTTCATCTCCAAGTCGTGAAACTGATTCTCTATTCTACTTGTTGTCCCTTGGGTGATAGGCAGCAAATTCGGAAATTTCTCATGAAACAAGCGAATCACTTTTTTTTGTGTTCCTGTGTTAACTCCGTAACCATTCATTCGTAAAATTGTTATTTTGTGCACTTCCGTTAATTGAACCATTATTCAAAATTGAAGTTAACGAAATTCAAACACAAATTAGACAATTTATAAACTACAACTTATCACAAAACAATTTGCGAAGGCGTTCTGTGGAAACTAATATTGCCACGGAAAGTGTTTTAGGTAGTTTTCATGGTACCATCTCGAAAACACGTTGTTATGGTTATTTTTTGGTTTCATTTCTATCACATTTTGAAGGAAAATAAGTTTTGTATTATTGTAATAAGATATAATCACATTATTTTTTTCTATTTTGAGTTTCACAATATATAAACATGAAAGTGATAACATTTCTGAATAAAGAACGATGCGACCTTTCAAACGATGTATCACAAGCCCATAATTCCTTTTTGAAAAATTGGGGGTTATACCTGTCTTTTGAAAGGGGTTGAAAATATAAGGTTCGCATTTTTACGAAGAAGAATGACAATTTAAAATTTGAATTTGACGTGTTTCGGGATTTTCCATAAATATGTACAGTAATTTGGCTTTTCCATACTGTATTTTGAGTAAATGTGGAAGTAACCACAAAATTTAAGATAGGCATAGCTCCGAAACAGCCGATTATGCCTCATTACTAGGGTTGCCAAATGGTATCCAAAAGGAGAACATGTCCTTATTTTCCATATTTTGTCCTGCCGTCCTCGCTAATCTATTGTATGTCCTCCTTTTCCTATACGTCCTTAAAGCGTGTCGAAAATTCCATGTGCGTCGGCCGACGAAAGCTTCTTCTTCTTCTGTATCTGTCCACGAAACGCTGGACGCTGGACACCACGCTGACCACCCTCCACCTCCACTCAATGCTCGAACTCGACTCGAGGTGAATCTGAAAATCTGAAATATCACGATTTGGTTCCATGCATTGATTTCTTGAGCACCAAAGGTTGAGAGATTGACGATGTCAAACTACATGATCAGTTTTGCTACCTGATTTAAAATCTTAAATTGAAAAATGAGATGGTGGTGCCGATGAGGAATATTATGATTCAAAGGTGCATGAACGATGGACAATTTACTTTAGAAATGATAAAAACATTGAATGTTTGTCAAATCTGGTCAGAGAGATATAGACTGAGTGTGGACTCAGTTAAATCTTTGATTCTTGTTCGGTACAACTTAAACAACATGTCATGTGAGGATTTTTATGATTATTTGTTGAAAATCAAGATCTACTTGCAAAAAATGGCAGCTGAACTAAATATAATTAGAATATATTGAAATATAATACAAAAATCTTGTTCAATTGTGAAAGTCCTCATTCAGATAAGAAAATCCTCCTTTCTGCCTTATACAATTATCATCTGGCAAGCCTACCCACAATGAACTGTCCCATTCGGATGCGAGAAATTGAAATTCGCTATCTCTTTCCGTTCGAAAGTTATCGTGGCAACGGCGACCCATCCATCTACTGTACTCAACCAAGGCTGCTCGGATCTCCAACAATACAGGGTATCAATTTGGAAACTTGCCAGGCCAATTATGTCATGGCAGAGATGTTTTGAGAGAAAATGCCGGAAAAGGGTCAATTTATATCTTCTCAAGCCTAGGTATAGGGGTTGTCGCCCCTAAATTCTTAATAGGGAATATAGGGTGAGCTATATTTCAATTGAAAGACAACTTGTCCCTCTAAATGAATACTACAATTTGCAAATTTTTATTGAGTCCTTGAAGTAGTTACAGGGTGTTCATACTTAGTGTACCAATCAAATGAGATGCTCGAAGTGATTCCCATTACTATAGCCAAACAATAATACAGTCTTTTCTCAAATTTTTGTATTTCCCCCTCCGGAACAGGTCAATTTTTATTCACCTGTTCCGGCATTTTCTCTCAAAACATCCCTGTCGTGACATAATTGGCCTGGCAGAGTTTTCGAATGACACCTAGTATATTATTAATGGATCAATATTTTTCTTCAAATTCTAATGCAACTTCTTGATTTGATTTTATACTATACTAGCTGCCCGCCCCGGCTTCGCACGGTTGAAATGCTGATACTAAATATACTACAGAATTTCTTTATATACAACGTTCACAGCATTTTTGTCTTTAGACAATACAAACATGTTTTCTTTAGAGGTTACTTTGAAAGAGCGACATATAATTGGCCATGTGAAAAACACTCAACGCTCAAATATAAGCCTGTAGCGTTGAAAGTTGGACCCTGCGATTTATTAATGGTCATTGCAAAATATATCTTTACCCGAAATTATAGGCGTTTAAATTGGATCAGTAAATCCGATGGTATCAGAGGAATTTGGAGAATCAATACATCTATCCTGGCTGAGGCGAGCCTCACGCTCTACAGATGATTCTCTGGCTCCCTGTATTCGATTTCTATCCCTATCCTATCCTGGCTGTGCCGGCCCCCTGGTCGATACCACCGCAACCGCTATGCCCTGCATTTTAAATCTTCGATAAATTCGAAAATATTCATTTAAATTACATGCTGTAAAGGGCCATATTGATCAATATTAAATGCACAATACATTTAAGGTACTCAATTGTATAAGGATCAATGCTGTATTGCTTAAAATAAATTCGTACTCAAGTCATTATTTCTCGTAGAATGTAAAGGATAAAAAATGGTTATTGTGGGTTATCCTTAAGAGATAGACATATACCATCGCGGACTTTTTTGTAGACCTTTTTAAGGTGTACTATACTGTAATACATTATTTTGATCTATCTCATAGGGTTCAGCCAGCGTTTGCAATGTAAGCGCAAAAAAATGTGTTAATTAAGAGCTGTCAAAGCTTTGTGAAACCCTTGACAAGAATGTATTTATTGTTGTTTATCATTCCAACTTGCTGACAGTGGGATGGTCTCTATATATATATATATATATATATATGAATATATGTTATTTTTAAGAAAGTATCGCAAATCATTTGACTAAATACTTTGACTACTACTTATCAAATCGTTGAAGTTTCTTTGGGATATTTCACTTCGAAATACATATTTGTTCGGGAATTGGTCAAAATGAAGAAGTGACATTCTTTTACATGCGAAAGATTTTTGAGATAGCTAACTATGTATTTCCCACTTATTGTTTGTTACTTGCAAGACTTGTTTCCAGAATCCTATCTGTTCACAAAGATTTGCTATATTATATATTAAATTTTACTCATTTTCAAACTGGTTTGTCTGTCAGTGCCTGTCATGTCAGACAACATGACATGAACATAGAGTGACATGAAATATGAATGACTAGGCAAACACGTCATGATTAGGTAGGTACTTGAATTATTTGTAGTCACGTCAAAAATCAAAAACTATTGACAACTTGTTTGGTCCAATGTAAATACAGTGGACCAGTAGACCCTGATCATTGGAATATTTTGATATTATGGCAATATCCTTCACCAATATAGATCCGATCGAGTTCAAATCTAGAACTTAACTGTAAACTAAGGTTTTGAAGGCTCTCGTAGAATTTCAACGATATCTGACGGATAGTTTCTAAGATAACAAAATATACATAAGTCTTCTTGTCGGTATTCTTCAACTAATTGCCGTGCTTCGATTTATTCAGATTAGTATTTTTCGAGTTATTGGGAAACAAAATTTCAAATGGCTATAACTCCGAACTCACTCGGTCGATTTTGCCCATAGGCAAATGCATTAACAACCAGAAATCACAGAATCAATTTTGACCTTGGATTCTTCATCGAGTGAGTCAAAACTGATCGCTTGCCAAATAATCGCAAATTACAGATATTTGGTCGTAAAAATCCTTTTACATTAACAGGTAGTGAATTTTATCAGGGGATGGTTAAAATGTATGCATTTCATAACAGGAAAAGTACTTAAACTGGTTGTTTACAATATAAGACATATGTTTCATTGTTTTGGTCTTTACTTGACAGAAATTCATTATGAACGATTAAAGTAAATACTTTATTTCCGCTTAAATGAAGCGGAAATGAAGTGTTCACTTTAATCGTTCATATTTAGTTTAATTGGAGATTATGACAAACAGTGGGTTCCCAATGTGTAGCGTATCACTGGTGCAGTGGATGAATAGGAAGAGAAAAAGCATACCTTTTGATGGCCCTATGGTATGACGAGAACCCACTAATCATTTAGACGATTGCAATTTTTGCCTGACAAAGACTGAAGGTTATTCCAAAAAGGTAAAGCACAAGATCGACTATCCAAATTTGCAGTCTGCAATACTACCTGTTTCTCATAATGCAGATCTGGACCGAATCAATTTTGACCTCGGAATCATCAATTAAGACCATTCTCTGGCAAATATGTGAAAATTAAAGACATTTGGACGAATTGATAGGCACTCTGTTCACGTGAACAGCGTGCCAAAAATGAAATACCTACCTAAGTTACTCCTAGTTGAAATATGTAGGTATAGTTATACCGAGTGGCAGAACTACTTGCAGAATATTCCTTCAGACATATCATAATATAATATAGAAACGACTCTCTTATTATAGAAGACTCCGCTTTGGGTGAAATACCATAAGTGCCCATATAAGTCGTTATTTCCTGATCGGACGAATCTTCCATACATGGGCAACAACTTCTACTTCTTATCCGCACTGTTAATGATAAATAATACCGTCCAACAATTATCATCCCAATCCCCACCGCCAGACAACTCCATAGTCTCCTCCCATGAGCGCCAGGAGGGACTTGTGCTTATGGTACTCGAAGATCTTGAAACAAAGTGTTATCTCCAGCAAGAAAAAGCCGAACACGCTACGTTCACGTCAGATAAAACGGGTACATTTAGATTTCAATCTACCATTATGGCATAAACATAATTATTATTTATGCGCCCATGTTCGCCTTTATAATTGACCACGCTTAATTCGAACTGTTACAAACGAATGTATCCCATCGTTTAATTTGTTATTAATTGCGTTCTCTGTTGATGACATAATGTCATGTTATTTATGCACGACATTCGTTCATTTTCACCATGTCTCTCTCGGGTCGTTTTTCTCTTGATACATATTGCTGAATGTCCAGGGAGTTTGTTAGATAACACGGCCGACAAAAAAAACATTTTGTTTGTAACATAAAGCTGAATAGCATATTATGGTAGAATTAACGAATCCGAATACGAAAATAAGATGAAAAGTTGTAACACGTAAGGTTTTCTTGTTACACGGAAAAAAATCATAATTTACATTCAAGTATACACATAGTCTTGATGAAATATTCTAAAAGCAAGTTTTTTCATACCTGAGTTGAAACTATTTATCTTGAAAGTAGAAAATACTGTTTTTGTTCTGAGAAGACACATATACTTATTCACCAAGATTACGATACATTTTATTGAACATGTTATATTCTCAATACAACAAGATCACTACAATGAAAGCAAGAACCGCTATTGAGTTCTATTGAAAATCATTTAGTATTCTCTAAAGAAAATGCAAGACTTGAGCCAAAATTATTTAAAGTTGATCGTAGCCTAATTTTGACATTGAATTGAAAGGAACACTATTTTATAGCTAGAATATTAATTCTTAATTGTAGGAAATATTCTACTGATGGAAGTGTTTCAATAATCATATTGAGAATAGCTCTCATGGTTGAAATCTAAGAGATCTCATATGAATTCAGGTACAACTTCACCCAAGAACAGGCTATTCTTATTCGAAATAATATTATATGCGCAGTCAAGTCTCAATACACTCATCTATCGAGTATCGATTGAGCAAATCCACATATCTGCACCGGGTGGAAAGGTTGGCGGCGGACATTTTGGACGCGGATCAACTAGTGATTTTATAAGTTTATATATGTAGTAATGAATATGAAGAATATTTTAAACGAATGGGAATTGGCCGAGTTAATTTAAGTATACAACAGTGAGTACTTATAATATACTTCATATAATTTCATTGGAACCCATAATTTCATTTTCAGGAACCTGATTGCACCAAACTGTTATGCATCTTTTTACTTGGAACTAGGCACATCGCAGCAAGAAAAATAACAATCCGTTTTACCAAAATGCTGAGCAAAATATTGTGCAAATGAATAAATGACATATCCCCTTACACATTCTGCAAAGTGAAAAATAGTGATGTTGTTTTGTGCATTCCGTACTTACCTTTGTACCGATTCTATTTTTCGGAATGAATGTCATTCAAATGGTATGGTTTGTCAAGTGGTAGGTACATCATTGATTTATAGGTACATCATTGATTATAATTTGACAACGTGATATTTGACCTCCTATATTTGAAAATTTGAAGTTAATTTTCACTCCAGCGTCATCTACTTAGTATCATAATGATATTTTTTTCAAAAATTAGTAGTGGGTATTTATTCAAACTAGTCCCATACGTCGCAACCTTAGCCAAAGGTTCCAACAATGATAGCTTTAAATACTAAGCTATCATTGTTTCAATTTATTGCGATGCTTAGATATGAGACTAGTTTCAATAAATACCCAATGCTATTTTTTGAAATAAATAACATTTTGATACTAAGTAGATGACGCTGGAGAGAAAATTAACTTCAAATTTTCAAATATGGGAGGTCAAGCATCACGTCGTCAAAAAATTCAGATAGTTGGAAGGACAACAAAAAGAATTATTTTCTATGATGTACCACTTGACACCCCATATTATTTGAGTGTCTCTCATTTCAAAGGGAATTAAATTAAGAACACTTCAAAATTGATATGAGTTTCACTATACTCGGAGGGATAGTATAGATGATTTTCAAACAATTTTAAGAAAAATATTGATATGATTAGAAATATTCTCATTTTCAAGTTTATTACTTGTTACTCTGCACTAAGGAAATAGTTGCTCAGAAAATAACTATACTTATTCGGAAACTGAGAAAGTTTTGCTAAAAGACAGTTCTATATTCATTTCAAGTAGGCTTATTCTTAGTTGAAGTTATGCTATACGTTAAAATTAGTGTTACTATACTATTTTCAAGTTTGTTATTCTTTATCGGAAGTAAGCTGAACTGATAGGTATAAGAATAATGTGCATATTGCATTGAGTCAAATTATCATTGCGGATATATGAGTCTACCATAGCTTCCAATCAAGACTACTAGTCTTGCTCGCAGTGTATTTTTTTTTCTGTGTACATTTATAGAACCACGTTTAATGTCACAATATCTGATGTGTATTGAAAAAAATTATTTAAATATATATCGACTTTATTTAGTTCTACGCCTACTACACGTGCCTTATATTCAAGAAAAGCAAAATTATTAAAAAGATTGATTTGAAATACTGATTAAACTCTTTTTTTTTCCTCTTATGAGGTGTCATATCTTCTCTCTTCAAAAACCAGTAGCAATAACCCTTCATGGCTGGATCTCATCGTACTTGATAGCAAATTTCCATTCCCCTAATATGTTGGTGGAATCTTTCATCCTGCTCATCACTGATAGATCCCAAATTTTCAGAAAAAGATTGGTTCAAGCCCTGTGGACAGGAGCTTTTTGGCGCTCTTGTTCAAACAGACAAATTATATCTCCGAAAGTATTGGTTTCTCAGAGTTGGGTATTATATCAATGGATTCCTATGATAGAAATGCATCATGAAAGAAATTAAATTTTAAAAAAGTGTCGTTCAAAAAAATGCTTCAAAAATTATCTTATAAAAAAAAGATCAATCTACAATGCTTCAATGCCTTAATGCTTCAAAAATTGTCTTTAAATTTATTTATCAAGATTAAATGAACAATCTGCAATGATTCAACGTCATGGAATGGGTTGTTGCAACTTACACTCGGTGCGTAGTTTTCACAACTCGAAATACCTAAGGAAAGTATCATCGAAATGTCTAGCTAGAGCAAGGCTGGAGACTATCAGAGCAGATTGTCCATTTTTTCCTGATATTTGAGTAGGTAGTAGATTACGAGCAAATTATTTTAATAATTCAAAATATAGAAATATGGATCATGCGGAGTAATATATATATATATATATATATATATATATATATATATATATATATATATATATATATATATATATGTGGAAAGGTTTAACGGGTAATTCCGCAAAAGGAGCAGATTAAAAATTATTCTGCTGGTACCTGCGGAATTACCCGTTAAACCTTTCCACATATAATTCAAAATATATTAATAACATACTATCCTCTTTTCATAATTTAAAATTCAATAGTTCATAACACTAACACATTCTTCTCTGTATTATGAACCTTAACTCAAGAAAAATGATTGATACACAAATGTAGATCCATATTTCAGTATTTTTTTGCTAGCACTATCATGAAAATACTGTTTATAGGAGCATGTAAGTAAAGTAAAAGGTAATATTAACCTCAGTGGTCAACGAACAGTAATTTCTTTTGATGATTACATTATGTTCTTCTTTCCTATTGCCTCCATAAACTACATCAAAACAGTCTTGTATATATTCACAAATTCAAGAATCGAATACTTGCTTTTGAAGAGAAAATAACAACTATGAATTGACAATCTCTAATAGCTAGAAAAGATGACATTTATGAATAGTGATCACAGACAAATTCTGTGTTTACATTCTGTGATTACATAGAACTTACGATGTATTATTGAAACTTTGAAATATCATATCTCCGAAAGTATTAGCTTGTTAGAGTTGAAAAAGATAACAATGGATTCTTACGATGAAACTGCATCTTAAAAAAAATTGAATTCAAAAGTTGAAAAAAAAAATATTTTTTTTCGTTACTCCGAAACTATTAGACTGATTTTGCCCAATAACAAACTTAACCAAGATATTTATCCCTCAAACCTACTCTGAAAATTTCAACTGTCTGGCTCATTCCGTTCGAGAGTTATCCTGTTAACGGCCGGACGAACGGATGGCCGGACAGAATCGATTTTGACCACGTATTCTTGATCAGTGAGTCAAACCAAATCGTTCAAGACCATTTTCAGCCAAAAATTCAAAAATTACAGCCATTTGGGCAAATTGATAAGCACTCTGTTGTGAATGGAGGAAATTAATGTTTAATGACATAATGTAGGCTTCTAAAAGTTCATTAACTAACTGTTGGTAGTTTGCATCCATATTGTTGCCAAAACATCCTCTTACTACACCAACAAGCTTCTGTGTAGAATTAACCTCCACCAGCAATTTTCTGATTTGTGGTCCAATAAAAATGCCTTCCTTCAATATTGCATTACTTAACTTGGGAAATATTTCTTTTAAGTATTTGAATCCATCACCATCTTCATTCATAGCCTTGAAAAAGTACTTCATCTGCCCAAGTTCAATGTGAGGAGGAGGCTGAAGGACATTTTTGTAGTCTACAAGAGGTATAAACATAACATTTTTGAGATCCCGGTTGAAATTCACTTCTTTCTGGCCAAATTTCTGTTATATAATATAATGCTGATGTACTGCACGACTGTCCCATAGACAAAGAAAACAGCAATATTTTGTTAATCACTGAAGACCCACTAAAATTCCTACAAATTTTAAATCCCCACATATCTCCCATGTATACTTGTTGTAGTTTATTTTATCCAAAAGAGTGCGCATATTTTAATAACTTTCTCTCATCTTCACTGAATGGGCAACTGGCATAGAGGGTTTGAAATTTCCATTATGCAATGAAAAAGCTTTCAAACTGTATTTAGACCAGTCTATAAACAAACACCACACAAAGGGGTAGTGCTCAATATCACGTTTCTGCATCAAACCATCAATAACAGTACACGCACACAACGAATTTTCCATACTGTAGAATGCAGAAAACGGAGCATTTCACTTTCTGGAATTCGTAATTTACTACTAATTACTACTATTACTAAACTAATAAGTTCTGATTTTTGCTTTGATAACCCAATTCGCGTACTAAATCATTTAACTCTCTTTTAACAATTAAATGTGGATCTTATTGACCTATTGAAAGGTACGTGTTAGGGGTTTAGGAATATTTTTCCTATCATTAGAAGGGTATTTCCATTTTAAAAATAAAGATCTGCTTTGTGTTACAAAAATCTTGCCGACCAGTGTAGTTACCGCATGTAAGCGCCGAAATCAAATATACGGGACGTTTAGAACCCAGGATAGAAGCTTAAGAAGATTTGTCTCATAACACTTCACTCGATAGGTCCCGAGCCTAATCATTAAAAACCTCATTTAATTTCCACTGGTTTGTGGTTTGTCAAACCACACTGAACCGGGTGCTTTCAGTCCGTATAGGTCGGTTCACAGGTAGATGGCGTTGCCATTCCTTGACCCTTTTACGGCAAAAGAATGAACTTCGCTGAACATCGCTCAATACTTTCGGGGATATGATTTTTCAAAATTTCAATAATAAATCGTACTTCTATGTTTTCACAGAATGCTATAATTATTCTATATATGATCTGTGTTCATACACGTACATGTCATCTAATTATTCTGTATATGATCTGTGTTCATACTCGTACATGTCATCTTGTTTTTCTAAGAAGAGAGTCAAATTAATTTCAGGTATTGTGGAATTATGAGGATTATAATAAGATATTATACATTTGATGATATTTTAATGCCCGTGGATACTCCATATATGATGATGGAAATTTATACTTTGGGGTAAGTTTATCAGAATGGGTTCAGAATAGCTCCAGTAAAAACAAATCTAAATATTGGCTAAGTTTCAATTGTTTGAATTCAATTTCTTTCATGATGCAGTTCTATCATATGAATCCATTAATATTATTCCCAACTCTGAGAAACCAATACTTTCAGAGATATGATTTGGCAAAGATTGAACAAGAGCGCCAAAGCTCCTGCCACGGGGCTTTCCTCCTTTTTTTAAACAACAACAAATGTAGGTATCGTCAATTCAAAATCTCGATCCAGACTTTACTCTATGTTCCGAAATTTTGACACGTTTCTTTTGAAGCTTGGTACTAACGAGATTGGACTCTCTTAATCGAATTTAGCTATCGGAATTGAAATTCTTTAAATATCTAATAATATACAAGAATGTGGCAAAGCCCTGTGAACAGGAGCTTTGGCGGTTTTGTTCAAACTTTGACAAATCATATCTCCAAAAGTGTTGGTTTCCCAGAGTTGGGAATGATATCAATGGATTCTTATGATAGAACTGCACCATAAAATAAATTAAATACATAAAAGTGTCAAACAAGAGTGTCAAAAATTATCAATCCGAAACCATCAGACCGATTCTACCCAATAACGAACTTATCCGAGATATTCATTTCTCAAATCTACTCTGACAATTATATTGTATCAATTGAAACTTAACCAATATTCCATTTTTGTTTTTACTGGAGATATTCTAAACCCAATTTGATTAACTCACCAAAGTATATATTTCCATCATCATATGGATTAATTTTCCAAGGTAATTATATTATCACCCAAAAATTATAATATCTCATAATCCTCATAATATTACGATAGCTGAGGTTCTTTCATTCGTCATTTTGCAATCGAATAACACGTAATACACACATAATAGAACAGGAGTTATTTTTTTTTATATTTTTGATTATATGTCACAGAAATTACTGAACAGTTACATTTCTTTGGTTAAGAATAATAGTTCTGTGGGAACATTGAAAAGAAGGTTGAAAGGTTTAATTTTGGATGTTTAGATTTTCTTCAAGGACAGAAAAAAGAGAAAAGAATTTATTTTATTTTATTTATATATTTTTATCTTTTTATTGTTTTTTGTTGCTATTTATCTATTTAGTCATATTTTGGTATAAATAGTTTGTATTGTATCAGGAATTTAATACCTATAGTACAGTATGTTGTCAATTATTTTTTGGTGGAGTGGAAGATTGGTGTACCAAACTCTTACCATTTGTATAATGAAGTTTATGCAATAAATATTATTATTATATCATGAGGAATAGAACTAGAACTAAATATGACACATATCTTATCTATAGATAAGATGACATGCATGAGTATATATCAAGAAATTCATAGATACAAATACGGATGTTAATTTTTGACTACATTATTCTGGGAATTCATATAATTGAGATTTATTATTGAAATTTTGAAAAATCATATCCGAAAGTATTAGCTAGTTAGAGTTGAAAATGATATCAATGGATTCTTTCGATGAAATTGCATCTTGAAAAATATTCAATTTGTAATGTGTACCGTAAAACTTGAAATCCCGGGGCAACTTGATAAATTGATATGTTATGTTAAAATGCATGACATATAGAACCAAAATATTCGCTGGGTTACATAGCTGGTGTTATACAGGGTCTTTCACGAGGAACCTCACCCATATTTATACGAGAAACTACTGAACGTATTTTCATGAAATTCAGCACTTATAAGTACTTCACGATGCTGATGAAATCTAAAATATTTTCAAGGCATGAGCACCTCCGGTTTTTTCGGAAATGACGTCAACTTCCGTTTTTCAAATAATAACACCATTTTTTCATTGCAGAAATAGATTCCTTAGAAAATTTCAAGTTATTTTGATGTAACATTTTTCAATTTTGGTTGGAAAATTCTCTCTGAGCGGGAAAATTCGAAAATAAAATCGAAAATAGAGCTCCGCTGAAACAAGAATAACTTCGAGGTTTTTGGATGGAAAATTTTCATTTTTGGGATTTTTCAAGATGTAAGATTGATGTATCCATTTTGAAAATCTAAATCGCGATTCATGATACAGGGGGTGAAAAAATCGCTTTCAAAGTTAGGGATGACAAAATCGTGAAAAATAAATTTTTTCAAATTAGAACCCCATTTTTTATGGCAGATATTGAATCTACGTTAAAAAATAATGTGAGTGTATGCATTACACCCTTGCCCTAAAGAGGATATTTTCTGAGTTATTCACTAAAAACTGTTTTTCGTCTTGAATTTTCAGCTATTTCTTTTCCCTTCACGCCAAAAAGATGAAATTTTCAGGAACTGTTACTTAAGCCATGTTTTAGATTTTACTACCCTAATATGCAAGAGAAAAAAGTTACAGGTTGTTCCTAAATAGATGGCGAATTTTGATTCGAATTTGTATCGGAAACCCCTTTATTTCAACTAATCGGCCATCGGTTTTCTCTCCAGTGATAAATAAATAATTCCTTATGAACCATATGCAAAAACTTACCATGTTTTACATTCTTTTTTTTTAATGATAGATATCATTAATTACATCTGCCAAATTCCTCTTTATTCAGTAGCATTTTGTGTTTACTATTAATTTGGTGATAATTCGTATTAAGTTATAAAATCGATCACTATGCCTAATTTTACCAATGAAGATTATTTAAATCTTATTCTACTTCATGGAGAATGTAATGAAGTTGTAGATAGAACGATTCGACTGTTCATTGAGAGGTTTCCTGACCGACCCAGACCAACGAGAGATACCATTAACAGAACCATGACAAACTTGAGAAATGTCGGATCTTTCGTTAAGAAAACTATACACAGAGAAAAAAGTGTAGTAGAAGATGAGAACAACCAAATTACAGTTCTTGCATATTTTCGTGTGAATCCTCAAAATTCTCTCAAAGATGCCGAGATTGATCTGGGATTATCTCAATCGAGTGTTTGGAGAATATTAAAAAAACATAAAATGCACCCATATAAATTCAATAGGGTACAGCATTTGAAGGAAACTGATTTCGTCAGGAGAACAGAGTTTGCGAAGCTATGATGATTCGATTTCAAGAGAATGAAAACTTTTTGGACTGTATAATTTGGACAGATGAATCTAAATTCACAAAGAATGGTTCTTTCAATAGACATAACAGTCATTATTGGGATGAAGAGAACAACCACCACTTCAGACAATTGAACTTTCAAGAGACCTGGAGTTTCAATGTTTTTTGGGCCATCAAAAATAATGCAATTCTCGATGTTCACATTTATGATGGGACTTTAACTGGTAAGATAGAACACTACACATGTTTGCATTATTTAAAGAATGTTCTCCCTTAGGAGATAGATATTCTGACATATTGACTCAAATAATTGAGCCGCTAGTACAGAACCATAATGACTTATGGTATCGACAAGATGGCGCGCCTCCACACAATTCACTCAATGTGTCAAATATCCTCTACAGGCTATTTGAAGATCGATGGTTGGCGAACAATGGTCCACATCTTTGGCCACCACGTTCTCCCGATTTAACTCCTTTAGACTATTATGTTTGGGGTAGGATAAAAAATATTGTCTACTCAACTCCCCTGACTGATAAAGAGGACTGCATAGAACGAGTCAGAAAAGCGTTCAGGTTTGTTTAGATTTTTAGATTCATAGTTTTGAAACTCAATTTGGTTTTTAAACACTTTTGCAGATCTCTTCCTCCCGATGAAATAAGAAGAGCAACGCACGAAGCATTCCTGAGACGTATAAATAAATGTCTAGAAATTAACGGTCAAAACTTTGAGCATCTTCTCTAGTTATAACTGCGAGATTTTGCCATGGTTCTCCTAATAGTAACTTGAAGTCGGTTTCAAGAAGGGGTGAAAAATCTACAGCATGGTTCAAATAACAGTTCCTGAAAATTTCATCTTTTTGGCGTGAAGGGAAAAGAAATAGCTGAAAATTCAAGACGAAAAACTTTTTTTTGTGAATAACTCAGAAAATATCCATTTTAGGGCAAGGGTGTGATGCATACACTCACATTATTTTTTAACGCAGATTCAATATCTGCCATAAAAAAATTGGGTTCTAATTTGAAAAAATTGATTTTTCACGATTTTGTCATCCCTAACTTTGAAAGCGATTTTTTCACCCTTTGTATCATGAATCGCGATTTCGATTTTTAAAGTGGATACATCAATCTTACATCTTGAAAAATCCCAAAAATGAAAATTTTTCATCCAAAAACTTCGAAGTTATTCTTGTTTCAGCGGAGCTCTATTTTCGATTTTTTTTTTCGAATTTTCCCGCTCAGAGAGAATTTTCCAACCAAAACTGAAAAATGTTACATCAAAATAACTTGAAATTTTCTAAGGAATCTATTTCTGCAATAAAAAAATGGTGTTCTAATTTGAAAAACGGAAGTTGACGTCATTTCCGGAAAAACCGGAGGTGCTCATGCCTTGAAAATATTTTAGATTTCATCAGCATCGTAAAATACTTATAAGTGCTGAATTTCATGAAAATACTATCAGTAGTTTTCCGTATGAATATGGGTGAGGTTCCTCGTGAAAGACCCTGTATACATCATCCTTGTTTGCCCGTGTAAGGTAGAGTGGGGCTTAAAGGTCCAATTTGGCTATTTCAAGTCATATTGGAAAAACTAAGCCTACTTATTCGAAATGTTCAATGCTAATAAAACAAACAGGTATCTGACCATGTATGATCAAATTTTTGATTGAATCATCATTATGGAAATATGTTATTTTTAAATTTTTCTAGACCTTGTCGCCTGTCTCTTTTTGCCCCCCAGTGGGGACAAAAAGGGACAGCCCAGGGGCAAAAAGGTCCTGTATTTAATTTTAATATTATATAGGTTTATTAAATAATAACTACATTTAAATCAATGACAACTTTAATGTTTATATTCGTTTCAAAACCAAACAGTTTTATTTTGAAATTAATAACAAAAAATAGTGTTCTTCCTTATAATTCAAAGTTTCTAAATGTTTAGGTAAACTTGTTTTCAAAACAAAGCATTTCCATGAATACAAAACAACTCAAATATTGTTTAGCTTAAAAAAATTAAGGGCTAAATCACTATCAATCTGCAGCACGTTGCATCAACTCCACAGATTTAGTACCACGATTAGATTTTCTTTTATAGTTGCGCATACTGAAACAAAAAAAACTTTTTAATAACCAACAAATGAATGATTTTGTCAAATAAACACTTACACATGGCTGGGGTTAAAAGGTCCGCGTGGACCTTTTAACCCCAGCCATGTGCAAGTATTTTTAATAGGTTATATCTAATTTATTACTTGAGGTAGCTAAAAACTAATTATAAAACGTGAAAAACTACTAAACCACGTATACTATTAAATTGTGTTTAAGCTTGGTTAACGAAATGTTACTGTTCCACACCAAAAAGAATAACAACGAAAAATTTTACTAACTTAAAATTTTCGAGACGCAGTCGTGTATCTCCTGCTAGCGGCGTCGCCCGGCTGCCAGCGTTGCCTCGAAATGCCTCCCGCGGTCCCCTCTCCGCACTTACGTAGTTCAAAAGAACGACACTTCACTAGTATTTGAAATACTCATGGTGGACCTTTATACCCGCGGACCTTTAAGCCCCACCCTACCCTACTTTGATGAAAGGCTAGTTTGTGCTATACAAATTCATTAAATTAGGTTAGAAAAATTAGGAATTTTTAAGTGTGAATACTTTTGAATTTGTAAAAGGGTCAAACAACAATGTCAATATTTTTATTTGGTGAGCCTAATTAGTTCTTATGAACTTCATTAACACAATTATTTAAAAACTTGTTTGTGAGTGCATAGGCGTATCATTTTATTTTTTGTTGAGTTTTTAAGGGCAACTTGAAAAATGGTGCAATGCTATAACAAATTCTTAAAAAACATTGACTTGAAGTCAGAAGCTTTCGTGCATTTTTTCATTGGTTTCACGTTGGCATTCTGTAATTAATAACCAAGTTTGAGTTCGATCGGATCTTTATTTTTCGAGTTATTGCAAGAAAACAACAAAATTTCAAATGGGTATAACTCTGAAACCGTTTTCCTGATTATACCCATTTACGAAATCAACCTTGGCATTTGGATGCACAACCTATCCTGAAAACTGCAAGTCGCTATCTTTTTCCGTTTGAAAGTCATCGTGGCAACGGTCAGCCGGCGTTTGAACAAAATGATAGCACGCTGTGCGCACAAAAACGCATACGAGTCAGAAATAATAGGATTTTATGACAAGGAAACTGTTCAGGAGGCTGTACGATTATGCAGGGAAGAAAGACTGGTCAATATCAATGACTGTCAGAACGATTGAATATTCCTTTTACCACTCTGAACAGAAAAGTTAGAAGACCCAGAATTTGATTTTATGGTCGATACTCCAAAACAGGGTAACCTGAAAAATAACCTTTAAAATTATTTTCTCAAAAACTAGAATATCCTGGAATTTCTCCAACTACTCCGAAAATTACAACCTACTCCGTAAATTTCAACTTTCTAGCAGCTAGCTCATTCCGTTCGAGAATTTTCGTGGCAACGGTCGGCCGGACATTTTGACCATGGATTCTTGATCAGTGAATCCAACCAAAACGTTTAAGACCATTTTCAGCCAAAAATTCGAAAACTACAGGCATTTGGGCAAATTGGTAAGCACTCTGTTCCGAGGAACAAGAGCGCCAAAAATACGTCCAAGTGTGCGCTAGTATTCGAAAATAAATTAGTTGCGTCCTTAATGAAAATCTCGATACGTACTTCACCAAATCGTTCGGTTCTTCAAGAACTGCTAAAGGTCATGGCGACCAACAGATGAGCTCAAATTCCCAAATAGATGATTGCATGACACCGTTGAATCTGCATATAATGACAGCTCACTTCACTTGTGCAACCATCGGTGTATAATTATAAGGTGAATAAGAAAATTGTGCCAAATATGATTTCATACATTCGTCAGGAGCTTAATTTAAAAATTATGCGTTGACTTCGATGAATAAATATCCATAAATGAATATGTTGAAGGATGTTTGTGATGTTATTCATTGTTATACGTAATCAATTTTTGGAATTAATTTTCATGCTAGGTAATTTGTCTCTATGGTTGTAGTTTCAGGAGGTTAATTTGTATTTAAATATGATTAATTTACCTAAGTGATTTATTTGTATAATCCTCAATGGGTTACCATGTCTCTTCGATTTGTCATCCATACCAGTCATTATCTATTAAGCAAACCCAGAAAGAAACCAACTAACAATTTTTAATAGTTTACAAATTCAAGATAGCATAGGAATTGCACATTTGTAATTTGTAAATATTTCAATTTAAATATTCCTGAAATAGTCACGTCGAATACCACTCGAGATAATATTTTTACAGGCAAAATTTATCTCTCGTAATATTCATGTTTATGGCTTTTCGCCCATTTCACTCATGAGATTTGAAGAAAATCACTCGCCTTACAGCTCATGATTTCGATGCAATCGTCATTCGTGGAATAGGCAAGCAATAAACTCTCATATCACGATCTTGAAATTTCGCAAAATTTCATCTCTAGATTGAAGTAAAATTATGCCCATTAACGAATTTAATCGTCGCATTTGAATGCGCCTTAAAAATTGGTTCAAGCACTGACGTGAAGTGGGAAATGTTCTCTTGTCCATTCTCTATTGGACACTCCGAATTTACCCTGGTGAATTGGATTAAAAGTGTCCAATACAGGAGAACAGACAATAGAATTCACCATGGTAAATTCGATTAAGAGTGTCCAATACAGGAGAATGGACAATAGAACATACGCGTGAAAGCTCCTGACTTCACGTCAGTGCTTGAATCAATTTTTTTTTTCGTGAAGTCAGGAACTTTTACGCGTATGTTCTATTGTCCGTTCTCCTGTATTGGACACTCTTAATCGAATTAACCATTCTAAATTTGGAGTGTCCAATACAGGAGAACAGACAATAGAATTCACCATGGTAAATTCAATTAAGAGTCCCCAATAAAGGAGAATGGACAAGAGAACATACACGCAAAAGCTTCTGACTTCACGTCAGTGCTTGATCCAATTTTTTATTCAATGATTCTTCAAAAATTTTCTACTGCTACGATCCCCACGAAACATTGCAAGAATTTTTGCGTTGGCATTCTACAACTAACAACCATATTTGAATTGAATCAGGTTTGTATTTCTTGAGTTATTGAGGAAATAACAACCAAATTTCAGATTGGTATAACTCCAAAACCATTTGGCCGATTATACTAGTTAACGAACTTAAATGTCGTATTCTGATGCGTAATGTTCCCTGAAAACTGCAAGTCGCTATTTCTTTCCGTTCTCAAGAAATCATGAGATACATAATATTGGTTCGTAAATTTTTAAAAATTTTCTAGTGGTACGCTCTCCACAAAATTTTACACACGTCTTCATGTCGATATTTTACAACTAGTTACCAAGCTTCAATTCGATCAAGTCTATATTTTTTTGAGTTATCGAGGAAATAATATTCCAGATGGGTATAACTCCGAAACTGTTTGGCCGATTACGGTCAACAGCGAACTCAACTCTTCCATTCAGATGTGCAACCTATCCTGAAAATTACAAGTCCCTATCTCCTTCCATTTGAGAGTTGTCGAGGCAACGCTCACCCATCCAGCTACTGAACGCACACAAGAATGCTCGGATCTCCAACAATATATATCCGATCATATTCAAACTTGAAACTTGGTAGCAGAGTTAGGTTCTGAAGGCTCTCTTAAAATTTCAGCGATATCGGATGAATAGTTTCTGATATATAGAATTTTTTTCAATAATTTTCTATGATTTTTTAAAAATTTTCTATTTTTACGATCCTCACAAAATTTTGCAAGAATTTTTGCGTTGTCATAATACAACTAATAACCATGTTTGAATTGGATCGGTTATGTATTTTTCAAGTTATTGAGGAAATAACAACCAAATTTCAGATGGGTATAACTCCAAAACCGTTTTGCCGATAATGCTTATAAAAACTCAAATGGCGCACTAAGATTCTCAACCTTACCTGAAAATTTCAAGCCGTTATCTCTTTCCGTTCTTAGGTTATCGTGAGGTAAATAATATTATTATATTTATAATTATTTATAATTATTTAATAATTATTTATTAATTTTTCTTTAAATTTTCTAGCAATACCATATTCACAAAATTTCAAAAGCTCCCTTAAGTTTATATTCTACAACTACTCACCAAGTTTCAATTCCATCGGATTAGTATTGATTGTAGACAAAATCATTACTCGGAAACCGTTAGGCCGATTATGCCCATTAACGAACTTGTCTGTCCTATTGTGATACGCCACCTACCCTGAAAATTTCAAGTCGCTATCTCTTTCCGTTCTCAAGTTATCGTGGCAACGGCCGGCCGGACGGCCGGACAGAATTAAATTTGACCTCGAATTATTTATCAGGTAGTCGAACTTAATCGTTTGAGACCATTTTCGGCGAAAAATTCGAAAATTACAGACATTTGGGCAAAATGATAACGCGGTGTTCCCCAGAACATACGCGCAAAAATGGAAAAACTTCTTTCCGTTCGAAAGTCATCGTGGCAATAAACAGCCGGCTAGACGTAATCGAATTTTGAATTCCTCATCAATGAGTCAAACCTAATCATTTGAGACCGCTATTTCATAGAACGCACCAAAAAAGGACCAAATGCGAAACAATCAATGCAAATAAAAAATGTGAAAAAGCTCTGTGGAGAGGAGCTTTGGTGGTCTTGTTCAAACTTTGACAAATCATCTCTCCGAAAGTATTGGTTTCTCAGAGTTGGAGATAAAATCAAAGGACTCTTATGCTATAACTGCATCATAGATATAATTGCAGTGTTAGAGGAAGAAATATTGTTTGCGACCATTCCACACTAAATATGCTAGATACCGTCCGAACACTGAAGCCAGCGTCGGGTGCGGTTAGTGTTTGGATGGTTGACCGCTTGGGAACACCGTGTGCGAACACCGCGTGCTGTAATCTTTATTCAATTTAGCTTCTGTGCGTCAATTTCCAGAATTTTCTTAATTAAACCCAAAACGTAGGACTATGACTCATTTCATGTTGGATATATGTAGATACATCAGCAAATTATAATTAAGTACACTATTCTATGAAATAATAGAATTGAGAATAATTATTGAAATTTTGAAAAATCATGTCTTCCAAAGTATTAGTTTGTTAGACTCGAGAATGATATCAATGAATTCTTATGATGAAACTGCATCATAAAAAAATTTAATTTGAAATTAGTAATGTAAAAAAAAATTTTTTCCTTTCTCCGAAACCACCAGGCCGATTCGCCCACTAACGAACAGCCGAGATATTTATCTCCCAAACCTACTCTAAAAATTTCACCTGTCATTTTAATCCATTCGAGAGTTATCGTGTTTGCGGCCGGACATAATCGATTTTAACCACGGCGGATGATCAGTGAGTCGAACCAAAACGTTTAAGACCATTTGCAGCCAAAAATTCGAAAATTACAGACATTTGGACAAATTGATAAGCACTCTGTTCCGAGGAACAAGAGCGCAAAAACTGTGAAAAATAATCTATACATTTTTCAAAGAAAATAAACTACCTTCTAGTAAAACTAAAGGCTTGATTTATACACAAATTACAAACAGGATTAGCCAAATCCGTTTGAAGTTTTTATCAAAGTGTTCAATTCATCAGTTGAACCCAAAGACAGCTTGGCGCCATAAATGAATGATGTCACTCACCCCCTAGAGGCTTTTCCGGGTTAGCCTATCCATCGGAACGCCACGGTCAATGTCCCTTAGCCTGCAGGAAAACGCCTCTGGATAAAATCATGCAATCAAAGACATGGGCATTCTATCCGACTTTTAGTGAGCGAAAAAAAATATACCTGTAAATTACTTTGTGATTCGATATGTGTTCATTTCAAACAAATAATATTAATGACAAAAGGAATTAGTGTGCATGGCAGTTGGGGCAAAGCAAAGAGTTATTTTTCCTTTAGCTCAAACTTTATAATATTTCTATTAAAATGCAGATCCAGAGGGGTTATTCCGAAGCAGTGACGTGATTGTCATGTCATGTCAGATTTATTATTGAATGTTGAATAGATCTAGCTGAATTTACTGTTAAGGTAGGTCCAGACGCTACGTTACACAACCTTTTGTCTGCACAGTCCAACACGTTGCAGGTGAAACGTTGCGTGTAGTTAAGAAAATTGCGAAGTTATAAAAACGGCACGGAGACGGTACAGTTGCAGCGATAACTGAACCAGAGAGCATTGATATCCGTGAACTGTGCGGATTTGTCACTGCATGTAGATGGTAACTATGGTAACTCCATGACGATACCACTAGAAGTGTGCGAAATATACAGATAATAATAATAATAATAGTAATAATTTATTCCATCCAATAAGACAAATTTTACATTTATATAGGACAGGTCAAGAAAACAATAAATGCAAAGATAACCAAGTTAAGAAATTCAAACTTGAACAATACTTAAATATTCTTCTCTACTGTAAAAACATTTCTCTAGCAGTAATTCCTTAATAATTTTTTTGAACCTGAAAAACTCCAATGATTTAATCCGCTCTGGTAAGTGATTGAAAAGTTTTATTCCAGAATCAATAGGAGATTGTTGGAATTTCGTAGTTCTGTGAGCTGGTGAGCAGATTATATCTTTGTGTCTTGTATTGTAATTATGGTACTCAGAACATTTTTTTAAATTATGGAAATTTTTCCTTATGAAAAGCAAAGAACTGAAAATAAATATACAAGGAAAACATAAAATCCTATGCTTGATAAATATCGGTCTACAAGACTCCTGAGGCTTCAATCCGAAAATCAACCTTATGATCCTCTTTTGGGAAATAAAAACCTCATGACCACCCGGAGATCCCCCCCATAGAATGGTGTTGTAATTCATATGAGAATAGGCGAGGGAATAATAAACACCGATCAAAGACTCCATTGCCAAAACTTTCTTCAGTCTCTTCAATGCAAAAAACGCACTACCTACTCGATTGCAGACATGAGTACAATGTGTTCGCCAGTTCAGTGTTCTATCGATCTGAAGTCCCAAAAACCCTACGCACTCCGACGACCTCAACTCACCACTGGGGATATTCAAAGTGAAACCAACACTAGTGTTTCGGATCTGGAAACTCAGAAGCCTTGTTTTGTCAATATTCAGAATAAGTGAATTCTTATCGCACCATTCCGAGAAACATTGGACAAGCATCTCACATCGCGCACGTAACTCTAGTAAACTTGAGGCGGCAATGAGAATCGATGTATCATCGGCAAATTGGAGAATCAGAATGCTCGAGAAAATATTTCTGAATTTTCTCTCCAAGTAGCTCGAGAAATCATTCACGAACAATATGAATATTAGAGGACCCAATATAGATCCCTGTGGTACGCCTATATCCACCGAATACTCTCTGGAATTACTTTGGCCGACTTGAACAAACATTGATCGGTCCTCCAGAAAACTTCGGACCCAAATAAGGAAAACCCCCCTGAAGCCGAGACTATACAGTTTGTCCAAGATAAAATTGAAATTAAGTGTGTCAAAAGCACCAGACTCATCAAAAAAAATCCCCGCCACTGGAACACCATCATCCAAACACTGATATACAAATTTCCTGTCGACCTGCCAACTCTGAACCCGTGTTGACAGTTTGTGATACTGGAACATTTGTTCAGGAAATTTATCATCCTGTCAAAAACCAACCTCTCAATAACTTTAAAGAACGTGCTCAGTAAAGATATAGGATGATAGTTGGTTATTTCGTCTTTTGATTTCTTTTTATGCAGAGGAATGACCTTTGCTGTTTTTAGTACAGTCGGAAACCTACCAGAAGTGACCGACAAATTGACTAAGTGAGCAAAATCAGAAATTTGTTCGGCCATACTGCTCAGAATTCTCAAAGATATCATATCATGACCACTGCTGTTCTTGTTCCTGAGATTTTTTAGTACGCTCAAAACCTCTTCAGGATTGACCGGATAAAAGAAGAAGTTACTATTAGTCAACTGCTGGGTTGTACATGTGTTAGACCTATGTGCACCGTAGTGCTTCACAATACTGCATTTTCCAATGGATGAGAAGTATTTTCCAAATGCTTCAGCCACACGTTCTGGCTCGGAAATACTGATACCATTTATGTTGAGACTTATGTTATCAGTATTGGAATTGAGGCTCATTTCGTCTCTCACAATATTCCATACGGTTTTATTCTTATTCGAAGAAAGCTGCAGTAGATTTTTATAGAAAGAAATCTTGGTGTTTTGCAACAGACTCTTGTAATTTTTTTTTTGCCATTAAATAAGCAGTTCTCGAACCAGGATCCTTGGAATTTCGAAGAAACCAGTGGAGATTCTTCATGTCACTGCTTGCTCTCCATATCTCAGGAGTAATCCATCGGTGACTTGAACTCCGGGAGATGAAACGCCTGATTGGACATGCAGAATCTATCAAGGATGTAAGAATAATGAAAAACTCATTAAATGCACTATCTAAGTCATCGTGATCATAAATGCTTTTGAAGGATGTTGTCTCTGCATTGAGATGGAGGCAGCGTAAGCTATCCGCAGTGATCAAACGATTAATTCTTGTTACTGGTCTCATGAGTAGAGGCTTTGAGCCATGGTCAAATTGTAACTTTATTACCTTATGGTCCCCTATATCACAATCAAATACAGAAGTTGTTAATATGTGTTTTTTATCAGCGTTTGAGAGAATATAGTCTAATTTGCAAGAACTAACACGTCCATTCTTATCAACGAAGACTCTCGTGGGTTCTTTTGAAGTTATGTTTATATTAAAACTCAACAACAAGTAACTGAGGTAGTTATGGGAGTCGAAATAGTTGATATTCAGGTCTCCACAAACGAAAATAATTTTAGAGCCAGTGAGGCAATAATCAAGAACATATGAAAGCGTATTCATGAATAATTCAAGATTTGCCCCAGAAGGCCTGTAGACACTTACTATACATACGTTAGAACACAAATGGCACAAAATTCACACTGCATTTCAATGTTAAAAGTTTTTATATGTTCGATTTCATCAAAAGAGAATGATGATCGAATGTAAATAGCATTTCCTCCATGTTGTCTTGTGGGACGACAATATGACGCTGCGATAGTGTATCCTTGTAGAAGATATTTCCAAAGGACTACACCAGTGCTCCGAAACACTCAAAATATCGGGACGATGAAAATGTGTAAAAACTTGTAGGTTATTGATCTTATTGGAAATACCTTGTAAGTTGAGCTGTATGATGTTCAAAATTCCCTGCGAGTCCGCCCCGACTGGTTGGTTACCGGTTTCTAACTCCCCGGGTTCATCAGTGGACGTTTCATAAAAAAACTTGTTGACTGCCACTCCTGTAGGCCAAAACGACGGATTCAAAATTTCATCCAGATGCTCTGAAGGTAATGTGATCTTGAATGATGAATAAATCTTTGGAAGCTTCGAGTTGAGTTTCACAATGGTAACATCAGAATATTGGTTCAAAAAGTCTTGCAATTCTTCAATTGTTGTCTCTGGACCCAATCGGGTCACATGAAGGTGGGAAATTGTTTTTTTGGGAACTACATGTAGAGCACTAGATTTTTGGGTACCAACTAAAGGTTTCAGCTTTTTCTTAGATGGTGGTAAACTCTTCAAATATGTTATTTTCTGGATAGGGTTTAAATCGGTTGGAGTATTTAAATTTTTTGATTTTTTCCTTGTTTTCACAACGGTCCACTCAGATGAATTATCCGCGCTCAAATGAGAAACTTGTGAGACTCTTCATCAGATTTCCTTATTATTTTATTATCTGGAATAACATGAGAGCACCATGTAGAAGCTCTAAAAATGTCAGACAAAAGGTTGTGTAAAACGTAGCGTATGAACCAGCATTTAGATTATAATATATTACTAGCTGCCCGCCCCAGCTTCGCTCGGTTGAAATGCTGATACTAAATATACTACAGAATTTCTTTATATACAACGTTCACAGCATTTTGTCGTTAGGCAATACAATCATGTTTTCTTTAGAGGTTACTCTTGAAAGAGCGACATATAATTGGCCATGTGAAAAACACTCAACGCTCAAATATAAGCCTGTAGCATTGAAAGTTGGACCCTGTGATTTATTAATGGTCATAGCAAAATATGTATTTACCGCAAATTGTAGGCGTTTATATTGGATCAGTAAATCCGATGGTATCAGAGGAATCCGGAGAATCAATACATCTATCCTGGCTGAGGTGAGCCTCACGCTCTACAGAAGAATCTCTGGCTTTCTGTATTCTATTTCTATCCCTTTCCTGGCTGTGCCGGCCCCCCGGTCGGTACCACGGCAACCGCTATGCATCCCTGCATTTTAAATCTGCAATATCTTCGAAAATATTCATTAAAATTACATGCTGTAAAGGGCCATATTGAGAAATATTAAATGCACAATGCATTTAAGGTACTTAATTCGATAAGGATCAATGCTGTATTGCTTAAAATCGCCTCGTAATCAAGCCATTATTTAAGTAAACATTAAAGGATACTTCTGATGCTTTGACGACCTTGGTAAGATAATTGTGAAATAATGAGAGGGTACTTTTCGGTCTGGATTAGAGAAAAACACAATTTGACAGAATGCCAACGTTTCGATATATTTGATATCTTCTTCAGGACTCTACAATGAACGATACAAAAATTAGAAAGCGATAAAAACATGACAAAGAAGGAAAAAAATTATATATAATATTCTCGAGTGAAAACAAACTACTCAACAACTCGGAGATGAAACAAGTTAACCAGAAATTGATTACACAACTAAAACTAGAAAGATCACAAAAACAACAACAAGATACAAATGAATTCATGAATACAAAAAACTGAAAAAATCTAAATAATTCAAAATTTAGCTATAATGATTTCTATCGAAAGAACTATCAAAAGCTACTCACACTGTCAGTTGGTCTCCCTTGTCACCTTATTAATTTTGTAAAATTTGGATGAAATAATACCAAACATGATGGAACGAATACTGAGCAATGCTGTAATAAAATATGTCAACAAACAAAGAACCGGCGGACGCACATACAGAGCTCAATATAAGGTTAATTATTAATTTATCAGACATCGGGAAAGGGAACCGAAAACGACGCATTTAGACGAACGGAACTATTAGGATTATTCGGATGTTAATTTTCTTATTCTATGAATTAGGTCTAAATAAGCCGTATTCAGGTTATCTATATCACTCCTTTTATTGAGTGAGTTCGTTTCTTTTTTAATTTCTAACATTTCACCAAATAATCTTTTTCTCAAGTTTGACTGTGTGTCCAAAATGACTACCCTGTCTTAGTTGAAAGAGTGCAGCTCACTAAATGCATGTTCAGCCAACGCCGTGTTGTTTTATTTTGCTCTGGTAGGATTGTGTACATTAACACAGTCTCTCTTATGTTCAGTCAGTCTTGTTATCAGGTATCTGTTGGTCTCTCCTATGTAGACCTTGTTGCATTCTTTGCAAGGTATTTTATATATGACATTTGATCTCAGTTCCAATGATGTCTTCGACTTTAATTTAGAGTAAAATCCCTTAACGGTATTGGCTGGTTTGTAAGCTATTTCCACCAACTCATTATTCAATAGTTGCCCCAACCTCTCAGATAGCCCATGGATATAAGGATTCTTAAAAAATCTTTTAGCTGTATTTAGCGGTCTTGGTAGTGAAATTTCATTATTATTCCAAATTTTTTTTAATCAGACGTAAGGGGTAGTTATTTTTAATTAAGAAGCTTTTAATTAGATCTAAGTTGCCAACATGAAAGTCAGTGCTAGCCAGATGAGTAGCTTTGAATTTTAGGTTTTTTATGAGATTTATTTTATGTAGGAAGGGGTGTTGAGAATCAAAATTCAAAAATCTTTCAGAAAAAGTGGGCTCATGAAACCAGTCAGTCCGAAGACAGCCTTGTGATCTGATGACACGGACATCCAAAAAGGGCAACTGACCGTTATCTCTATCTCCAAAGTGAACTGTAGTCGTGGATGAAAAGAATTGAACGATTCCAAAGTAACGTCCACACAGTCCTCAGGTATCGAGGTGAAAATGTCATCGACATACCTCTTGTAAATTGGAACTTCAAAAGGTAGCCGGGAAAGTGCAAATTTCTGTAGCTCTGACATGACAATGTCAGAGACAATCAGTGCCAAACAGAAACCCATGCCAAGTCCAAAAACCTGGCAAAAGTACTGATCATTAAAAACAAAAAAACTGTTATGAACACAGAACCCAAACAACTGTATAAACTCATCGACGGTCAATTGAGTATGTGATTCAACCCTGGCCCAATACTTTCTGATTAACTCAATCACCAGTTCGATCGGTATATTGGTAAACAATGAACAAAAGTCCAATGAAACCAAGATATAGTTGTCCGGAATGTTGACATTAGTCAAGCTCTCGACAAACTGAAAGAAATCCTTAACGAGTTTCTCATCCTTGTCAAAGACATACATTAACTGTTCAGCCAGAAATTTGCTCAAATTATAGAGGGGGGAGCCGACAAAGCTTACTATTGGGCGTAACGGATAATCGATTTTGTGGACTTTGGGCAGAAAATAGTCTGGGGCAAATACCATCGTTATGTCTCAAAAATCTCAGCAATGTGTCATCGGTGCGTTTTTGTTAATGTAAAAGGGAAACCATTTTGTTAAGTTTGTTCTGGATATTGGTGGTTGGTCTATGGGTAACTTTTTATATATATCTTGGTCATCAAGTAGAGTTTGAGCTTTATCATTGTATTGCTCTACTGGCATCACGACAGTGATATTACCTTTATCAGCTTTGAGGACTAACAATTCCTTATGTTCCCGTTAAAAACATTTAGTCTCTCTTATACATTTGGATATAAACTGGGCATCACTGGTTCTCACAGCTGAATTATGATTTAATTACAAGTTGTTCAGATAATTAGTAGTTATGTTGATGCATTTATTCCTCTTTTCAGTGATGTCCAATTCATTTCCTAGAGAATTCAAACAATACTCTGTGTCTATCAATAGCTGTTGTAGTGGGGGTGGTGTATTGTTATTATATGGTAGGTTGAATTTTTCCCCAAGACTTAATAGGTATTGTACATTAACAGGAATTTGAACCTGAGAGATAACCTCCTCGGTTTTATTGAACGGAAGTTGTGACAACTTTAAACGCAGAAACTTACGTTTTTGTCTACTTTTCACGAGAGAAAGCTTTATTTTGTAAAATTTAACTTGATAGCCATTGAATCGGTTGAAAATTTCTGCTGGTAATAAATTTGAAAGCTTCAATTGGACCATAGCAAGAAGTTTTTTAAGGAGACCAACCTTCCAATGTGAATAACTTACCTCTAAACTTAAAAGTTTCTTCTTGAATTCGTTGACTATTCTGTTGCATCTGCTTATTTCGTCCTAATTCATAGAATAAGAAAATTAACATCCGAATAATCCTAATAGTTCACCTTATTTATCAAGCAATTCAACGCTAACATGGAAATTATTCACTCATAATCGTGTAATTGTGGCTTTGTAATTAGAATGGATTTTCTAGAAATTTGTTCTGGTGCTAAGTCAGCAGCTATCGGTGTTTGGAACACGTTTCAATGATTGCCATGTCTCGTTTATCTCTGCCATATATCATACAAGCGAGGTCGGTAAAACAAATCCTCGATAATTTTAACTCCTTTAATCTGCAAGTAATTTTCTGAATAGAGAAATTGTTAATTTTGGCGAGTTCTATCTTCTATCTTATATACAGGGTGTCTGGTGAGGAATGGGACAACGTTAAGGTGGTGATGAGGGATGTCTCAAGGAGTGAGAAAATGCCATTGGAAATCATCTGAGGTTCATGGTTCCTGATATACAGGGCGTTTCAGAAAAAATAAAAAAATTTCAAATTACTATAATTCAGGAAATATTGGAGCTAATCCGATGATTTTTCGTATGAACAATGATAGAGTGAGTACAAATCTGTTTGGATGGAAAATTCGGAACAAAATCAGATCCGGACTTAGAAATTTTAGTTTATCTGAAATTAGGAAAAAACAACACCCTGTATACGGTTTTTGATTTTTTTGACTTCAGATTCTGAGAGAGCAGAAAAAATACTTCCAAACTCATTTGTCATCCCGAATGGCACAAATTTTCCCTGCTTTCTCTGACCCTTCGAATGTCAATCTTCCAATTTTCGCTTCTTCCAATTTTTTTTCTCGACATTACAAAACATGAGATCTCAGATAGTTACTTATAAGTAAAAAAAAAAAGATCATAAACGAATCAAAAATTTCATAAAAATTATCAAAAAAGCGAAAAACGGTTAACATTTGGAAAGTATTTCTGAAGTACCTACTAATTGATGATTCAGTAGGAACAAAATTAATGATTAATTCTTTAAATATTGTTCAAAATGAAAACCGTCAACTTCTTGTCTCTTAGTCGATCTTTCAGATGAGTTTGGATCATTTTTTCCTGTAATATCCAAAGTTTCATTCGTCATGTAGATATCTCCATCATTAGTCTTGAATCTAGTTGCCAGTTATGTCAATTCTATGGTTTGGAAATGGAGTTGGAGTTTGAGTTGGCGTTGAAGTTGCCGTTGTGGTTGGACTTAGGATCGATTGAAGTTATTTGTGCCACAAACAAAGCATTAACTAAATAGGTACCGTGGATGGATTTTCATAATATATTTTTCTGAAGTTTTCCTACAGGGTGTTTTTCTTTCTTTTTACAAATTATTTGTCCGAAATTTTCATACAGGGTGTTTTCCTTTTAACGTCATTTGCAACTTGCTGTTTTTCAATAGTGTTAAAAAATATACTTTTGAGGCATATATCATTGAAAACAAACCATTACTATACAGGGTGTTCTTTATATCACTGCACAATTGTACGCGATTGAAGTGATGTGTGCCTCAAACAAAGCATTAACTAAATAGGTACCTTGGATGGATTCTCATAATGTATTTGTCCGAAATGTTCATACAGGGTGTTTTTCTTTTAACGTCAATTGCAACTTGCTGTTTTTCACGCCAATCGTACAATTTCATTCATTTGTGTTAAAAAATATACTTTCGAGGCATATATCATTGAAAATAAACCATTACTATACAGGGTGTTCTTTATATCACTGCACAATTGTACGCGATTGAAGTGATTTGTGCCTCAAACAAACCATTAACTAAATAGGTACCTTGGATGGATTCTCATAATGTATTTGTCCGAAATGTTCATACAGGGTGTTTTTCTTTCAACGTCCATTGCAACTTGCTGTTTTTCACGCCAATCGTACAATTTCATTCATTTGTGTTAAAAAATATACTTTCGAAGCATACATCATTGAAAATAAACCATTACTATACAGGGTGTTCTTTATATCACTGCACAATTGTACGCGATTTAATTGATTTTTGCCACTAACAAAGCATTAACTATATAGGTACCTTGGATGGATTCTCATAATGTATTTGTCCGAAATGTTCATACAGGGTGTTTTTCTTTTAACGTCAATTGCAACTTGCTGTTTTTCACGCCAATCGTACAATTTCATTCATTTGTGTTAAAAAATATACTTTCGAGGCATATATCATTGAAAATAAACCATTACTATACAGGGTGTTCTTTATATCACTGCACAATTGTAGGCGATTGAAGTGATTTGTGCCTCAAACAAAGCATTAACTAAATAGGTACCTTGGATGGATTTTCATAATGCATTTGTCCGAAATGTTCATACAGGGTGTTTTTCTTTTAACGTCAATTGCAACTTGCAGTTTTTCACGCCAATCGTACAATTTCATTCAATTTTTTGTTTTTATTTTTTTATAATGTGACATTACAAAATACATACAACCCTAAATTTTCACCCTTCTATCACCAACCCCTATTTTTCAATAGTCATTTTAGTAATTAATCATTTTTCATCCCGCTCGATAACAGATCAATTATCACTTGGTCAGCTATCCCAGAGAAAGAGCTAATTAAAACCAAGTCGGCGTATTTTTGTGAATGTTTTTCACTCTATTTCGATTAAAATTTCCCTGGGTTTATGGAAAAGCTAAAAGTTTTGTACAAAAAAAATATTTATTTTTATTAAAGTATCAAGGCAGTTTATTCCTGCTATACTTAGTGCAATCGGGTTCTAGGTTTTTTTTATGATTTTTCTCATTTGGAAATAAAATTGTAACCGCAATAACCGATTTGGCGCAGGCGAAGTTGCGTGGGTCAGCTAGTATATATATAAAAGAAAGTCGTGTCAGTTACACTAGGACATAAGATACTTTTAATCCCGTTCAACCGGCGAACGTTTATGATAAATGTATATCATAAAATCCAAAATCTGCTTATTTATTGCCTCTAAGGAGGAACAGAGTTCGCACGGAGATAAAATTGATTGGAGAAAGCACTGACATGAAGTCAGCATGTTCCTGTTTGGGTTCTCAAAACTATACTATCGAAACGCATCAAACTCAACTAAATACATAACATAACATAAATTTTATTTCCAACTACAGAATGAGTGTAATTTTGTTACAGAGTTGAAATCCATATAACAGTATATAATAGTTTCAATATGATCTGTAATCTCTAGAGAACTCCATCAGCCTAAGAATTGCTAAAGCAAAAGCTTGTGTACTGTACCCATAATGAGCATATACTTATTATGAAGTTATAGAACTTATAGAGGAGCATAACCAGCAGTAAATGGACGTGCATATCATGTACTTCCATTCAGTTTCTTGGAAAGGACCTCATATTTGAATGAAAATTCTTTGATTAATATGACGCTTCCACGTGAATAAATTTCGATGGGTTTCGTTAGCATAGTTTCGAGATGTTGACAATATTACATCAAATCTCATTAAATTGGTTGTCAGATGACGCGCCCTCTGACAACCTCGCATTTTCTTGTTTCTGAGACCTCGAACTAATCTTATAATATTTTGCTAGCCCGTACGGGAGAACTTAGAGACTTTATTTTTCCAATATTTCCAGAACTAAAGATCGATCGACGTGGAATTTGATATTTAGATTTTAGGTATAGAAGTTTTCTTTAAAGCACTGACGTGAAGTCAGAAACTTTTGCACCCATGTTCTTCTGTCTATTCACGCCTAACGCACCCTCACGAAATACTGCATGAACCTTCATGTCGTCGTTATTCAACCGAGTACTAGATTTCAATTCGATCGGATCTATAATTTTTGAAAATATTGGTGAAATAAAATTTGGCTTGAAAGTTTATGCGGAATTTCACCGGAATCTGACAAATAGTTTCTGATATATAAAATTTTTGCAGAATTTTTTTTTTTATGGAATATTTTATTATTGAAATATACTTCCCCGCACTATCCATATTTCTATTTACGATTACGCTCAAACGCAATGAGTCACGAACGTCTGCAAGACAGTTGAAATTTTCAGAGTAGGTTTGAGAGATGAATATCTCGGTTAACTTTGTTATTTGGCTTAATCGGCCTGGCGGTTTCGGAGTAACGAAACCAATTTTTTTTACATTACAAATTTTGAATGCATTTTTTTTTAAGATATAGTTTCATCATAAGAATCAATAAATACTATATTCAACTCTAAAAAGCTAATACTTTCGGAGATATGGTTTTTCAAAATTTCAATATTATATCGTGATTCTATGATTTCACAGAATGCTGTGAATGATCTGTGTTCATACATGTCATCTTAGAGCTTTTCGGAAAGTGTAACCCATGTACATAGTAGACTATCTATTGTATATGGTGTAATGGTGGATCGAGTTTATCATCTTCAGCGGTTTGCAGGTTCTTGCAAAGAATCGCGTTCTCGATCACCGTCTCCGAACGCGGCAGTCGGCGCTCAGTGCCGAAGTGGAATTAACATAAACTTATTTATATTTGTTTATAATTAGTACTTTGATATTTTGTGTTGGAAAACAAGATTCCGAATTTTGAATTTGTGAATATATACAAGACTGTTTTGATATCACATATAATATTGACTTGTTGCATATTGAATATCTTATGTGAGAATATTGGAGATGACGTTTCAGAAGATTTACAATGGGATCATTTTAATGACGTAGTTCATGAAGGCAATAGGAAAGAACAACATAATGGGATCATCAAAAGATATTACTGTTCGTTGACCACTTAAGTTAATATTACCTTTTACTTCCTTAAGTAGTGAGACAGTATGTTCAAGCGAAAAAAAATGCTAAAATATTGATCTAGATGTGCATCAAATATTTTTTCTTGAGTTGAGATCCATAATACAGAATGAATATGTTAGTGGTATGGATTATTAAATTATGAAGAGAGGATTGTATTTTATTAATATATTTTGTCATATAATGAGATAAGTTTTCAAATGAAGAAAAACAAGAATATAAAATACATATTTAATCTTTCAAACAAATGAAATGAAATATAAAATGATTTGTTCGTCAGCCTATACCTATTCAAATATCAGGAAGAAAAGGGCAATCTGCTATGATTGTCTCCAGCCTTGCTCTAGACATTTCTGTGATACTTTCCTTAGGTATTTCGAGTTGTGAAAACTATGGACCGAGTGTACGTTGCAACAACCCATTCCATGAGGTTAAATCATTGCATATTTATTATTTGATTTTAATTTCTTTTATGAAGCAGTTCCATGTAGAATCCATTGATATCATTCCCAACTCTGAGAAACCAAAACTTCCGGAGATAGGATTTGTCAAAATTTGAACAAGACTGCCAAAGCTCCTGTCCACAGGGGTTTCCCACTTTTTAGTGAGACGATCGTTACGAAATTTCGCAGATGTTAGTGCGTCGGCATTCTACAAGTATTTACCAAGTTTATATTGGATCGGACTTATATTTTTTGAGTTATAGATTAAATAACTCCTCTTCGGTTTTAAGTGCACTAAAAACATTTAAGACGTTATGATTTCCTTCGTAATATAGGTTATTCGTGAAATGTATGAGTTTTTCGAAAAGAGAATATTACCACGGAAAAAATGTACACCAACTGAAAATTCCATCTTTTTCCTTCCTTCCAAAACGTATATTCATCTAGCATCCAAAATATATTAAAATAAATCTATCTCACAGTATAATAACACCGTACCTATAGACTACTGAAATTTATTCGTTTAACCCAGTGATTCCCATATAGTGGGCGCTGTGGAGTTCTAGGGGGGCGGTGATGGCCACGGGTGCATTTGGGGGCCGATGAACTGTAAGATCGCGTATTCATATTTTATCTGTTTGGAGAGAAAACTCATGAAAGTCTAGAAAAAATGTTTTCATACGGATTACTCCAGTTGGAGTCATCATATTCGGCATTGAATGGTTTCTTTCTGGCTTTTCTCTCCCAAACTCTGAAAAATATCTCTAAAATAAAACATTAATTATTTTGTGATTTGCTTCTGCGTAAGAAACACAAGATATTTGTCAGAAGCAATCAATTGAACAATGTTGCCTAACAAATAACAACCAAACCACATCAACGAAGAAACAACTATATCGTAACGTTTCGGAGTCTATATCAGGCTCCTTCTTAAGACGCTTAACGAAAAAATCTTCAGAACTATTTTATTGATTGTTATTCTGAGATTCGAGAAAACCCAGAAAGAAACCATTCAATGATGAATATACCTCCCACAGTATCCTTTGTGTTTTCATCATATTCGGCTCTAATTCGTCGGAGGCCGACAAATTTTGTAAATTTGGTAACACAAAATTGCCGTTCCAAACTATATGCAGAGCAGCTGAAATGCTGATATTGTTTCTACGCTTCCAAAACACGTGAGCACTACACAAGCTTTCCGATTGGTCAGGTCAATTTCACGACCCGAGCTTGAAAGCATCCTGTTAATATCTGGAACGACAAAAGATTCAAGAGCACGCTACAAATCAAGTGCTCTCACGGAATAACGCTTGATTACGGAGTAAAATTGACATACAAACATAAATAAGACAATCTTATTGTGAGCACTTGGGTGCTCTTCATTCAGATTGTATGCAACGATTCGATGATATTTTGGAAATGAACATACCTGGATTTTGGATACAAACACGGAAGAATTTCCAAAGATACAAGAAGAACTTACGGAAGTTATAACAAATGATTAATTGAAATTTGAATTCAAAAGTGGCTACCAATAATTCTGGCGGCAAAAGGAGTTCCCTATATAGGGCTTATCCTGAAATATGGGCTGTAATTCAAAAATTCGTTATTGCATTTCCGTCATCATATTTAGTGTATATTTTTTTTTCCACCATCTAGGGTTGGCTAATCGACAGTGCCGGATCATTTAGATCAAGACACCTGTCAGCTGCTGGTCAGGAATCTTCGGAGCTTTATATGTGTTAACAGAGGTTGTTGTAACGGGGTACCATACAATTCGACGTATGATGCAAGAGCTTAGGGAAAATCCTCAGCAAAAGAACCCTGTCTTCCCGTGAGTGTTGTGATTTGTAACTATTGTTTACAAAATTTGCTGACATATTTAGTAGATCGCGGATTCAGTGCGGTCAACAATTCGTTAACAAAAAAACAGAACCGATTGCAAGTAGCTAATCGCAGTGATCTAAGAATATTGTTGACAAAATGGAACCAAATATTAAAAAATTGGTAGCAGCCTACCAGGTTCATCCTTCACATTAAGAATTTGACCTTCTTAGTTTTTTTGTATCAACTTTCTATCATTCAATGAAGGGATTCATAATATTTATTTCAAAATGCTTCTGATTCACACCTTTCTTCACTATATCTATGAAAAGGATAGAAATATTAAAACATATAACTTTCTGTCTCATGGATATTAAAGGGCGCTGGGTGATATTTTTTTTCGAAAAGGGGCGATGGGTCAAATAAGTTTGAGAACCACTGCTCTAACCTCATCTAGACATGTCTAGATGGGCAAAGGTCAAAGGAATAATTTAGGTGCGATCTGGAAGGCATACAATCGAATTTATATTCCTATTCTTTAGGAGTCGATCAAGATTTTTTAAGGAATTCGATGAGTTTTCTTGATATTTCACGACGTCCTTCGTTCATTATATGTTCATTCTATAGAAATGAAACTAATTGAAATGTTTGTTAACTGGAACAGAAATCCATAGATTTTCAGATACGACTTTTCATCGACTTTCTTCGAATGTTCAATGGCCAATTCGAAATGTTGTCCACTTAATATAATGGATCTCTAATAATCTATTAATACATTTGTGAAATATATTGATCATTACACTAACGAGCCAGTTCAAGCTCCTGACCCACGTCAGTGCTTTTATAAATTTTTATAGTATAAAGTTTATTAGTATAACCTTTATAACATTTGCTGGTAGCATGTTTCTAATATAATTAATTTCTGATATATTAACAACATCGAGTACATGATTAACTTGATTGGTGGTGGATGAAGTATTGTACTTAGTTCGTATCGTAAATCTATCTATCGATAATCTATGGGATATACAACTTGGCTGAACGACCTCGTTAGACATGTATCTCATCTCATATCGCAATATAATTTTTTACAATGTACCTACCTATCGTAAACATATGGGAAATTGGCTCTGGATCGAATTGGCTAAAATTTTATTATGTTATATTGGAATTGATTTTTAGAATGATGTGTGAGTTTAAAAGGTTTTGTATGCTGAGTTTCTGAGATATCAGCCACCAAATTTGGCAAAAACGTCGTACCTATTGGAGTAGGATTGACAAAAAAAAATTATGGTATGGGTACTGAGCTCATGCAAGAGCTTCGATGCGCGTGTTCAAGAATTCAACTAATCAGTTATCATATGCCATATACTGAATTCCGAAAATATTCTTTCTATTTTATTAGAATACGTTCAATGTAACCTATTTTACGTAATTTGAGCTGGTATTATTGCGCTTTGATAACGATTTCAAATCAATTTCATAAATAAAACCTTCATTGAGTAAAGTATAAAAATCTGCTTCAGCATCTCTGATTTGAAAATACCTGTTTCAATTCATCAAAATATGTCCAATATACCATATTTTATTCTCTTTGACCAACGATTGGTTTTAAATATCGATATAAATACGTGTAAACAACTATTTTCTAACCTCCTCTGAAGATGGTATTTGAGAATTTTCGTACTGAAAAAAATTGTGATTATCTGGACGATTTTGAGTTACTCACGCTTTTTCTTACATGTTAGGTTCTGAAATTTCAGTGATATCTGACGGATAGTTTTTGAGATACAGAAATCTTTCGAATTACGAAATTTTGAGAAATTCTTCGTGTCGGTATTTCTCAACTAACTACTATGCTTCAATTCGATATATATTCTTTTGAACTTGAGCATTACAATTTGTTTTTTATCTAACAATAAAGCATGTCTAAAAAAAAGTGTTAGCAGAGGTTAGTGTAACGGGGTACCATATAATTTGATATATGATACTAGAGCTTAGGGAAAAACCCTCAGCAAAAAACCCTATCTCCCCGTTAGTGTTGTGATTTATGAAAATTGAAATTGTTAACAAAATATGCTGAAATATTAAATATTGAAGGGCATCTTTTTCTTTATTATCGCTTCTTCCTTCAACAAGCAGATAAGTTTCTCCAAGGTACCCGAAACCCAATCTGGAAAAGGAAAATACAAAGGGAGAAAACGAACAAATTAAAAATGGAATATTCTATATTTTATTAAATAGATTTGAAACTGGCTACCCATCCAAAAAAGATTCAGAAACATTAAGAATAGCACTAAAACCATCTTTGAATTTATATATGCGACAATTATTAACTAAATGATCTATGGTTTCCTCTGCTTTCCCGCATTCACAACTAGGGCTCTTAACTGAGTTCCTCCTGAAAAGTATGCTGTTGCAACGACCATGAGCGGTTCTTGGACGTTTCAGAATAGACCATATTCTCCTTGGAATATCAAACCCCGGAACTCTATTTGAAGGATCAGAAATTAAATCTTTGTTGAATAAATTGCAAGAAATCCATTCAGGCCGCCAAACTTCCTTGTCACTTTTGTTCGATTTAAGAAAACAGTTGGACCATAAAGGGTTTCGTGACTTCAATATGGGAATCTTATTGTCTGGAATGTAGGAGATAATCGGAAATGAATTCGGAAAAGAATGACATTTATTCCAAAGAATTTGAAACAGCAGTCTGCCTGCGAATGTGGGGCGCGACCATGTTTGAAAGAACTGGCAACCAATGAATAGGTGTAGATCTAATAGTTCCAATGATGATTCGCATAGATGAATTCAGCTGTGCAACAATTTTTTGAGTATGAGCACTATTAAACCAGACGGGGCAACAATATTCAGCGGCAGAAACAACCAAGTCTAAGGCTGCCGTTCGAAGAATAGCTTTAACTCACTTCTTTCGAGGGTAATCATGCCTACGTACAGCCAGACAGAGAGAATTGAGTTTCACCTCGGATTCTTCATCAGTGAGTCGAAACTAATCGTTTGAGAACAATTCTAAAATTGCTGATATTTTTGTAACTCTGTTCATGTGAACAAGCGTACCAACAATCATGAAAATGTATTAATCGGAACTCAAATTTCAATCTTAAACGATAATAAATAAGGCTGTATAAGCCAAAAAAAATTGGTTCAAGTACTGACGTCAGGAGCTTTTGCGCGTATGTTCTTTTGTCCATTCTCCTGTATTGGACACTCTTAATCGAATTTACCATGGTAAATTCGACTATGACTAGGCGAAAATTCATGAGACGATGAAATCGCAACAACAAGTTCTCGCTGTTCGTTTAGTAGTTAAGTCATTTGAACGACGTCGTTGTAATGCTGGATTTATCTAGCTTTCCTCCGACCATATAACATGCCTCTGACAGCCGCAAACATTAAAATTTGGTCAAACACAGATATGAAGACAGGACCGTTTGCGCGCATATTCTATTGCCCATTCATCTCTATTGGACACTCTTAAGACTGATTCATATTATATGTCCCGCTCGGCTCAGCTCAGCAAAATGATAATGCGATTTGACATTAGAACATGTGCGCAAAAAGTAGGATGTGCAAAGCATGCCGGTTTTTTTCAAGCAATGGAATCCGATCTAGAATTTCAGCCCACAAGTATATTATTAACACGCAACCCAAAATTTTCTTTTTATTATATTTTCTTTTTGGCACTCTTGTTCTTCGGAACAGAGTGATTATCAATTTGCCCAAATGTCTGTAATTTTCGAATTTTTGGCTGAAAATGGTCTTTAACCATTTGGTTCAACTCACTGATCAAGTAACCGTGGTCGAAATCGATTCTGTCCGGCCGGTCGTCCGTCCGGCCGTTAACACGATAACTCTTGAACGAAAGGATTTAGCGGATTGAAATTTGCAGTTGGGTTTGGAGCGTAAATATCTCGGACGAGTTCGTTAACAGGCGAAATCCATCTAGCGGTTTCGGAGTTATGGCCGTTTTTGTAAAAACATTTTTTATGAATATATCCGAAACGGATCTCTCGATCTATCTGAAATTTAGCATATGCATGCGAAGTTTCGTAGTGATCGGGTTGCCGTAAAGTGTAAAAAAAAAATTTAAAAATTTGAAAATTTTGTTTCTACAATAACTCTCGAACAGAATGAGCTAGACAGTTGAAATATTCGACGAAATCGGAATCATGGTTTCGGAGTAACGAAAAAAAAGGATTTTTTTTACATTGCAAATTTCAAATTTAATTTTTTTCACGATGCATTTTCACCATAAAAATCCATTGATATCATTTTTAACTCTGACAAGCTTTCGGAGATATGATTTTTCGAAATTTCAATAGTGAATCGTTCTTCTATATGTTCCACAGAATGCTGAATGAATTATTATGAGAGATAAATGTCAAAATTATTTCTGGTTCGTTATTCTTGATATAAAATAAACCTTCTGTTCTAGAAATCAAATTATGATTGAATTCAAAATGATCAATTAAATAACCTCAGCTATCTTAAAATTATGTGGATGATATAATATTATACTTTTAAGGTGACAATATAATGCCCGTGGATAATATGATGATGGAAATATATTCTTTGGTGAGAAACATAATCAAATTGGGTTCAGAATATCTCCAGTAAAAACAGAACTGCAATATTGTTTTATTTGATATAATATAATTTTCAGAGTAGATTTGAGGAATGAATATCTCGGATAAGTTCGTTAGTGGGGAGAATTGGTCTGTTTGAATGTAATTACTTTCATGATCCAGTTCTATCGTAAGAAACCATTTATATCATTCCTAGAGACCAATAATTGCGGAGATATGATTTGTCAAAGTTTCGAACAAGAGCGCCAAAGCTCCTGTCCACAAGGCTTGAACCAATTTTTTGTTATGAATGATAATTGGATCTGCTGTGATTTTTCCTCTTTTGCGATTTAATGCATTTATATAATTATAAGAGATAACTGTTGTACTTTGTATGTTCTACTGAAAAAAAATTAAATATTTTTCTAAGTTTCTATACCACAAATTCAAATAATTATTATAATCACTCATTTTGTTTATATTTAGTTGTAATATTAACACTCAATTAGGTTAACGATAGCGTCGTTGCTTTTACATTGTCACGTGATCACTCATCGTTGCGATTTTATCGTCTCATGAATTTTCACCTTTATATGGTTTCGGAGTAATGCTGAAAAAAAAAATTCTGAAGAACAATTTTTTTGTACCATGCCCTATAAACCCTGATTTACTACCATTAATAAGATTATAATTATATAATATAATAACAATTTCGACCAATACCTTTTTATGCTCAATTCCGCCCAAATGCCGGCCGGCCGTCTGTCAGGGTAGGTTGCGCACCCGAATAGAACAGCAAAGTTAGTTAATGGGCATAATCGAGTGATTTCGGAGTTATTCCCATCAGAATTGTTGTTATTTCCTAAATAACTCAAAAAAAAATGCAGATCCAATTGAATTGAAACTTGGTAGTTTGGTTTAGAATGCCGACGCGAAAGGTTTTGCACAATCACTAAAAAAAATTTAAACCTTTTTCTTGAAAAATTTTATATTTCAGAAATGATTCCGATGAAATGAAAAAATTGGTTCAAGCACTGACGTGAAGTCAGAAGCTTTTGCGCGTATGTTCTATTGTCCATTCTTCTGTATTGGACACCCTTAATTGAATTTACCATGGTAAATTATGTTGCCATTCTCCTGTATTGGACACTCTTAATTCGAATTTACCATGGTAAATTCGAATTTAGTGGCCAATACAAGAGAATGGACAACATAATTTACCATGGTAAATTCGATTAAGGGTGTCCAATACAGAAGAATGGACAATAGAACATACGCGCAAAATCTTCTGACTTCACGTCAGTGCTTGAACCAATTTTTTTATCGTGATTTTTTTTAATAATCTAGGGGTACGGTTCTTAAAATTTTTTTTTTTTCGTCATTTTTTTCAAATTTTCTAGGGGTACGGTTCTTACAAAATTTTAAACACGTCTTTATGTTGATTTTCTACTACTAGTTACCAAGCTTCAATTCAATCGAATATTTATTTTTTGAGTTATTAACGAAATCATATTCCAGGTGGGTATAACTCGGAAACCGTTAGACCGATTATGCACAAAAACGAACTCAACTCTCCCTTTCGGATACGCAACCTACCCTGAAAATTGCAAGTCCCTATCTCCTTTCGTTCGAAAGTTATCGAGGCAACGGTCACCCATCTACTGAACTCACACAAGAATGCTCGAATCTCCAACAATATTTAACCGATCGTATTAAAACTTGAAAGTTGGCAGTAGAGTTAGGTTAAGAAGGCTCTTGCAAAATTTCAGCAATTTCAAACGAATAGTTACTGATATATAGAATTTTTTTTTTTATTTTCAATGATTTATTAAAAATTTTCTACAAATGTTATCCTCACCAAATTTTGCAAACATTTTCGCGTTGGCATTCTACAACTAATAACCATGTTTGAATTTAATCGGTTCAGTTTTTTTCGAGTTAATGAGGAACAAAAAACCACCAAATTTCAGAAAATTTCAGATGGCTATAACTCTAAAACCGTTTGGCCAATTAGGCTCATAAGAAAACTGAAATGTTGCGTTCTGGTGCAAATCCTAACCTGAAAATTTCAAGCCGCTATCTCATTCCGTTCTCAAGTTATCGTGACAACAACAAAATTTTTTAATGATTTTTTTTAAATTTTCTAGCCGTACGATTCGCACAAAATTTCACAAACGTGCTTAGGTTCATATTCTACAACTCCCCATCAAGTTTCAATTCGATCGGATTTATATTGGTTGAAAACAAAATTATTACTCGGAAACCACTGGGCCAATTATGCCCATTAACGAACTTGTCCGTCGTATTGGGATGCGCCACCTACCCTTAAAATTTCAAGTCGCTAGCTCTTTTCGTTCTCAAGTTATCGGGGAAACGGCCGGACGGACAGAATCAAATTTGACCTCGAATTCTTCATTGGGGAGTCGAACTTAATCGTTTGAGACCATTTTCGTCAAAAAATTCGAAAGTTACAGACATTTGGGCAAAACTATAATGCGATGTTCCCCAGAACATACGCGCAAAAAACTACTACTCGGTTGAAAAACGACGGCTTGAAGGTTCAAGCAGTATTTCGTGAGGTTGTGTGAGGCGTGAATAGACAAGATAGCACGCAAAAGCTCCTGACTGCACTTCATTGCTTTTCTCGAATTTTTTTTTCAAGTCTACCCCCAATACGACGTTTTTACGAAATTTGGCCGCTTATATCTCAGAATCTAAGCATACAATATCATTTAAACTAATTTTTTTCAAACGACCATATCCACTAAAATATAATTAAGTTTTAGCCAATTCGACAGAGAACCAATATCTCATTTTCAGATATTCTCCTGGACGTTTTCATTATGTTAACTATGTATATACTTAAGAATTTTTCCACTTCCAATCAGAAAATACAAAGAACTACATATTCGGGTATACAGTTCGTTAATTTCTAGTTCAAATCAAAATCCAATACAGGAGAATGGACAATAGAACATACGCGCAAAAAATCCTGACGTCACGTCAGTGCTTGAACCAATTATTTTTTGTGATTTTTTTGAAATTTTCTAAGGGTAGGTTCTTACAAAATTTCAAACACGTCTTTATATCGATATTCTACAACTAGTTACCAAGTTTCAATTCTATCGAGTTTTTTTTTTGAGTTATCGAGGAAATAATATTCCAGGTGGGTATAACTCCGGAACAGTTGGACCGATTATGCCCGTAAACGAACTTAACTCTTCCATTCGGATACGCAACATACCCTGAAAATTGCAAGTCCCTATCCCTTTTTCTTCGTTAGTTATCGAGGCAACGGTCACCCATCCATCTACTGAACTCATACAATGCTGCTCGAATCTCCAACAAAATATATCCGATCGTGTTAGAACTTGGAACTTTGCAGTAGTTTCGACTCGTAGACAGTAGAGTTAGGTTCTAAAGGCTCTCGCAAAATTTCAGCGATTTCGGACGAACAGTTACTGATATATAGAATTTTTTTCGATAATTGTCAATGATTTTTTAAAAATCATGGTTTTCTATTGACACGATCCTCACGAAATTTTGCAAGAATTTTCGCGCTAGCATTCCACAACTAATAACCATGTTTGAATTTAATCGGTTTTGTATTTTTCGAGTTATTGAGGAAATAACAACCAAATTTCAGATGGGCATAACACCAAAACGTTTTTACGAAATTTGGCCGCTTATATCTCAGAATCTAAGCATACAATATCATTTAAACTCAATTTTTTCAAACGACCATATGCACTACAATGTAATGAAATTTTAGCCAATTCGACAGAGAACCAATTTCTCATATGTTTTCGTCCGGTGTTCTTTCCATAACCTATTTTTCAAAAAGAATTTTCAGATGTTCTTCTTCAGAATGACCTATTCGGGTATAAAGTTCGTTAATTTCTAGTTCAAATCAAAATTATTCCTTAAGAATGATGATGAATTATATCCGCATCGCAAGTACCAAACCTGTGGGCACTGTTTCCAAACTCCGGAATATATATTATAAATCATCAAAATATTATGAATGTGCTTTCGATTTGTACTCGGAATATTAAGCAATCATGATGCTAAGGATTTATTGACATATTTTCAACTTTCCACAGCGTCATATCGACTGAATTATAAATGAGAGAAACATAATCGTATCGGAACGATATACCATAGGAATGGGAGAATTGAACCATACTAGCCTTGAGTTGAAGGTAAGAGGCCAGGTCAGCGCCAGAAGGCACCACCTACGGGTCTTGGAAGCTTCTTCAGAAGAGGAATGCTTATTCAAATTAGATAGACACGTGAACGATGATCTCCAAAAACTCCTAGGTCTATAAAGCAAATTGTAAAAGCACTAACGTTGAGTCAGGAGCTTCAGATCGCTAGTTCGTGTAATGGTCATTATGCTGGTTGTAAGTAGTTGTAAAAATCTGATATAGGAGACATCCGTCCGAAATTGTATACTTTCCAAGATACAGGGTGTGAAAGCTCTAATGAAAACATTTTATGCCACTGTTTTTTTCGGAAAACCAAAATAATTTTTGAAATCACCATTAAATTTAGTCGAAGACTTCCTTTCGTACGATGCACGATTGATGCGTAAAAATAAATAAACTACAACGTATATAAATATGTTTATTATTTTTTTTTTCATGGGAGAACCGTGAAGCGAACTAAAGTCTTCCGACCAAATTTGCTGCAAATTCAATGGGAACTTCTAAACTAATATATATTTTGAGACAAATCTGTGGCGTACAAATGTCTATAATTTTAGAATTTTTTGCCGAAAATGATCTCAAACTATTGGGTTCGATCCTCTGATGAAGAATTCGAGGACAAATTTGACAGACCGCCGCGCCGGCCTTTGCCATAACTTGAGAACGGAAAGCTATAGCGACTTGAAATTTTCAGGGTAGGTGGCGCCTCCCAATACGACGGACAAGTTCGTTAATGGGCATAACCGGTCCAATGGTTTCCAATTAATAATTTTGTTTTCAACCAATACAGATTCGATTGAATTGAAACTTGGTGCTTAGTTGTAGAATACATCAGACTTAAAGACGTATGTGCAATTTTGTGAGAATTGTGTTACTTGAAAATTAAAAAAAATTATTATTCATTTCACGATTACTTGAGAAAGAGATAGCGACTTGCAACTCTCAGGGTAGGTTGTGTATCCGAATGCAACATTTGAGTTTGTTAATAGGCATAATCGGCCAAACAGTTCTAGAGTTATACCTATCTGAAATTTCGTTTTTATTTTCTCCTTAACTCAAAAATATAAAACCAATCCAATTGAAACACGGTAATTAGTTGTAGAATGCCAACGAGCAAATTTCTACGAAAATCATCGATTTCCCAAAAGATAAAAAATACCCTGCAATTAAAGTTGTTTGAATAATGGATGCCTATGTATCTAAATGCCTTTATTCGCTATTTCACGATTATCTGTGATTCCAGTTCAGGGCTGGATTCATAAAAGCAGTTAAATTTCTTGAAATTCTACAAGATTTAAAAACATTCAATGATGAATATCTCGAAAACGGTGTGTTTCACAAGAAATGATGAACAATATATTATTTTCTCAAAAGATGATTTTTATATTATGACCTAAGATAAATTTTATCTGCTTTCTTTACGCTAATTTCTCATATATTTATGAATTCACGTACCTATAAATAGGCTGGAAGTAGGAACGAAACTATTAATTGGAGATTATGTGTCATAGTTCATCATTAGTCAACAATGTCTTTTTAGGTCAAAATTTTTGCGTATTGTCCGAAAATTTTGGTTGAGGTGTCGTTCGATTCGGAATGGCATGTAGATAGTTTTTGAGAAGATTCTAAGGCCGCTCGCAAAAATAGCAATAGTTATATAATATTTTTCAGAGTTTGGGAGAGAAAACCCAGAAAAAAAACCATTCAATGAGTTATAAACAAGTAACTGAAAAAAAGGGGGTTTGGTTTTTCGCCGATATCTCAAAAACTATCTGAGATAATTCAAATTTAAAGAATGATTCAAGAAGAAGAGGAAATTTCCTAAAAAAAATCGCAACTCCCGGAACTAGGACCAATATTTATAATTTTCCCAGAGGGATGAAATTACTCCCGAAAACGGATTTTCACGGCTTGCGTAAGGCGAGGCTTACGCAAGCCGGAATATCCGTTTTCGGGAGTATTTTCATCCCTCTGGGAAAATTATAAATATTGGTCCTAGTTCCGGGAGTTGGGATTTTTTTTTAGGAAATCTCCTCTTCTTCTTGACCTTTCATGAATAAATATTATTTAAACTTATTAAAAACGAAAATAAAAATCTGGCGTCTGCGAGATAGATCAATGAATAATTATCCGTGGTCCAAAAATGTTTATCGCTACTTTTCAATTAGTTATCCATAAGTTAATTAACAATTTTTTGTAGCACGAACATTAACATTGCAAGTGCGATAATTATTAAACTATTAATCTGAGAATTTTTTCCTTTCATGGAGCTATTATTCAAATGTCTTAGAATAGATTTCCGTTGGAAAATTTGAAAAATTGTTGACTTTCGTTTTGTTATTAACAATCAACTCCAGTAAAAAATTATAAAGCTTCAATTATGATTCAAAAGAAAATTTTAAATTATCTCATAAACAACGCATTGGTTTATATAACAATAGGAGATAATAATTATTAAAAACCATTTTTGAGTACTTTCTGATCATAAGAAAACGGATAAATAGTAATATTATAATTTGGAGCTTTATAATTTTTCACTTAAGGAAATGTGTTCTAAACAAAACGAAAATTAACAATTTTTAAAATTTTACAATAGAAATCTATTCTAAGAACTTTGAGAAATTGCTCCACGAAAGGAAAAAAATTCTCAGATTAATAGTTTAACAATTACTGTACCTACTTGTAATGTTAATGTTCGTGCTACAAACAATTGATAATTATTAACCAATGGATAACTCATTGAAAAATCGCGATCTATCCTGCAGGCGCCTGAATTTTTAATTTTTTTTTCATATTTGATAAGTTTAAATGATATTTATTCACCAAAGGTACGAAGGGGTCTTGGCATGCGCAAGCTGGAATACCCGTTTTTTCGGGCGTATGTTCAACCCTCTAGGAGAATTATATATATTGGTCCTACAGTTCCGGCAGTTGGGACTTTTAGGAAATTTCCTCTTCTATTTGAATTATCTCGAATAGTTTTTGAGATATTGGCGAAAACCTAAACCTCCTCCTTTTTTTCACACAATTGTTTATAACTATTGCAATTTTAGCGAGTGGCCTTAGCATTTTCTCAAAAACTATCTGCATGCCATTCCGAATCTAATGACAACTCAATCATAATTTTCGGAGAATACGCAAAAATGTTGACCTAAAAAGTACTTGTTGACTAGACTAATAATGACTAAGGAATCCAAATGCACTGTCCGAAACTACCGATTGAATTGATTGTCGATGTGCGCACAATGACAATCGACAAAACATTTTACAATGTGCACTCCATCAAACCGAACCAGCATAGAACGCGTATACGGAATTGGAATTTTCTTCATAATTTTTTTCCGATATTTTATTAGTAATTCTGATATTCGGAGCGGAGAAGAATCAAAGATTTTATTAAACACTCCAACCGTTCTTAAATTATAATTGGTTTAAATAATCTGACTTTGTTTTGTATATAAAACGCTCACGAAATAAATTATTCAATATTTATTTATTTTCTGCACTGGCATATTCGAGTTAAAATAAATAATAATTCAAATAAATCGCGGATCCTTTGCAGAGCAGTGAGATAGAATAAGTCGCTTATACCTATCGTTAATAACAACTTCAAACTATTATACGTATGGGTATACCCTCTAGAATTTATGGTGCTTTAGTGGATCCATTGAAACTTTAAAATTGCCTATAAAGATAGGGATAGATAATTCGATTGGCAAATCAAATATTGCATTGGATTGATTGTCGAGGTACAATGACAAACGACATATATCTACTGCAACATGCATGCAATTCATCAAATGGAGCCAGCGCACAACCATGTTCATTATTATCCGTGATTTGTTTCTATCATGTATCAGGAATAAAATTCAAAATAAATTTGAATTTTCTTCATAAATTTTTTTGATAATATTTGATATTTTTAGGTAATATTTAATTAGTGTACCTAACTGACCCGACTCGGTTTTATATGTAAAGATAAACACTCAGTAGTCCCAATATTCCAAAAATTCGATATTCAATACGATTTAATAGATTGGTTATAAACTCTACATATAATTCACCGACAATATTCCTTCATAAAATAAATGAATCATGATTTATGGAGATCCCATTAGGTTTCTATCATTTTCAAAGGATTTTCTGAAGCGTAAGAACAGCGGCCCTCCGAGAATGTTAGAATATTTTTCCTCTTCAAGTTTACAAGAAATTTAAAACTAAAAATTTCACCCATCGCACGACTGAAATTCTATAGTGTAAGAGATTAGTTCATAATAGTTTTCCGATTATTCCTCTTGCTACGGAACTTCACTATTATTCCAGAAAGTATTAAGTCCATCTTGGAATATACCTCAGTATTTGAAATGCATAATTCTGCTGTTTGTTCATGTAATGACACGTGTAATTTTATGAATAAGCTAACACTTAATCAATTTCAACAGCAGATAAAAAATAGCAATACTTTAGGTATCAATCTTGAATCAATTTTATTTTATTCTTAGTTTCACAGATACATTGTATTTGGAAAACGAATTGCTTGAATTTTCATCTTTACGTATGCATATCCTGATGTATACTCATACCTACAAATATAAATTAATGATCATTAGAAATCATGAACATTTGTTTATGATATATTATGAATTATGATATCTGTACTTATGTGTTTTGTTCATTTTTTAGGAATAATTAACATTTATGATCGAACAAAAGAAATGTTCAATAACCTCCACTAAAATGTTCACATTTTGAATGTTGTTTTTAAGAAGCGAAAGTAATAAATCTAGAGGGCTAGTCATAGTATTTAGTGGTACAATGGAGTATCGTTCAGCATTGATCTTGCAAGCTATTAATACATTTATCTATATTAAATAGTGTGAATTGGTGGTGAAAAAATACCTATATGTTAAAGTCACAATGCCTATTTTAACAATCTTGACCGGAATGTTCTACGCTCAGAAGTTCTCCACTTATAGACAGAATTGAAAACCTTTGTGTACAATATGAGATAGGTATTCTTCATCAATTAGGTATTGATCTAAAACTATAACCAGAATGTCAATATAGAAAACAGATTAAGAATTATGATAGTGTAATAGACGTTCTCACTATCATATCAGAAGATTTGTTGTTACCTACTGAAATAATATATTTGGATTAATAATGAAATATGAATGTCGCTATATCGAATGTTAGTTGATTTTTCTACAAATTTGGACATACCAATTTTCCTTCAATGATTCTGGAGGAAAACTTTGGACATGGTATGTAGGATGGACAAATTTATCTTATCATTCTATAATCTGTTCATATATATTATACCTCAGATTTAAAGGGTGACAATTTCAGAAGGGTTTTTTTTGTTACTTAAGGTTTATTACTGAAAAAACGAGGTGGTCGAAAGCGCGGTAGAAAAATAGTCAAATCTAATTCTGAAGAATACATCAACTTACCTACCTACAGGCACGAAAGTCGCAATATTTGTCAGTATCGCAAGCTCAAGACATTTTACCTCAATGTTCTCGGTTCTTTAAATCATATCTACACTATAATTAGCAAAATTTCAAAAAGAATTGGTTTATTGTGGATATGAAATACCACCAAGCTGTAAAATTCACAGCGTTTCTCGAGTTTTCGATTTCTCGAATTTCAAAAGTTTTTTCATCTATATATTTTTGAGATGAGGGGTGTCGGGATATAAAATTTCTTCGAAATTCAAGTAACTCCATATTAATTAATCACCATGCGTCTTTTACGGTTTTAATTGTTAGTTTGCTTTTTGCTCCGGTACCTCTAATTATATAGCAACCGGTAAGACACATGTAATCTCCCATCTCGTGATAAATGACAAAATACACCTCTAAATCCGGTCCTGAAGAGAAACTATTCCTGTTCTATAAGTTATTACCCCGTTCCGTAGCAAGCCGGCCTTACACCCACAGCCGAACACAGAGAAGTAAATCAAAGGATGAAATTGCAGGTTTGTAATCGCGTCGCCTGTGGCACGTAACTCGGTGAGCCAATCGCGAGGCCGACAGCAAAGCGTTGTGGCCAATGGCCGCCAGCCTTTCCCCCCGGCAGCTACGGCACTAGCCAAAGGACTCTACACTACCGACTCACACACAGTGCCTGGAAACCTGCCTAAAACCAACATTGAGCTAACGCACCACCGATCTGCCCTTCGGTCTATGCACCCGCGACTTACCGAATACTTTTCTCTGATCTCAATTCTGTGATATAAACAAATAATTTGACATAGTGGTTATGCGCACTGGTGTTTTTTTGTGATACAACATTTGATGAAAAAGTTCTGTGTGCCTCGACTAAGCGTTGATTTTTGTGCTGACTACCACTGACTTTTTTCTGTGATCTGCCCTTAGGAACTATGGAATGATGTCTCGATTTTACTTGAATCCGAACACTTCTTTAGCGAATTATCAACAATACGAGGTGAGTTTTAAGATAATAATATTTAGCAATCTATATTTTCGAGATATTACTCCACATATCCTTTACTACAAATTCAGTAGATATGATATTTGAACAAAGCTCTTTCGAATGATAAAATGAATAATTCTGATAACAGTTTCAGCAGTTCACGTCCAACTCAAAAATACCCACCCAACAAGAAATTGTTACAACAATTTAATATAGAGCATTATTTGGATAAAGGAAGGAGAAAAGATCTTTATCGTTTTTATAATTATTATGATCGGATGAATATTCTGTAACGCATAGATGGTTATATAACTTCAAACCAAAATTCATGACTATTTTCCAAGAGCGATTTTAACGTAGAACACACGAATCGGTTTTTAATCGTCGCAAAATGGTGTATGCGCTGGTTTCGAAATAGGGCTAACTTTGAAAAAATATCATCGGTTGAACAATATACCACACAAAACTCTATGAAATCTTGATAATGTGAATTAGTTTCACTTGTACTTCGTGCATTTTTAATACTTCATGGAATCTCATCGTACTTAACCAAACATTTTTTGTAATTTTAATCAAAGTTTCACCCGCATTATGTGGTAATTCGTTAGTAACCAACACTCCTTATGATGTCGATAGGAATTAAGCCATTGTTTCCTTTCCCTTGAGCTGAATCACAACTCTGTTTCATAACTTGATTTATATTTAATAATGATTTGTTCCATGTTGCCCGCTGGCTACCATGGAATGGCGCGGTCTAATCAATTAGCGCTTGATTACATTTACATTTCAATTTTCGTCTTGTATATTTCCGATATCCTGTCAATAATGGATCGACTTCGGAATGATATGAGCCAATTTTCGCTGTATTTGAACGTTCTGAGAACATTCCTCTATAAATAGACCAAATGAGAAGTAAAATTAAACAAGTCTCAATCATGTACATATATAATTCATCTTCTTTCATAACGGTGTTGAATCATTCAATTTCGAAATTATAAAAATATTTTAGAATATTATTAAATTTAAATTTTGGGTATTAGGAGGAAAATATCATTCATTTTGGCTTTGTCGTTTGTCAATTCTCAAGTGTGTCAATTGTTCGTTCAAGTTTCCGACTCTCAAATCGCTCATCTCCTTTTATGGTTCTGTTAAATAATTGAATAAAAAGGAATATTTTAAAATCTGAACTAACAATTTATTGTTGAATATTTCCGTTTTATCAAATAAGAAATAAAGCAGTTTCATTGAGATCGAAACAGAAATTCAAATATAAATATTACATTATTTATTGCCTTTTTTTAAATATTTGTTTGAATATATAGCATGTATAAGTCATGGGGTATTTATAGTACGGAACCCGAATGTAATGTAACTTTATCAGTAGGGATGAATTAAATATAAACCACCTAACCCATCTCCGCATATTTCAATAAAAAATATTTGTCATATTAAGACTTTGATGAGTTTTCACGATTCTCGTCAACACCTTCCGATAGGAAGATTCATTAATGTTGATATTCGTGATCTAATTTTTTTTAAGGCAAATTTTCACAATCACCGATTCATATATAATAACTCCAAACTACAGTTGTTAATGAAAAAAATGCCCGATAAAATAAGAAGTATTTAGAATCGTCCATGAAATAATTTTTTACCCGCCTGAAATTGTCAGTTTAGTACCTACATATAATTCAAATATGTTATGCGGAAACTGGCTAGTTTGCTGTCCGTCGCACTCCTACTAAACTTTTAAAAATAAAGTTATGAATGTTCAAAGCTTTTCATTGAAATCAAATCATCTTAAGGACTAAAAACTGGGGATGTGGAATATATACTTCAATAGAGGTATTGGCATAAAGTTCGAGATTTGTAATACCTTCATTAAGCTCAATCCAGAAATGTTAACCGAGAAATGCGGTCCTCAAGTTATTGGATAGAAATTGAAATATGTTGATATAGAAAGAAGAAAATTGATTAAATTAGACCAGGGAATATTAGCGTAAATAGTTCAAGGACATAAATTGTAGTTTTCGCCTGATCATAATGAACAAATGTTAACAAAATAACAAGGAGTTGGTTAAGTTCCACTGAGAATTTAGCTTCGTACTAGTTTACATGTCCAAACTCTCCATCACCACTGACAATCCGCGTATTTCGATTAAAAACTATAAAAGAATGATTAATATTTATTTATAAAAAATGAGTAAAAAATGCATGACCTACTAGATATTTTTTCGTTCTTTAAGCAAAGAAATGAATAGCTATTGAATTTCTTTATTGAAATTCAATTAATAATATCCAATATTATCCATGATAATTTCAATGAATAATAAAGCGAATTTTTGAATTTCATGTTGCTATCCTTATTCTGCTTGAAATTGTTGAAAGGCATGAAGCCTTTTGAATCCCTAGTATAGCACAAATATTTTCACTGTAGTAATATCCGATGTGATAGAATTTTCGCCATTAGTCTGTCGACTTATTTCTTAACGAAACTGAGTTGCTTGAAAACAGCACGAGTCCAAAGGACGAGTGGTGTTTTATCCAAGCAACTCAGTTGAGTTAAGAAATAAAAGACAGACTTATGAGATAAATTCAGTCACGAGTGATATTTCATTAGACTATTTCACGAACAAAATGACTCATGTTGACGTCTGTAATTTATATTTATCATTTGTCAAACAGTCCGTATACATATGGTTGAGTCGTTGGTGAAGACACCTAAGTTGTGAGCTCGGTTGTGGGACCAATCATAATTCAAAGACAGTTGGTGTTTTCGCGATAATGCGAGCTGTATTATCGGCATTTATACCAATTTGTACATTTCCAAAGCTGATTATTTTACAATTTTCAACATCGCTGTATCTCTAATATGTAGCCTTTATTAGCCCAATATTGCCACGAAATATTCATCTTAAAATGATCTGAAAATAAACACCCTGAAGTATAATTATCCAAATAATATATATACAATCTTCCGTATGTTGTTGTTGAACGAAAGTTTCTGTCAGCGATTGATTTAATCTGTTCCGAAATATGATATACAGGGTGAGTCTTTGACCACTGCATTAATTTTAACCAAAGATTCCTCTCATCAAATGAAACACTTTTTTCATTTACCATTTTTCCATATTCGGCACAGGTAAAAAGTTACAAGCGTTGAAAGATTTCACAATGTGCTAATACACTCCCGCATATAAATTATCTATGACATTGTTGGCGGACAAGAATAAAGCATGGTAACGTGGTTTACACTTGATTCGGGATTCCATCGTTCAGGGACGGATCCATAAAAGTAGTGAAATTTCTGGGGTTTTCCATTTTAAAACATTCAATGAAGAATATCTCGAAAACGGTGCGTTTAATGAGAAATGATGAAGAATAATATAATGTTTCAAAACGTTGGAGTATTCTTGAAATGACTCAAGAAAAACTTTATATGCTTTCTTTATGCTAATTTCGTTTAGTTTTATGAATCCACGAGTCCATAACTAGAAAACCAGTAGAAGTAGAAAATAACTAATATTTGAAAAATATGTATCATAGTTATAGGAAACTTTACGCCAACATTCATTTTATTCGAAATAAGAATGTCAAAGCTACAAAATAAAAACTGATTTTTTTTCAACATTTCAACAGCCTGTATCTTTTTACCCGAGCTGAATTTGGAAAATTGTTAAATGAAAAAAGTGTTTCATTTGATGAGAGGAATCTTTGTTTAAAATTAATGCAGTGGTCAAAGACTCACCCTGTATAATCTCTAATACATTATAACATACTAGTTTGAGTTCAATTTGCGATCATATTCGAACAGTAAATGGGAGATTTTAACAATATTTCCCCAGGAATTCTCGGGCATCTATCATAATTAGGTCTGAAAACGTGTAATTATTCAAACTAATCTTCACATGACCAAATATTCCTCTAAACCTATTACCAACCAGACTGTTTCAAAGTAAAACCATTACGGTGTTATAACAAGAATCAATTATTTGAAAAATCAACCGACGAATGTAACAAACACGTGGACGAACAAACTCATCAATAAATGCGATGATTAATTGGAATTCCTTCGGATTTTACATCCTGATGGCCTAAGAAATTACACGAGTAAATATGGGCTGTACTCTGGCGATAATGAGAGGTAGAATTGGACTTGTGGTGATTATTAAGTTGGGTTTATAACTGCGGACGACCGAATGAAAGATGTATTAATGTTCTAATTATAACTGAGTGAAGACAAAAGAAGGAAGGTCTGGGCTTATCCTGATACAACAGAGGTTTTTCTTAAGTTATAATACCTAGGATTCTTGAACCCTGAGCACTTAATGGAGGTAAATCATGGCTTTGTGTCGAATCATCATATCATTTTCGATTGAAACTGTTTGAATTATAAACTTGTTAGAGATGAATCAAATAATCGAGCATACACTCCTTGGCTTTCCTTATGTGTTAGGCATAGATATGGCCCAAAAGGAGAATTCAACTGACAAGCTAATTACTTGCAGAGTTAAAATTCATATCATTTTCAATAGAACTGCATCAAGAAAGAAATTAAATTCAAACAGGCCGATTCCACCCAATTGTAACGTTCCTTTTTTTTAACTCAGGCAAGGGTTTGTTCATGTTTTGTTTACGATAAGGTTGTCGTTTATGTTGACACTAAATTTGAGGTTGGGTCTCAGTGGTACCAATTGACGCACAAAGAATTATCGTATTCGAAGAGCCGAATGAGTTGGCAATATTATTTCATTGTGACAGTCTGAAAGTTTGGGAGAGTCTGCGCCAGTCAGGGAGATGAGGTCGTCCATTTTGTGGAGATTCTACGGAGGAGCAATAGGTTATGCGTATTTTCGGAACTTCGTAAGAATTGTTGACTTCTTCTTAGTTGGATATAGTTTCGAAAATCGAATTAGGATTGAGGGTTACATTGGTTTGATTTGGAAAGATAACAGGTAACTTGTGCTCGTCTCCCAAGAGGATCTAAAGACCTTTTTGCAAATCCAAGAGTTGACCACGTGAACGATCTTGGCGACTTTGACAGAACATCGCTGTGTGCTTGAAGGATTATTTGGGGGAGGCACGGCCAGATTTGGTTTTGAAGCAAACTTGTACAGGACAACCCCGAATATCAGGGTATGTACGAATTCTATAAATATTAGATAACAACGTATAATTGGTCTGTTTAATATTCTGGTAACCGAAATTATTATGTGTTGGGGAAGTTCATTTGTTTCTTATCCGAGAGAAGTCACTGATGGTTTCTTTTCTGTCATCAGTGTTTTTATGTAAGAAAGAGAATGGTTTTTATGTAAGGAAGAGAATGGTTTTTTTTGTAAGGAAGAGAATGGTTTTTATGTAAGGAAGAGAAGGATTTTTATGTCAGGAAGAGAATGGTTTTTATGCCAGAAAGAGAATGGTTTTTTATGTCAGGAAGAGTAGCACTGAGGCATTCGAGTATATACAAGGTGGTCCATAAGTAACGCTGAGATATTCATTCCTCAAATCTACTCTGAAAATTATATTATATCAATTAAAACTTAGACAATATTGCAGTTTCGTTTTTACTGGAGTTATTCTCAACCCAATTTGATTATGTATCTTACTGAAGAATGAATTTCCATCATCATATGGATTATCCACGGGTATTATATTATCACGTTGAAAGTATAATGTCATATCATCCTCATAATTCTACGATAGCTGAGGTTATTTCATTGGTCATTTTGCATTCAATCATACTTTGTTTTCTAGAACCGGAGGTGTATTTCAGATCAAGAATAACGAACCAGAAATAATTTTGACATTTATCTCTCATAGGAAAATAAGATGGCATGTAAGAACACAGATCATATAATAATTCATAGATATAATATATGTACAGCATTCTGTGAAAACATATATGTTTTCACATAACGTACACAATCGTACTTCTATATAGAAGTAAGATTCATTATTGAAATTTCGAAAAATCATACCTCCGAAAGTATTAGCTTGTTATAGTTGAAAATGATATCAGTGGATTTTTATGGTGGAACTGCATCTTAGGAAAAATTGAATTTGAAATTCGTAATGTAAAAAAAAAAAAATTTTTTTTTTACTCCGAAACCATTTACCCATACCGAACTTATCTAAGATATTTATCTACCAAATGAAAATTTCAACTGCCTAACTCATTCTGTTTGAGAATTATTGTAGAAACAAAATTTGAAATTATTAAAAAATTTTGTTTTACACTTTACGACAACCCGATAAATACAAAACTTCGCTTACATACAAAGGTCATTATTCTACAATTTGAAGCTAAATTTCAGATAGATCGAGGGATCGGTTTCGGAAATATTCATAAAAAATATTTTTACTAAAAATGGCCATTACTGCGAAACCGCTAAGTGGATTTTGTCCTTTAACGAATTTGTCCAAGATATTTAAGCTCCAAACCTACCCTGCAAATTTCAATCCTCTAACCTTTCGTTCGAGAGTTATCGTGTTAACGGCCGGACGGACGGATGGCCGGCCGGGCAGAATCGATTTCGACCACGGATTCTTGATCAGTGAGTCAAACCAAATCGTTTATACCATTTTCAGCCAAAAATTAGAAAATTACAGACATTTGGGCAAATTGATGAGTACTCTGTTCCGAGGAACAAGAGTGCCAAAAACACTGACGTGGCGTCCGGAACATTATGCACCATTAAATGGTTTCTTTCTGGGTTTTATCGTGCACGTTCATTAAATGATCAATTAATTCCACTGAATTGCAATACCATACCTTGCTGATTAATGGATATCAGAGATCAGTCTTACCATGGAAGAACCAAAAATTTCATAATTATTCATATTCAGAATATTGTGCATAACAAGTATATGGATAAATACATTGAACTTTCAGAAACCGTCTCGGTTTGATGCAGCTCTATGGATTCTCGATTCAGTTTAATTAATCTGTCAAAGTAACGTCATCTATCACAGAGAAAACACTAACATGTGATCAAAGAGATATCCATTCATTCAATGATATATATACTTTATTCCGTATTCCACGAGAAGAGTAAATCTTTATTCAAAGATAGGATTATATTTGATTTCCAATGAGATTCCATCCTTGATTTTAATATAAGAACTCATTCGATTTCAATGGATTTTTCAATGATAGTAAGTATTTAGGTTTCAAAGATATACTATTTATAGTAGTTTCCATTGATTCTATCTTTCACTCGCAGTTTAAAATCAAATTAATTTTTTGGATATCAATAATATACCATATTAATTTCCATATCGTTTTTATCATGGATGCTATATTTCACTCAGTTTCATTCAAATTCATTGTTTGGATATGAATATTATACTATTTTAATTTCAATTCTGAATTCATCCTTGACGAAATCATTAACTCACGTTCAAATGATATGGCTTTTATTGGTGGAATAATGTTTATAATCTTAGTGAACATGTGGTAGATCCTCCCATTGAGGATGGTTTATTTTCTCTTGCTTCAATTTCATGAAACATAGGTTCGAAAATTGATTACATTTTTTGCGCTCTTGTTCCTCGGAACAGATTGCTTATCAATTTGCCCAAATGTCTGTAATTTTCGAATTTTTGGCTTAAAATGGTCTTGAATGATTTGGTTTGACTTACTGATTAAGAATCCGTGGTCGAAATCAACCGTCCGGCCAGCTGTTAACACGATAACTCTAGAACGGAATGAGCTAGGCAGTTGAAATTTTTAGAGTAGGTTTGAGGGATAAATCTCTCGGTTAAGTTCGTTATTAAGCAAAATCGGTCTAACAGTTTCGGAGTAACGAAAAAAAAATTTTTTTTTACATTACAACTTTTGAATTCAAATTTTATTTAAGATGCAGTTTCATCATAAGAATCCATTGCTATCATTTTCAACTCTAACAAGCTAATACTTTCGGAGATATGATATTTCAAAGTTTCAATATTACATCGTAAGTTCTATATGTATCCACAGAATGTGAACACAGAATCTGTCCGTGTTCACTATTCATAAATGTCATCTTTTCTAGCTATTAGAGATTGTCAATTCGTCAATTATTTCTCTTGGGAAGCAAGTATTCGATTCTTGAATTTGTGAATATATACAAGACTGTTTTGATGTACTTTATGGAGGCAATAGGAAAGAAGAACATAATGGAATCATCAAAAGAAATTACTTTTCGTTGACCACTGAGGTTAATATTACCTTTTACTTCTATAAGTAGTGAAACATGTTCCTATATTAAGTATTTTCATGATGTTGCTAGCAAAAAAATACTGAAATATGGATCTACATTTGTGTATCAAACATTTTTTCTTGAGTTAAGGTTCATAATACAGAAAAGAATGTGTTAGTGGTATGAACTATTGAATTTTAAATTATGAAAAGAGGATAGTATTTTATTAATATATTTTGAACTATTAAAATAATTTGTTCGTAATCCACTACGTACTCAAACATCAGGAATAAATGGACAATCTGCTATGATTGTCTCCAGCCGTGCTCTAGACATTTCGATACTTTCCTTAGGTATTTCGAGTTGTGAAAACTATGCAACGAGTGTAAGTTGCAACAACCCATCCCACGAGGTTGAATCATTGCAGATTGCTCATTTAATCTTGATAAATAAATTTAATCAGAATTTTTGAAGCATTAAAGCATTGTAGATTGCTCTTTTTTTATGAGATAATTTTTGAAGCATGTTATTTAAATGACACTTTTTCTAAATTTAATTTCTTTCATGATGCATTTCTATCATAGGAATCCATTGAAATAATTTCCAACTCTGAGAAACCAATACTTTCGGAGATATAATTTCTCTGTTTGGACAAGAGCGCCAAATAGCTCCTGTCCACAGGGCTTGAACCAATTTTTTTTATTATTGGAATCAATCGTTATATCCATATAAGAATACTGAAAAAGTTTAACCACTGTCAAAAATTTCACATATACAGTGCGCGTCAAAATTATGGAACAAATTCATTTTCTCAGAAGAAAAATATTTGGCAACAAAATCCTGAAACAGGTCAATTTTTTTTTTCACTTTTACCAAATGTTTATGCATTTTTGAAGGATATTTGTTGCACCCTGTGCCATCCCCATCAACCCTCTAAATTTTGGAATAGGGAAAGTGGGTCATGTGGTACATTTTTGGCGAGGTCTTTGTATATTCTTTACAGGCGTGCAGAAATTTTCAAGACAGAATTCTTCTTTTGCAAAAATAGTTAGTTCAAAGAGGTTATCAGTATATGCACTTTGTCATGGCTCATTTACTTTGAGACGATGGTACCTGATGAAATTTGTCACCGAATGAAAGTCGACCAGTACAGTTTTGTTCATGCACAACTATCAACCCCTACGAACCCTTTAATGGAGAAAAAAATGGAGGGGCGTGAGGGGGTTGAAAGGGGTTGAAAGTTGTGCATGAACAAACCTGTAATGGTCGACTTTCATGCGGTAACAAATTTCATCAGGTACCATCGTCTCAAAGTATATGAGCCATGACGAAAGTGCACATACTGAAAACCTCTTTGAAATAACTATTTTTTAAAAAAGAAAAATGTTTTCTTGAAAATTTCTGCACGCCTGTAAAGAAGATACAAAGACCTCGCCAAAACAGTACCACAGGTCCCACTTCCCCTATTCAAAAAATTTAGAGGGTTGATGAGGTTGGCCCAGGGTGCAACAAAAATCCTTCAAAAATGCATAAAAATTTGGTAAAAGTGAAACAAAAATTGACCTGTTTCAGGATTTTGTTGCCAAATATTTTTTTCTGAAAAAATTAATTTGTTCCATAATTTTGACGCGAGAAGGTTACTCAAAATGGAACACACAACTTCATTCAAAATACAAACGTTACATATAAAAGTATTAAACAAAACACAAAAAAAAAATTTTTTCTTCGAAGGGTTTTATTTCCCATTTTAGAAACATATGTATCTAAAACAGGATCAGTATACTGATCCTGTAATCCCATTTTAGAAACACTATATAGTGTTTCTAAAATGGGATTACATTTCCAAACACAAATCGCATATGAAATCACGGGCTTCGTTGTCTGATACTCCGCAATCTTCAGCACCGAATCCACTGGTCACCAGGTATGCTGCTTAGAAAATCTACTTCGCAATAGAAGCACACAGGATTTTCTTCCTCGCTGTTCTCTCGGTTCCATATTTGATATTTCTGAAATTACAAAAGTTTCAAAAATTTCACCGCAATCGTATTTGGAATGGAACAGGAAACGGGCATTATGTTTCTGAAATGGGATACATCCTGTTTTAGGAACACATACCGTTTCTCCTTTTATCAACACATCAAAATATAACCATCCAATGCCTGTACATGGTCCGCATAAATCATAACCTTATAATTTCATGCGTTATGTTGTTGTTTATGTCCTAGCAACTAGTACAAAAATTACCGCTGCCTTCTGATTGGTCATAAAGACAAACAGTTTATATATTAAAAATTTAAAAACTTATCTAGTAGTGTTGCACCGGTCACGATTCCGCTCAAACTATTGTAGGTTACATATACACTGACATGAAGTATTTGGTCAATTTCACAACAGATAGCGCTGTTTATACTACAGAATACTATGGATATCCCGATTTACCGCAGTATCCCATTACAGATAACCTTCCCCTATTATCAACAAACATAAAGATAAGAATCTCTTCAGTAACACTACCCTAACGAAAGAAATAAAAACGGGTAAAAGGGTTCCGTGCTTTCACGTTCCAACCGAAAGCAAACAACAAACTCCAGAATATTTTTAAAAAGGTTGATATAAAACTAGCTCTCAAAACATCCACGAAAATTAAACAACTTCTAGGAAATATAGTCTATAAAACTCCGGACATGTTAAAAATCAGTTATATATGAAATTAAATGTTTAGATTGTAACAAGTGCTACGTCGGGCAAACAACCAGATATATTATCACACGGCATAAAGAGCATACGGGACACATTAGGAACAATAACATCGATAAATCTGCTGATTGCAAATCACGTTTTAACAACTGACCATTCAACAGAAAATTTCGTCAAATTGTTGAAAAATTCCAATAAATTGTACTTAGGAACACTTGAAGGAATCGAAATGTATAAGAGAAAATATATTTTACTCAATAATGATCTAACAACAAGTGCTTTTTAGGTCAAAATTTTTGCGTATTCTCCAAAAATTATGATTGAGGTAACATTCGATTCGGAATGGCATGTACATAGTTTTTGAGAAAATGCTAATGAAATACTGTGATAGTTATAAACAATTAAGTGGATAAAAAAGAAGGCAGTTTGGTTTTTCACCAATATCTCAAAAACTGTTTGAGATAATTCAAATTTGAAAAAAGATTCAAGAAGAGAAGGAAATTTCCTAAAAAAAAGGTCCCAACTCCCGGAACTGGGACCACTATTTATGAATTTCCCAGACGGTTGAAAATACTCCCGAAAACGCCTTGCGTAAGCCTCGACCCCTTCGGACCTTTCATGAATAAATATTATTTAAACTTATTAAAAATGAAAATAAAAATTGAAAACATTCAGGCGTCTGCAGGATAGATCGATGAACAATGATCCGTGGTCCAAAAATGTTTATCGTGACTTTTCAATTAGTTATCCATTTAGTTAATTAACAATTTTTTTGCAGCACGAACATAAACATTGCAGTTCGATAATTTTTAACTATTAATCTGAGAATCTTTTTCTGTCGTGGAGCTATTTTTCGACAGCCTTGGAATAGACTCCTGTTGAAAAAATTGTTAATTTTCGTTTTGCTATTAACAATTTACTTAAGTGAAAAATTATAAAGCTTCAATTATTTTTTAAAAGAAAATTTTATATTATCTCATAAACAACGCATTGGTTTATAACAATTTTCTAAACAATAGGAGATAATAATTTTAAAAAATCATTTTGAATTAGTTTCTGATCATAATAAAACGGATCAATAGTAATATTATAAATTGAAGCTATATAATTTTTCACTAAAGTAAATTGTTCATAACAAAACAAAAATTAATCATTTTCAAAATTTTCCAATAGGAATCTACTCTAAGACCTTTGATAAATAACTCCACGAAAGGAAAAAAATCTCAGATTAATAGTTTAACAATTATCGGACTTGCAATGTTAATGTTCGTGCTACAAAAAATTGTTAATTAACTAATGGATAACTAATTGAAATATCGTGATAAACATTTTTGGACTACGAATTATTGTTCATTGATTTATCCTGCAGGCGCCTGATTTTTGCCAGTTTTTTATTTACATATTTAATAAGTTTAAATAATATTTATTCATCAAAGGTACGAATGGGGCGGGGCTTGCGCAAGCCGGAGTACCCGTTTCGGTCGTACTGTCAACCCTCTAGAAAAATTATAAATATTGGTCATACAGTTCCGGCAGCTGGGACTTTTTTAGGAAATTTCCTCCTCTATTTGAATTTTCTTTCAAATTTGAATTAACTGAAATAGTTTTTGAGATATTGGCAAAAACCGAAACCTCCTTCTGTTTTTTCACTAAATTGTTTATAACTATTGCAATTTTTGCGAGCGGCCTTAGCATTTTCTCAAAAACTATCTACATGTCATTCCGAATTGAATTTTCGGAGAATACGCAAACATTTTGACCTAAAAAGCATTTTGTTGACTAGACTATTATGTGCAAAACTTAATTCTGCACGAAATACCGAAATATTTCACGTTGGCACCATCGAGTAAAGTCAGGTAGCATGGCTCGCGCAGCAAGACGCTTTCGGTAGTCGACATTCCCGTGGTGCTGGTACGCGTTTGGGCCGCATTTAATTGATGAGTCCGCTGGAATGTAGATAATTACAAACCATTTTCTCCCCACGACGCTCGCCATCGAACAGGTGTTCGCCGGCCTCGTTGCGGTTACTGCCTAAGACAGAAATCTGTAATTTTTGTTCTATTTGCATATTTTTACGTGGAATTTCCTGCCGCGAACAATAGATAATTATATGTTTCGTCGTTTAATCCATGGAGATTGGTAAGGGGATATTGGAATTTCACTGGACGAGGTTTCTTCTTGTAGTGGACATTCTTCTCGATACATACGGCTCATCCAGCGATGCAATGTTAAAAAATATCCTTGTGAGAGGCTTGCGTGAACTTTTGTTTTATCATTTCATCATACATTGTGGAAAAGCCAAATGGAATACATTCATTATACTGGTTACTGTACATATTTACGGAAATACCCGAAACACGTTAAATTCAAATTTTCACTTGTCATTTTTCTCCGTAAAAATGCGAACCCTTCGAAAAACAGGCATAACCCCCAATTTTTCAAATATTTAGTATGGGATTGTGATAATAAATCGTGTGAAAGGTCATGTCATTCTCTATTGAGATATTTTATCACTTTCATATTTATTGCAAAAGTCAAATTGGAAAAAATAAAATCATGTGAATCCCTCGAATATTCTCTGATCTTATTACAATAATACTAAACTTATTTACCTTCAAGATGTGATTAACACTTCTGAGATGTTGGAAGAAATTTTTATTTGAGGTTAGGATGTTGCCAAAGCAATCGCGGTGAACACTATGAATATCTATACTGCATTCACTTTTATAAAGTCTCCCGGTTGGCCATGATTTAGGTCTATCACGTTTTTGTAACTAAAACACAGGCAGGTTGGCACTGCTGAAATATCATCAAGGTCAAAACAATCCGCCGCGACGTTGCCAATTTCTACTCTCAACATGATCATAACTTAATCTTCAATCTTAGACAAGATATTATCACAGACCATTATCTTCGAATATATTAAAGAACTCTTGGCTTTGAACTGCCGAAAGTAGGAGTGCTATACAGAACCGAAATCTGCAATAGGTAAACTTCATTCTGACATGTTGAACTCTCGAATGAAATGACTTAGTTTCATCACTATATTTTATTAAGGTATAAAAATGACTCGGGTTTCGTAGTACTACTTACTACATTTTGAAACTGGTGTATTTCAAGTTGTGCAACAAGGTATTTAAATGTCTTCTGTAGGCTTATTTCTTGAGAATTTCGAAAAGTGGGGAATTCCATAGGTACAACTGTTCGTTTAGAAGTTTTCCTGCTGGGTTATTCAGGTATTTTCATTATTTCTTCAAATGAACTATCACAAAGTAACGGACTACACTATCCATTATTTTTCAATACAATTCCAACACTTGATTATTGATTTCCATACTAGAAAATAGCATAATTGAATCTTCCAACCAGTTTGAATACGTGAAATACTTCCAGTAACAACAGAGGAGAAGTTTTCTTCTACAGTCGCCAGGACTATGGAATTATTGAATTCACATAATATATTCTCAAATACATTATTTTTCCGAAGTAAATTCATATTGTGAAAATATGTAATTACTAGGACTTCTATGTAGAGAGGACAACGTTGCGTAGTTGTCTGACAGGAAAATTACTATAACCTAACATTTTAAAATATACATGGTGAAATGTGTCAAATTTTCATGGCCAACCGGGAGACTTTATAAATGTGAATGGAATATACTTCATTAGCATTCATAATTTTTTTGGTGTATTTTTGTTTATGATATTGTACCAAATTTTGCTAATCACTTTTATTTTATTTTTTTCTACTTTGATTTTTGCAATAAACATGAATACATTTCTAAATAGAGAACGACGAGACCTTTCAAAAGATGTATCACAAGCCCATGCATACTATTTGAAAAATTGGGGGTTGTACCTGTCTTTCAAAGGTGGTTGAAGGTAGGGTTCGCATTTTTACGAAGAAAAATGAGAATTTAAGATTTAAATTTGACGTGTTTCGGAATTTTCCATAAATAAGTACAGTAACCAAGATAATGAATTTATTCCATTTAGCTTTTCCACACTGTATAATAATCCTTGGGTATTGTGCAGTGGAAATCAACTGCTCGTCAATACAAAAGTTGAGGATATTGATGTTTTCCGAATATACATAATTTCCGTACCATCTTAATATTTCTTTCAATTACCTACATAAACTCATAACTATTATGGAAACGTGTTCTGGTGCATCGTGAAGCATGTTTTCATCAAGTTTAATCATTTTTTGTCCATGTGTGTCAGTAATGTTAATGTTTTTATGAACAGAGACAAAACACATTGATGAAAAACAAAAATCCAAAAACTGTGTATATAATATTTCTTTTATTTGCGGTAAATAGTATACAATAGAAACACCGAGACCACTAGAAGTAAGAAAGTCGGAACATAAGAACAACTTCTGAAATAGAGACCTACAGAAATGAAGAGTAGCTGACAATCCATGGAGATCACATGTTGGATTGTATTAAAACAAAGATTCTGATGACAGAATCTGATTACATTAAAAGGAAACTTCAGGAGTCGCCTTGTATTTTGTTGAACACAGAATGCAATTTTGCAAATTGCTCAATTGGAATTGACCATATTTGGTTGAATTTGTTGAAAAAGGAATAGAAATTTGGAAATTTCTATACACTATAACTAACTTATGTTGCTAAGATCTCCAAATACTGTCAATGTGACAATTTCCAAATTCCAAAATAGCTATCAACAAAAAAAAATCTACAAATTCAAACTGCATCATGAACCTCGTTTTATACGCGTTAATTATCAAAAACCGTTGACAACCTTGTTGTTCCAGTGTAAAACTGTGGACCAGTACACTGTATGTAGAGAATACAATCCCGGGTTCTTTTTTCGATCCCTGGATTTCGGGATTCTTTATGCACAATCCCGGGATCCCGGGACTATCCCGGGATTAGAATATGTGGTTTCTAAATGAGCTCAAGTGGAAAAAAACTTGTGTAATTTCTTTAAAGATGTTTATAATGTAAAAGAACAAATCACAAACAATAATAAGAAAGACGAAAAAACTACACTGAACAAAAAACTATAATTTGAAAAAAATAATAATTGAAAAACTACTTTGAATTTTTTAAATTTGAAGGGAGTGATACAAAGAAAACAAAAAAGCTTTCCTTTTATCATGGGCCGTAGACACATACGAATTGAAGCTAGAATTGAAATAAAAACACATGTGTTTTTTCTCGAGCTTCCGCTCAGGCGATCGATATTTCTTTCATTTTGCTTGATTTTTCCAAGTTTGGTTACAAGAAACTGTGAGAGAAACTTTACCTGATCACCCCAATAGTTTCTACTGCTCTGCAAGCGTTTGGTTTATTTACTGAAACATTTTTTTCCTATTCATCGGAATTTTGACTACTTAATTAATAATTCGAATCATATTATCTTGAATTAATATCCCCAATGTTTCGCGTATAGTTTTATTCATATCACCTTCAATTATCCATAATTATTCCCTTATGAGATCGCGATTATTAACGATTGAGACAATCCCGAAAATCCCGGGATTTTCGGGATTGGAAAACGGCCGGGATCCCGGGATTGTATTCTCTAACTGTATGTTATAATATTTCAACATCTCGACAATATCTCCAACAATAGAGATCCGATTGAGATTAAATCTATAGAACTTCGCTGTAAAATAGGGTTTTGAAGGATCTCGCAAGATTTCAACGGATATATTATAAAAATCATTTGAGATATATTTTTTTTTTCATTTTCTAGTCATACGATACTGACGAAATTCTGCATAACTCTTCGTATCGGTAATTTTGAACTAACTACCGAGTTATCAGATCATTACTTTTTTTTGGGGTTAAATGGAATTAAATTTCAGAAAGCTGCAACTCCAAAACCACTCGGCAGATTTTGCACATTCACGAACTCAACCAGCGCACTTGGACTCCAAACATACACTGCAAATTTCAACTCTCTAACTCATGGCTTTCGAGTAATTGTTTGACCTAGGATTCATCATCAAAAATCCGAAAATAACAGACATTTGGGAAAATTGGTAGGCACTCTCCGAGATATTCATTCCTCAAATCTGCTCTGAAAATTATATTATATCAATTGAAACTTGGCCAATATTCCAGTTTTTACTGGAGATATTTTGAACCCAATTTGATTAACTTACCAAAGTATATATTGCCATCATCATATGGATTATCCAAGGGAATTTATATTATCACCCAAAAATTATAATATCCTATAATCCTCATAATTCTACGATAACTGAGGTTATTTCATTGGTCATTTTGCATTCAATCATACTATGTATTCTAAAACAGGAAGTATCAATTTTAAATAGAACTAGAAATAAATATGTCATGTCCCATTTATCGGTAGACTTTCTATAGTCTAGGTCGGTAGATAAGAATGTATGAACACAGATCATGAAATTCATAGATAATACGGACGTTAATTTTGTGATATCATAGAATTAGGATTTATTATTTTGAAACAATCATCGAAAGTATTTGCTTGTTAGTGTGTAAAATAATATCAATGGATTATTATGATGAAACTGCATCTCAAGAAATATTGAATTTGAAATTTGTAATGTAAAAAAAAATTTTTTTTTCCTTACTGTACATAATTACTATAAACTATTTTTCAATACATTAACAACAATTCGTAATAAATGTAATTAGGGCTACCGACGTCTTCACGGAGTGCTTAATTCAGAGCCATACATAATGACCGAATGGTGAATCAGTGAAATTGATTTAATTAATGTTTTATAAGTTTCCATATTTCATATTATCACAGGAAATTCATAATTATAGTTTAATTTGTAGGCATAGCAGTCCTCAATTTATATTACAGGTATTTTCGTGAAATAATAATTACTGATGGTGATCACTCACGGCTTCACGCTCCGCAATTCAATATTAATTAACAGGTGTTATCTTTAATCAGGATACCACCCGTCTTCAACCTTTCAATTTTTCCATATAATTTATAATGGTGCAGTAAAAATAAAATTAAAATGAATTAAATTCGACGATCGAAATGATAATAATAATAATAATAATAATAATATTTTATTCATTCTTTTAGACAGAATACATCTGTATAGAATACGTCAGAAAAAAAAAATGGAAAAATGATTAACATCTTAGTAATGAAAAACAGATAATTTCACAAAAGAAAAAAAAACAAATAAACAATCCATAATGCTCAAACAATAGGCCAATTCAAAAATTCTCCCACACCATAAAAACAATTCAAAAGTAACAATTCCTTCAACTCTTTCTTGAATTCTCTGTACTCCAAAACTTTTAGCCTCTTTGGGAGATGGTTGAACAATTTGATACCACAGTACGTGGGCGAGTGCTCAAATTTTGTTGTTCTATGTTTTGGAATACAGAGAATATCTTTATGCCTTGTATTATAATAATGAAAATCAGAGCATTTACTCAGTGATCCTGCCCTTCTTTTAATATACAATAAACAGTCGAGTATAAAAACACAGGGAAAACTCAACAATCTGTTCGCTCTAAAGTAGGGTCTACAGGACTCCATAGGTGAAAGGTTGAAAATGAGTCGAATGATCTTTTTTTGTGCGATAAAAACACGATAACTTGTAGATGACCCACCCCACAACACTATGTTATAACTCAGATGAGAGTAGGCAACTGAGTAGTAAACACCTAATAAAGATTCTTTTGGTAGTATCTGCTTGAGACTCCTAATCGCGAAATATGCACTACCCAATCTCGAACAAACCGAATCAACATGACTCCCCCAAATCAGAGCTCCGTCAACACACAGTCCGAGGAACTTAACGCAATCAGAACTCTTCAACTCACCTGCCGGCAGTTTCAAGTTCAACTGGCAGCCCAAATCCCGCGACCGAAGGTATAAGAGATCAGTCTTATTTATGTTTAGAATTATGGAATTCCGAAAACACCAATCAGTGAAACAGCCCACCACCAGTTCACACTTAGCGGTGAGTTCAACAAGACTGGACGCCCGAATTATGAAAGAAGTATCGTCAGCAAACAGAACTATCTTGACATAAGTCAAAAACGATGAACAAGTAGTAACATAAAGAGGAAGATCATTGACGAACAAAATGAATAAAAGAGGTCCCAAAACGGAACCCTGTGGGACCCCCAATTCAACCGGATACCTGGAAGATTTCCGCTGACCAACACGAACATAGAATTCTCTAGTATCCAAAAAATCCTTTACCCAATCGAGAAAGACACCCCTAAATCCGAGGCTATACAACTTGGCCAGAATAAAATCGAAATTCAAGCAGTCGAATGCTCTCGACTCATCAAAAAAGAGCCCTGCCACGTAGGACTCACCATCAAGGCAGTCGTAAACAAAATTGATCAAGTCGCAAGCAGCTGTATTGGTTGATCGGTTGAGTCGAAAGCCATGTTGGCTTTCTGTAATCAACGAAAACCTCTTCAAATAATCCAACATTCTATTGAGAATCAATTTTTCCATGACCTTCGACAGAGTGCTCAACAGAGATATAGGACGATAGTTCGCAACGTCGTCAGTAGCATTCCTCTTGTGTACGGGGATAACTTCAGCAGTCTTCAGGACGCTAGGAAATTTACCCGATACCCGATACCCGATAGGTATATTTAAATGAAAAATTATGTATAATTTACACTTATCTATTTAACACAGCGTACTGAGTATGGTATAAATGTGTGTAAATCATGTATAGTTTTTCATTTGAGTTAATATGGATTTGCAGCAAGTAAAAGCCAAAAAAAATCAATATTTGATGGAGAGCTTTATATGTGTTAGCAGAGGTTAGTGTAATGGGGTGCCCTACAATTCGGGGTATGATACAAGAGCTTAGGAAAAAACCTCAGCAAAAACACCCTGTCCCCCCGTGAGTATTGTGATTTGTAAAAATTTAATTTGTTTACAAAATTAACTGCAATTTAAAAATATTCTTTCTTCAATATGGCTTACTTCGTCAAAAAACGGAGAGGTTTCTCCAAGGTACCCGAAACTCAACCTGAAAAATGAAAAGACGAAAGGAGAAAAATGAACAATATAAAATAAAAAATTTAATGCTTGTGGCTTTTACTTGATGCAAATCCATATTAACTCAATGAAAAATTATATACGATTTACACTTATTTATTCAATATTGTGACGCGTTTCGTCGACACAGCGACTTCATCAGACTACATCATACTAAATTCTTAACAAGTTATTATCTCCCTATACCTAGATGACATGGACACAGAATCATTTAAAACTAATTACATGAGAAACTTATTTAAAACAAATTACATAATAGACTTATTTAAAACTAATTACATGAGATTTCACTGCTGGTTTCTTTGTACACATTAACAATAATTCATTCCTAATGCTTTTATTTATAAATTGATTCTCTATTTGAATAGATTGAGTAACGGTGAAAAATTTAGATCTAATTGTTCATTAACTAAATTACCCGTATGTTTTTCCCTATTTATTTCGACCATTTCCCAGTAATTAAGTTGCGCACCTTTATTCAAATTGTGTAGAATTTTGAAATCCGGGTTAAACTTATGTCCTTCTGCTAATAAATGATTCGAATAATTTGAATTAATTTTGTTGTTTTTGAAGCTGTGATGATGTTCCTTTATTCTTATGCCAAAATTTCTACCAGTTTTTCCTATATATGATTTGTCACAACTCCCGCAATTTAATTGATAAACATTGGTACGAATTTGGAAAATATTTTTTCCAAATTCGTACATTGGTTTAGATACGTAGATGATGTGCTCGCGTGTTTCAAAGGAACAGACCGGCAACTGAAAATATTTGTAGATTTTATTAATAGCATTCATCCAAATGTTAAATTCACAATTGAAATGGAAAATAATGGTGCAATTAATTTTTTGGATTAAACAATAACGCGGAAAAACAATCAACATGATTTTTCAATATTTAGGAAACCATCCCATACGGATACAATCATTCATCGATCCTCGTGTCATCCATTCGAACATAAAGTCGCGGCATTTCATAGTATGTTACACCGGCTAATTAATATACCTTTATCCGAAGAAAATTATGGTACAGAATTAGAAATTATCGAACAAATAGCGGTGAACAACGGATATAACACAGAGTTAATCAGAAAAATGTTGACGAAAAAACAATTTAGAAAAACAATTAGTTTAGTATTTCCAGAAATTAAGGATAAAAATAAAATATTCAATAGCTTAACATATTTTGGTACAACGAGTCAACAACTTAAAAGGTTTCTTCAAAACCAACAGGTGAATATCTCATTCCGGACAAATAATAACCTTGCCAAATTCATAAAAAACAATAAATCGAAAAGGAATAAAGAAGATAAATCCGGTGTTTATCAATTAAATTGCGGGAGTTGTGACAAATCATATATAGGAAAAACTGGTAGAAATTTTGGCATAAGAATAAAGGAACATCATCACAGCTTCAAAAACAACAAAATTAATTCAAATTATTCGAATCATTTATTAGCAGAAGGACATAAGTTTAACCCGGATTTCAAAATTCTACACAATTTTAATAAAGGTGCGCAACTTAATTACTGGGAAATGGTCGAAATAAATAGGGAAAAACATACGGGTAATTTAGTTAATGAACAATTAGATCTAAATTTTTCACCGTTACTCAATCTATTCAAATAGAGAATCAATTTATAAATAAAAGCATTAGGAATGAATTATTGTTAATGTGTACAAAGAAACCAGCAGTGAAATCTCATGTAATTAGTTTTAAATAAGTCTATTATGTAATTTGTTTTAAATAAGTTTCTCATGTAATTAGTTTTAAATGATTCTGTGTCCATGTCATCTAGGTATAGGGAGATAATAACTTGTTAAGAATTTAGTATGATGTAGTCTGATGAAGTCGCTGTGTCGACGAAACGCGTCACAATATTGAATAAATAAGTGTAAATCGTATATAATTTTTCATTGATATAAAATAAAACATAACCTTTCAATAGTCTCCTGTCACAAATATACTCTTCTGTAGCCGCATGGATCTCTTGAAGAAGAATCAAAGATATTCACTCTTGATTCTTAGAAATCCCTTCACTATTTGAATTCAAAAAGGAAAATGTCATTGCTCGTAACGCCAGGAGGATTTTTTTCAAAACCTGGGTTGGTGAATCCAAGCGATGATTATTCAGAACTTCAGATGTTCGAAGACCGCTACAGGACCCTAATGTAGGGCTATCATCTCCCATAGATTTATGCTACACTTTCTATTGTATAAAAGAATGAAAAAATGTATGAAAAATTTACGTTATAATTTAATATGTCATCATGACATATGAAATGATATATGTTCTTGGTCCGGTAGAGGTCTAATACCATTTACAGAAATTCGAAATTGCCAAATTCTTATACAGTGTGTCGCATGTCAAATTAATGCACTCCTGTATTTTCGCTCATCAAAGGAGTCGGAATCCGAAATTTTATAGTCTTACAGACTGATGGGCCACACTTTTTAGGGAATCCTTGGGAAATTTACTTCAATCTCCGCTTACTACGTCTTCGCAAAGAGGACCAACTCTCGAAATTTTGTTAACGTTAGAGATATCTAAAAAAACCACGAGAAAATATTGTTTCAAATTGCATTTTAACCCCGGCTATTCCTTGAGTAAATCCCAATTTCGAATGTATTTAGGATTTTTGTTCATTTACGCATTTATTTTTCCGTTTGACATAATATGTGAAAATACTGACAAAAATTTAAAAGTGGAATTTTCTCATGAAACTCGGTATCCGGGGTAAGAATATAATTTAAAATAACTTTTTCGGGTAACTTTTTTTGATATCTCTGAGGCGAAGCAAAATATAGCGAATTGGCCTTATTTGCGAAGAAGTTACTAAGTTTGAGGGTTTTTTTAATATCAAAGACCAATTATTTAAAAAAAATAATGATTTCTCAACATTAATTACAAGTGGTAGAAAAAAATTGTTAATTAACAAATCCATTTTAAAGCAATAAATAATATTGTTAAGAAACGGTTTTCTTTTATATTATTTCGTCAAAGATTGTTTCCAAAAAAAAATTTTAAATTATCTTATAAGCAACGCATTTGTTTATAACAATTTTTTAAACCATTAGAGATAAGAATTATTGAAAATCATTTTTAAGTAGCTTCTGATCATGAGAAAACGAATCAATAGTAATATCTATTATAAAAAAAATGTTTTTATCAATGTTTAATTATGCTTTATAATTTTTAACCTGAGTAAATAAATTGTTAATAACAGAGGAAAAATTAACCTTTTTTTAATTTTTCCAACGGGAATCTATTCTCCTTAGAATAGGCCTTTCTTTGAAAAATAGTTCCACGAAAGAAAAGAATTATCAGATTAATAGATTAATAATAAGTATCGCACATGAAATGTTAATGTTCATGCTACAAAAAATTGTTAATTAACTAATGGATAACTAATTGAAACATAGCGATGGAAATTTTTGTACCACGAATAATTGTTCATTGATCTATCTTGTAGGCGCCTGGTGTTTTTCAGTTCTTAATTTTCATAAATAATATTCTTCTTTTTATTAAAGGTTCGAAGTGCAAGCCGGAGTATCCGTTTTCGGGCGTATTTTCAACACCCTGGGAAAATTATGAATATTGGGCGTACAATTCCAGGAATTGTGACTTTTTTCAGTAAACTTCCTCCTCTTTTTGAATCTTTTTTTGAATTTGAAAAATCTCAAATAGTTTTTGAGATAGGTATATGCAAAATACCAAACTCACTTTATTTTCACATAACTTCTGCAACTTCTGCAATTTTTGCGAGCGGCCCTTGAATTTTCTTAAAGAATATCTACATGCCATCAAAAGACACTTCAATCATAATTTTCGGAGAACTCTAAAAAGTTTTGACCTAAAAGGCACTTGTTGACTAATCTAATTTTCGTATCATTGAAGTATGACGACTGTATTTCGAAACAAATTCTATAACAGCACATCATAATCCATTGATTCAGATTTTGGCCACACGATTCGAGACTGCGAAATCTCAAGAACAAAACGTGAAAATGAACTTTTAACAAGCCATATTTCACAATACACCACGTTGTCACAACTAATTATAGCCATTACCGACTTAGATATGATATAATCAACACCCTGGGAAAATTATGAATATTGGTCGTACAGTTCCAGGAATTGTGACTTTTTTCAGTAAATTTCCTCCTCTTTTTGAATCTTTTTTTAAATTTGAAAAATCTCAAATAGTTTTTGAGATAGGTATATGCAAAATACCAAACTCACTTTTTTTCACTTAATTGCTTATAACTTCTGCAATTTTTGCGAGCGGCCCTTGATTTTTCTTGAAAAATATCTACATGCCATCAAAAGACACCTCAATCATAATTTTCGGAGAACTCTAACAAGTTTTGACCTAAAAGGCACTTGTTGACTAGACTAATTGTCGTATCATTGAAGTATGACGACTGTATTTAAGAAATTTCGAAACAAATTCTATAACAGCACATCATATAATCCATCATTGATTCAGATTTTGGCCACACGATTCGAGACTGCGAAATCTCAAGAACAAAACGTGAAAATGAACTTTTAACAAGCCATATTTCACAATACACCACGTTGTCACAACTAATTATAGCCATTACCGACTTAGATATGATATAACAAGAGAAACCTCTGTAATTATATCCAACAAATTTTATCAAACAAAATGCAGGTCCGTTTAATAATTGGGTATAACAAATTGCGAAATGATTGAGGGTGTCCGAATTTCGAATCCCCCGAAAGACTTTTCGTCCGACTATAATTAGGGCCCTCTGAAACATATCTGAGGCACGAATGCCTGGCCCAGTGAGAAAATACGGTCTTTTTCCTTTTGGTCCTTCTCGCCCGCACACAAAAGGTTTAACGGTCTTCAGTCACAGTAATGTTATGTTTTGAACGGTTTTGACGGGTATTCTTGCGATTTCGTAGTTCCGAGATATTCAAATATGGCGGGCGGAGGGATTTATACCTAGAATTGATACTTTCTAGTGCCGGAAAATTATATACTTCACATATATATATTCGCTTTTAATATATGCGGGTCTGTGAGATCGAGAATCTTGTTGATTTAGTTCGACCTACGTATTCTCGGAAAGGCTGAGAAAAATATCGATTCGATGTGGAACATAAATGTGGAATAAACAAAGCTGATTATACACCCCATCCTATTTTTAGGACCTCATCTTCACCTGTAGACGTTATCTCTAATCTATTCACCAAGGTTGAATTGAAATCAGCAAATAAATGCACTTAAAACACACTCGAAAAGCTGTAGCATTTGATGGAATTTATCCTGAATTATTCAACTACTTGGCAAAAAAGTCTTGTATTGGTTATAGACCACATTAGTTAGGTTAGAATCATTCTCTTGGCGGGAGATCCATATTCAAATGTTTTAACGGGGAATTTCAACTTTGAGATGAAACTACCCTATTTAAAAGAGAATGTTAGTACAGAGACATCAAGTATTGTGTACCTTCACACCGAAATAAACCTTAAGAAATTAGTCAAAGTATCTAAAAACAGGCGAGAAATTCGCGTAAATTTTAGGTCCATAAGAAATGCATGGGGAATTCTGTGCTCGGATCCACGGATGGATCGTAATTCAAATTTCCCGCCTAACCTACCTAATGTGGTCTATTATCTTTCTAATATAATAATATTTTGACTGCTGGAAAGAATATTCTGAATACTAGCAATTTTTCGACCGAATTCCGCAAAGCGAAACCCATAGAAATTTTGAAACGTAGAAAGAATTCTTATTATCCTAGCATTTATCAACCCATTCGTCCATTGAGTGTTCCTTTTATTTTAGACAGATTGATGATTCTTTTAAGGATATAATCGACAATAGGTTCGCTGAACAAAATTACCAGGAAAGCTTCAGGAAAAAACGGAATTATTTTGATCAGGTTCTTAGTTTCACCACTTAGGTAAATCGAATCAGGTTTTCATGATAAATTCAAAACAATAACAGTATTTGTCGATTTGTCGGCAGCATAATACTTAGGTCATGAATATTTAATCATATTTATTTGATGTTAATATTTTCATTAATATTGGAACCACCACTGATATTGAACAAAGAGGTTAATAAATTACTTTTATTATTTGGTAAACTAATATCCACTTGCTCAATCCGCTTGGAATTGACGATTTGTTTTACTTTTCAAAATGTTTTCCCACAAGAATTTTCTCAGTGATCATTTACTTATGAGTCAATGAATTTTGAACGCAGTCCTCTGCAAAAACACTGTATTTCCAACCACCATATTGTTTTATAATATTAATATCAACACCTGTATCGGCTAGCAAAGATGTAGCCCGTGTAAGGAGATAAATCAGGTAATTTGAGGTATTCGGCTATGTGCTTAGGTAATCCTCCAATATGTTTCAAGTGTTTTCTCAATTTGAATGAAAGCGACAAGGAGATTTGGCGGTCTGAATATCCAATATTTTCAGCAAATATATAATTACTGATCCTTCGAATAGTTCTGGGAATTGATCTGTCCAGGAAAAGTTGGTCTGGTCTGAATCGATTTAGAACAGGTCATGGTCGTTTCAATAGCATGCATTTCAGGTGAAACTCAGTTGAGAGTCCTAGTTGTAAATGCGAGGAAGCACTGGAAACAATAATAGATCATTTCGTTGATAATTGCATATTATATAGATTTACAAATGAGTTTAGGGATAAAGGGACAAAGTTTCTGAATAATTTTTAGAATGAGTAGTGGATTTCAATACATTTGATAAACCATGAAATATTTTATTTGTAATGATTTCGTTTTTCTCTTTTTGTCTTTTCCTTTTAGCGCGCATGTTCTAGGGAACAGCGTGCTATCATTTTGCCCAAAAGTTAGTTCAACTGACCGATGAAGAATTAGAGGACAAATTTGATTCTGTGTGGCCGATTGAAACGATAACTTTCGAACGGAAAGCGGCAGCGATGCGAAATTTTCAGGGTGGGTTGCGCATCCAAATGCGACGGACAAGTTCGTTTATGGGAATGAGTAAAAAGTTTGTTGTTATTACCATCTTACATTTTGCTGTTATTTTCTCAATAACTCAGAGTACACAATGCCGATCCAATTAAAACTTGTTTTTTGCTTTAAGAATGCCGACGCGCTAATTCTTGCGAAATTTCGTGAATACCGCAGGAAAGATAATTATTTCTTCAAAAATTTTATATTTCCGAAACTATCCATCAGAATCCGCTCTAACTCCGCACATATATTCGAGCCACCATTTAACAATCGAGTACTTACTTTCAGCTCGATCGACGTTGCATGAGGCGTGAATAGACAATGGAACATGCGCGCACTAGCCCTTGACTTTTAAAGATTTTTTTCAAGTTAAGTTTCGGGTACCTTAGAGAAAAAATTCTGTTTTTGGCGCTCTTGTTCCTCGGAACCGAGTGCTTATCAATTTGCCCAAAAGCCTGTAATTTTCGAATTTGTGGATGAAAATAGTCTTAAACGATATGTTTTGACTCACTGATCAAGAATCGATTCTGTCCGGCAGGCCGTTAACACGATAACTCCCGAACGGATTGAGCTAGACATTTGAAATGTTCAGAGTAGGTTTGGGGGATGAATGTCTCGGTTAAGTTCGACATAAACGGCCTAATAGCTTACGAGTAAAGAAAAAAAAAATTTTTTGTATTACAAATGTCAAATTCACTTTTTTTAAGATGCAGTTTCCTCATAAGAATTCACTAATATCATTTTCAACTCTAACAAATTAACTTTCGGAGATATGATTTTTCTAAATTTCAACATTAAATCATAACTGATGATTTCACAGAATGTTGTTATTGAAAATTAACGTCCATATCTTTGAATTTCATGATCTGCGTTAATACATGTCATCACGCAGAATATACCCTAGGTAAGGTATATTCTGTGTGTCATCATGTCTTTCACTATTTAATGTCTTTCACTATTTAATTAAATTTAATTTAATTTAATACAGCGTATCTTGTTAGCAATTCAAATCTTTCCAAATTACAACACTGGGGTTGTGCTTTAAGTTCATATTCACAGTATGCAGTCTGATACTGAGTCACATCATTTAAAAGTTTTTTCTGAATTTTCTCTCCCAAACTTTGAAAAAATTAATCATAAGATGAAATAATGATGAATGCGTCTCCAAAAGCATCCTTTAATGATTATTCAATGCACACCAGCTGAATATTACTCTTTCCTGGAAGGGAGTAACGCAAAGTTCGAATTATCTGATATCATATTACTTCTGATATTTCAAAATATAACCCTCCTTATTTCTCAATATCAAAGAGGGAATGACAGCAAACAGACCACATATCGCAACTAATAGGTCTCATTATGAATGTAAATCAACGACTAAATAATTGACGGTGTGCTCACGAGACAACTAGTGCGTAAAATTCATAGCACCGTCATTTATTTGTTTTTAATGAACGCGACGACAAAGGCAGCATTTAAAATTCCATCCTTTCTCTTTTGAATCGAAACTAGCAATTATATTGCATTTTGCGCTCAGAAGAAAATCCGAGTCGAATAAGAACTAAATATTGCGCACAATTTTAATTTATTTGATTATATGGGAGGACGGGAAAGGATTGTCCACTTGAAAGTTTCGGTTAATTGGCTTGGAGACATGTGACGTGACAAGAAAACGGTACATCGGAGTTGATGGTTTCCTCGAACTTATATTTCGTAATTTTCACGAGTGATGCGTTTAAAGTATTTTTAAGAGTTCTTTACTACACAATTGTAATATTTCACCTTCATTTTCGAACAAGTAACAGGTATTACGTGAAATAGCTTTAGCAATAAATATCTGTTATTATTATTATACTTACAAACGGTATAGAATTGAGATTAAGTATCTATGTCAATGACAAACCTCATAAACATAGCAAATAAAATATGTATGTACATATTGCATATATGGGACATAGATTCTCCATGACAAACAGGTACATTAAACCCATCAGATTTGTGCTGTTTGTATGATAATACATGTTCTTCACTGGAAAATTTCAATACTCTATGTCTTTTTGATATTTGATAAAATCCAAATTGGTAGCTGTGACAGTATTTGCTAGTCGTGAAGCGAAGATATAGCAAACTTATCAAAATTGTTGGCAGCTTCGTTATTAGGGAATTTATCTCATTCTCATAATTGAATATTTCTATAATGGAATAGTTATTTCTGAATTAAATCAAGACATTATTCAGGATTGCTTTTCAATTATTAATATTTAATGTTCACTGAAGATATTCATAATTTGAATCAATTTCCAATGATAATCTCCATTCTGCATTTTCTGGCAAAACTACTCGAAATTCGTCAAAGAAGACGCCTGTACGGACAAAGCGTTACAGATTCCTCTTTCAGGGTTGCCCAGAAGCAATCTGTAATTTTGCATCAAAGGAAGCCACGAAATCGCTGTTCGGCAACGCCCTAAGCTTCAGATGATAAGGTTATTCTACCGAACACCAGATGTCTAACTGGCTCCGGTCGGATGCTGTATGGAACAAATCTCGCAAGTTCACCGTTACTTCGATAGAGTGCGCCTCACGCTTATATCTCAATGAATACGGAAATATGCGAGTTGTTTCCGAACGAAAGTTTGCATTTCTTTAATTATTCATTCATTTTTCGTTAAGTTGATTTCGTGAGATCAATCGATCGATTTTATTTCAAATAGTTACGTATTTATTGTTCACGTGTATTCTTTGGACGGAATTTTCGACATAATTATCCCCTTCACCCATGAAAATTATGACAGATAATCTTCAGGGACTGCCTTGAATTTTCTCAATTTTACCAAAAATTGCCAAGTTATGGTCTGATACAATTGAATAGCATGGTATTCAATGGTATCGTCATTTCAATTTTTCCTTTATTAGACATTACATTCCAGCAACTTTGCACCAGAGAATGAAGAGACTTTTGAGAAAAATGGGTTCAAGCCCTGTGGACAGGAGCTTTCTGGCGCTCTAGTTCAAACAGACAAATTATATCTCCGAAAGTATAGGTTTCTCAGAGTTGGGAATTAAATCAATGTATTCTTATGGAAGAACTGCATCATAAAGGAAATTAAATTCAATTAATAGTTTATTTATCAAGATTAAATGAGCAATCTGAGAATGAGAACTGCACCATGGAAGAAATCAAATTAAAATAGCTGAAATGAATTTGACTATTTCTTATAAAACAGGATGAAATGTACGAGTATGAACACAGATCATATAATAAAGCTTAGATAGAATAATTATAGCATTCTTTGAAAACATAGGAGTACGTACGATTCATTATTGAAATTTAGAAAAATCATATCTCCGAAAGAATTAGCTTATTGGAGTTGAAAATGATATCGATGGATTTTAATGGTGAAACTGCATCTTAAATAAAAATTACAGACATTTAGAAAATTGATAAGCACTCAGTTCCGAGGAACTAGAGTGCCAAAAAGTGTAATTCTCTTTCCGGGATTTGAGCCCGCCTTCTCTCGTTCCGAAACCGAAAACCCGACTAACTAGACGAACCGGCTATCGGGCTCCTCGTACGATCTTGTCGATCTCCGGTATTAGAATAAAACGTCGGTACTTACCTGGGATATATATTCTTAATTTTCACTTTTCGACATAAAATCGCCACATGGGGGTTTATTTGACGGTTTTTTACCCTTGTCTCTCTAAGTCGATTTTGACGTTTCTCGAACCAACTATTAGCAATGAATTAGACAATGTCATGTCTCAGGAAAATAAGTTGACATTATGACAATTCATACATAGAATGATTATATTTTTTTTTGTTACTCCGAAACCATCTGTCCGATTTTGCCCAATAACGAACTTAGCCGAGATATTTATCTGCCAAACCTACACTGAAAATTTCAACTCTCTAGCTCATTCCGTTCGAGAGTTATCGTGCCTACGGCCGGCCGGACCGGCCGGACAGAATGAATTTCGACCAAGGATTTTTGATCAGTGAGTCGAACTAAATCGTTTAAGACCATTTTCATCGAAAAATTCGAAAATTACAGACATTTGGGCAAATTGATAAGCACTCAGTTCCGAGGAACTAGAGCGCCAAAAAGTAAGTTCAAACAGAATTTTCTAGTTACAATCATATTCACGCTGACACTTATATTGTCAAGTAGCCAAAAAAAATCCGTTTGGTAATAATTCAATGTTTAAAGCTGTTATGAGCAGAAGAGAAAACATATTTTACATTGTTTGCACTCCTCTCAAACCGGAAGTCACAGTGGACCCAGTTTTATATGATTTTTTATCATTTCTGATGGACCAATTTTTGTAAAAAATAATTCGGAAATATTAATAGAAAATAATCCTATTGGTGCGGAGGTGCTGGAAAGCATTGTATGACAGTTTAGTATATGACAACAACAGAACTAAACAGTTGGCAAACTATTGAAAGGTTTTTTCTGGGTTTTCTCTCCCAAACCTTTCAATAATGAGTATACCTCCCACAGTATCCTTTAATGATTACTTAGTTGGCAAACTGTTTAGTGTTGTACTTGTCACCAACGATCACACGAGAAATACAGGCTCTTCTGCCAAACGAACCAATTTCTATCACCAAATATCGTCCGCACTCTAGAATCGATCAGTTTAGGATAACAAGAAATTGTAGTCAGTTTTTGATTTTGCTTTGGGCAACAATAAATCGCACAATGATAATGTCGAAACGAAAATATTGAAATGTGTCATAGAATATAGTATGTATATCGAAAATTTGAATATTAAAAATAAACGAAGAGAATAACGTTCGCTGATCCTGATAGCAGGCAATCAAACGTTCGAGCAGGACAAAGTCTTTCCGGTCTACTAGTTATAATATAATACAACAAAGAAACCTCTCAACTCTAGCAATCTATGGTTTTAATTGTTGTAGGTAAATGGTAATCATATCGAAAGTATGAGGATAAAATGTCCGGTATTGGTTTTAAATGGAAATTCCATTAAATATTGCTTAGCAGTCGTTTCAAGTCATTCCGACATTTTCAGATATCACCACACTACACTTTTTTTTTCGAGTGTATCAGGAACTTAGCTCTCCTGGTGTAGGTACTTTCAACGCAATGTAACACAGAATATACACAAAATAAAATCATAATATCCATATCATAATGTTCAATCGCAGGATGTAATATTCATATCATAGCATTATATAATCCAGTATCAGAAAGAATATATATTGGGTATTGAGGTTTGATGAGAGCGTAAAGAATAGCTTCCTAAATATTGAGAGAGCATCACAAGTTCTCCTTGAATAGCGCGAAGAAGGGATATCGAATTGTTCGGCACATGAGTCGCTGCCTGGCCTTTATTGTAACGATGATCTGGCGTAGTGACGTATCAGTTGTAGAGTCGAGTGAGGACAGCATTGCGTCTTTCTTGAATATGTGATATTATAATATAATTGCGTTCCTTGTTACTCTTATCTTACCCAAGATATATTTTTTCCTATATATATATCCGATGTATATCTACTTTACTCATTTTTAGGCAGGTAACCATTTATGAGCTGATAATAAAAATACTATAACCACACCATTCACGCCATAGTTCATAGTGGTTAAGAATTGTTAAAGGGGAGTGATGTCACCAGCAGCCCTTTGAAACTTCTTCAATTCTACCTTGAAACGTCATGAATTCGACCTCGAAACGACCGTTCATTACCCGCCTCTGCGACATGCGGTTATTTGAGTTATTTCATTTAAGGTTAGGTTTGGTTGTTTCGTCAATATTTTTCTAAATCTCTTCGGAGGATGAAATTTTTCGTAAGGATTTCAAACTGTTCAATATTTTTGTAACATCCTATATAGCAGCAAGAGGGAACAAAAATTCGAGAAAAGCACTGGCCTGAAGTCTGGAGCTTTTGCGCGCATGTTCTATTGTCTGTTACCGCCACAGGCCATCGTTTAAGAAGCAATATCTATATTGTATATTATTGTATATTACGTGAAAATATACATTTTAAAATAAAAACAATAGTTAACTTACTCAACGCGGATTCGAACCCAAATCGCCTGTGCGCCAGGCGAGCACGCAGCAGCTTGGCCATCGAGGTGTCGTTACAATTATGAGATTTACATGATTTGAAATTTCAGAAGTGATAGGTAGGCAATCTTCCCTGAAATGTACCTATCTCTTTCCGTTATCGTGGCAACAAACGGCCGGACGGAATCAAATTTGACCTCGAATTTTCATCAGTAAGTCGAATCTAATCGTTTAAGACCATTTTCGGCACACAAATCGAAAAATAAGACGTTTCGGCAAAATGATAGAACGTTTCCTATAGAACATGCGTGAAAAAATATTGGTGCAAAAAATTAACATTTCCTAATAAATTGGAAATTCCCATAGTAAAAATCATTTATTATTATAGTATCTTGTATTTAAGTTGTTTATTAATTTCAACCATAGATTCTTATCATCAAAGGAAACACTTTTTTCATTTACCATTTTTCCAAATTCGGCTCAGGTAAAAAGATATAGGCTGTTGAAATTTAGAAAAATATTTCACTAATTTTATGGATCCGTCCCTGACTGTTGGAGTCCCGAATCAAGCTGTGAACCACGTTCCCGTACTTTTTTCTCGTCCAGCATTAATGTCATAGATAATTTATATGCAGCAGTGAATTAGTAGATTGTGTAAGCTTCATACGCTCATATCGTTTTACCTGTGCCGAATTTGAAAAAATGGTAAATGAAAAAATTGCTTCATTTGATGATCAGATTAATTTACAACTATAACTCACCCTGTATGCATTATTCTGATTTGGTTATCTAATGAAAATATAATGCAGAATATTCATACTGAATTCACTCAAAAATATACATATTTAAAACATTTGTCTCATCCTGAAAACATTCCAAAGAGCTGTTTAAAGCAATTCATTGGATTCGCGAAACCATCGTGCAAAGAATTCGTCAATTCTTCAGAATAAGCGTTCAGATTATTGTTTGTTAGTTCAGATTATTTACCTATTATTATTGTGCAGGCATAACCATAAGTGAAGAAGGTTATCATGTCTATAACCTGTAGTGAGGTATATCAGCAGATATGTTGACATAATAGTGATATGACCATGGTTATGGAGGACTATGACCAGCCCTTAACCAAGTATTGGTTTCTCAGAGTTGGGAATTAAATCCATGGATTCCTATGAGAGAACTGCATCATGAAAGAAATTAAATTTAAAAAAGTGCCGTTTAAAAATAAATGCTTCAAAAATTATCTTTTAAAAAAAAGAAATTATCTTTAAAAAAAAGAGCAATCTACAATGCTTCAATGCTTAAAAAAATGTCATTAAATGTATTTATCAAGATTAAATGAGCCATCTGCAATGATTCAACCTCGTGGAATAGCTTGTTGCAACTAACTCTGTTGTAATGTAAAAAATAATATTTTTTTTCGTTACTCCGAAACTATCAGACCGATTTTGCCTAATAACGAACTTAACCGAGATATGTATCCCTCAAACCTACTCTGGAAATTTCAACTGTCTAGCTCATTCCGTTCGAGAGTTATCGTGTTAATGGCCGGCCGGACAGAATAGATTTCGACCACGGATTCTTGATCACTAAGTCGAACCAAATCGTTCAAGACTATTTTCAGCCAAAAATTCTAAAATTACAGACATTTGGGCAAATTGATAAGCACTCTGTTCCGAGGAACAAGAGCGCCAAAAATGACAAGACGGTTGACATTTCTATACCTTAGTCAGCATATTACAGTGTTTTATTGGTGAACAATTATTGATTATCGAAGTATCTTATTCATTCATTCCATTTCAAAAATATTCAAAACAAAACATATTATCATCTCTCAACAGTCAACAGTAACATATTATGGTCTCTATACTAATGAAACAGCTATTATCAACCGACCAACCGCTTATTTGAGATCTGATCAAATGAAAAATTTAGAAACCAATTACTCGATGCTGATGACCCCACAATTAAGTCCAGTAACAACCGCAAGGTTAATATACTTTCTCCATCGAAAAAACTACCGAATTTATTGATTTATTCAGGGGGACCGATGAAACAGGACCGGAAAAAAGTTGATAATAATGACGAGAGACATTACGGATTGATTCAGCCTCTTTGACATTCTTCGGCATGTCATCGCTAAAGGTTCCCATACGGGAAATGCTTGGCCTTGCGAAATTTCCGCAGCAAACTGTCCAGAAATTCGAAGGGGTAAAGAGAGAGCATTTGGTATGTACTATCACCGAAACGTCTTACCGTAAACTACTGCTTCAAAAAAAAATTTGTTCAAGCCCAGTGGACAGGAGCTTTGGCGCTCTTGTTCAAACTTCGACAGATCATATCTCCGAAATTATTGGTCTGCGGAAATTATATAAATGGATTCTTACGATAGAACTACATCATGAAAGAAATTACATTCGAACGGACCGATTCTCCCCAATAACGAACTCTCCGAGATATTCATTCCTCAAATCTACTCTGGAAATTATATTATATCAATTAAAACTTAGGCAATATTGCAGTTTTGTTTTTACTGGAGATATTCTGAATCCAATTTGATTATATATCTTACCAAAGAATATATTTCCATCATCATATGGATTATCCACGGGCATTATATTATCACCTTAAAAGTAAAATGTCATATCATCCTCATAATTTTACGATAGCTGAGGTTATTTCATTGGTCATTTTGCATTCAATCATACTTTGTTTTCTAGAACACGAGGTGTATTTTATATCAATAATAACGAAGCAGAAATAATTTTGAAATCTATCTCTCATATGAAAATAAGATGACATGTAAGAACACAGATCATATTAATAATATAATTCATAGATAGAATAATTATTATTTTATATATTATATTATCCATATATAGAATAATTAAGTAGGTACAGCATTCTGTGAAAACATAGAAGTACGATTCATTATTGAAATTTCGAAAACTCATGTCTACGAAGGTATTAGCTTGTAAGAAATGAAAATGATATCAATGGATTTTTATGGCGAAACTGCATCTTAACAAAAATTGAAGTTGAAATTTGTAATGTAAAAAAAATTTTTTTTTTCTCGTTCCTCCTAAACCATCAAGCTGATTTTGCCCAATAACGAACCTCTCCGGCATATTTATCTCCCAAACTTACTCTGAAAATATCAACTGCCTAGCTCATTCTGTTTGAGAGTTATTGTAGAAACAAAATTGAAAAAATAAAAAAAAAATTGTTACACTTTACGGCAACCTGATCAATACATAACTTCGCATGCATATAAAGGTCATTATTCTACAATTTAATACCAATTTTCAGACAAATTGAGTGATCGGTTTCGGAAATATTCGTAAAAAAATATTTTCACTAAAAACGCCCATAACTCCGGAACCGCTTGGTGGATTTTACCCGTTAATGAACTCGTCCGAGATATTTAGGCTCAAAACCTATCCTGAAAATTTCAATCCTCTAACTCCTTTCGTTCGAGAGTTATCGTGTTAACGGCTGGCCGGACAGAATCGATTTCGACCACGGATTATTGATCAGTGAGTCGAACCAAATCGTTTAAGACCATTGTCGGCCAAAAATTCGAAAATTACAGGCATTTGGGTAAATTGATAAGCACTCTGTTCCGAGGAACAAGAGTGCCAAAAATGTTTCTCCGTAGCTTCATAACAATAACAATGACAATATATATTATGTCTCTCTAGTAGTATTAGTATTAACTACGAGAACATACTTTATATAAAATAGAAAATGGCAGTGCCATTCTCAATACAACAAAACATGAGCGTTTGCCAATAGGAACTCATGAATTGAACATACAGAAGGTATCATTAATTGTCGGGAACAAGAATAGAAGCATGTTTCGGGATTCTTGGCTGTCGTCAGTCTTATACGGCTACAAAGAATCCTACTAATCTGAGACCGCGCTTTACGTTACGTTCGTAACGTGAAACCCCTACTGCGGCAGGGTGGGTGGATTAGTGGAAGTAGCAGAACACTGACGTAACACTCTCCCGATAACTTTGTTAGTTAATTCGAGTTGTGAAATTTATGCTTCAATACGGCAACATCAACCCAAATTACTTTCCTATTAACATTATTCTCGTGTTATGTTTTGTTTCAAATCGGTACGGATTTATTGTTTACGTTGATTCTTTGGACGGAATTTTCATCCTTCAACCATGGAGACTATGAAAGCAGAGGCCGCCTTAAACTTTTTCAATTTTAGTAGAACGACCTATGTCTAAAGCTCAATACTCCCTAACGGCAGTTGTCAAAGATGAAGTACTCTGTTATTAAATGGTTTCTTTCCCAAACTCGAAATATCTATAAAATAAAAAATTTATTATTTTGTGATTTGCTTCTGCGCAAGAAACACAAAATATTTGTCAGAAGCAATCAATCGAACAATTTTGCCTAACAAACAACTATGAAACAACAACATATACGATGAAACAACTATATTAAAATAATATTTTTTTTATTTTATAGATATTTTTCAGAGTTTGGGAGAGAAAACCGAGAAAGACACCATCTAATAATAAATATACCTCCCACAGTATCCCTCAATGATTACTTAAGTACTCTGTTATTTAGATTTCGGATATCCATTGCCTGATTTTCTATAAACCAATATTTAAAAATAAGAAAAGGAAAATAATTTGAAATAAACATATTCTGAAACAATTATTACCTATCTGAAACAAGAAATATTGAGGAGAATTAACATGGTAAAATATTGAGGGGATTTCTGTGATAGAAATTGTCAAACTATTAATAATGATTTAATAATAAATAATAAATGTTGTGTACTGCACGACGTTCCAAGTACATGATATACAGTATTCACTTGAAAACGGTCAGATATGTATTACGACCGGAACGTCATGCAGTACACAATATTTATTATTTAATTATATTATTTTTATTTGAATTCTTTGACAATTGCTATCACAGAATTCAATTCAGTATTCTACCATTTTAATTCTCCTGAATATTTCAGATTCAATCCATTTTGTTCCTGTTTCAGAATGTTTTTCTTCACAATTTTTCATTTTTTGATATCTGTGTATAAAAATCAGGTAATGGATGTTTGAAATCTAAATATTCAAGTAACATTGCCGTTAACATTTAAATAAGTTCTATGTTAGTCCCAAAAAATGATGCTCAATTTCCGTTAGGACGAAAGATAGAATATATGTAGCATGAGATGATTCTAATATCGTTAGCTAATCTTTTGTGATAAACATGCATAATCCAAATCATACAGCAATTTTCTCCCGAGAAATCACAGAACGGTTCTTCCACAATAATCTACTTTACTAAAAACAATTTCTCGCGAATAGTCTTATCTATAGTTTTCTCGCCTCTACAACACTTTGTAACGTTTATTATTCAGCTTGTTTATCTTAATCTAATAGTGTTAATGGTCATGGTTTTATCGCACCACTTAAACCGTGAATTCATTATAGTCCTCAGTTCATTATTTAGAATATCCATCGGACCATTTAATGAATGCACGGGGCGTTTATACGATAGATTTCACGTTTGATTCATATTGAACGCCGTTATAGAAGATAAGAATAATATATAAAAGATTTTTTTGTTTATTTAATGAGATGTATTATTCGATTCAATCAAGCATAGTTTACTGAATGGTACCATAAGAATCTGATTTAGATTATTTCATTGTTCATGTATTTCAAGCTATAATAATTTGATGTTTATTCATCGCTGAATTTGTAGTTTTTCCTACAAGGAAATCTTCGGTGGTATCCGATCTTACTCATAGATGGAGGATATATGAACAAATCATCATGGAGTATCAACTACAACTTTAAGTCGGCATTAATCAATACCAATTGTAATTGCAACCGGTAAAAGCGTTTGTTTTAACCGGTCTGTTGTGTACATTTTTTATTTTACTTCTAAGGCTTTCCTGGACGTAATTTGATGAAACCCTGACTGTATTTTTCTCTATTTGATATAGAATTAATGTTAATCCTGGAAAGACTTCCTTGGGTCAGATTTGAACGAAGTACTAATTTTGCTTGCTGTCTTCAAGTTTCAATAGAAGATAATATTCTTACACGTTTTTGTCGTTAATTTTTGTTTTTTTTTTAAGTATAGTGTTATGAATCTTTTTACCAAGTTAGCCAGTAAGTGCAGATCTTCTTTTTTAAGGTGATATTAAATTAGTGTATTGTTTAAGCAGATCAATACAACACAAGTTTTGTTCCATAGCTTTTGTTCAAGTGATTTAATATTTAAAAAAAAAATCTGTTTGTTGTGAATTCGATCTGAAATAATACTTTTCATTAAAAATGTTTCATTATAGATAATTTAACAAATATATGTTGAAAAATATACAGTTTTTCTCATTTAAATTTACTGATTCAAAACTGTCAACTACGGGGCAGCTTTGAATATTTACAAGCCTATCCAAAAATTAAAATATCTAATTAAGGCCTTATGAATGATTAAGAAGGCCATAATAATGTTGTTCTCTGAAAACTATGGCCGCTTTTCAGAAATAACAAAGTAAGTAAATCAGACAAATTTATAAGTTGAGGAATAAAGTATGAAAAATGTTCAAAGCCGCCCCCCTATCTCCTAAGTATCCAGTATTGAAATTTTCAGATGACATTTTAAAATAAATATAATTCAGGCATAATCAGAAACATCCGTCTTTCACCTAAACTATTGGATCGAATATCATTCGCCAAATCGAGTCATGATTGTGATTATGATTACACTGCCACTCCGAGGAGGCCCCTCTTAAGCTCTTAAGAGCTTGTGCGCCCCCAGCAGATTTGTCCCAACAGAGAATGTGGGCCACCACCCCCTGACTAGGAGATCCACTACAGGTCCTAGTCCAGCAAACTACCACTTGAGCTAGAGACACTACTACTTATCCGGAAACCCCTTGCTTTTTGGTGTATGTATTTCAAAGGGGTGAAACATGGGGGCTGTAATTTATAAAAAAATTATCTTTCCTGCGTCATGAAACTCAAGATAGTACTTATGTTCTACTTTTGTCAAGCTGACTGCGAAACCTTTCACCTCAATGCTTCAAGTACCAACAGTATTTCAAGAGATATAAATTGTTAATCATTAAAGGATACATTGGGAGATATATTCATTATTCTATATGTTATTTGATGGTGTTTCTCTCCCAAACTGTCAATTGTTTCGGAATAGCTTCTGCGTTAGAAACAAAAGGTATTTGTTAGAAGTAATTTATGGAACAATGTTGCCTTCACAGAGAAATTCCCAAGTTTTTTTTTTTTTTTTTTTTTTTAAATGCTTTATTTTCATTCACAATAATTAGTACAAAATTTTCTCTTACCCTATATCACAATATTAATTTCTCCTACCCTATATCACATATTTCAGCCTATAGACAGATATTAATTGAACAGATATAACACATACATTGTATATATAGAAGATATAAGCAAACAACAAATTAAAATATTCAGGACAAGCTCAATTTAAAACCATCCAAAACACACAAAAAAAAAACTAACAACGAACCTGTCCCCAAAAAAAAACAGAAATGAGGTTCGAGACAAAATTCACGAAATATGTATAAATACATTAATTTTTTTAAGCATTGTTCCAAATCAGCAGTAGATGCTGGTACCGGAACATCTATATATTTTAAGTTTAATGGCTGTCGACATATCGCATCACTTCGGCTTTGAAAGAGGAATAGCTATCTTTATTCTTTATATGTTCTAACTCTTTCTTTAACAAATTTAGCTACATATAGTCAATTCCAACAGCAATTCGCAAAATTGTTTTCTCTGTTCAACAGAATACAAGTTTCTATTTAATTTCATCAGACTCTTTCATCAGAATCATTGTTTTACTCCAATCAACACCTCCTGAAAGGAGGTGTTGCTCCAATATATTTTTGGGCGCATGTTTTTAATATGTCACGATAACATATTAAATTATATCGTTAATTTTCCGGCTCATTTTTTCATTGTTTTTTACAATACAAAGTATCTATGGGATATGATACCCCTACATTAGGGTCCTGTAGCGGTCTTCGAACATCTGAAGTTCTGAATAATCATCGCTTGGATTGGCCAAGCCTGGTTTTGAAAGAGACAACATTTTCTTTTTTGAATTCAAATATTGAAGGGCATTTCTAAGAACAAGAGTGAATATCTTCTTCAAGTGATCATTGCTACTACAGAGAAGTATATTTGTGAGAGAGGACTTTTCAATGATTATGCATTATTTTTAATTTGTTCGTTTCATTCCTGTGGTCTTATCATTTTCAGGTTGAGTTTCGGGTACCTTGGAGAAACTTCCCCGTTTTGGACGAAGGAATCCATATTGAAGAAAGAAATGCCTCTTAATATTTTTAAATTTCAACAAATTTTATTAACAAATTCAATTTTTTCAAATCACAACACCCACGGGAAGACAGGGTTTTTTGCTGAGGTTATTCCCTAATCTCTTATTCTTACGTTGAATTGTATGGTACCCCGTTACACCAACCTATGCTAATACTAAGCTCTCAATCAAAAAAACAGATATAGGTACTCATATACATACATATATACAATCTATCACGTGATCTCCATTGATGGTACATCCATGTTCTGGACAAAATAAATGGTTTCAGAGTTACCGCTTTGACATTTTGTAGTTATTTTCTCCATTTCACTAACTTGACAATTTTTTTGCAGCCCAACTCCAAAATTTCATAATGTGGAAATGGCTAAAGTCGAGTTTACCGTTGTACTTGCTTCAAACAAAACAAAATTGAATTTGACCTCACGTGATTGTCAAGTTCGAAGAATGGACTTAGAATTTTCACGAACGAATGGAATCAGGTAATTCTCTTTGGATTTTGTTTTTGGACTAGAGATCAATCGTCACTTCCGTGTCCACCTCTTCGTATTCTTCATATTTCCCATTATGATTGAGCCGGTCTGTTCTTATGAATTATTCATATTCGTGGATGTGTGCACTCATTGGGTAATCGCTATTTCATTAACTGGTGAAGTGTTCCTTTCCTACACACCTGGAAGCGCTCTTCTCATATACCCCCCGGCTGTCAAAACAAAGAAGGCATGTCCGCGATCCCTCAGCTGGGAATGGAACGAGTGAATTTGTTTTCATCGTATGCGCGTGGAAAGTTATAAATTTCTTGAAAAATTCGATCAAGCATAGTGGAGGATTCGGTCTCTATTCCTGCAAGAGTTAATTTGACATCTGACAGATAATTTGAGATGTCGAATTCAATTGGTTCAGTTGAGCCTACAATTGTTTACGCGCATGTTCTGGGGAACATCGCATTATCATTTTTCCCAAATGTCTGTAATTTTCAAATTTTTAGCCGAAAATGGTCTCAAACGATTAGGTTCGACTCACTGATGAAGAGTTCGAGGTCAAATTTGATTCTGTCCGGCCGGTTGGTCGGTGGTTCAAATACGACGGACAAGTTCGTTAATGGGCATAATCAGCCCAATAGTTTCCGAGTGATCATTTTGTCATCAACAAATACAAATCTGATCGAATTGAAACTTGGTAGCTAGTTGTAGTTGTAGCTGAAAAAACGGTATATATCGATGCTATATTCGATAAATAGTGTCCAATAGAGGTGAGTAGAACATGCTCCTGACTTCACATCAGTGCTTGAACCAATTTTTGATCTCTAGATTACAATTTCTTGTATTTCAATTACCTGCCTTGCTATACAGGGTGTATATGAATAGTCGCGGAAAAATTTAGGGTGTGATTCCTTGTCAAACAATAGGGTGGGTCTTACCTATAAACTTTTCTTTTTTGAGCCCCCCCTGCTAAGTTAGAGCCCCCTAAAGATGGCACCCGAAAAGCAGCTGTTAATTTTTTCTTGAAATTAAAAAAACTGACAAGTATGAAATCAAACAGATATTTTTCACGGACGAGAAGGCATTCAAACAAGTTTTTGGTGGTGTTCCTCTATGATTGCAAGGGGTAGAAAAAGCCGCCCGTAAACCTTGTTTCGCAAGAAACTTTTTTCCATATTTATATTTTACAATGAAAAAAATTATTTTGGATAGCTTGTTCCATTCTTAACAATTAAGGTCTCATGTTATTTCTTGCTAAAGGTCAAGGTTTTTGAGGAAAAAACTATTTATTACCATGGTAGAGTGAGTCGTAGAGGGTGGAACTGTATTAAATTTGTAAAATAAATAAAATAGTGAACTTACCCAGCGTGGATTTAAACCCGAATCTTCTGCGCGGCAGTCGAGCACGTGCTAAACATGACGGCCATCTAGGTGTTGTTACAATTGTGAAAATTACGTGTTTTGAAATTTCAGAAGAAGTAGATATCAGCTCAAAATTTTATTTTGACAATAATTCCTTAAATACAAAGCCGATCGAGCTGAAATCCGGTAGTCGATTGTAAAATGGCGGTTCAAAGGTGAAAATATTTGTTCTAGTGATAAAATCCTCATATACGAATGCGCGACCTACCTTGAAAATTTCAAGTCGCTATCTCTTTCCGTTGGAAATTTATCGTGGAAACGACGGACAGAATCAAATTTGATCTTGGATTCTTCATCAGTAGGTCGAACCTAATAGTTTGAGACCATTTTCGGCAAAAAAAAATTAGTATTACAGACATCTGGGCAAAATGATAGCACTTTGTTCCCCAAAACATGCGCGCAAACACTATTTTTTGTACGAGTGCGCTGACTCTGCAGACGTCCCTTCAGCGATTTCAAACATTTTTAAACGGAGCAAATACGGAATACTTAACTCCATGTCATCATTGAATTCGGAACGAAATTTCGAGAGATGAAGATAAGTTTATCTCCATCGACTTTCTGAGCCCAACTGGATAATGCCAGACTACCAACGGAACTATCCCATCACCACTAGCAAGATTGATGATCCCCGTAACGTCGTTACATGTTTCGTCTGAAAAACTATATGGCGCGTTATCAATTCCGTAAAAAATATGTGGGACACTCCTAATAGTCGTTCGAGTTCTCATGAATGGGAAGAGAGGAACGTTGGGAGGAAATTGGAATATCCATAAGGTTGACTGCGATAAGCATTTCAATGGAACGCAGAATGGTTTCGTAAGGCTGTTATCTGGACTTATCGCGAAGCCGGCTCTTTCGCCAAAAGCAGTGCCGTCCTATGGAACTGAAGCACTCGAAGTGTGTGAGTCATTTTGGAATATTCCTCTTTTCTAATCTGGTCATATGCAGTGGCGGATTTACAATTTCCGGGGCCCTATGCTAGAACACTTTGGCAGTCCCTCCCCCTATTCGTTTTTTTCGAAACAAATTTTCAATGGAAACTCGGATTTTTCAAAACAAACTAAAGCTTATTAATAAAATATAAGGTATCTCAAAACACAACAAAAATATAAGAAATTAATTAAAATCAATATCAAAGTGCAAAATATTTCAACAAGAGTAAATCAGGTTAAAAATTAAAAAAAATCTTCTACAAAAACAATCAATGAGGATAAAATAACATATAAAATTTTTGAAAAATTAAAACAGAATACAGTGAAACTGATTCACGAGAGAAAACATGTCTTTCATATTTTCATGTCTGCGAATTCTTTTATTGCAGCATCATAATTCAAACTGTTCCCTATACCATTTTCGATTGATAGTAGTCCTAAGAACTGCACAGCAATATTATATCTCTGGTGCCTTATACAGAAAATTAATTTGACCAGTATGTTCTATCATCGCTCAAATTGTAGTTCTCAATGAGTCAATGCCAGAATGTTATTCCGAAAATATAAACTGTACCTTTTATCGTTTAATGAGAATATGTCGGATTAGAAGTCAAATAACAACATAAATAGATAGTAAAATTACAACAACACTTTTGAGTTTTCGACAATAATGTCTTTAATGAAATGCAAGTAGAACGAAGAATAAACTGTACTCGTTCGTTACTATCTACACTTGCAATCTTTCTTTTGGTTAGGAAATATGAATACAAAATATATAAAGTGCTTTGCACTTTACACCCCTCTCGACACAACATCTATTCGACGGTACCTAGACTTCAAAAGGAATGCCTACCTACAGATTAGTTATATTATGACGAATTAGTAAACATTTGGAATCCCGAATCGGTACTCGGTAGCCAACGTTGCCGGAATTTATTGCAGACAGACATCCCCTAATTATATGATAGGAAAAGTATGCGGAACCTTAGATGGTATTTTTGGCGCTCTTGTCCTCGGAACAGAGTGCTTACCAGTTTGCCCAAATCTCTATAATTTTCGAATTTTTTAATGAAAATGGTCTTGAACGATTTGGTTCGACTCACTGATCAAGCATCCGTAATCAAAATCGATTATGTCTGGCCAGCCAGTCCGGCCGGCTCTCCGTCAACACGATAACTCTCGAACAGATTGAGCTAGGCAGTTGAAATTTTCAGAGTAGGTTTAGGAGATAAATATCTCGTTTAAGTTCGTTACTGGGCAGAATCGGCATGATGGTTTCGAAGTAACGAAAAAAAAAAATTTTGTTTTACATTACATATTTCAAATATGATATCATCATAAGAATGCATCGATATAATTTTCAACTCTAACTAGCTAATACTTTCGGAGATTTCAAAATTTCAAAACATAAATCGAACTTCTATGTTTTCAAGAATGCCGTACTCATAGAACTCTATACTACGTTAGTATAGAGTATAGTACCAGAGTATAGAGTTCTATACTACGTTAGTACAGAGTTCATTGGTTGTGCTTAATTATTCTATCTATGAATTATTATTATAAGATGTGTTCATTCATGTCATCTTATTTAGCATTAAATGACATTTCAAATTTATTTCTGGTTCGTTATTCTTGATATAAAATACCCCTCCTGTTGTAGAGAATAAAGTATGATTGAATGCAAAATGACCAATGAAATAACCTCAGTTTTGGTAGAATTATCGGGATGATATGATATACTTTTAAGATGATAATATAATGCCCCTGGAAAATCCATATGATGATGGAAATATATACTTTGGTAGGTAAATTTGGTTCAGAATATTTCCAATATGAACAAAACTGGAATATTGACACAGTTCAATTAATGTAATATAATTTTCATAGTAGATTTGAGGAATGAATATCTCGGATATGTTCGTTATTGGGTAAAATTGGTCTGTTGGTTTTGAATTAATCATTTTTGGCACTCTTGTTGTATTTAAATTCTTTTAGGATGTTTGAATATAATTTTTTTTTAATGATAATTTTTTAAACGACCCTTTTTTGAAATTTAATTTCTTTCATGATGCAGTTATACCTTAAGAATCCATTGATATAATTCCCAACTCGGAGATACCAATACTTTCGGAGATATAATTTGTCTGTTTGAACAAGATCGCCAAAAAGCTCCTATCCACAGGGCTTGAACCAACTTTTTTCTACTAACAGATGGTATTTGCTCTATTTCTTTTGTTTGTCTTTCAATTGCGTTTCGTGTAACTATGACAAGTCCATGTTATCGCTGCTTATAAAATATAGCATTTAGAGGAGGTAAAGATAATTAAATTAAAATATTGACAAGATCTAATCGGGGGCACCTGTGGTTCTCGGGGCCCTACGCTTAAGCATACTAAGCGTACCGGTTAATCCGCCACTGTACAAAACCATTTAAACTCACACATTTTTCTAAGGACGCAACTCAACATACTACAATTTCAGCAAATTCGGCCGAGATCGAATTACCCATTTATTTCCTTTCTTTTCTTTAAGAGGTAAAAACGTGAAACTGAGAAACATGATAATCACAAACTCATAATAGAAACACAACAATACGTCCCAAACTAGCAACGGCGAAGATGCAAATGAAATAACATAACTGTTGATTAAAAATTCAAAATCGGCATTGAACCTGGCACAAAGGGTATGACCACGGGAGGGCTTAATTGGCTGGATTTCTGGACTCCTGTAGCGCCCCCTGGCGGGAGACTGTGGTGCCGCACTGTATGGGGGGTCCGCGACTGAATGCAGTGCCTTTTCGCACCTCTACGCGTATGTCAACCCATTATCCTTTGGTTTGTCAATGGTTTTGTTGGTGCGAATACGGGGCTGATAAATGTATTCGAATGAATGATTTGGCAAATGGGCCTAAAGAATATAGTCTATAACTCTATAAGATTTGAATTAACTGCTCATGAGATTGATATTGGAAGCTTTTGGCGCGCTTATTCCCCTGAACAGAGTGCCAATTTGCCCAGATGTGCGTGATTTACGAATTTTTGGTTGTAAATGGTCTCAAACGTTTAGTTTCTAGTATAACAGGTGCAGAAGAATTAGATTTTATGGAAGACTTATATATCAATAAGGGGGAGTCCTTAAATTACGTGAGATATTTTTGAGCATTTTTGGACTCCTTCCCCCTCCCCCCTAAGCTCAAGTGAGATTTCTCAAAATTTGTGTTTTGGGTGTAAACGTGTTTTGACAGTATTATATATATATATATATATATTCTTTTGACTGAGAGCTGTATATGTGTTAGCAGAGGTTGGTGTAACGGGGTACCATACAATTCGACGTATGATACAAGAGCTTAGGGAAAAACCTCAGCAAAAAACCCTTTCTCCCCGTGAGTGTGGTGATTTGTAACTATTGTTTACAAAATTTGCTGAAATTTAAAAATATTGATGGTGATATATTTCTTCAATGTGGATTCCCTCGTCAAAAAACGGATAGGTTTCTCCAAGGTACCCGAAACTCAACCTGAAAAACGAAAAGACAAGAGGAGGAAACGAACAAATTAAAAATAATACATAACTTTCAAAAGTCTCCTCTCACAAAAATACTTCTCTGTAGGCGAATGGAATCTCGTGGAGAAGATTCGCCTCCGCTAGTTTTCGAAGATATTCACTCCTGAAATCCCTTCAATATTTGAACTCAAAAATGAAAATGTTGCTCGTAAGGCCAGGAGGGTCTCTTTCAAAACCAGGTCTGAACGGTCCAAGTCAAAGCAATGATTATTCAGAACTTCAGATGTTCGAAGCCCGCTACAGGGCCCTTAAGAAGGGCTATCATCTCCCATAGATATATATTTTACTTTATATTGTAAAAAAGAATGAAAAAATGCGCCGGACAAATTACAGTATTATATAAAATACCACATTACATACATATATGGGGTGAGTCTTTGACCACTGCATTAATTTTAACCAAAGATTCCTCTCATCAAATGAAATACTTTTTACATTTAACATTTTTCCAAATTCAGCTCAGGTAAAAAGATACAGGCTGTTGAAATTTTGAAAAAAAATTAGTTTTTATTTTTAGCTTTGACATCCTTTTTTCGAATAAAATGAATGTTGGCGTAAAGTTTCCTATAACTATGATACATATTTTCCAAATATTAGTTATTTTCTACTTCTACTGGTTTTCTAGTTATGGACTCGTGGATTCATAAAACTAAACGAAATTAGCATAAAGAAAGCATATAAAGTTTTTCTTGAGTCATTTCAAGAATACTCCATCGTTTTAAAACATTATATTATTCTTCATCATTTCTCCTTTTACGCACCGTTTTCGAGATATTCTTCATTAAATGTTTTAAAATGGAAAACTCCAGAAATTTCACAATTTTTATGGATCCGTCCCTGAGCGTTGGAATCCCGAATCAAGCTGTAAACCACATTACCATGCCTTATTCTCGCCAACAATGTCATAGATAATTTATATGCGGGAGTGTATTAGCACATTGTGAAATCTTTAAACGCTTGTAACTTTTTACCTGAGCCGAATCTGGAAAAATGGTAAATGAAAAAAGTGTTTCATTTGATGAGAGGAATTTTTGGTTAAAATTAATGCAGTGGTCATAGACTCACCCTGTATAGTTGCGTGAATTTAAGGCTCATACATTAAAGACTATATTTAACTTCATATTTTATTCTAGAAACATTTTTTACTTTAATTTAAGTTTACTTTCAAGCGATTCTGAAACGTTTTCTGCTAGAATAAAATTACGCGATACTTGCCAAGACCTACCGTCCCCCTCAAATAAGATTTGGAAAGCTTCGTTTAAAAGATGTAATATCGATATCTTTCGCTTGTCGATCTGTTTAATTATGTTCTTCATCAGTGAGGTGAACCTAATCTTGTCAGACTATTTTCGACAAAAAAATCGAAAATTACAGACATTTGGGCTAAATTATAGCATGCTGTTCCCTAGAACGTACGCACAAAAACTCAAATGACCAAATTGTATTGGGGTCAACAATTATTGATAACATCACCTCGAAAACTATTAATGGGATTAATTTTAAATTTTCATAGAATATTTTCGAAACATTATATTTCAATAAAAAACAAAACATCCAGTCCAAAGCATGCGGTAATCGGCAGAGGCATCTATGACAATGATAATGATCATGACAATCAGAAGAAAATTTAAGGTGTGCGTTGAAACTATTGTGGACTTCATTGAATAGAACGAGTCAACCATTTTCATTCTCGACAGTTCATTGCTGAATGAATGAATGTTCAGTCATCAATTTTTTGCGCAACGAACAATACCATGTTCCCGATTTGATTTATGGCTGTCCAAAAACGAATTGTTAGCCATAATTCAAAAATAACTCTATTCTGAATCAAGTCTACAGCTAGATCCATTCACCTTCATTAAACTAGGTATTATTTATGGTTTCCACTCATAGAGAGATGTTCCTACTACTAATGACGTCCCCGAATTGTTGTTTTCCTCAAATGAATAGGAAGAGCTTTTTTTAGTCTTTATGGCACTTCGTCGTATGTCATTTTATAATCATAATTCCGATAATAAAATGCTTTTGACGGTCCAAACACGTCCTCAATTTTTTATTATTCACTCTCATGATCCGAGTGGGTTTTGAAATTCTTTATTACGGAATTTAATGGGTCCCCAATTATCTTTTTTTGGGAGGTGTTCTGGTCGTATTTTGTGGTAAGGGAACATCCTCAATATCTGTTGAACTTGACTCATTTTTGTCATGATCTTAAGTATTTCATGAGCCACTGATCGTCGAGCATTGCGGTAAAAATAATTAGATTTAATATTACGACATATTCAGTCCTTTGTATACGTAGGGTCATTGATGCTCGGAAAATCATTTCATTATGGTACACCCCCAAGGGCGGAATTACCTACTGGGTACGATATCTGACATAAATATAGGCGATAGGTTAAGCAATAATGGTTATGACAAAAATATGAAAAATATATGCATAAATAAATATCAAAAAGTGGGACAGCCCTGTGGATAGGAGCTTTGGCGCTCTTGTTCAAACTTTGACAAATCATATCTCCGAAAGTATTGCTTTCTCAGAGTTGGGAATGATATCAATGGATTCTTATGATAGAACTGCATCATAAAGGAAATTCAATACAAATAATAGTTTATTTATCAAGATTAAATGAGAAATCTTCAACGCTTTAATGCTTCAAAAATTATCATTTAAAATAATGAGGAAAGTATCATCGAAATGTCTAGAGCAAGGCTGAGCTTTCCTGATATTTGAGTAGATAGGGGTTGATGAACAGATTATTTTAATAGTTCGAAATATATAAATAAAATACAATCCACTTTTCATAATTTAATAGTTCATACCACTAACACATTCATTCTGTATTATGAACCTTAACTCAAGAAAAAATATTTGATACATAAATGTAGGTCCATATTTCAGCAATTTTTTGCTATCAACATCATGAAAATACTGTATATAGGAATATGTCTCACTACTTAAGGAAGTAAAAGGTTTCAACCTCAGTGGTCAACGAACAGTAATTTGTTTTGATGATTCCATTATGTTCTTCTTCCCTATTGCCTTCAAAAACTACATCATTAAAATGATCCAATTCTAAATCTTCTGAAACATCATACCGAATTTATACATAAATTATTCGATATGCGACCAGTCAATATTATTTTCGATTTCAAAACAGTCTTGTAGAACTACGAATTGACATGTCTCTAATAGCTAGATAAGATGACATTTATGAACAGTGAATACAGACAGATTCTGTGAATACATAGAACAACGATGTATTAATGAAATTTAAAAAAATCATATCTCCGGAAGTATTAGCTCGTTAGAGTTGAAAATGATATCAATAGATTCTTATGATAAAACTGCATCTTAAAAAAAATTGAATTTGAAAGATGTGATGTAAAAAAAATTGTTTTCGTTACTCCGAAACCATCAGGCCGATTTTGCCCAATAACGCACTTAGCCGAGATATTTATGCCCCAAACCTGTTCTGAAAATTTCAACTGTCTAGCTCATTCCGTTCGAGAGTTATCGTGTTAACGGCCAGACGGCCGGACGGACGGCCGGCCGGAAAGAATCGATTTTTACCATGGATTATTGATCAGTGAGTCGAACCAAATCGTTTAAGACCATTTTCAGCCAAAAATTCGAAAATTACAGACATTTGGGCAAAATAATAAGCTCTCTGTTCCGAGGAACAAGAACGCCAAAAAGTTACTTATTTTCAAATTACAGGCATTTCAAAATAATCTAGAAAATTTTCACCCTCTGATGGTGTTCTGACTCCAAACCAAATCAATATTTTAATTTTTTTTTGGGCGCATGTTCTAGGGGAACATCGTCCTATCATTTCGTCCAAATGTCTGTAATTTTCGAATTTCGAGCTGAAAATTGGCTAATAGACTAATTCGGACTCCCTGATCATGAATCCGGTGTCAGATTTTAGGGTGCCGTCCGGCCGGCAGGCCGGCCGGCCTTCCGGCCGTAGGCACGATAACAGGAGCACCGAAGGTCCTATCGACTTCAAACTTTCAGGGTAGGTTTCTGATCAAAATGCGACGGTTAAGTTCGTTAACGGGCAAAATCGGCCGGACGGTTTAGAAGTTATAGACATTTCAAATTTTGAGGTTATTTCCCTGATATTTCAGGAACTAAAGAAGATGTTGAATCGAAACTTGGTAGTCAGTTCGAGGATATAAACGCGCAACTTTTGGCAAAATTCTGTTATGATCGATGTGTTGGTAATTTTTAAAAAAATATTTCTTTTAATTTTTTCGAAAAAAAAATTTTTTTTTCGTGAACTATTCATCAGATTGCAACAAAAACTTGTACTAACGTCAATTGTAGTATTTTGCAACATTGTGCAAAATTTTGGCTCTATACGATTTCAATTTCTGGAGATATAAGACAAAATGTGTCAAATTTCCTGGGTCTCTCTCAGTATTTTCATCGATTATTCTATGAACTCTTTGAATTCCACCGAAAACAAATTCAAAGACATAAACATAAAGAATCAAGTCATAGTTTAGACGTCGAAAGAAGGACGATGTTGATCGACTTGAAAAGGTACCTATTTCAAGAAATGCAATAATGAAATGCTTAATATATGGATATAATATTATCTAAGTATTGTTGGGATCGGGCAGTTGGAAAATTTTTTAATAAAAAAATTTGTACCGACGTTAAATCAAGCATTCTACACGAGTGTGCAAAATTTCAGTTCGATACGATCTCAATTCCAGAAGATATTGCTTAAAATTCACATTCCAGCGTGTTTTGACGTTCTATGGTCACAGAAAATCGTCACAAAAATCTATTTACCTCATTTGACGGCTGTTTGTCAAATCAATTAATTCCAATAATTGATGTCAGATTTCCTACATACCAAGTTCAAACACATTTTATTATATGGAAAACACTTATTATGATCACGTTGTACAGGAATTGATACTAAATAGAAGCTAGATGAAGATTATTGTAATGGAAAATTTGTGTTCCAGAATAATATTAAGGTATTCAACATGATACTGCTTTTTTTCTTTACTGGTCAGTACGGGCCACAAGGAAGATGAACATGCGCCCAATAGCTCCTGTCCACAGGGCTTGAACCAATTTTTATTATTTGCTACTCAAAATCGAGAAAAATGTAGCCAGTGGTTCTTGGAATAATTTTTTTTGAGAAAAATAATTTTGATAGACAGAAAATATCGGCATTCGAAAAAATGACTACATTGACCGATTGTGTTAAAAATTGATCACGTGTAGTTTTGCTATTTAAATCGAAATTAATTGATTATGTCAACTTTTTGTTGAATTTTCGTATTTCACACCGAACTTCATTGACGTCATTCATAGGTAACTATAGATTACCATCGTGATTTTAGCTGAGGATCTTGACGTCTTTCCTTTACTCTATTTGTTCGGCGATCATTTCGACTATTTTATTCTCCTAATCTTTTATATCACTCGAAATTGTATCACTCTCCCGAACATTTATTGAATGCTAGTAATTTGAATTATTAAAAATAAATCAGCCGATATTCAAGGAAAAACTATGAAAATAAACCGTCTCAAATTGATTCGATCATTAAATTCCTCATTTTATTTCTAAGCACAATGATTATCCACTGATTTATAGAGGATAAAAACTAGACCAAGCATTGGTGACAAGTAGAGTTCCGCCTGAGTACGCTGTTCTTGCGGCTTTAGTTGTTTACAACAAGGCAGGACCGGTTTTGGACCAATTTTAATGATATAATTCCATGGCGATAAAGTCCATCGAAATGAATAGAATAAGAATAGTTTGATACTAGCTATTTAATGTTCTATAAAATTCGAGGTATTTGTAGTGAAGTACAGATATATGAAAACAGTACCTACCCTTCCAATTGTATCAAGGAAATAGTTTTCGAAACCATATTTCATTCACCCCCGGTTTCTGAAAGACTGGTCAAAGCTAAGAGTCAATCAATCCGAGTTTTTGCGCTTTGCGCAACTCAGATGAGGGTTAACAAGATATTGATCACTGATTAGTTAACATTTGTGTTGATCAGCCTTTCAGAAACCGGGGGTATGTGTCCTATTCTGTTGAACAAAATTAAACTTCCAGCCAAGCTTATTTCTATATATTTACATTTTATGATGTCACAAAAAATGGCATTATCGCTTTTCGTTAAGTTTGGGGCACGTACACAAGATTTATTTTTTTTTTCCATTTTATGCACAATTTCATGTTTTCAAAATACAAGATCCATAAATTATAATAAAACAGATACAAAAGATATAGTCTGTGAACTGAAGTACAAAACAGAGAAATGCAGGAACTGCACACTAAAAAATCACAGACTGAAACGGGTTACGTAACTCGGAGTTAATTTTCTCTAGCGCAATACTATCCCAAAGTTAAAAATGTAACATTACAACTCCGAGTTACTTACTCTGCGCCTAATATTTTAATAATATATGATAAGCCCAACGGTTTCCGAGTAGGTACTAATTTTGTTTTCAACCTATACAGATCCGATCGTATTGAAACAAAGTAACTAGTTGTTGAATACCGACCCAAAGACGTACCTATGTCAAGTTTTGTGAGGATCGTATAACTATAGAAAACTTATATCATATCAATCATAAGAAAATATTATTTATCGCACGATAACTCGAGAACGGAAAGAGATATTCACAAAGCATGCAATCTCCGTTAAGTCCTAACTGAGGTCCTCAGTTAAGGATAAATTTGAATCGCAACCACAGTTAACTTATTTAACGGTGAGGAAACAGGCCTATTTCACGTTAACTGAGGTTGCGATTCAAATTTATCCTTAACTGAGGACCTCAGTTAGGACTTAAGGGAGATTGAATGCTTTGTGAATACGGCGGAAAGACTTACAATTTTTGGGATAGTTTGCGCATCCGAATGGGACATTTGACCTTGCTAATAGACATAATCGGTCAAACGGCTTTGGATTTATAGCCATCTGAAATTGTTGTTATTTCTTCAATAACTCAAGATATACTAATCCAATCCAATTTGAACATGGTAATTGGTTGTAGAATGCAAACGCCCAAATTTTTGTGAAATTTCGTGAGGATCGTATTACTACAAAATAAAAAAAAAATATTAAAAAAAAATTTCAGAAACTATCCTTCCGACATTGCTGAAATTTTTGCGAGAGCCTTCAAAACATAACTTTTCTGCTAAGTTCCAAATTTGAACACGATCGGATCTATATTCATTGCAGATCCGAGCAGCCTTGGGTGATTTCAGTTCCTTCATGGGTGACCGTTGCCAAAATAACTTTCGAACGGAAAAAGATAGCGACTTGTAATTTTCAGGGTAGCTTCCGCATCAAAAGGAGACAGTTACGTTCGTTGTCGGTTATAATCGGCCAATCGGTTTCGGAGTGATTCCCATCTGGAATATTGTTTTCCTGATACCTCAAAAAATACGAATCCGATCGAATTGAAGCTTGCTAGCTAGTTGTAGAGAATCGTATCACTAAAAAATTTTAAAAAAGTTATGAAGAAGTATTATAGATCTCACGATAACTCGAGAACGGAGAAAGATAGCGGCTTGCAATTTTGAGAATAGGTTGAGCATCTGAATGCGACATTAAAATTTGTTAATAAGCATAATCGGATAAACCATTCTTGAGCTATACCCATCTGAAATTTGTTTGTTATATCCTCTATAACTAAAAATATACAAACCTGATCCAATTAAATATCGTATCACTAAAAAATAATCAACACATAACTTCGAGCCACCATGTTACAATCGAGTACCGAATTTCAGCTCGATCGACTTCGTATGAGACGTGAATAGAAAATGGAACATGCGTGTGCTTTTTCCAATTTTTTTTGAGGAGAAGTTTCGCTCCAACGAGCTCTACCCTATATGCAAATTCAGTACCTATACAGTGCGCGTCAAAATTATGGAACATATTCATTTTCTCAAAAGAAAAATATTTGGCAACAAAATCCTGAAACAGGTCAATTTTTGTTTCACTTTTACCAAATTTTTATGCATTTTTGAAGGATTTTTGTTGCACTCTGTGCCATCCCTATCGACCCCTCTAAATTTTTTGAATAGGGAAAGTGGGTCATGTGATCTTTTTTGGCAAGGTCTTTGTATCTTCTTCACAGGCGTGCAGAAATTTTCAAGAAGAAAATTTGCTTTTTTGAAAAATAGTTAGTTCAAAGAGGTTTTCAGTATGTGCACTTTGTCATGGCTCATTTTCTTTGAGACGATGGTACCTGATGAAATTTGTCACCAAATGAAAGTTGACCATTACGATTTTGTTCATACACGACTTTCAACCCCCTTACGTGAAAAATTAGAATGTGTGAAACACTGCGCTTCAGTTATCATCTTAAGTAGGTATGTTATTAGTACGTTTCTACTGAAGTATGAATTTCCAATGTCACTCCATCATTTTTTTTTCCATTAAAGGATTCGTAGGGGTTGAAAGTTGTGCATGAATAAAACTGTAATGGTCGACTTTCATTCGGTGACAATTTTCATCAGGTACCATCGTCTCAAAGTAAATGAGCCATGACAAAGTGCACATACTGAAAACCTCTTTGAACTAACTATTTTTCAGAAAAGCAAATGTCTTTCTTGAAAATTTCTGCACGCCTGTAAAGAAGATACAAAGACCTTGCCAAAAAAGTACCACTTTTCCTATTCAAAAAATTTAGAGGGTAGATGGGGATGGCACAGGGTGCAACAAAAATCCTTCAAAAATGCATACAAATTTGGTAAAAGTGAAAAAAAATGGACCTGTTTCAGGATTTTGTTGCCAAATATTTTTCTTTTGAGAAAATGATTTTGTTCCATAATTTTGACGCGCACTGTATATTATTTCACAATGATTCGATTATTTTGAAGGTTTTTTTTAATTCTACGAAGTGTTCCTTATAACAAGTATAAGATAGGTCCAAAAAAAAATCAGGCAATTTACCCTGATTCTTTGGGGCCAAAGTTTCTTAACAAGCTGCCGAAAATGTCATCACATTTCCTAATACATATAAAGATATTCAAAGCTAAATTGAAGAAAATATTGATCGATAAAGGTTTATATTCTGTGGAAACTTTTTTAAGGGAGATGTAATCTTCTATGTAGGTATGTAATATTTTCATGTTTATTGGACGATTCCTATACAAATATAATTTTCTCAAAAAGAAAAAAAAATAGGTTGAAACGCCTTCCTTCATGATGTAGAATCTGCATTTATTTGTGTTCCATATCTACCACTCTACACTTAATATATTTACGATTTTCGAATGCTTCATACGTTGTTTTTCACCACTTCATTCTTCATTTGAAAATAATTAACTAAAATATTCAAAGGAAACGAAGTCACGGAATTTCTCGAAATGACCGTATAACAACGTAAAGAAAACATTCTAGTGCGGTCCTGTTAAACAGGTACATAGAATTTATGCGAGAGATAAGGAGTTTTACACACACATACCTGAGTTGTGTCATCTATTCTTGTGTATTGTTGGTTTACAGTTAGATATTTAATTGACCTCATGTCCAGCTCATACAATCTGTGAAATCTCCAATTCCTCGTTGCCTTTTACGGGATATCTAATCCACGATTTTTCACGGTCCGTAATTAATTTGAATAAGCTACGAGAGTAATTTATTAGCTGGCTCGTTCTTTCTGGGATGAAACGGCATGATTTCCTAATTTAATCAATTTTCCGCGGGTGATGATATTAATTTTATCGATTTTTTTCGTCATTTAATGATATTGGATGACCTGGATTCTGTCAAAGTAAAATGGCGACGTTTAAAGGTTGTTATACTTAGTGACATTAAGATAAGAACATGAAGAAATATTTTACTAATCTTAATATAACATGTTTCTTCGGTTGGGGTAGGTAACGGTTCGTTGGTGCGATATTTGTTTTCCTGGAGGATTCTTTTCAGGTCTGCGAACAGCCAGTATAGGAGCCGGGAAACAAATCTAGCCAATAAGGGGTGTAGGACAGCAATACGAAGTGCAATTCATATCGTATCATCGTAGCCATTGATTTGTGACATAGATCATTGTTTTGCTGGAACAGCGGTTTTTTCTATATTTCTTCGATCAATTGATCCAATAACGCTGTGTAGTATTAAGAATTGATCCTTTTTCTTTTCTCAAGATAGTCAAAAAACCAAAACCATGCGCATCCCAGAATAACCTTGCCAGTGTCTTTGGTCGCTTTGGAATATTTCCACCTTCCTCCAACCCACTCATCTGATGACCGCTTTGACTCTGGAGTGCCATGGTATATCCAGGTTTCATTCATGGTCACGTATCGACCAATCCGCTTTATTATGGTAAAAGAGCTTCAGACATACCTCCGAATTGTCCATTCGTTGATGTTTTTGACCCGGTGTTAACAAACGCGCGGGACCCACTTTGTGTTAACTTTTTTCATACCCAAATTGCCATGTAAAATAGTAAGCACACTGCCATATGATAACTTTGAAATCTCAGCTATCTCCCTAACTTTAATATTTCTGTCAGTAAAAACAATGTTCCGAATTTTATTGACGACGCTACGACCTCGTTTAAATTCAATATACCATTCGCAGAGGGTTGATTTACCTGAACCAGAGTCCGAATAATGCTTATTATGCCATACTTTCGCTTCCTTCGCATTTTTTCCAATAAAAAATAACCTTATATCAACACATGAAATTCTTTCATATCTATATCTTTTAACGAAAACACCAAGCTTGACACAAACAGCTATAACTTAAGAACGCACGATCCGATTGTCATGAAATTTTTACACATAACCTTCTACTAAAGGATGGCGGTATCGAGTGCCGTAATTGATTTTGCATTTTTGGCGCCATCTATATGCTAGTCTGGAAACTTTTTGATCAATATTGCAGGTGTTTGGACTGTCGGCAACATTATCCCTCTTGGCAGCAATGGTTTCTGCTGAACATCCTGTACGAGCACGTTTTATGGCTTCTTCATACCTGCCACAGACCTGTTTTTTCATATTTCTTCATGTAATAATATACCCAACAAAAATATTATATCAGTTCGAAATCAGATAAAAATAGTGTGTAACCATATTTTCATTGGGATCTACCACGACATTTGTATATAGTTAGATAACCTAGCAGTTGGCATGACTTTACCTTAATAAAAACCTGACCTTTTTTTCCCTATATGGCTGGAATAAAATCCTGTTTTTGATAAGATGTTTCTCTTCATTGTAACCCAGAACACTACTGAAAACGATTTCTTGAATTTATATCAAAGGATCAACAGAATATTTCAAGTACCGAAAGATAAATCTTCAATAAAATATCGACGTTTTATCCAGAATGATACTGAAAACATGTTCGAGGGGAGATCACAATTTTATTATGTTGTAACCTCACAATTGATATATAGTTATAGGTAAATTATGCGTGAATGGATCCTTATTTCATGAACTACTGTATTATTGCTATCATGAGACCTTATGAGGCAATTCAGACGATGCTATTTAGATATTTTTATCTCACAATGTAATATTGCATTTGAATTTATCATGAAAAGGTGCAATAAAAACTTTTGTGAGGACAGAGCTACCTACCAAAGAATTAGAGATCCTTATTCTTCTTGTCACGGTAAACCCGCTATAAAAATAAAATATTCAACATTGTTTTATCGACCCGAATCAATGCTGAGACGGTCATATAGATTAGGCTGCAGTTTTTTCTTCTGTAATTAATTATAGACTTGAAATTTGTAAAACACGACGGTTAAGTTCGTTAAAGGGCAAAATCTGCCTAGTGGTTTGGTAGTTAGTTAAAAAACAGATATGAAGACTCATATAAATAAACATATTAAAAAAATTATCCCAAAAATTACGGTCAGATATCGCTGAAATTTTACGAGAACCTTTGAAACGTAATTTTGCAACCAAGTTATAGATCTATTCTATTGATCGGTTCAGTATTCTTCGAGTTATTGAGATTATATCGAAAAATAATACTTATACAGTGAATCAGATTAATTTCAGTCGAACAACAGAATTTCCATAGAATTCACAGGACTTCCGCGAAGTTTCTAGTGAAGGAAGTTATTTTCGTTGACCAGACTGTCGTAGTATAACGAAAGACGTCGAAATACTGATAATTATTATAAATATTTTATTAAAAAATGATTTTCTATTCTTCGAATTATATGATCATAGAAGATATCGATCTCAATGTTTATCCCTTCTTTTGAATTATAATTTATGAATTCTTACGATTTTACAAAGATATTCACTTATCACAAATGGAAGTGAGAAGAAAAAGGTTCATGTAAAAGCGTAGTATTTCGATTTGAAAATTCGATATTAAATAGGTTGAAATATGAATAATTGTAACTAGGTATTGTATTTATTACTAATTACTCTATTTGCAGATTTTCATAATGTTTTCTCTGCCATGTTTGCAATAAAATAATTAAATTATCCAAGAAGTTGAACGTGGCTTCTAAATAAAATTTATATTATTATTATTATTATTATTATTATTATTAACAGTGCTGTGCCTAAGGTGGCGCAGGGACACAGTAATACACAGTATAATATATAATAATAATACACATTTCAGAGAATTTACCAATTCCTATCAGTGATTAATGCCCAAGAGCGATAACCTTTATCAATTGCCCCAATACATAAAACAGAAGAATGAAGAATGTTGAGCAAAAGAATCGAATAGAATAATGTTATTTCTGCTGATATTCAGTAACCTGGTAGTTCTATAAAATGAGATATACAAGGATGATTTCCAGGACAGTGATTTTAATTTAACAACAATTTGCAACATTGGGTGAGCTCAGTACCTGGATGAGTCACCGCTCTGGCTATGAATTTGAACAAGCGTGCCTTAGCTCACCTCACGTCAGTGGTTTTCCAACTTGTTTGTGTTATCCACCTTTCAAATTCTTGCTAATTGATATCAGTATCAATAAATGTTTATCCAAATTGAATCAGTAATAACTTTTCGGACAGGCGATCTACTCGATCTGCCCTCAATTCAAATTAGAAAATTGTAACTTATACTCGTGGTAATTCATCGTAGGATTCATATTTCCTAAGCTGTCACGATAAATTATTATAATTCATTCCAGGATCACCAACATTCGATATTCATCAGTTTCAAATCTTCATAATTATACAAAACAAATTCGGGTTAGGTGTATGTAAACCATTTATAACGCAAGAAAGGCTGGACAGAACGAATCTTTGATTTGTTGGATTTGTGTCCAACCCGAATAACTTTCAACGGGTTATTTTGGAAAGTATGTTTGATTTTTCAGACGGATTCCTTCTTAATTCTGTGGAACTATATTTCTCTATTTCAGTATCGGAATGAGTCCATTCCAGCACTAAAAACAGTGCTGGAATGAACTCATTCCCGCACTGTTTCTAGTTATATTTTTCGTTTTGTGGTTGTCAGCATTGACACTCGCTCCTATCGAATTTCAACACACGTCAATTGTCAATCCATATATATAATGTAATCTGGATATAGCGAAATAATTATTGAGACGAAAAGTTTTATTTTCATTAAAAGGTATAATTAGGTACTACCTTCTTGCAGTTCTTGCTAATTTTGAATCATTCATGCTCTTAGAAAACTGTTTTAAATCTGATCTATAGGTTATGTACTTATATATACACTGCCTTTTTTTAGGAATGAAGGGAATTTTCCTAATCCAAAGATGAATACATATAGTACAAATGTATCAATAAAAGCTATTAAGCAGCAATTTATATCCTGAACCAAGTATCGTTAGTGCTACAAGAAAATTATGTTTATGTGTCTGTATAATGTACATTTATACGATTAAAGCTTTTGTTACTTTACGAATGATTCAAATCAAAAAAGCTGTTAATCACATAACAAGTATCCTTAGATGGTAAATATCTGTATGTATGTAATTTGTATATTCTCCAGGATGACGTTACAGGTTCATGTTAATTCTTAATTCCTTAATTGTTTATTCCAAAAAAAAGTTTGGAGCTATAAAGATGTATTATCTTGCCAAGGGAAATTAAATGACTGACAATACCTTTGAGTTTTGATATCTATCAAAATTTCAATAAGCCAGTACTTATTGGAAATTATAGTTTAAAAGCAAGTCCATTGATCACCGTCAGTTAGCATATCGTTCTTGGTCTGTTGTGGAGGCCTAATATCTGTATTATGGTGGTTGCGATACTCAACATTTAAACAAATCAAAGATATTTGAAAAACGATGCGGTGAATTTAGTAGGTAAATTTTTGTACTATAGAAAGTAATTCTTGTCTTATGCTATAAAGTCACTAGAGTTCTACGTTTCTTAGAAGAAATTTTGTTTTCAATATTCTTACTATTTATATATGGAAATGTTCAACGGGTAATTCCGCAAAAGGAGCAGATTAAAAATAATTCTGCTGGTACCTGCCGACACGTGTTTCTGCTAGTTGGCTTCTTCAGGACAGGGCAACCAAGAAACCAAGGAAAAGATGGAAATCAAAGTGAAAATAGGTGACAACACACCAGGAGCGAGCAACCAATTGTGCCTTCAGCTCTAGGACCTCCATTTCGGAGGTAAACTATGGCATCGGCACGGAGGAAGCATAAGCTACCTGTGTGATGCGACCTCAACCCGAGGATATGAAACATAGAAATATGGATCATGCGGAGTAATATATATATATATATATGGAAAGGTTCAACGGGTAATTCCGCAAAAGGAGCAGATTAAAAATAATTCTGCTGGTACCTGCCGACACGTGTTTCTGCTAGTTGGCTTCTGCTAGTTGGCCCTGTCCTGAAGAAGCCAACTAGCAGAAACACGTGTCGGCAGGTACCAGCAGAATTATTTTTAATCTGCTCCTTTTGCGGAATTACCCGTTGAACCTTTCCATATATATATATATTACTCCGCATGATCCATATTTCTATGTTTCATATCCTCGGGTTGAGGTCGCATCACACAGGTAGCTTATGCTTCCTCCGTGCCGATGCCATAGTTTACCTCCGAAATGGAGGTCCTAGAGCTGAAGGCACAATTGGTTGCTCGCTCCTGGTGTGTTGTCACCTATTTTCACTTTGATTTCCATCTTTTCCTTGGTTTCTTGGTTGCCCTGTCCTGAAGAAGCCAACTAGCAGAAACACGTGTCGGCAGGTACCAGCAGAATTATTTTTAATCTGCTCCTTTTGCGGAATTACCCGTTGAACCTTTCCATATATATATATATATATTACTCCGCATGATCCATATTTCTATTCTTACTATTAGTTATGTCATATTTGAAGAAACTCTTTTAAAGTGTTGGTGTTAATTAAGTGGGTACAGGTAGTAATTACACACTGAAAAAGTATGATGTATTATAAAAATAAAATAGTAAGTCATTCAATTTTTGCTATCGTACAGTTGTTAAATACTTTCACGTTAATATTACAATTTGAACCAGTATTTAACGTAGAGATTCCTGGTATTTTATGATGTGTTTCATTCATTGAAATAGCCTGATTGAAGCATGCAGAGGAGGTAGAAGGCTGGTTATCATGCATAGAATCCTGTAAAGTTCCAATAGAGACTTCTGACATATTCTGCTGTTTAGAAGTCAAAGGCATATTCAGGTCTTGAGTATTTTTGTTGATTTGTTTTGATAGTGTGTTAGAAATATCAATCTTTTTTGATAGAGACGCATCAACATATCCTTCAGCAACTGCTGAACTCTTCCATCCTCCATGTCTCTTTAATGTCATCAAATCTTCTCCGCTGTTCGCTAGATGGGAAGCTGAGCTTCTACGGAAGCAATGACCAGAATAAAGTTCTGGATGGGGCAAATTTAAAAAATTTGCAATTTTTTTTGGCATTCCACCTATTTTATTGATGCCAATAGGTTGTATGCTACATTTTCCTGATCTAAAATTAATGAAGAATCGATCGTGATGTGTATGTGATGGTCTCAATGCATAATATTCTCTAACAAGACTCAACCAGAATGGGTCTGAAATAATAAATTGCCTGGGACTATAAGTTTTTGTATTTGGTATGGTGATCAAAATACAATCATTCTTGAATTCTATGTCTTGAACCTTTATATTGCAGAGCTCTACCCTTCTGCATATCCCAGCATATCCCATGATTAATATTACCTGAAAGATATTATATTAATCGTACATAGTTAAACATGATTAGATTGTTACCTTAATATCTAAATAAGTATCGTTTAATGCTTCCTTCAAGAATTTGTCAATTTGTTCGAAATCGAGAACTTTTGATTTCTTCGGTTTGTATTCTTTCGAGAAAGTTTTTAATAAGCATTGCAGTCTTGCAAATTTTGAAATATCAATGCTTTGTCTTATATTAAGCATACTACGTAACATCGAATATGTTTTCCATAACGTAGAACATTTATATGTCTTATTTAAATGTTCAAAATACGCTAACAAAACATTTTCTGAAATTCTAATTACCGAATTCTCTTCGGACCACTTCATGAGTTTTACATATTCTCTTTCATACAAGGATCTGGATTTTTGAGGTATTAATTTATTTGCAATTTCTCTTAATTCTGGTGGTGTTAAATCGATTTCGTCGGACATAATTTACAAATTAAATGTGTAATTCTAGATTATAATGGAATTCGATAAGTCCGATTCAAATTCAAATTTCGTAAACTGTCAAATTTCGTAACAGTCACACCAACTGCCAAGATACAATACAAAAGACACTAGGATGTATCATCCGAATTTTTCGTTAAATTTCAACAGTATTTTACAAAACTTGAATGAAATAGAGAAAATATCGTCTAATACTCGTTGCAGAAGGCTATTCCAACACTCATGCGTTCGAAAACTCGCTCCTTCGTCGCTCGTTTTCGAATTTCGCATTCGTGTTTTAATAGGAGCCCATTCTGCAACTTGTTTTAGAATATACTATTCTGATAGTGATTTACGAACTGTATGTTAGCTTCAACCGAGGCTTTATCACACATTTGGGATTGTGTGCGTATACATTTTTGTTTCATTATGTATATTTAAGTCGTGTGATTAATTTTCCAGTGTTATTCCGAATGCCACGAGACAGAAGATCTAATCTATCACAACGAAGCCGTTATGCGATTAGACTTCAGAATATTGCGAATCAATCCACTGCAGATGAACAAGAACAGTTCAGCAGAAAGTAGTGAAGCAATACTACGTGAATCTCTTCAATATACCTATAACAAAAGACTTACGGTCATTTCAATGTGGCTACTTAATTAAAATATGTACTCTTCATTTTCATTTGTGCGCGCATATTCTGGGGAACAGCGTGCTATCATTTTGCCCAAATGTCTGTAATATTCGATTTTCTGCCGAAAATGGTCTCAAACGATTAGGCTCGACTCACTGATGAATAATCCAAGGTCAAATTTTATTCTGTCGGGCCGTTGTCACGAGGACTTTCGAACAGAAAGAGATAGCTACCGACTTGAAATTTTTTGGATAGGTGGCGTGTCCAAATGCGATGGATAAGTTCGTTAGTGGGCATGATAGGCCAACGGTTTCCGAGTCCTGATTTTGTGTTCAACCAATAGAAAATCGATCAAATTGAAACTTGGTGAGTAGTTGTAGGATATCGACATACAGAAGACATGACATTTTGTGAGGATGGAATCACTAGATAATTAAAAAAAAATATATTTATCTCTTGATGAATTATTATTTCCTCAATAACTCAAAAAAAAAAAATGAATCCGATCGAATTCAAACATCATAGTTCGTTGTAGAATTATACGTGCCCATTTTTGAAAAATTTCGTCAAGATGGTATCAGTGGAAAATTTTAAAAAACTCTTTAAAAAAATTTTATATATCTGAAACTAGTCGTCCGATATTGCTGGAATTCCTTCAAAACCTAACTTGACTGCCAAGTTCCAAGTTTGAACACTATCGGATCTAGGTATATTGCTGGAGATCCGAGCAGCCTTGGGTGAGTTCAGCACCTGGATGGATGACCGTTGTCACGATAACTTTCGAACGGAAAGAGATAGCGACTTTTGATTTTCAGTTTATGTTGCGGATGGGAATGGGACAGTTGAGTTCGTTGTTGGGCATAATGAGCGAAAGGGTTTCGAAGTTTATATCCATCTGGAATATTGTTTTCGCGATAACTCAAATAATACAGATCCGGTCGAATTGAAACTTGGTAACTAGTTCTAGAATACCGACTCAAAGACGTGTGTCAAATTTTGTGAGGAACATATCACTGAAAAAAAAATACGAAAAAATATTATGTACCTCACGATAACTTAAGAACGGAAAAAGATAACGACTTGTAATTTTCAGAGTAGGTTACGCATCCGAATGCGATATTCAAGTTTCTTAATAGGCTTAATTGGCCAAACGTTTTTGGAGTTATACCCAACTGAAATTTTGTTGTTATTTCCTCGATAACTCAAAATATACAAATCCGATTCAATTAATTATAAAAGCTGAGAAAACTCGATTATGAGTATCCAATAGGGGCGAATAGACAACAGAACATGCACGCAAAAGTTTCTGACTTCACGTCAGTGCCTGAGCTAATGTTTGGATAAAAATTCATTTTGAGTATTCATTTCATCTTAATATAAAACTGAATTTAATTTAGCTTATATGTTATTTGTTGATTCTGAGGCGGTACCGCGGTACGGAATTCCCCGGACCAGCTAGTTATTAATGATACTCTGTTCTCCACTGAATGCGATAACCAGACTTCTTCTCACCGTTCATTACGCTCGAAAAGTCTATTAATTAACCTCTACGCCAATTATCCCCGCGTACTTCCTCGTGAGTACGCATGAATCAACTGGTGCCAATTTCGGAACCGCACATGAATGTAGGTTTCAAATCATTCCGAACCTGAGGAGTCAAGTGCAAGAATGCGCCCAGCAGGTAGACAGGGACGAATTTAAAATTTAGACCATCAATTGGTAAGCAAGATATGAAGTATGCTCAATTTGATGTTCCCAAATGTCCTGAAGGATTGAGTTCGACTCGACTCTAGTGGAATTAAAATAAGATAAACTTACGCCTCAAATAACTCTAGAATACGATATACACGAAAAATGTGATTGACGCAGCGGTCACCCATCCAGGTACTGAACTGATCCCAGGCTGCTTGGATCTCCAACAATATAAATCTGATAGTGTTGAAACTTAGAAATTGGCAGTAGAGTTTGGTTTTGACGGCTCTCGCAAAATTTCAGCGATGTTTGATAAATAGTTTTTTATATATAGAACTTTTTTCGATGATTTTCAATAATTTTTTAAAAATTTCTAGTGATACGATCCTCACGCAATTTTGCGAGAATTTTCGCGTCGGCATTCTACAACTAATTACCGTGTTTCAATTAGATCGTATTCATATTTTTCGAGTTATTGAGGAAATAACAACCAAATTTCTCCAAATCCGTTTGCCTGATTCTGCATATTAATAAACTCAAACGTCGCATTCGGATGCGGAACCTACCCTAAAAATTACAAGTCGCTATCTCTTTACGTTCTCAAATTATCGAAATGAAGGCAATTTATTATTATTATTATTACATGAATAATATTTTTCAATATTTTTCTAAAATTTTTTAGTTACACTATTATCACAAAATTTCACAAACGTCTTTGTATTAGTATTCTACGACTATATGCCAAGTTTCAATTCGATCGGATCTGCATTGGTTGATCACAAAATTATTACTCGGAAACCGTGGGGCCGATTATGCCCATTAACGAACTTGTCCGTCGAATTCAGATGCGCCACCTACGCTGAAAATTTCAAGTCGATATCTTTTTCCGTTCTCAAGTTATCGTGGCACGGCCGCTCGGATAGAAGCACATTTGACCTCAAATTCTTCACAAGTGAGTTGAACCTAATCGTTTGAGACATTACATTACATGAAAATTACAGACATTTGGGCAAAATGATAACGTGATGTTCCCCAGAACATACGCGCAAAAACCCTCTCTCCCCATTAGGGTTGTGATTGGCAAAAATTGAACTTGTTAACAAATTAAGCTGAAATATTTTATATTGGAGAGAATTTCTTTCTTCAATATCGATTCTTCCTTCAACAGCAGAGAGGTTTCGCCAAGATAACCAAAACTAAATCTGAAAAACAAAAGAAAAAGGAGGAGAAAACGTACTCAATGATTTATCAAATATATTTAAAATTCACCACCTATAGTCTAAAAATGATTCAGAAACTTTTTGAATAGCCCTAAAACCATCCTGGAATCTATATATGGGACAATTATGAACCAAATGATCTATTGTTTCCTTTGCTTCCCCACATTCACAAGTATAGGGCTCTCAACTGAGTTCCATCTAAAGGGGATTCAGAATAGTTCATAATTTCCTGGCAATATCAAACACCGGAACTCTATTCGAAGGATTAGAAGTTGAATCTTTGTTGCATATAACGCAAGAAATACTTAAGACTGTCAAACTTCCGTGGCGCTTTTATATAAATTAAGAAAAAAGTTGGACCATAAAGAATTGCGCGAATTCAATCTGGGAATCTTATTGTCTGGAATATATAAGAGAATCGGAAATGAATCCGGAAAAGAATGAAATTTATTCCAAGAACTCAAAACAGCAGTCTGCCTGTGAATGTGGGGCGGGACAATGTTTGAAACAACTGGTAACCATAATGAATACATAATCGAACACAACATATTAGGAACCCTGACTTGGAAGTGCTGTTCGTTTTGAATTATCCCTGTCATAATACCATGTTTTTACATTAAAAGAATATTAATCTTAAAAGGTACTCAGAATGTAGAAAATTGAGTTGCATATATCAATTGTTCCGACCAAGCTATTGACTAAATGCTCAATCAACTTCGTAATAGAATCTCAATAAAAAATTAATACATAACTGTTGACAATCCACTTTTCAATCGTTTACCTGACGGTCAACTTTGTCTGTAGTTACCATATTCTGGATTGGAACCTCGCTTGATTATCTCACAACATGTTTTATGTCATTGTTATTGTAAATAACTCAATACTTGGTATTCTTAATGGTAGTATCAAAATACGTAACAGTAAATATGAAGGAAGAAGTTTCTAAATATTTTGAATAATGATATGAATAAATAAATCAACAATACACGACCCAAAGATTATCATCTGTGAAGTCCCCATTAAGTTCGTCAGACTAAATCGTAAGAAAAACATATGAAACGTTGAAGCTTCTATCAGATATCCATTATGTCGAGACAACCATCAATGTGGCCACTGTTAAAGACTGTGTGGGAGACTTTACTTTTCATAGGAAAACAATTATGTGACTGACGGATAGTTTGTTATGCAAATGTTGGTCAAATAATGTGGTGCCTCTCAACTATGCTTACTCTTGTCAAGCACTTGGCAAGTTGTCATATTGAATAGAATCCGTAAAATCCGAACTCCTGAATGGAATTGACATACGATTTCATCAAATTTTAATTAATTGATAGTGAGTAAAAGTGTCATTTTCAGGAACGTTTCGTGTGTAAGTATTTAATACTCCAATTGTTCGGATTTCTACGTTGATGATGGTTGATATCAACCACATGAAGACTCAAGATGATCTTTTTGATAAACTCTCTCGTTAGTTGGATGTCTATAAGAACATCATATCTGCATTGAAAAGGAATAATTTTTCAGAGGTGAATTTTCGCTAAACTCTCATTGTGTGTGAAAGCATTTAGCGAAGCACGGCCTCTGCTCTGCAAACTCTGCGTTTGCAAACAATGACATTGATATAATTGTTTGCAAACGCAGAGTAGAGGCCTTCGCAAAACTTTCGTAAAAGATATCGATATAAATGCGTCTTCGAGCGGTTTGCGAACCGTAAGATAGTGGAGACAAAATATTTGCAATAAAAAGAAACACATTTTTGAGGATGGATTTACGCCAAAGTATCATTATTTGCAAACGCCTTTCGCAAACTCTCGTAAACGGGATATAAGTTCAATGTGAACGCTTGAAGTAGACGCTCACCTAGGCGAAGCGTCGCGAACGGAAGAGGCGCGTCATTTTTCACCCAAGAGGTTCACATTGAATTAAATGGAGACTCACTCACTTAGCAGAAGTGAAGACAAGAGGCAAGTCGGTTGACGCGCGAATGATCTTCGGGGCAACTATAGGACTCATTTCTACTGACGCTTCGCCCAAGTGCGCGGTCTCAGGCGAAGAGAAGAGTCAAAATTGTATTCTTTATCCGTGTTCTATAGTCAGTCAGTGGTAGTATTCAAAAGGAAATGCAGAATTTAAAATATTTCTTTTTCTTTTGTCTGAAGTCGGAAAACAAGTGATGAAATTCACCGTAAGTTTTCCTCCATTGATTTATGTTTCTGACCCAGCATTTTTTATTGGCATCTTCTTCTTCCATACTGGCAATTAAACCCAAAACAAACACATCGTCTTCAGAGGAAGAGCGGCTCATCTTGACCGAACGATATGAAATATTCAAATGATACTGAAAAGATTCAAAGGAACTCTCAATTCCTTCCGATACGCGACCTGACGCTTCGTCCCAATGCGCGGTCCTCGGCGAAATGACTCTTCTCCTCGCCGGGATTCCGTTCGCGACGCTTCGCCTAAGTGAGCGTCTACCTTAAGTGAGCGTCTACCTTTATTCGTGCTGTTTGCGAACTGCAAAGTAGAGGAGCTAAATATGCAATGAAAAGAAACAAATTTTCAAAGACTGATTTACATCAGAGCTTAATTGTTTGCAAACGTAAAGTAGGTGAAACAACATAAATATGTAATATTTTCGGAGACGCTTTCAAGCCAATTCCTCATGGTTTGCTAACACTGTTTGCAAACAGCGTATGAACTCGATATAAACGCTAATTTGCGGCGAGCGTTGTTTGTGAATCGTGAGGACAAGAAGACCATACATCGGCTAATAACAAACTCTAAAGTTCGCAACCGCTCTCTGCAAACTTCCGCAAACAGGATATGAGCTCCATTTAAACACTCATTTGCACTGATCGTTGTTTACACTCGCTGTGTCCGTACGTTAAGGCATGTTCCGAGTAGAGTTGGTAACCTCAAAGGTATTCAAACGTTCTTGCGTATTCGCCGTGAAGGGTATCGTATTATTGATATTTGCACGTTTTTACATTCTGCGTCTTATTATATCGATGGTTACCTTGCATACGTATTTTTGTCATTAAAAATGTTTATAAATCAAGTGCTATTTTAAGCGCACAACTTATTTAATGTTATCTCGCTCTATTCTTCAAAACTACAAGTTTGGAAAAGTTCTGACATGTCCGGAAACTCCCAATGTCAGCCAGTTTCAGTTTTATTCCTTAATCAAGTAATATCTGGACGAATATAGATTCAACATTTATTTAATGTGTAGATGTATTAATCTTCATTTTAAAATTAATTTCCGTCTGACCACGACAGTGGCAACGCCAAGATTCGAAATCATACTATTATTATTATACTGGGTGAGTTTTTAAGTTATACATTAACTTTAACCGTAGATTTCCTTCATAAAAAGATACAGGCTGTGGTTTAAACAAAAAAATCTCTTTTTGGCGTGCTGTTCACCTGAACAGAGTGTCTATCAATTCGTCCAAATGTCTGTGATATTCGAATATTTGGCCGAGAAACTATTAGTTTTGACTCACTGGTCAAGAATCCTAGGTCAAAATTGATTCCTTCCATCCATCCGTCTATCCGTCCGTCCGGCAGTCAGCACGATTACGATCGAACGCAATGAATTAGAGAGTTAAAATTTCCAGGGCAGGTTCGGAATCCAAATGCACCATCTAAGTTCGTTAATGGGCAAAATCCACCGAGTGGCTTCGATGTTATAGCCATTTGAAATTTTGTTTTCCCAATCCCTCGAAAAATAGTAATCTCATCGAATCAAAGCACGATAATTTGTTGAAAAATTCCGACACGAAGTCGTACGTAAAATTTTGTGAGGATAGCATGACTGAAAAATTAAACAACAATATTTAAAAAATTTCTGTATCTCTGAAACTGTCGGTCAACCATCGTTGAAATTCTACGAGAGCCTTCAAAACCTTATTTTACAGTAAGGTTCTAGATTTGAACATGATCTGATCTAATCGAGCTATGATGATCTTCAAAGAATGTCAGTGTGACAATTTTCGAATTTCAGAATAACTGTCAACAAAAAATAATTCTGAAGATTTTCGCTCGGTATCTGACGAATGTCTGATCCAGTCTCCGGAACGTTACGAAATAGTAGTTTTGGCTGGTCCATACGCTACGTTTTGCACAACCTTTTGTCTGCCCAGTCTCAAGACGGAATGAAAGCGTAGCAATTTTTAGTGCTTCCACACGATGCAGAGATATCTGTATATTTAAGTAATCATTAAAGGATACTGTGGGAGGTATACTCATTATTAAAAGGTTTTTTTCTGGGTTTTCTCTCCCAAATTCTGAAAAATATCTATAAAATATAAATTAATTATTTTGTGATTTTCTTCTGCGTAAGAAACACAAGATATTTGTCAGAAGCAATCAATTGAACAATGTTGCCTAACAAACAACAACGAAACAATATCAACGAAGAAACAACTATATCGTAACGTTTCGGAGTCTACATCAGACTCCTTCGTCAGACGCTTAATGAAAATCTTTAGAATTATTTTGTTGATGTTGAATGCTTCTGACAAATATCTTGTGTTTCTTACGCAGAAGCAAATCACAAAATAATTAATTTTTATTTTATAGCTATTTTTCGGAGTTTGGGAGAGAAAATTCAGAAAAAAACCTTTTAAGAATCTGTATATTTCGCACAGTTTTCGCGATATCGTTAAGGAGGTGGCAATACTCTTGTCAATTTTGGGATGCTGTAACCACAGTTACCGTCTACATGCAGCGACAAATCCGCGCAGATCACGGACATCTGTGCTGTTTAGCTCAGTTTTCGCTGCAATGGCAACGTCTCCGCGACGTTTTCAAAACTGCGCAATTTTGAGGTATACACGCAACGTTTTACCTGCAACATGTTGAACTGCGCAGGTAAAAGGTTGTGCAAAACGTAGCGTATGGACCAGCCTTTATCGTTGATATTGTTTCGTTATTGTTTGTAGGGCAATATTGTTATATACATTGCTTCTGACAAATATCTTGTGTTTCTAACGCAGAAGCCATTCACAAAATTATATTATCTTTATTTAATATCTATTTTTCAGAGTTTTTTAGATAAAACTCGGAAAGTAACCATTTGATAATTAATATGCCTCCCAAAGTATCCTTTAATGATTACTTTCATCATTTTTGGCGCTCTTGATCCTCGGAACAGAGTATGCTTATCAATTTGCCCAAATGTCTGTAATTTTCGAATTTTTGGCGGAAAATAGTCTTAAACTTTTTGTTTCGACTTACTGATCAAGTATCCGTGGTCAAAATTGATCTGCCCGGCCGTCCGGCCGGCCGTAACCACGATTACTCTCGAACGGAATGAGCTAGACAGCTGAAATTTTCAGAATAGGTGATAAATATCTGGGTTAAGTTTGTTATTGGGCAAAATGCCGGATGGTTTCGGAGTAACGAAAAAAAAATTTTTACATTACAAATTTCGAATTCAATTGTTTTTAAGATGCAGTTTCATCACAAGAATCCATTGATATCATTCTCAACTCTAACTAATTAACACTTTCGGAGGTTTCAAAATTCTAATACTAAGTCGTAACTCTATGATTTCACATAATGCTATATCGAAATTTAACGTCCGTATCTATGTGTATCATCTGTATTCATACATTTCATTATTGTCATCTCATCTACAGATAAGAGACATGTCAAACAGAGTAGGATTGAAAGCAAAATGACCAATGGAATAACCTCAGCTATCCTAGATAGCTCTTGGATAATCCTTATGATGATGATGATGATGGAAATATACAGGGTGAGTCTTTGACCACTGCATTAATTTTAACCAAAGATTCCTCTCATTAAATGATACACTTTTTTCATTTACCATTTTTCCAGATTCGGCTCAGGTAAAAAGTTACAAGCGTTTAAAGATTTCACAATGTGCTAATACACTCCCGCATATAAATTATCTATGACATTGTTGGCGGACGAGAATAAGGCATGGTAACGTGGTTTACAGCTTGATTCGGGATTCCAACGCTCAGGGACGGATCCATAAAAGTGAAATTTCTGGAGTTTTCCATTTTAAAACATTCCATGAAGAATATCTCGAAAAGGGTGCGTTTAAGGAGAAATGATGAAGAATAATATAATGTTCTAAAACGATGGAATATTCTTGAAATGACTCAAGAATAACTTTATATGCTTTCTTTATGCTAATTTCGTTTAGTTTTATGAATCCACGAGTCCATAACTAGAAAACCAGTAGAAGTAGAAAATATCTAATATTTGGAAAATATGTATCATAGTTATAGGCAACTTTACGTCAACATTCATTTTATTCGAAAAAAGGATGTCAAAGCTACAAAATTAAAACTGATTTTTTTTCAAAATTTCAACAGCCTGTATCTTTTTACCTGAGCTGAATTTGGAAAAATGTTAAATGAAAAAAGTGTTTCATTTGATGAGAGGAATCTTTAGTTAAAATTAATGCAGTGGTCAAAGACTCACCCTGTATACTTCGGCAAATTAATCAAATTGGCTTCAAAATATCTTCAGTCAAAACAAAACTGAATTATTCGCTAAGTTTCAATTGACATAGTATAATTTTCATAGTAGATTTGAGGAATTACTATCTCGGATAAATTCGTTATTGGGTAGAATTGGTCTGTTGGTTTTAGATTAATAATTTTTGGTACTCTTTTTAATTTAAATTCTTTTTTGATGTTTGAATTTAATTTCTTTTATGATGAAGTTCTATCGTAAGAATCTATTGATATCATTCCCAACTCTGAAAAATCAATACTTTCGGAGATATGATTTGCCAAAGCTTGAACAAGAGAGCCGAAAATCCTGTCCACACGGCTTTCCGACTTTTTTATATTAAGGTTATTCAGTTATATGTTTTCACGGTCGAGTTATTTAATAATATTTTTATTTATACAATACTTTATTTGTATCCAGTACCATTGTATTTGTTATTCTCCTATCCCGAGAATAGGACCGGTGACAGAAATATACATTTCGAACTATGTATAATCAGAGCCGGAAATTATACATATTGTAACTCTGTCTTTATTTAGAGGGTACGATTTCTTTACGCTCGACTCTGGGACTGAATAATGTCTCGATCCTCTCAACGTTTGCGATTACGCAATTTCACCTGCATCACCGATATGCAACGCAAATTAGCATAAATCCGTAAGAAATGCAGGTCGCGGCTTTGGATGTTTCCGTTTCGGAACCCGTCCCTGTCGGACGATTCTCTGGTTCGAGGGCGCGGTTCGATCAAACAACGGCCATAGAAATGAGGAGAGCGCAGTGCTGCGGCGGCGGTCAACAACCGGCCAAATCGCTGCCGCGGACCGCGGAGGTGTCTTCCCTCCTCGCCTCAAGATGCTGACCCACATCCCTGGTACTTTTTGCGTCAGATGTAACAGTACTGGACCCAACCTGTATATACGATATGTGTATGTGTGTGAGCATGGCGTGGAAGTTCTACAGTTGGTACTTTGCATTTATGTAGGTATCGACGTAATGGAGATTTAAAAGAATTAGTTCAAGCGCTGACGTGAAGTCAGGAGCTTTTCGCGTATGTTCTATTGTCCATTCGCCTGTATGGGACACTCTTAATCGAATTTACCATGGTAAATTCGATTGAGAGCGTCCAAACTCTGAAAAATATCTGTTAAATAAAAATTTATTATTTTGTGAATTGCTTCTGATGCGTAATAAACACAAGATATTTGTCAGAAGCTATAAATCGAACAACGTTGCCTAACAAACAATATCGACTCAACATCATCGAAGAAACAACTAAATTTTGTAACGTTTCAGAATAGTTACATCAACAAAAAATTATTCTGAAGATTTATGTTAAGTGTCTGAAAGGAGTCCGATTTAATCTCCGAAACGATACGAAATTTAGATGTTTCATCGTTGATGTTGTGTGGTTATTGTTTGATAGGCAACATTGTTCGATTTATTGCTTCTGACAAAAATACCTTGTGCTTATTACGCAGAAGCAATTCACAAAATAATACATTTTTATTTAACAGATATTTTTCAGGGTTTGGGAGAGATAACCCAGAAAAAAATACCATATAATAATGAATGTAGCTCACGCAGTATCCTTTAATAATTACTGAGAATATCTGTTTGAATTCATCAAAATATGTCAAATATGCCATATTTCATTCTCTTTGACCAACAAATAGTTTTAAATATCGATATAAATGTGTCCGATTAACTGTTTTCCAACCCCTTCGGAAATTGACAGTTCAGAATATTCCCAATGATTTTTTGGGTAAAAATTGTGATAAATCTTAAAGATCATAAGTTACTTATCGTCGGCCTAATTCGTTAACCTGCTAAGTCCATTTCTACATAGTGTACAGGAAAGAGGAAAAACTGAATGATATATTTCCTTTTTCACATATCAATATTCTTTTTTAAATTTTTTAGTCATAGACGGCCAAATTGAATTATGTTCGACCTCGGATTCTTTATAAGTGAGTCGAAACTAATCGTTTCAGCCAAAAATTACAGTCATTCGGTCAAATCTATAGGCTGTAGATAATTTTATGATGTACAAATTTAATCATAACCTCAAATCATGTATTTCTCATAGGAAATTAGATAATTGCGAAAAACTGAGTTTCGTGACCTCTGACCTTGATTGTCTTGCGACATAGACAGGAGATTATAAGAGACTTTTCTACTAGTCATACACCAAAACAAAGGTTTATACAAATTTACGGCTAACTCCCTTCCATACCTAGGCGAATGCTTATTTTACTGCCCTACTAGAGAACTGCTATTATAATTATAGTGGTCCGCCTGAAAAAGGCTATTGAGTTCATTCTTAAATGAAGAAGCAAACTATCCTCGTCTTCTTCATTGGTGGCACACATTCAGCACGATTGTCGCAACGACTTAACTCTTTTATCCCTACTCTTCTCCATGGTAGTCTCTCACAATCGGAGCCGGAATTTGGAAACTTCCTACGTCGGTTCGCGAGACAAGTGCACTCGAATCAATTTCGTAGAATTTATGTACGAGTTTCCTTTTGGTGCCAGCGAGCCCTTTCCGTAATGGCAGCATAAATCGTCGGTCCGGAAAAGGCTCCGCAATTTTGTTTTTATAGAAAGTAGGTTGAAACATGACAGGAATTATGTTGCGAGGAATGGGATGCAAACTTCGAGGAAACAGAAAAGCGAACTGGGAATTCGCGAATGTTCATCAGAGCTGGAGTCAGCCGAAATTCGTCTGCAGCAATGGACTGATTATTATTTTTTTTTGTTCGTATGAGAGGAAAGCCTTTTATAGGTTTACCCTGAGAGGGTACGCTTGTTCAGGAGTGTGAGACTCCAGTTGTTGTTTGGTTACTCACTAAAAAAGCTCTCGCACATTCCATGGAGTAGTTCCTCGTCCTGCCCTCACAGATCCCCTTAACAAGAGAGATGAGCTGCAAGCGGCCTTCATAGTTGATGGGACCTGATGACTCGAAGTGATCCGAGCAAGACTGCTTTCTACATTATATGCACCAAAATCTCGACCAGGGATATACAGGCTGGAATAATCTGCAATTCCGTCACGTAGTTCACTCTCATTCCACCTAGACATCCTATGATTAGTACAACCGTCCTAATCTAATTTCATTGACTATCGAACTATACTTTCTTTATATTACGCATATGTTTATAGTGGACTAAATTTTGCTTATGTCGTGTGGAACCCACATTTAAACATCTGTATCGATCGTATTGAGAAGGTCCAGCTTAGATTTTTACGGTTTCTGGGATATAGATGTCATCTAGTACTGAATAGAGGAGATCTAAACAACTATAATCTGAGAATAAAATTTTTCAATATGATAAGTCTTCGGGATCGAAGAACTATAAGAGACGTCGTGTTTGTTCGGAAGTTGATTGGCAATCAGATGGAGTGTCCCTAAGTTACCCCAAAGTTGTCCCTGTACGCACCTGTTAGAGCTTTCCGCAATATAGATACTTTTTGGCGCTCTAGTTCCTAGGAACTGAGTGCTCATCAATTTGCCCAAATGTCTGTAATTTTCGAATTTTTCGATGAAAATGGTCTTAAACGATTTGGTTTCACTCACTGATCAAGAATCCGTGGTCGAAATTCATTCTGTCCGGCCGTCCGTAGTCACGATAACTTTCGAACCGAATGAGCTAGACAGTTGAAATTTTCAGAGTAGGTTTGGGAGATAAATATCTCGGCTAAGTTCGTTATTGGGCAAAAGCGGACAGATGGTTTCGGAGTAACAAAAAAAAAATTTTTTTTTACAAGGCAAATTCCGAATTAAATTTTTTTCAATAAGATGTTTTACCATAATAATCCAATGATATCATTTTTAACTCTAACAAGCTAATACTTTCGGAGATATGATTTTTCAAAATTTCAATAATAAATCGTATTTCAACGTTGTCACAGAATGATATTATTCTATGTATGAATTGTCATAATGTCAAATGATGTTCCTGAGACATGACATTATCTAATCAATCGAAGAATTGTGAGCGAAGTGAGAAAAATCTCAGTTGTTTGCTCTGAAATTAGGTTTTCTCAGAAAATTCTTACATTTTGGAACGGAACATGAAGTAAGAGATCTGAGAGTAGTGAGACTGCTTTTCATCCATAGACATAGATATAACTCTCGAACGGAATGAGGTAGGTAGTTGAAATTTTCAGAGTAGTTTAGGGAGATGAATATCTCGGTTAGGTTTGTTATTGGGCAAAATTGGCCAGATTTAATTTGATTTCTTCCATGGTGCAGTTCTCATTCTCATGATTGCTCATTTAATCTTGATAAATAAACTATTATTTGAATTGAATTTCCTTTAGGATGCAGTTCTATCATATGAATACATTGATATAATTCCCAACTCTGAGAAACCAATACTTTCGGAGATATAATTTGTCTGTTTGAACTAGAGCGCCAGAAAGCTCCTGTCCACAGGGCTTGAACCCATTTTTACTTACCAAGTAGAAATACTACTGATGCATCGAACTCATCCATCTATAGAATGCTCACTGAGTGTAATAAATGTAAAAATTTCATTGATGTATTTTTTCAGACTGTAAATTCTATCAAATTTAATATGAGAAATAAGTTCCTCTCCCTCATGTAGGGTGACATTTGTTTTACGTGCATTCTACCATTACTTGATCTCTATAAAGAGAGAATCGTTATTTTTTTTCTTTTCAGTTGAATTTCTGTTGTATTGACTAGTATGTTCATCATTTCAGTAAAAAAAATTTTGTTGTTAATTTGCGGTCACATTTTTTTGGATATTAAATCATCTGTATGTGCTCCAAGTAAATAAATAAATAAATAAAATAAATAATCTTATGCCTTGAATACAGGATCCCAGTTCGAACATTGAATTCTTGTATTTTTCCCTCTTCTGATGTTCTTTCATCACCACATTATCTTCGGCGACGGAGGAAAATTTGATAACAAATAATTCCTTCAGCTCGTTGTCCAGCAGGACTATATCTTTATGGTATGGATCTGCCGAGTTTTTGGAATAGCATAGTTCCAGGGGATGCGAGCTCTGTCATTTACAACAACTGTTTTAAATTCCAGAGGTATATATGGCAGCAATGCTTCGTTGACTATACCATAAGTCTCTCTCAGATGGAAGTAGAGAATTCGCAGTGCCATATTGTGTCTTTCCACATATCCTAATGGAGCATGGACTCTGCAAGCATACAGGATGTGCATAGCAGTTTCTTGCTGGCTGTGGCATGCTCTGCATGTTGTTGGGGTGTCCACTCTCATGATGTTCTTTTTATACCATCTTGGATTTATCACCCCCCATCTATACAAGACATAACAAATCCCTCCATTTCCGACTTTAGCCCAGCTGACTTCCAAAAGGCGAAGGATAACTCTTCAGACAGGCTCTGATCTTTCAAACTCCTTAAATATAAGGAGCGCAGGTTTTTACTCATGTTATCTTCGAGTATTGTCTTCAGTTGTGCCTGTTTTATCTCTCAACCTACTCTTCTTTGGTCTGTTGACGTGATTGGTGTTTCTGCTAGCTCATGATCGATGGATATGCTAGTTATAATGTGCTTACCCAAGGCTCCCTGTCTAGCCCTAAATAGGAAAGCTCCTTGCTTCTTAATTTCATGATGAACTACCATTTATTATAATTATTATCATTATAATCATCATAAGAGTAGAGGTATTAAACCTAAAAACTTAAACTGAAATGTACAATGAAAACTGACGTCAGAGTTTTACCATATATACTGTAATCTAGGAAAGGATTGCTCTTTACAATATGGATCACAGAACATTTATCGATATTTAGGGATAACAGTCAAGTGGAATACCATTCACTTAAAGCAGTCAAATCTTCCTGAGATGTGGTATAGTTGTAAAGAGGATTATTATATAGCTTGGTGCCATCCGCAAAAAGAAGGGAAGAAGATCTCAAAATGCGTGGCGGAAGTCGGAATTGTATAACAAAAAAGTATAGGCCCCAAGACTGATCCCTGCGGCACGCCCGACAAAACTAGTATATCTGAAGGAGACAGAGCGTCGCCCACTCTTGACTTCTTTCGGGAACCTATTAAGATTCAATTCATTAATTTATTCATGAGAAAAACAGCAAACAAAACTGTGCTATTTAAATGAGTCGCCAAAACAATATCTTCGTCCACTTTGATGTAATTAAACATATTGGAATATTGGAATTCAATGTTGTCTTGCCTAGTGGGTCCCGTGTGGGATCCGATTGAGTCATTGAAGTACAATAGTATTTTGACAGAAAGGAAAGGAAAGCACTGACCTCAGGTCATACTGCTGTGGCGTGCTCTTTCAAATTCGTAGCCAAAGCGGTCACATATCCATGTACTGAATTCGCCAATGCTGCCTGACTCAAGAAAAAATAATATTTCCACAATATTTCATCAATAAAGAGTCAATCGAGTTTATATCTAGAACATAGTTTCAAAATAAGGTTTTGAAGGCTATTGCAAAATTTCAACAAAAATTTCGAAAGTTACAGACATTTTATAGGCACTCTGTTACTTTTTTTTCAATTATCTTAATCAATCTAACCTACACTATTTTACTACAAAAGTAACTACACTCTTGTCCACTACAGTTTTTTCGTCTGATGTTTCGGAAACAAAGTTTCCATCTTCAAAGACGAAGCGAAGACATCGCTTATGTATGCTAAAGATACTATTATTTAACACCAGTAATCGTAAGGCAATGAATGAACTGATTTGGTATTATTTTGGAAGTCAACGATCACGCTATCAAGTTCAGGCGTGTAATTGTCAGCGCAACGTTTTCTTATGTGATTGGATAAAGCATGTGATTTGATATTATCTACATATGACAAGATATTATTATGTAGTTTTCAAATTTTAAGACTCCAAGAATCGCAAAATATAGGAAATCAATGATGACAGACTGAGGTCTGACTTCTTATCAGATTCGGCATTTCCATGTAATTTCCAGAACAAACATCCCAATATTTATATATTATTCATTAATCCAAATGGCTTATAATATCCATATGCTATGCGGAACAATACTTTTCGCTTTTCGCAATATCAAATATCATATAGAGTTCTGAATTTCGAGAAGAAATTTCTTATAATCTGATTTCTAATCATCACAAACTACCTACAGTTTGCAAATATATTATGTTTCACCATCTGGTAACTATTAAATAACAATTTTCAAATAATTCAAAACATTCAGATGTGCTTGTATTGTTGCACAACAGACAGCCTTCTAGAAATACCTACCTAAGCACTTGTATGTTATACTTCAATTGAAAGACCCCTACAGTGATGATCACTGATGAAATGTAATCTAACAATCATGCATTTGCCTCGTTATTGATGCAATTGGAGAAATCAAGGACTTCTATCAATCCATATTCAATTACTACTTCACGATTTGCACCCATCACTTCAAATGCAACAACGCAATCCATCATCGGTTATTATGATATTGAATGACAACTAAACTACATACGTATATAGTTACTGTTGATACATCGAAAGCAATATGTAATTACATATACGATGGATATGAAAGAATCTTCAAAGGATTCGATTTGTGTTGCGATTAATTGATAATTATAGAAATCTCTTTGTATAACGTTGAATAGATTGGGAATCATCCAGAGAAATATCATCTAATATTACCGGTTCACTATAATCAAAACAGATTAACTAAGAATTCAATAATTCGTACACGAAAAATTGAGCGTAAATATTTCTCTAAATCATTTTTGATGTTGGTCGATTCATAACATGAAATATTTGTATAGGAATATTTCGTCTTAAAAAAGGGACGGATATATAGGCAACACAGTTACATGCGACACTAGTTATTTTTGTATTAAGAGCGTAAAATGAGTGTTTTTTTAATGACATATAATAAAAGCAGGTCGAGACCAAAAATTCTCTTGAATGTGCCATGAAAAGACGAATTTTATACACGAATTACAAACAACATTGTTTGTAAAACTGAATGTGAATTTACATCGTCTGAAATATATCAAAACGGTTTAGCTCGATTTCCGGCAAAACTAGAAGTCCTATGGAAAAAAGTTGAATATTAAAGTTGTAGGTAATATACAGATAAAGATCTACAAATTTTGTATTTACACTTTTTTCACATAACCTCAAAATTTTTGTGAAAAATTCAAATAACCAAGTTACTATCTATTATTATTCCTATAAATTAAATTGGTATAATATACCAATTTCCAACATATTATGTTGAATAATCAATTAATAATTGACTGTTAAAAATAAATCCTTCAAAAAGTAATATTTCATATTTATTTTGTGAATTATTTGGCTGTGAAAAAAAGTCTTTTTTTCATGGTGAAAAACGTGAACTTTACCGAGACATTTACGCTTCAATAGAAACGAACAAATGTCTTTTTGACAGTTGTACAGAATAGTATATTCTAAAACAAGTTGCAGAATGGGCTCCTATTAAAACACGAATGCGAAATTCGAAAACGAGCGACGAAGGAGCGAGTTTTCGAACGCATGAGTGTTGGAATTGCCTTCTGCAACGAGTGTTGGACGATATTTTCTCCATTTCAGGCAAGTTTTGTAAAATGCTGTTGAAATTTAATGAAAAATTCGGATTATACATCCTAGTGACTTTTGTATTGTATCTTGGTAGTTGGTGTGACTGTTACGAAAGTTGACAGATTACGGAATTTGAATTTTAAACGTACGTACGGCATGGAGATCAGATTTAAAACAGTTTCCTAATAGCATGAATGATTCAAAATTAGCAAGAAGAAAATCTCTAGTACTATATTTTTTAATGGAAATAAAGCTTTTCCTCAACAATTATTTCACTATATCCAGCTTATATTGTATTGTCAATTGACGTATGTTGAAATTTGATAGGATCGAATGTCAGTGCTGACTACCACAAAACGAAAAATATAACTAAAAACATTGCGGGAATGAGTTCATTCCAGCACAGATTTCAGTGCTGGAAAGGACTCATTACGATACTGAAATAGAGAAATAATTTATTTGACACTTTTGTGGGCTAGGATATACCAAAACAATATCATGGATTATTCCAAACCACAACAATGTTGCGAAATTATCAAAATGGACGATGGACGAAGGAAGGACACTTTCATAATATATTCTATTTTGGATTTCTACGTTCCTCGAAACCTCAACTATGAAAATTTCAGGAGCACTAATTGAAATGTACGGTTCGTAAGGTTTTTATTGAAGGAAATGCTATTTCTAATCATCTTCATCACACCTAACTCCTTATTAATATGTCTTTATCATGAGGTTGATATTATCTACTGATGATCCTTGGAGGATTTTGTTTACTCTATTTGTATAAGTAGATAATATCTACCTCATGATGAAGACAAATTAATAAGGAATTTGGTGTGATGCAGATGATTTGAAATGGTATTTACTTATGAATTAATTCATTTTTGATAAATGTGTGCTATACTATGTGCTTTCTTCAGTGAATCCTTGAGTTCATTTGATGAACTCTTTTTTTATTAAAATGAAGGTTTTCGATTTTTTCCCTTCGAAAATTGGAAGACTGTTTCAAAAGTTTTAATTTTTTTTCCCCTATTTTTTGAAAATGAGAAATCTAAATGTTTACTCTCTCATCTAACTCATTCTTTTGCCCATTTCTTTATGAGTTCTACAGTTCCAGCTGAACATTTATTTTTCAGTAAAGAGTATGGCCTCCTCGAACATCAACCACAGCCGGACAACGCCTTGGCATACTTTCGGTCAGATTGTTGAAGTAGCCTTGCTCAATTTCTCTCCAGAATTGCGGTAAAATCCTTCTGGGTTCTTGATGTGTATGTGAAGATGGTTGATGAGAATCCAATGCTGTTTATAGCTAATCCCAAGCGTTTTCAATGGGTTTGAGGTCTGACGACCGAGGGGGCAGGGCCAAATGTGGATAACTATAGATTTCCAGAGCTTCATCGACAATTCTTGCACGATAGGGTGGCGCATTATCGTCCAAAAATAAGAAATTTTGCCCAATAGTAGCATGAAACAAAGGAATAATATTGTCAATGACTTGCTCTATGTAAATCTGCGCATTCATGGTAGCATCAAGCACCAACAATTCTATATGTCCATTGAAACAAATGCCTCCCAAAACAGTAACTGTACCACCTGTGAACGGATGAACTTCCTGAACCGATCAGCGATTTCTGGGCACCTGAGGATGGGTCCGTACCCCAACACGCCGACTATCCGAAAACCGTCCATATCTCGACTTGCCTGTGAAAAATACAGACCTCCATTGATCGTTCCAATTCACGTGCTCATTGGCCCATTCCAAATTCCAATCAAATTCGCATATGATTTTGATTTTGTGGGATCCTTCACAAAAGTCGTCGAGAATGTAGATTAACGTCTCGAAGTCTTCGACAAAAGGTCGAAAACCAAAACAACAGTAGCATTCAAAAGGTGCTGTTGCACCTTCTAAGTTCGAGAAGTACACAAAGGCTCTCTACACAGTCAGAAACTGATCTTGTGCGGGAGTGGTAGATCTTGGGAGTCCAATTCTCGGTCTTTCGGTCAAGTTTCCAGTTTCTCGCTATCGATGGATGAGTCGGGAAACTACGCTTTCACTAACTTACATCCCGCCTCGATCATACTGATAGCCATATTGTCTGCACTATGTTTAAGTCTAAGCATTATTGCAAAATAAATTTTCAGATTTTAAATCAAAGTTGATTGTATGAACGTAAAACAATAACTGATCCAAAATTCTGAGAAACGCAAACCTCAAGAACTTGACTGAAAATGAAAAGAAATCAAACGAGGAGCAAAAAAACTATTCAGATATAAGAGAGTAAACATTTCTTTTCTCATAAATGAACATTTGGTGAACAAGAAACGGCAACATTTGAAACGTTTACAAAATTTCTGAATTTCCTTAACTTATGGGGACTAGTATATTTTACATAGGATTGAAATCAGAAACTCACTGGACTATGACTTAAACCTGGGAAATGTGAGAAAATGAACTGCAAAGCGCGTATACAATGTGAGATATCGAAAATCCAATATGAAGCCCATGCGATCAATTGCATTCTATTTTGAATAAGTGATATCAAATCAGATTATTGTAGGCTACTATACAGGGTGGTCCAGATCTTAACCAAGAAATTTTAACCACGTATTCTACGTCTAAAATAAGCTCTGGTTTGTCGTATAAACATATGTCGGGAAATGCTTCCTCTTTGAGATACAGGGTGTTAAAATTTTTTGGAAAAAAAATGTTTTTCTTTCTTTTACTTCGAACACCTTCTTAAAATTCATAATTGAGTGTGGCTATTAACGCTTATTTTTTTGTAATTATACGTTTCGTTTACAAAGATCGTCTTATTATTATTATGTACCGTATCAAATTTTTTGCGATTTCCTCATGCATGAGAATGTGTTTAATTTTTTTACTCGGAAACGGTGCCTCGGATGTCAAAAACGCAAGAGAATGAATTTGCTCCATATTAAATAAGGATTTCAAGAGTAATTTTTAATGTTGGAACAACCAGTGCGTATCATTTTTTTGTCTGAAAATATACACTCTCGATGCAGTGCGGACGCCACTGGTAGAATAAACTAAAAATTATTCAATTCAAAAAGTGCTCCTTGATCCTTAAAACCTATGTCCCAAATGTATTAGAAATATTTCAAAAAGTGTAAAAGTTATTAATAAAAAACATTTTTTTTCTGTAATTTTAACACCCTGTATCTCGGAGAGGAAGCATTTCTCGACATATGTTTGTATGACAAACTAGGGCTTATTTTTGACGTAGAATACGTGGTTAAAATTTCTTGGTTAAGATCTGGACCACCCTGTAGAAAAATCTCCGCCTGGATATTGACCTGAACCTAAACCTGAGAATCGAAGAAGCATGACCAGTTTGTGGTTTCTCGCCTACTCGACTATTGTATTATTTTGGTGCTGTACAAATACGTTCCATGATTTATTGATTTTTAATGATCTTTAAGCTTTTAAACTCAGTAGTTTTGGCCGTTAGAGTTCAATTGCTTCTGTATCCTCGAAATAACCAAACATCAAAAGTTCCAATGCTCCTAAGATAACCATTCACTTATCCTTCGAATTTTCGATGTTTACACAGAGCGAACTTTCTTCTCTCCATCACATTAGAGGCGTATATTTCTGCTCATGAATATTAACGAGCAGTGACATAACTCTCGAGCACAGAACTGAGATACGACTGCACCTGCCCTGGCGCATTCAGCCCACAATGACACGGATAATTTCTCATCGTATTTAATTTGCACCGTCTGAAAGGAACACATTTGCTCCCCATTGAGAGCATTCACAGTTCCTGGCTGGTACAATATTCTATTTATCTCGGATCTTTACACAACTTTAATTTGTAAATGCAGATGGCTGTCAGTGATGGCTGCGCGGATTCATTCACTTGCGGAAAAATTGTAACTGGCACCTTCCTGGTGTTGATAGATGATGTTTGGGCCATTCTGTAGCAGGTCTCTCGTTACATATGAGATTAGCATAGGCGATACGTAGTCCTCATTTTTGCGCGTATTTTCTGGGGAACAGCGTGTTATCATTTTGTCCAAATGATTCTTCGAATTTATGCCGAAAATGGTCTGAAAATAAGTTAGGTTCACTGATGAAGTTCGAGGTTCGTATTTGATTCTGTCCGGCCGGCCTTTGTCACAATAACTTTCGAACGGAAAGAACTAGCCACTTGAAATTTTCAGAGTAGGTTGCGAGTCCAAATACGACAGATAAGTTCGTTAATGGGAATAATCGGCTCAACGGTTTCCGAGTACAAATTTTGTTTTGAACCAATACAGATCCGATCAAATTGAAACTTGATAACTAGATGTATAAAACCGACACAAGGGCATGTGTGAAATTTTGTAAGGATTGTATTACCAGAAAATCAAAAAAAAAATATTAAAAAATATTATTCACGATAACTTGAGAACGGAAAGAGATAGCGACTTGCAATTTTTAGAGCAGGTTGCGTTAATAGGCTTAATTGGCCAAACTGTTCCAAAGTTATACCTATCTGAAATTTTATTGTTATTTACTCAATAACTCATAATAAAAATACGGAAATGATCTAATTCAAACATTAAAAAAATACTTTAAAGACAAGTTCCAAATTTGAACACGATCGATTATATGCTGTTGGAGATTCAAACAGCCTTGTGTGAATTATGTAGTTGGATGGGTAAGAGTTGCCATGATGACTTCCGAACGGAAATTGATAGCGACTTGCAATTTCTAGGCAAGGTTGTGGATCCAAATGCGACATTTGAGTTCGTTAATAGGCATAATCGGCCAAATGGTTTGGAAGATATATAGATACACATCTGAATTTTAGTTGTTTTTTCGTCTATAACTCAAAATATATACTTAAATCTGATCCAATTACTCGGTAATCACTTGCAGAATGCCAACGTGCTAATTTTCGCGGAATCTCGTGAATATTGTACCTATCCTGAAAATACTTGAGAGGTGAGTTTTTTTCGTATATTATTAGTTATTTGAAGAATTTCAATTTCGATAGAATACACATATCAGAATTAAAAATTCTGTGATCATAGACGATTATCTCATTACTCAAGTCTGTGATTAAAAATAAAATTGTATACGAAATGTACTTATTCTTATCTTAGAAAAGCTGAGAAACTTGTCTATATCGACCGAAAATTCAATTAACAGTGTCGAATAGAGGTGAATAAAACATTATTAAAGACATTTTCTTGGCTTAAGGTTAAATTTTAATTTTTTTCAGTTATCTCGAAAAAAAAATTATTTCGGAAACTAGGCTCGATCGAGTTCGTATGAGGCGTGAATAGATAATGAAACATGCGCGCAAAAGCTCCTGACTTCACTTCAGTGCTCGAACCAATTTTCATGACACAGGTTGATTTAGAAATTGGGGACTATTTTTTCCAGTTACAGGGTCACAAGGGTTTCGCTCTTACTCGCCTGTTGGAGTCTCCATATCAGAATGGGATCTATGGATGGATTAGCACAGAATCTAGAATAAACAATTTCGTGAGCATCTATAAGGTTTCACAGGAACTTGGACAGGAAATAAGAGACAACTATCGAATCTTTGTCAACGTTTCGTCGCTATATTGCAATGTTATGAGGGCTAAAATACAAAATATAGAAATAGAACAGAATCAAACTGAAAAATTCTAGAAAAGCATTGACGTGAAGTCGTGAGCTTTTGTGCGCACGTTTTAGTGTCTATTCACAGCTGACACTCCCTTACGAAATACAGCATGAGTTTTTGGAATATTTAAGATAGTGACCTTACCTAGCGGGGATTCGAACCCGCAGGAAACAACGTTATCATCTCTGCTATACAGGACTTATTGCAGTTCTGATATCTACATGATTTGAAATTGCAGAAGTAGATATCAGTTCGAAATAATCCTGATAATTGCTGAAATACAGAGCCGACCTAGCTGAAATCCGGTAATCGGTTATAAAATTGTGTGCGGAATTTCAGCGGAATCGGACATAAAGTTTTTGGAATATAACATTTTTGAAGAAGAAAGAAATATTGTTTTAGTGGTACGATCGTCACGACAATTTGCAAAAAAATTGCCTGTTGGCATTCTACATCTAATTACTGAGTTGCAATTCGATCGGATCAGTATTTTTTGAGTCATTGAGGAAACAATATTTCAGATGATTATAATTCCAGTGGGTCGAACCTAATCGTTTGAGACCATTTTCGGCAAAAACTTTTAACAAAATGATAGCACGCTGTTTCCTTGAACATGAGCGCAAAAAAATTCTGTAGAAAAGAAGAAACCAAGTAGGTAGCACCCTGGCTGTATTTTCCAGGTTTAGCACACTGCATAATGATGTCAGAAGAAATATGCTCAAATTTGAAATTACCAAGCACCTAGCAAACACTTCGTGGGATCGGGATTAACAGAATTCAGATCTTAAGCGTTCTACAACTCCAGATCGTCTGGATAATCTGATACAGAGAGAATCTGGATAAATTATACGCTTTATTCACCAATGGATAAAACCTTAGGCTATTCATTTATATACATCCTAGATCTGGGTTTCTTGGGTCCATTCTAATCTTTGCAGCTTGATTGCCCCTAAGAAGACGTGGAGCTCTAAGTGATCTGAGAGAATGAAGTCTTTTACTGCTGTTATCCAACTTCCACGAAATCAATTATTTTCGGCAGGGTGTGAAACCAGAAACATCCATTTGCTCAGCTGTAACAATTTGTATCATGTCAGCTCCAAGCAGACTTACCACATAATTTATGTCTTATAACGTTGAATGAGGTCATTCCATTATAAACAACAATTGCAGACAAATCATTATCGTAAGTTATCGCAGGTATCACCCAGTAAAATTACTTAATATTATTAAAATCGAACAATTACAAGGAGATTGCAAATTCTATTTTTGTTTTCACTCGCAGAAATATGTGTTTAGGTACATAACTGTTAAAATTGGTGAATATAATACATCTGAAATATACACATCATATTTTAAATTTCTCAATTTTTGGCTGGCTTGTTCCCTTAAATAGAGTTTCTATCAATTTGCCCAAATGTCTTTTTCAAATATTGGGATGCAAATGGTGTCAAACAATAATTATTTTCGACTCACTGATCAGATTGACCTCATGTCAGAGCTCTTCTCGTTATACTTTTCGTCTATTTTAACGATCATTGAATATTTTCCCATGATCCGGGAAAGCCTCCTCATCGCTCAGTGTTGCCTCGAAGAGGAATGTGCAATTCGAGGCAGAAACGCACCGGTTTCATGGTTGTTACCAATCATCAGCGTAACTTAGCCACTAGATGGCAAACGAAGGAGCTCCAGGAAACCTAATCCCTGTATATATACTAGAAAGAAAAATTTTACCAGTGCCACCTATTGAAATCCTTACGAATTCCAACTCTTCGTGATGCGGAAGCCCTGAGCGATATTCAGCGACGTTCATTCTTTTGTCGCAGTTATTAGCAAATAGCTAAAGTTCACCTTATTCTAAATATTCACTCAGTGGTGAATTAACCGGTACGCTTAAGCGTAGTGCCCCTGGTCCGATTTTGTCAATATTATTCAGAAATAAAATTGGTTCAAGTCCTGTGGACAGGAGCTTTCTGGCGCTCTTGTTCAAACAGACAAATTATATCTCCGAGAGTATTGGTTTCTCAGAGATTCAAAAGTTGTAATGTGAAAAAAAATATTTTTTTCGTTACTACGAAACTATTAGACCGATTTTTCCCAATAATGAACTTATTGAGATATTTATCCCTCAAACCTACTCTGAAAATTTCAGTTGTCTAGCTCATTCCGTTTTAGAGTTATCGTGTTAACGACCGGCCAGACAGAATCGATTTCGACCACGGATTCTTGATCAGTGAGTCAAACCAAATCGTTTAATACCATTTTCAGCCCACAATTCGAAAATTACAGACATTTGGGCAAATTGATAAGCACTCTGTTCCGAGGGACAAGAGCGCCAAAAATTGCCTGTAGGTGAAAATAAAAAAAAAATCTCTGTGCCTCCTTTGACTGCTATATTGTATAAGCAGAGTGATCTAAGGTTCTGCATCCTTTTCCATCCCTAATGGGGGCCTGTCTGTCTGCAATAATTTCCGGCAAGGTTGTCATCCGAGTACCGATTCGGGATTCCCAATGTTTACAAATTCGTCATAATACAACAAATCTGTAGGCATTCCTTTTGAAGTCTAGATACCGTCCCGACGTATGAATGTTGTGTCGAGAGGCGCGTAAAGAGCAAAATACTTGTTCTACATATATTTCATATTCATATTTCATAACCCAAAGAAAGATTGCAAATGTAGATAGTAACGGACGATTACAGTTTACTCTTCGTTCTACATGCATTTCATTTAAGATTCTATTGTCGAAAACGCAAAAGTGTTGGTGTAATTGACCTTCTTCTATTAATGTTCGTATTTGATTTTCTAATCCGGCATATTCTCATTCAACGATAAAAACTAAATTTTACAGTTTCAGTTTCATATTTTCGGAATAACAATCTTTCAACATTCCGGCTTTGACTCATTGAGTACTACAATTTGAGCGATGAAAGGCAGACTTGTCAAATTAATTTTCTGTATAAAGCACACAAGATTATATTGTTGTTTAGTTCTTAGGAATACTTTCAATCGAAAGTGATATAGCGAACAGTCTGAATTATGATGCTGCAAAAGAAGAATTTGCAATCATGAAAATAAGAAAGAAATGTTTTCTCTCGTGAATCAGTTTCCCTTTATTGTGTTTTGATTTTTCAAAAATTATATATGTTGTTTTATCCTCATTAAGTTTTTTTGCAGAAAGAATTTTTTTATTATTTTGTACCCGATTTACTTTTGTTGAAATATTTTCCACTCTGTTATTGATTTACGTTCCTTGGTTTTTATATAACTATAAATATTTATTCTACGACATACGTTACGGCCATTCAAAGCATTTTCAAGTTACAAGAAAAACGCTAAATAAAATGATCATTTCAATGTTAATGAATAGTTATAGTTTTATCTGTTTTTGATTGAAAAAATTGGTTCAAACACTGACGTGAAGTCAGGAGCTTTTGCCCGTATGTTCTATTGTCCATTCTCCTGTATTGGACACTCTCAATCGAATTTGCCATGGTGGAAAAGCTCCTGACTTCACGCCGGTGCTTGAACCATGGTAAATTCGATTGAGAGTGTCGAATACAGGAGAATGGACAGTAGAACATACGCGCAAAAGCTCCTGACTTTACGTCAGTGCTTGAACCAATTTTTTTTCGTAATTTTTTTAAAATTCACTACCGGTACGGTTCTCACAAAATTTTACACACGTCTTTATGTGGATATTCCACGACTAGTTAGCATGCTTCAATTCAATCGAGTCTATATTTTTTGAGTTATCGAGGAAATAATATTCCAGATGGATATAACTCCGAAACGGTTGTGCCGATTATAGCCAACAGCGAACTTAACTCTCCCATTCAGATGCGCAACCTACCCTGAAAATTGCAAGTTCCTATCTTCTTTCGTTCGAGAGTTATCGAGGCAACGGTCTCCTATCCAGATACTGAACTCACACAAGGCTGCTCATATCTCCAACAATATAGATCCGATCGTGTTCAAACTTGGAACTTGGTAGTAGAGTTGGGTTCTGAAGGCTTTCGCCGAATTTCAGCCATGTCGGATGAATGTTTCTCATGTATAGAATTTTTTTCAATGATTTCCAAAGATTTTTAAAAAATTTTCTAGTGATACGATCCTCACGAAATTCCGCAAGAACTTGGCATTCTACAACTAATACCCATGTTTGAACTAGATCGGTTCTATATTTTTCGAGTTATTGAGGAAATAACAACCAAATTTCAGATGGGTATAACACCAAAACCGTTTAGTGGATTATGCTTATAAAAAACTCAAATGTCACATTCAGATGCACAACCTAACCTGAAAATTTCAACTCGCTACCTCTTTCCGTTCTCAGGTTATCGTGACATAAAGAATATTTTATAATAATCTTTTTAAAATTTTCTAGCGATACGATTCTCACGAAATTTCACAAACGTGCTAAGGTTTATATTCTATAACTACTCACCAAGTTACAATTCGATCGGATCTATATTGGTTGAAAACAAAATTATTACTCGGTAACCATTTGGCCGATTATGCCTACTAACCCACTCGTCCGTCGTATTGGGATTCGCCACCTACCCTGAAAATTTCAAGTCGCTAGTTCTTTCCGTTCTCAAGTTATCGTGGCAACGGCCGGCCGGACAGAATAAAATTTGACCTCGAATTGCGCAAAAAGACGAAAACGTGGGGCCCCAGAAATTGTAAATCTGCCACTGTGCCCACTCATACTTTTCTCATATGTATGTAATTCCATGGTATACAGAATTTTCATTGTCGAATACCAACTAATCTAAATCCTCTCCAACTAGTGAAATCCTCTCGGAAGAAGAAGTACCGATTTGACTCCGCACAGCATGCAGAGCCTGTTTGAAGTCTCATCGTCAATCCAACAGTCCTATCTATACAATCACCAAGATTTCTGCCCGAAGACAATCTCCCGGATCTCCCGCACGCATCACCTGCGAAATTCCCCAAGGAATGATGTAATGAGCAAAAATGCAATTATTTCGGCTTTATAGCAATGAGACTTTAATTGGTCCATATCTTATATGGAAAAATTCCATTTATTTATTACCATAATAACGGTACATCCAGTACGACTATCAATTAAATTCGGTCTCCGAGATAAAACGTTATAAAATCATAAATAATCGATGTAATATGACAGCGTGTTATTATTTGATAAACGATCATCCGAGTCCATTAGTGGGTTTGATTCGGATTTTTCGAAAATATGTATCTATCCGGTGAATTACGAGTGCGCCTACGCAGAAGCAGTCTTATCGGAGAGGATGTGTCGGAGTTAACATATAAATTATGCTTTGACTTCGTAATCTCGATGAATGGCATTAAATTCGTTAGATTATTATTCAAGTATTGGAATTCAGCATGTTTATCGAGACATTTACTAGGTTTCGCGCTTGCTGGCCCGTTGGAGTCTACATGTAAAGTTTCAACATGCGATGAGATATTTCAAAATTCGAAAGATAGATATGGATGGAGATATCAGGAATATACCTCCTACACATTCATTATTTAATGCTTGTGGGGTGAAATAACAATAAACTGTAGAATGAATCAATTATTTAATTCTTATGCCGCCGTATTCACAAAGCATTCATTCTACGTTGAGTCCTAACTGAGGTCCTCAGTTAAGAATAAATAAGAATCGCAACCTCAGATACAGTATGTAACGGTGCTGAAACAGGCCTGTTTCACGTTAATTTTCACTTAAACTGAGGTTGCGATTCTTATTTATTCTTAACTGAGGACCTCAGTTAGGACTTAACGGAGATTGAATGTTTTGTGAATACGGCGGATTGTATCTCTCACTTAACTTAACAAGGCTCGTAAGAAACCATCCTTCCTAAGTTGGCACACCTTGCACTAAAGTTTCTGTGAAGCTTCTTTAGGAAGGGGTTGAACTCATTCAATTTCCTATCTGAAAGTTGGAAATTAACGGTTTTGAGTCATGGATATTGACCCTATTATGGCTCTAGTGTGAACAGGCCCACATCATAAGTATTTTTGCGCGTATGTTCTGGGGAACATCGCGTAATCATTTTGCCCAAATGTCTGTAATTTTCGATTTTTTTCGCCGAAAATGGTCTCAAAAGATTAGGTTTGACTCCCTGATGAAGAATTCGAGGACATATTTCATTCTGTCCGGTTGGCCGTCCTACCGGCCGTTGCCATGATAACTTGAGAACAGAAAGAGATAGCGACTTGAAATTTTCAGGGTAGGTGGCGCATCCTAATACGACGGACAGTTAATGGGCATAATGGTTTCCTAATAATAATTTTGTCTACAACCAATACGAATCCGATCGAATTGAAACTTGGTGAGTAGTTGTAGAATATAAACCTAAGGACGTTTCATGAAGTTTTGTGAGAACCGTATCACTACAAAATTTTAAATATTATTTATGTCACGATAACCTAAGAACTGAAAAAGATTTGAGACTTGAAATTTTCAGGTTAGGTTGAGAATCTGAATGAGCCATTTGGGTTTGTTTATAGGCATAATCGGCAAAACGGTTTTGGATTTATACCCACCTGAAATTTGGTTGTAATTCCTCAATAACTCGAAAAACACAAAACCGATCCAATTCAAACACGGCAATTAGTTGTAAAATGGCAACGCAAAAATTTTTGCAAAATTTTGTGAGGATCGTATCGCTAGAAAATTTTAAAAAAACCATAGAACATTATTGAAAAAAATTCTATATATCAGAAACTATTCGTCTGACAGAACCTAACTCTACTACCAAGTCCCAAGTTTGAACACGATTGGATCTAAATTATTGGAGATCCGAGTAGCCTTGTGTGAGTTCAGCAGCTGGATGGATGACCGTTGCATCGATAACTCCCGAACGAAAGGAGATAGGGACATTCAATTCTCAGGATAGGTTGCACATCTGAATAGGAGAGTTAAGTTCGCTGTTGGTCATAATCGGCCCAACAGTTTCGGAGTTATACCCATCTGGAATATTATTTCCAGATCAGTCGATCGAATTGAAGCTTGGTAACAAGTTGTAGAATATCGACATGAACCAACCGTACCACTAGACAAATTTTAAGAAATTACGAAAATATATTATGTATCTCATGATTCCTTGAGAACGGAAAGAAATAGCGACTTGCAGTTTTCAGGGTAGATTGCGCATCTGGATGCGACATTTAAGTTCGTTTATTAGCATAATCGGCCAAACGGCCATTTTCGATAAGTTTTCATAATTTCATGAAATTATCATCATGTCATGTCATCATACATATTATTCCATGGTTTTTATCCCTCATCTTCACTTTTTTCCATGTTTCCCGTTCGAAAACAGTCCGAATCGGCATATTTCGCGATCTAGGCAAAAACGTCATGATTCTTTAAACTCTACGTCAAAAATCAAAAACTGTTGACTAATTCGTTTGTCAAGTGTAAAAATTATGGACCAGTACATCTCGATTGTTGGAATATTTCGCTATTTCGGCAATATCTCCAGAAATATAGATCCGATCTAGTTGAAATATACAACTTTACTGTAAGAAAAATGAAGTTTTGAAGGCTCTCGCAGAATTTCAAAGTTATCTGTCGTGAGGTACAGAAATTCTTTAAATATTTTCTTTCAATTTTCCAGTCATGCGTCTTTGTTCCGGTATTTTACAAATAACCACCGCGTTTTAATTCGATCAGATAAGTATTTTCCGAGTTATTTGGAAGACAAAATTTCAGATTTCAGAACTCTGAAACCACTCGATGGATTTTGCCCATTAACGAACTTAGCCTGCGCATTTAGACCCCAAACCTACTCTGGAAATTTCAACTCACTCTGTTTACCTCAAAAGCGCGCCAAAAACAGGGGCTTGCAGTTTAAAAAAATATTGATGTCATTGACGTCACTGTAACAGGAAATGCTAGAAAAATAAGAATTCGGGAAAATGTTCCTTAAAAACTAAGCTACTTTGACCTATCAAACCATTTTTCGATATTCCTGAAAAGGGAAAAAATAAATTCATTTTTCCATACTTTTGACGCTCACGGTATACACAAAAAAATATCGCCGCTTACTCGAAGACGCAGATGCTATAAACAGGTTTTCCTATATCTACATACATCTTATTTCCTTTAATTCCTACACAATATAATATATAGATAGTAAACGAAAACTTTTTTCAACCAATCATTTTACCTGTGCTAAAATTCACCAGACAACTAAAATTGTCCAATTTTTTGTACAAATATAAGACTGTTGGTGATAAGTATTTCGTATGTATTGTTATATTTCATTAAATTCAATCGAACAGAAATATGTATAGTTGTAGATGAATATCGGATAACTCTACCCATTCAGAATGGTTGAAATGGTCTGTATTTCAATCCACATCACGATTTTCATCCAATTACACCGAATTTCTCAGAAAACCCAATATCAATAGCTAGTTCGAAGCTGCTTTAGAAGGGTCAATCTGTAACGTTACAATCTAGTCTCTTTTTACTGGCCCATTATCATCAGGAATAGTTGAGGTTATGTATAATTTGACCTAAACGAGAATACAACAATTCCTTGTAATTATGTGGTTGAAATCTGAATGCTGTATCGAAGAAAGATTGAATTACTTGTGTAGGAATATCCTTCCTCGTCACAGTTATGCATAAATTAGAGTCTGAGCCAGTAATTTCATGGAAAAGAAAATTACAATGAACTGGAACAGAAATCGGATCGATAATATTGCTTGGCTACTTTAGAAAGGTCGTGATCTGATGATGGGCCTGAAAAAATAACGAGGGATATCGCATTGGGAATGCCATGGTTTGATAGTGATGCAATGCGATATTTATGTCTTGAAGGAACCATAAATATTATTATTATTATCTGGAGATATGCAAAATACCAAATACTTTTTCATTTTGTATTTAGAATACTAGGTGTAAAATAGATACGTATTTCAAACATACCTTATTAAAATAAAATATTTTCGAAGTTTTTAACTTTCTTTATTTTATTAGTATGCTGGCAAATTTAACTAAGTAACTTAAGTGAGAATGGTATCGATAAGCTTAGAAAAGGGACTACAATACAGTCCTTATTTCTCATGCCGTAGGTACCACTAATGGTATCTCGTTATCGTTACCTAAATTAGACAAAAGTTGCCTATTTTAGTGAAACTTCGAAACGATGTTTTCAATTCGTAAATAACACGCACAGTTTCCAAAATATACGGGGAGAATCAAAATGTCCTGTTTTCTTTACTTTGCGTTGTATTCTCTATTTTGGGAAGCATGGAAATGTCTTAAAGAAATCTTCGTCCATGTTTTTGATTTTCTACGATATGCTTTACCCTATTTTTGGCGCTTTGTGCTTATCAATTTGCCCAAATGTCTGTAATTTCCGAAAGAAAATGGTCTTAAACCAACTGGTTTGACCCACTGATCCAAAATCCATTGTCAAAATCGATTTTGTCCGGCTAGTCCGGCCGTTACCACGATAACTCTCGAACGGAATGAGCTAGACAATTGAAATGTTCAGACTAGGTTTGGGTGTTAAAATCTCGGTTAAGTTTGTTATTGGGCAAAATCGACCCGATGGTTTTGGAGTTACGAAAAACATTTTTTTTTACAAATTTCAAATAAAATTTTTTTAATATGCAGTTTCATCATAATAACAAGCTAATCAATAGTAATTCACCTCGATGGAGTTACTTGGTAATGACGATGGCTAATGACCACAGTCGAAGTGGAGCCGAAAGAATAATAAATAAAGCTAATTCTTTCGGAGATATGATTTTTCAAAATTTCAATAATAACTGCTAATTCTATGATTTCACAGATTGCTGTAATCGAAATTAACGTTCGTAGTTTTATCTATGAATTTCATAATCTGTGTTCATACATGTGATCTTATCTACCGACTTAGACTATAGAAAGTCAACCGATAAATGAGACATGTCCTATTTATTTCTGGTTCTATTCAAAATTCGTTAGTCATGTTATAAAATACCTCCTTTTCTAGAAAAAAAGCTATGCAAAATGACCAATTAAACAACCTCAGCTATCGTAGAATTATGAGGATTATAGGATATTACAATTTTTGGGTGATAATATAATGCGCTTGGATAATCCATATGACGATGGAAATATATACTTTGGTAAGTTAATCAAATTGAGTTCAGAATATCTCCAGTAAAAACACAAAACTGGAATATTGGCTAAGTTTTAATTGAAATAATATAATTTTCAGAGTAGATTTGAGGAATGAATATCTCGGATAAGTTCGTTATCGGGTAGAATCGGTCTGGTGGTATCGGATTAATAATTTTTGGCACCCGTTTTTTTCAAATGGCACTTTTTTAATTTAATTTCTTTTTTGAGTCACCCTGTTTTTCTGAAACAAAAGCGCTGAAACTATTTTCAATACTATTTTCTGACCCACATAATCGTCCTCTTTGGGAGGTGAATTCATCATTAAATGTCTCCTTTCTGGGTTTTTTTCTCGGAAAAATATCTATTAGATAAAGAATTTAATCATTTTGAAATTGTTTCTCCGTTAGAATGACTAGTTATTTGTCAGAAGTAATATAAAGAACAATTTAGCCTCATAAACAGAAACGAAAAACCATTCAATATTAAACAACTAGTATCCATCTAATTTTATTACATGAATAATTTCAGCAGTTTGGGAGGGAAAACCCAAACAGGAACAATTTAATGATTTATCTTTTGTACTACCGAATAAACGTTTTATTTGACAGGAACAGTTTTTAATCAAAATAGAATATATAGGGTGAGTCTTTGTGTTGGACATTAATTTTAGCCATTCCACTCATCAAATAAAATACTTTTATGTTCACCATTTTTATAGATTATCCGCAGGTATAAATATACAAGCACTTGAAATTTTAGAAAAAAATCAGTTGTTCTTTTGTAGCTTTGACATTGTTATTAAGAATGAAATTAATTTTGGTGTGAAGTTCTTTATAACTATGGTACATATTCTCCAATTAACAGTTTTTTCCTACTTCCACTGATAATCTGTTTATAGGCAATGTTATTAATTAAAACTTAATGAAATTAGCATAAAGAAAGCAGATATATTTCATCTCAAGTCATCATAAGACTCTTCAATAATTTTTGGAAGTTAAATTTTTCTATTCATTCCTGAAACACATCGTTTTTGAGATCTTCTACGTTTAATGTTAAAAAATCTCATAAGAATTTGTCCTATTTTGGTTGATCCGCTCCTGACCTAGGATGGCCTTGAATCGATGTATATCCACGTTGACGCACTTGCTTTTATTTCACAAGATATAGATAAGTCATGCTCATCGATTGCCATAAAATACCCAAAGCCCGGTATACAGTTTGGCAATGCCGCATTAAAACGGCGAACCGATTACATAGAGTTTCTGTGAACGTTACCTACTAATTCTTCTGTCAAATGGAATCACTCGTTGATTCGATATTTAATTAAATTTATAAATATTTCAATAATAAAATTTCTAAAATTGACGATGTTCAAATTATGTATAATCTTAGAGTGGAAACAATTGAGGGATATTGAATGAAAACTAAGTTCAAGTTCAATGTTCAATGGAGTATTTTAAATGCTGTATTATAAGAATTGAGTGAGTAAATTAGTTTTCTAAAACAATTTAATTGATTTTTAAGCATCACATGATTAATTGTTGTTGTTGTTCTACAATAGATTTCAGGAACAGTTTTGTATATTTAAAGAGTAAACTCAGTGTAGCAGTGTATTAGCACATTGTGAAATCTTTAAACGTTTATAACTTCTCCAATCAATTTCTCATGAATGCGTTGAATAAGCTCAATTATGTTGCTGAATTCGTGGAATACGTACGTATTATTATGATAAAATTATACGTCCTCAAGTTAGGCAGATCACACCTAGATCCCTATTCTCGCATACTCGAAATTAATGGTGTAGGCAGCAGATGGTGTAGGGGAATACAGTGGTAGTCTCCTATCCGTGAATAACACAACATTACATTTATAAATATTAAGGCTGAGCCTCTTATTGAGATACTAATGAGGTAAACCTTCAATATCCCCCTGAAGATACTCACAGTCATCTAAAATATTGACCTCACGGAAAAGCTTTAAGTCATCAGCAAATATCAGCTTCTCGTTCCTCATAACATCAACGATATCGTCGATGAACAGTATGAACAATTTCGGCCCAAGGTTTGACCCCTTGGGTATACCAGATGTGGAAATATATTCCTCTGAACGAAATGTCGTTCTCGATTGGATATTTGGTCTATACGGGTCATTATATGGAATAATCTCGAAATTCCGCACAACTGAAGCTACAACCGAATAACATATTCAATTTGTTATATCGTGATTGTCGATCTAAAATTTTAAATCGTTGCCGGTATAATAATATGTATCCGCTAGTGAAAAGAATACGTGTTCGTATCCACAATATTGGTGTAACAGCATTTTATGCCACTTGGGATTAAGCAGCGAATACCTCGTTAGATTTTATACGCTATGAAGTAAATTCTCGGAACAGAAATTGATTGCGAGGTGAACACCGTAAGCATAACTTGTATTATGTATGTAGTACCTCTGCATGTTGTTGTTCGAAATTATTATAAATGGCCGACAAACTCGTATGAGTGTATTTGAGGAATAGATAACTCATAATGGAGATGCATGGATTAGGTGGATGAGACGTTGGATGTAGTCTCCACAGGTATCTAGGAAGTGTTTTGTTATTTACCGACTTTGAAAAAGGAGGAGGTTCTCAATTTGTGTATTAGCCTATTATTGCCAATCATTAACCTCTGGAAACAGGAAGCGAAGAACATATTTTTATCTAATTACTTTTTCAATCATTCGCTGCTCATTACCAGCCGACTGAGATGCTATACCAACTATGTTGAATGCTTTCAATATCAGCACTGACGTGGAGTCAGCTATTGCAGGATTGTTCATGTTTGGGTCATTAGAACTGCGCTATCCAAACCGTTGAAAATTAATCCATTTGGAATCCTCATATAAATCAAAAAAATTCCATGTAAACATAAATTGAGTTTAGGCGAAAATTGAATGCTGGTGGCTTTGACTTGATGCAAATCCATATTAATTCAATGAAAAATGATGTACGATTTACACTAATTTATTTAATATTGTGAAGCGTTTTGTCGACACAGCGACTTCATCATACTGTAGTCTGCTTACAGGGTGAGTCTTTAAGTTTCAACTACATATTCCTCTGATCAAATTAAACACTTTTTTCCTTTACCATTTTTCCAAATTATAATATACCTACATATACATAAACAAAGCAGGTGAAGTGTATCTTGAGTAATTTCAGGATTACCCAGTTATTTTAGGAAATCAAATCATCATTTCCCTAAAACGAACAGTTTTCGAGAAATTCTTCCTTGAATAAACTAGTAAATTTTCACAGGGAGTTGGACAGAATAAAACAAATCAATTATGATTTTGCCGACGTTTCGGAACCATTCGTTCCTTTTTCAAGGCTGAAACAAAATTTATTATTACGATCAAATGGACAGAAAAACATTCGTACCTCATCAAATAAAATTACAATTATCTAACATTAAAATAAAGCATTATAGAGTCTTCCTTGAATGTCATACATTCTGAAATTCCAGAAATTTAAAGACTTTCATGGATCCACCACGGAGCTTTGAAATCCTTCAAGCTATAAGTTGAATTTCTCATTCACCATCAATGTCATAGATAATTTATATGCAGGAGTGTATTAGCAGATTGTGAAATCGTTAAACGCTTGTTACTTTTTACCTGAGCTGAATCCGAAAAAAGGATAAATAAAAAAATTGGTCGAAGCATTGACCTGAAGTCAGGAGCTTTACTTGCATGTTCTATTATCTATTCACCTATATTGGACACTCTTAATCAAATTTACCATCGATATAGACCTTTTTCTCAGCTTTCATAAGATATGAATACATTTCGTACCATTTTATGCCACTTGAATAATGGGAGAATCGTCTAAGACCACAGAATTTTTAATTCTGACATATCCATTCCATCGGAATTAAAATTCATTAAATATCCAATAATACATTAAAACACGTCTCAAATAATATCAAGATACGAAATTTCGCGAAAATTAACACGTCGGTATTTTACAAGTACCAACCTAGTTTTAATTGGATCAGTTTTGTATATTTTGAGTTATAAAGGAAATAACAACATCGATTTTCGATGATGCGGTATATTCTACAACTTGTTACCAAGTTTCAATTTGATCGGATCGTATTTGGACGCGCTTCCTAACCTGAAAATTTCGAGTTGCTATCTCTTTACGTACTCAAGTTATCGTGGAAACGGCCGGAAGGAGTCAAATTTGACCTCGAATTCTTCATCAGTGAGTTGAACCTGATCGTTTGAGACCATTTTTGGCAAAAAATTCAAACTTTACAGTCATTTGGGCAAAATGATAGAAAACTGTTCCCCAGAACATGCGCGCAAAAAGTGTTTTATTTGATGAGAGGAATCTATGATCAAAATGAATATAGAACTGACCTTGTATATCGGAATTGATACTGCAAAATATCGTATGTAAAAATAGCTACTTTTCAAGAGAGCAAAAGAATACCTAATGTATTTTTGGCGCTCTAGTTCCTCGGAACTGAGTGCTTATCAATTTGCCCAAATGTCTGTAATTTTCGAATATTTCGATGAAAATGGTCTTAAACGATTTGGTTCGACTCACTGATCAAGAATCCGTGGTCGAAATTCATTCTGTCCGGCCGGTCCGGCCGGCCGTAGGCACGATAATTCTCGAACGGAATGAGCTAGAGAGTTGAAATTTTCAGAGTAGGTTTGGGGGATAAATATCTCGGCTAAGTTCGTTATTGGGCAAAATCGGACAGATGGTTTCGGAGTAACAAAAAAAAAATTTTTTTCTCTAACAAGCTAATACTTTCGGAGATATGATTTTTCAAAATTTCAATAATAAATCGTATATCAACGTTGTCACATAATGATATTATTCTATGAATTGTCATAATGTCAAATGATGTTCCTGAGACATTATCTAATCAATCGAAGAATTGTGAGCGAAGTGAGAAAAATCTCAGTTGTTTGCTCCGAAATTAGTTTTTCTCAGAAAATTCTTACATTTCGGAACTGAACATGAAGTAAGAGATCTGAGAGTAGTGAGACTGCTTTTCATCCATAGACATAGATATAACTCTCGAACGGAATGAGGTAGGTAGTTGAAATTTTCAGAGTAGTTTAGGGAGATGAATATCTCGGTTAAGTTCGTTATTGGGCAAAATTGGCCAGATTTAATTTGATTTCTTCCATGGTGCAGTTCTCATTCTCATGATTGCTCATTTAATCTTGATAAATTAACTATTATTTGAATTGAATTTCCTTTAGGATGTAGTTCTATCATATGAATACATTGATATAATTCCCAACTCTGAGAAACCAATACTTTTGGAGATATAATTTGTCTGTTTGAACTAGAGCGCCAGAAAGCTCATGTCCACAGAGCCACACTCCTAATTTAACTACACACATTACTATTTATCTACATTCCAGAAATATTAGCATACAACTATTTACACCTTAACATTGATCATTGTTCTGGTAAATTATCGCTATTAAATTTTGTTGAAATATACTTTTCCGTGCTTTAATTGTTTATCACATGACATGAGTAGTCGAGTTTTTTTTTTTCGCTCGAGAGACCATTCTAACTTTATGCCTTGGATACAGGATCCCCAGTTCGAACATTAAATCGTTGTATTTTTCCCTTTTCTGTTCTTCTTTCTTCACCACATTATTTTCTGCGGGGGGAGTAAAATTCGACGACAAACAATTCCTTGAGTTCTTTGTTCAGCAGGAGTATATTTGGCTTTCTGGCGTGGATCTGCCGAGTTGTTGGAATATAATAGTTCCAGTAGATACGAGCTCCAGAATTTTCAACAACTGCTTCAATCTCCAGAGGTACACATGGTAGCAATGGTTTTTTGTCTATACCATAAACCTCTCTCAGATGGAAGTAATTTCTTTAGAAATTTTTTTAAAATTTTCCAGTCATGCAATTCGTGTCGATATTTTTAACTAACTACCGCGCTTTAATTCGATCAGATTAGAATTTTCGAGTTATCAGGAAAACAAAAATTCAGATGGCTATAACTCGGGAACCGCTCGGTGGACCTTGCCTTTAAACGAACATATCCAGTGCATTTCGACTCCAAACCTGCTCTTGAAATGTCAACGCTCTAACTCATTGCGTTTAAGCGTAATCTTGCTGACGGCCGGACAAGATCAATTTTTACCTCGTGAGACCACCAGTGAGTAGAAAATAATTATTTGAGACTATTGTCGTCCAAAAATTCCAAAATAACAAACATTTGAACGAATAGATAGGCACTCTGTTCACCTGAATGGGAAATGATAGAACAATAATAATTACGGGAAAATGTTTCTTAAAAAAAAAATGGGTTCAAGCCCTGTGGACAGGAGCTTTCTGGCGCTCTAGTTCAAACAGACAAATTATATCTCCGAAAGTATTGGTTTCTCTGAGTTGGGAATTATATCAATGTATACATATGATATAGCTGCATCATAAAGGAAATTCAATTCAAATAATAGTTTATTTATCAAGATTAAATGAGCAATCATGAGAATGAGAACTGCACCATGGAAGAAATCGAATTGAATCTGGCCAATTTTGCCCAATAACGAACTTAACCGAGATATTCATCTCCCTAACCTACTCTGAAAATTTCAACTACCTAGCTCATTCCGTTCGACAGTTATTGTGGAAAAACTTTTTTAAATTTTCAAAATTTTTTTTTACACTTTGCGGTAATCTGGTCAATACAAAACTTCACATGCGTATAAAGGTCATGATTCTACAATTTGATGCTAAATTTCAGATAGATCGAACGAACTTGTCCGAGATATTTACGCTCCAAAACCACCTTGCAATTTTCAATCCACTAACTCCTTTCGTTCGAGAGTTATCGTGCCTACGGCCGGCCGGACAGAATCGATTTCGCACTCGGATTCTTGATCAGTGAGTCGAACCAAATCGTTTGAGACCATTTTCAGCCAAAAATTCCAAAATTACAGACACTTGGGCAAATTGATAAGGACTCTGTTCCGAGGAACTAGAGCGCCAAAAAAACAAGTTTCGTATGACAATTGCCCAAAACAGGTTTAAAGTAGCTACAAATAGTAGGTATTCCATAAAACATGTATGAAAGAAGATGAGTAATAATATGAAAGAAGATGAGTAATAAATAAAAAATGACCTTGTAATCGATCAAAAATCTACGTTCACCAAATTTTCTCCTCTCTCGAACTACAGAATTATGCTTTCAATATTTACGTAATATTTTCAAACATTTTCGGGTGAGGTCCCCGTTGCATCGCTAAAATACGAGTATTTCAACCCCAATATTTTTTAAGTTACAATATTCCCTTCTGTCAAGTTGACATTATGACAATTCATACATAGAATAATTATATCAATGAGTGAAATACGATTTACATTGAAATTTTGAAGAATCATATCTCCGAAAGTATTAGCTTGTTAGAGTTAAAAATGATATGAATGGATTCTTATGATAAAACTTCTTATTAAAAAAAAATTAATTTGGAATTTGTTTCGTAAAAAAAAAATTTTGTTTTTGTTACTCCGAAACCATGTGTCCGATTTTGCCCAATAACGAACTTAGCCGAGATATTTATCCCCCAAACCTACTCTGAAAATTTCAACTCTCTAGCTCATTCCGTTCGAGAGTTATCGTGCCTACGGTCGGCCGGCTGGCCGGACCGGCCGGACAGAATGAATTTCGAGCACGGATTCTTGATCAGTGAGTCGAACCAAATCGTTTAAGACCATTTTCATCGAAATATTCGAAAATTACAGACATTTGGGCAAATTGATAAGCACTCAGTTCCGAGGAACTAGAGCGCCAATAATATAACTTCGCCTATCATACCATTTAGCGCTATTACTGAAAGGGGAGAAAAAGTATCCATTATTCCAAACTCTTGACGCTCAATTTATGGTTGACAGTGTTAACACAAGTATCACATAAGGATTAACGTTGAAGAGATCAAGAAATCCATTGTGGAGACACGAACAAACGCAAAATTTCTCGTTGGGGTCATCAGTAAAGTAATCCAAAAGGTCATTCTTCTGCGGTTCCTTACGAGATTAAAACCAGCAGATCAATTGTGGCCGTAACAATGCCAAAGAACAATACGTAAGACATTTGAAGGAATTCAAGGTTGCCTTCGGGGCACAAGTCGCAGGTGCAATGCGAATGAGGAGTATAACGTGAAAGGTAATCCTAATCACAATGCGAACAATGGCTCGCCATTTATCATGATGGCAATGGTAAATATTAATTTCAGGGAGATAACTGATCGCGTCAAATGATTAATCGATCGATTAATTATAGACTTAGGAGCTGATCAGTAGACGGTATGTGTTTCTGTGTGTGGAACGTATGGTGGTTTTTGATGCCCAGTTGAGTTTCGGAAACATAGCTGTATCACTATTAGAAAACTTTAAATAAAAAAAAAGTGGGAATGCTCTGTGGACAGAAGATTTTTGGCGCTGAAATAGATAAATTATATCTCCAAAAGTATTGGTTTCTCAGAGTTGGGCATTATATCAATGGATTCTTATGATAGAACTGAATCATGGAAGAAATTGAATTAAAAAAAGTGTCGTTTAAAAAAATGCTTGAAAAATTATTATTTAAAAAAAGAGCAATCGGCAATTCTTCAATGCTTCAAAAATTGTCATTAAAAAAACTTTGACAAATCATATCTCCGAAAGTATTGGTTTTCAGAGTTAGGAATTATATTAATGGTTTCTTATGATATAACTACAACATAAAATAAATCGAATTCAAACATCATAAAAGAATTTAAATTCAACAAGAGTGCCAAAAATCATTAATCCAGAACCAACTGACCAATTTTACCTAATAACGAACTTATCCGAGATATTAATTCCTCAAATATACTATGAAAACTATATTATATCAATTGAAACTTAGCCAATAATCCAGTTTTGTTCTGAACCCAATTCACCTAACAGAGTATATATTTCCATCATCATATGGATTATCCTCGGGCATTATATTATCATCTTAAAAGTATAATAATATATCATCCCCTTAATTCTACGATAGCTGAGGTTATTCCATTGGACATTTTGCATTCAATCATACTTTGTTCTCTATAACAGGTAGGGTATTTTATAACAAGAATAACTAACCAGAAAGAACATTTGAAATGTCTCTTAAAGCAAAATAAGATGACATGAATGAACACAGATCATATAAAAATTCATAGATAGAATAATTAGGTACAGCGAATGAACTCTATACTAATGTAGTATAGAGTTCGATGAGTACAGCATTTTGTGAAAATATAGAAGTACGATTTATGTTTGAAATTTTGAAAAATCATATCTCCGAAATTTGTAATGTAAAAAAAACTATATTAGAGCCATAATGTCAATTTTTCTTGCAAATATCGTGTCTACTATACAAAAATGATTTCTTCGTGTGGTGGTAGTAGTAGTTTTCCAGATTCGGCTCAGGTAAAAAGTTATAAGCGTTTACAGATTCTACAATCTGCAGATACAACTCTGAAACCCGTATTGTTTATTGACCAAATCTGTTTCATCTGTTGGTTGAAATTCAATGAATTTGTTTGAGAAAACTTATTTACTCACTTAATTATTATGATTTTGCCCTTAATGCAGCATTTGCGACAAAATTTTTAACTTAAATATTAAAAAACTAAACTTCAACTTGATTCCTATGCTATTCATTCATTATCAAATTGTTTCCTCTATAATATTATATACTATTTCATCATCGTCTATTAAGAAAAATCAGTACATATTCTCACTATCTTCAAATTTATATATATCATATCGTACCAACCTAAATATAAACCGATCAGTTCAACGTTGCCGGTCATAATCAAATTTAACAATTTTAATCGAGGAAACCACAAATTCAATATAAATAGAAATAAAAAATTGGCAAAATCCTGGTATTAATACAGAACAAAATAATGAAATCTTCATCGGCAGCTCGTTTGTACGAAAATCTATTACACAGACGAGGTTTTTTTTCCGTCTGTGTTGTGAGGATAAATTATTTATGAACGATGGCAATAAATGTCATGAAATGTAGTGAAATATTTGTATTTTTCATCAGACTTTACATCCTTCAAAGAAGAATATTTCGAAAACGGTACGTTTTGGGAAGAATGATGAGGAATAATTTAATTTTCTAAAATTATTGTAGATTATTACAATAACTTGAGCTAAAGTGGCGAATCTATAACTATGTAGGAAAGAATTGGTTATTGGAGAATATATATCATAGTTATAGAATACTTCACCCCAAAGCTCATTTCATTCAGAATAACTATGTCTAGCCACAAAGGAAAATCAATTTTTTTTATTTCAACAGCCGTTATTTACCTGAGCCGAATTTGGAAAAATGGTACCTAATTGAAAAAAGTTTTATAATTGATGAGAGGAATATATGGTTCAATTAAAATTAATGTAAAACTTAAAGACCCAACCTGTATATGGACTGTTTCGCGTCAATATGTTCAATTGGTGCTGAGTCACACATGTTTTTGTAAAAACACAAATTTATCCGATTTTTAATGTTTCATTCTGTTGAGCAACTATTCATTATCAAATTCGCAGAATGCATACCTACCTATTTTATCACGGACTTATTGTAGTTTTTCCAGAAAATCTTCGGTGATGATGCTGTGTCGCAAAAGTTGCTAATGGTTGATATAGATTATACTATGGCCAATTGGCTGCCTTCCTGGGCTACTGGGCTGCGACCAATAGGATCTATGATGCAGGACCATGTTTTCCTAAAATATTTTGTTCTTGACGAAGTATAAAATTTTCCTGCCACCGGTGTCTGAATTGTAATCCCGAGCCCTGCAAGGCTTGTGAGGGCCAATGGATTTAAAAATGTATTATGTCTTATTAATGTTTGTGAAAAGTTTGAGAGGATTATTCCGATGTAAAGTGATTTGTGATAATCCACGGGAGACACGGGAGGTTATACGATTCCTGGTGATCAGTTTATCCAAGACTTCCACTAGCCCCAGGGACACCAGGAGAAATGACTAAGATTTTAACTGAAATTGAATACACAGCCTTACTGTGCTGAGCCCATGTTCAATCCTCATCAAGTAGGGGTATGCTATTTGGGGCCCAGTTTGTTCATAGAACGAACAAACAACATAACCTAGACTTTCAAAATTTTATTTCTTGATCTGATATTGTATAGGTGATATCTTCTTCGGAGTTTTCATCTCTAAATCGTTCATTTGATCTAAATGACCTGATAGAATTGGCATTAACTGTGTGACAAAACTTCGATGAGGAATATATAAATTCATCGCCGACGAATATTAGCGAGAACGTAAGGCGCATTCGCCATTTTGTAAGTATAATGTACTTTTGGCGAAGAATACTGACTTGTGATAAGAATTTTCTTAATCTATTCCACCAGCATGGATATTTTATTCAGTTGATCATGCTGGCCAGGTATGATTCCCTTATTCATTAATACGGAATTCTAACCTAAAAAGTTAATTAAAACTGTCATCACTTGAGGAACGGACGTTTAAATCTATTCTTGACAACAAATCTCTTGTAACTTCTGAATTGCGTTAAGTACAGGAAATGAAAGGAAAGATCTACTATGTTCCGGAAAATGGCAAAACAAAATCGACTCAGTGCATGCACCAGTGTAAGACATTTCTATCTGCAATCTAGAGACTTGACATTTAAGTAAGAATTGAAACCAGTTTTGTTGAAAGCGAACAAACCATATAATATACATAATATAGTACATTTCGTTACATTTGAAACATGAAGAATTCAAAGTTATATCCCCAAAATCTTACTGCGCATGTACAAAGCTTGATAAAAAAATTGGTTCAAGCCCTGTGGACAGGAGCTATTGGGCGCATGTTCATCTTCCTTGTGGCCCGTACTGACCAGTAAAGAAAAAAAGCAGTATCATGTTGAATACCTTAATATTATTGATTATTATATAATAATCGATGAAAATACTGAGAGAGACCCAGGAAATTTGACACATTTTGTCTTATATCTCCAGAAATTGAAATCTTATAGAGCCAAAATTTTGCACAATGTTGCAAAATACTACAATTGACGTTAGTACAAGTTTTTGTTGCAATCTGATGAATAGTTCACGAAAAAAAAATTTTTTTTTCGAAAAAATTAAAAGAAATATTTTTTTAAAAATTACCAACATTTCGATCATAACAGAATTTTGCCAAAAGTTGCGCGTTTATATCCTCGAACTGACTACCAAGTTTCGATTCAACATCTTCTTTAGTTCCTGAAATATCAGGGAAATAACCTCAACATTTTAAATGTCTATAACTCCTAAACCGTCCGGCCGATTTTGCCCGTTAACGAACTTAACCGTCGCATTTTGATCAGAAACCTACCCTGAAAGTTTGAAGTCGATAGGACCTTCGGTGCTCCTGTTATCGTGCCTATGGCCGGACGGCACCCAAAGATCTGACACCGGATTCGTGATCAAGGAGTCCAAATTAGTCTATTAGCCAATTTTCAGCTCGAAATTCGAAAATTACAGACATTTGGACGAAATGATAGGACGATGTTCCCCTAGAACATGCGCCCAAAAACATGAAAATAAGGATTTTGAAAATTGAATATTGATATCATGAAAAGTTTTGCGCTGCACTTCTTTCGAAATAATGTCGCATGCAGATCTAATAAAAATCACATTCGTAGATCTCTATGAAAAGTTATATTTTACGTACTAATTTTTGGCCGTAAAATCGACTATTATTGAGGGTGAGTACTTTGCGGACGAGAAACTACTTTCTCGTCCGCTGTGGCCACTATGAATACGGCATGATACGGTTCAATACAAACATAAGTGTCTTTAAGAATGACTGTCAGTGCTGTGGTCGCTATATGGATACGGTTCAATACAAACATAAGTGTGTGTGTCATTTGCAATTGAGAAATTATTTAAGAGGTCCGAAATTCATAAAAATATATGGAGGTCGACGAAAAATGTAATATGCACCTCGGCGAAAAACTGTCTATTGTCTCGCCTGCAGGCTCGACTGAAATGGACAGTTTTTCGTCCTTGGTACATACATAACTATTCTCAACGGTTAATTTGGAAGTCCGAACTTGTTTACATAATCTGAAGTAGATTTGACAATTTAGGTATTAATGAATTTGATAGTTTAATTTATGTGGAAAAAATGATAGTTACATATTTTACTAAATAATTTTATACAAATAAACCCTCCAGTACACTCTAAGAAATTTTACAACACCGGCCAACACCCGCTAACACCGGCCTGATTTCCTTAGAGGTCCTGATCTTTTCAGTGTTATTTCGCACCATCCGAAATAACACCGACTTTCAGGTGTATTTTCTGCCATAATAAGTAATCAGCTTTCACACCAGACCGATTGAGATTTATCATTCGGATGAGTGTGAGGTAGCACTAGATCAATGGGGTTTAGCACTAGTTCGGTGTGAATTTGCACAAGTACCGTAGTGCATTTTAGCACTGGTTTAGTGTGATTTAACTTTAGTTCAGTGTGAATTTGTACTGACCTAGTGCGTGTGCAATATCTTGTTCAGTGTTATTTAACACCGAGATAGATGCGTTTTAAACCCTCGGGGTGTAGGTATTATTTAGTTGAAATTTACACCATTTTCGGTGTTTTATACGACATTGTTCGTTTTATAATTTGAAACTCAATATCATATAAATCACCGAAAGGCTATGAAAAGGGTATAGGTATTGAAAAAAACTTTTTAGTACATACGAATTTATTATTTCAAAGATTATTTAATCGACAGTTTAATTTTTTATATATAATTTGTGAAAATACAATAAACAATAAATTTTTATAGAAATATTTAGTGATTACTGAAGCTTGAAGAGATAATCAAAACTGTCGACAAACCAATCGAACTTTTGAGGCAGCACTTCCTGGTCCAACACGACACAAAATTCTTCCAGATCAGGTGTCAATGATAACGCAGTTTTTTCCAATTTTGCCAATTTTTTCCTGTGATGGTGAGGGTTGCTGAAATTAAAACATTTATATATTAATCATATAATTCGAATTTGTGCCTACAAAATAATGTGAAGCTGGCAGGTCTTTATATAATTGAAAGTTGTAACTTTTCAACGTACTCAGGACCGATAATTGACTATCAACGTTGGTTTAATTCGATATAGATATCAAGAATTCACTCTTATCTGAAATAAAATATCCTGGAGAATAGGTTTTTGCGACAGTGTGATATACAATTAAGATCAATATTCTGAAAAAAATATGTTCCCTTAGACTACCTACTACAAAAAACACTCACCTGAAAGTGCTTCTTAATAAATCCCATTGATAGTTCACAAAAGGTTAGATGAATAAGCCCCATTTGTTTGAAGAACATTACGAAAATAAATTTCAATATAGAAACTGTACTAACATTAATAATACATATGAAATTTCATCTAATTCAGATAATTGCACTTTTCAAATAAAGATAATTGAATGAAATATTTTTCACTGACAAATGTAAAATTTCAAAGTCGGCGATGGACGTATTTGTAAATCCAATCGACCAACCAACACAAATATCTCATCAAAATTTTCGGGAAAAATTGATAGGATACCCAATTACGTAGGTACCCAAAAAAATTAAATTGAACATTCTTATGTACTCACTTGCAATCAGTATTATTTCCAAACTTCCTTCGACGCCAAAACAAATTTCTCATTTTTCTCATAAGTCATAACGAATCTTCTTGATGCACTTCGTTTTTCCAAATTCTCACTTCATAATGCATCATGAACCAACTTATCGTCTCCAAGGCACAAATAATAAAATCAACCCGATACAACACACAGCATTGTAGATTGTAGTCTCCCATGAAATGTACGTGTGTGTTAGAGTTAGAACTAGTCAGAAGTATTTCGATGCGACATAACCAATCCCTGCACATTGTTGCCGGATATAATTATATTCTGATATTTTAAAAACAATCCTTTGGTTTCGCAAATATCCATTTTTCAAAATTGGATGTTTCCAATTTTGTGTACTTGAGACGATTTTTTTATGGAATGGTGCAATGAGTAGCGATTTGTTCAAACCTGCAATGTAAAATTATATCATACTCACTTTGAAGTCATTTTCTATCATACTATTCATGAAATACTTACCACAACAATCCATATGTTTATTTTTCATGACTAAATATATCATTAAATAGCAGGAAATAAATTTGTGAATCATTGAGAGCGTGGAGGAATTGATTCTCATAGTCAAGAAAGGGATACATTGATATTTCCAATATTGATTCGAGTGTTCCGAAATAACATCAATATTGTTTGTGAGAATTCCCCATGGAAGGGCACGATTCTTCCTGTCATCTTGTAATTATTAATTCTACACAACTATCGGCGATTTCATTATATTTAAAAGACTCCGCAGGGATATCTGTCTTTCGAGAAAGAATACTTGGCAACTATGTTACAATGAATAAGTTGACGAAATAAAGTATAATGTTCTTTTGATATTCCTGGTGCGAATTTGGATAGTTTGTTGGTCGAAAAGCACTTGTTGGTACTTTCGATGATTTCACATGTTTCAAAAGTTATACTTGGATATACGTAAGGTTGATAACTGAGTGTAAAGTTTGGTAATCGGATTAAATCTCTGAAATCGTTCTTTCACATTTCACCATGCAGTGCTCATGTTCACCCAAGATATCACCTATCTGACTTTTGTATGAAGAATTGGTATTAAAACTTGATGGGAACTGTGAAATTTCAAATAAATTTTATTAATTCTTGATACTGGATCTGTTTGTGATATTTTCTGTCATAAATTACACTACTGAACACAATGTGATCATAATAACGAAAATATTGATAGGAATGTGACATTCTAGTGGTAAACTGCATCGACAATATTCTTGATAGTATGAAATCAACATTCACACTGAGATTTTTTTTAGAGTGTAGAAGTTCTGCATTGTGAAATTGCGGCTTCAGGCCATTTGCTCTTTAAAACTGGAAAAAAGAATTTTCAAATAAGTCAGTTTTCTCTAACTATGCATCCTACAATTAGATAGAAAAACAAAATATGCGTACTCCTAATTAGCATTGAACGTAACTATTATAAAACTTATGGTTCGCATTATGCTCACTTTCTTATGAAAGTAAATCATTCAATACTCCATTTTGCCAATACCTTATGGTCTGCATTCCTTGTGAATTCACTCTTACCCTTATCTTCAATTCTCCGAAATTCATGAAAATCATATAGTGCAGAAGAACCTCTTATACCAATGAGATATATAATTTTGACTGGTACAAAGGCGATATAGATAAATTCGCAATATTTAAAACTTTCAATCGTCTGTTTCTTCCACCAACATGCAGAGCAAAAAAATTAAAGCACGTTGTTCGAATCATCAATTCCAGACAACGATCAAGATCTCCCTCGGGCACCGGTCATTCCTCGCTGGAATTTCGCTTCGAAAGTGTAATATTGATTGATATTTTATCTTCGATGGTTTACGGCCAGTGGATTGAAGTGGCCGTCGCACCTTGCTCCTTACCTCACGGAAAATAAATTAACAAGCTCCGCGCACTATGTAGTCCGTGTATTTTTAATGTTGACTTTATTTTTGCTTGTAGTCGTAATATTGAAATGTAAAATTGATTTATGCTTCCTTGTTATACAGTTTACTTTTAATGACACAACAGATTCTTTCCCCGAGGGTAGCTTTATGGCCGTTTTATCGGTCCCATAACACTTTACGGATCGATTTTGATACAGTCCCATTGGGTTGGCTATCAGAGGTAATTGGTACATGCTGCTAAAATTGTCGAAGGTCGATTTTATGGGGGAAGAAATCGGGAGCTGTCAAATTCGTCGATTGAATCGTTATCAGCGGAAGGCTTTTACGAGTAATTAGATTTATATTTAGGGGGGCCATAGATGGGAAGTTTCTTTAATCTGCTTGTTTGATTGGATCGAATTATCAACCGATTTTCTGTTATCGGCTCAACGGAAGGTTCAACGAACAACCTTTTTTCTGCATCATTGTTCATGTTCATTCTAATTAAATTACTACGTATGCCGACCTACGACCACGCTACAAGGGCATGGGTGGTGTATGTCTTAAAAATGAAATTTAGATTTTTCGTGAGGACAATATTCTTAGAACAGGATTGTGGGGCTTGCTCCAGTCCTTCAAAACTGCGACCAATACGATCTTTTGTTCTACCATCCTGCTTATTCAAGGACATTGTCAATGGTGTTAACTTACCTGATGACGTCCTTAGGAGCCTTGGCTATCACGCCGTAAGGTTTTAATAACTCGCTCACCCATATGTGAAATTCTTAGGCTGACCAGCTCTGGGTATTTGTAAACTACAGGGTGTCCCAAGTTCGAATGCCTATTAGACGTTTCTGGAGAACTGGACATATTTGAAATCTGAAAATTGGGATTACGATATCGCTTGAAATTCTCTACAGAGCTAAAATATTTTCGGAGCCCTAGCAATTCCGGTTATACAGGGAGTGAAAATAAATTTGATGAAAATTTTTTTTTCAAGTTTTGCTTTCCTGACATGATCAAGTATTCAATGCTGAATACATTTCGGTTAAACTCATTGTATTCATTCGAACAGTTTTCAAAATATCGAAAAAAAACCGGAAAAAAAGTCAAATATGTTTAGTCAGTATTATGTTCATTATTCTTATTTTAAACATCCTGAGCGTTTTTACAAAATCGAAGAGGAAGAATGTGGAAAGGTCATGCATCTTTTAAATTTCAGAAATATCTCCACAGGATGTTTCAAATTTTGTGTCGAAAATTGTAATCAAAAATTGGCCATAACTTCTGTTTTCAAAATTAGAACCCTATTTTTTGCGCGTATGTTCTGGGGAACATCGCGTTATAGTTTTGCCCAAATGTCTGTAACTTTCGAATTTTTTGACGAAATTAGTCTCAAACGATTCAGTTCGACTCCCCAATGAAGAATTCGAGGTCAAATTTGATTCTGTCCGGCCGGCCGTCCGGCCGTCCGTTGCCACGATAATTTGAGAACGAAAAGAGCTAGCAACTTGAAATTTTCAGGGTGGATGGCGCATCGCAATACGACGGACAAGTTCGTTAATGGGCATAATCGACCCAGTGGTTTCCGAGTAATAATTTTGTATTCAACCAATATAAATCCGATCGAATTGAAACTTGGTGAGTAGTTGTAGAATATGAACCTAAGCACGTTTGTGAAATTTTGGGCGAATCGTGAGGCTAGAAAATTTTAAGAAAATTATTAAAAAATATTTTTGTTGTCACGATAACCTGAGAACGGAAAGAGATAGCGGCTTGAAAATTTCAGGTTAGGTTGTGCATCTGAATGCGACATTTGAGTTTGTTCATGAGCATAATCGGCCAAACGGTTTTAGAGTTATAGCCATCTGAAATTTTCTGAAATTTGGTGGTTTTTTTTTCCTCATTAACTCGAAAAATACTAAACCGATTGAATTCAAACTTGGTTATTAGTTGTAGAATGCCAACGTAAAAATATTTGCAAAATTTGGTGAGGATAGCATTTGTAGAAAATTTTTAATAAATCATTGAAAAAAAAAAAAAAAAATTCTATATATCAGTAACTATCCGTTCGAAATTGCTGAAATTTTGCAAGAGCGTTCATAACCTAACTCTACTGCCAAGTTTCAAGTTTTAACACAATCGGTTGAATATTGTTGGAGATTCGAGCATTCTTGTGTGAGTTCAGTAAATGGGTGACCGTTGCCTCGATAACTTTCGAACGAAAGAAGATATGGACATGTAATTTTCAGGGTAGGTTGCGTATCCGAAAAGGAGAGTTGAGTTTATTTTTGGGCATAATCGGTTTAACGGTTTCCGAGTAACCTGGAATATTATTTCCTTGATAACTAAAAAAATAAAGATTCGATTGAATTGAAGCTTGGTAACTAGTAGTAGAAAATCAGCATAAAGACGTGTTTAAAATTTTGTAAGAACCGTACCCCTAGAAAATTTGAAAAAAATGACGAAAAAAAAAATTTAAGAACCGCACCCCTAGAAAATTTAAAAAAAATCACGAAAAAAAAATTGGTTCAAGCACTGACGTGAAGTCAGAAGCTTTTGCGCGTATGTTCTATTGTCCATTCTTCTGTATTGGACACCCTTAATCGAATTTACCATGGTTAATTATGTTGTCCATTCTCCTGTATTGGACACTTAATTCGAATTTACCATGGTAAATTCGAAATAAGAGTGTCCAATATAGGAGAATGGACAACATAATTAACCATGGTAAATTCGATTAAGGGTGTCCAATACAGAAGAATGGACAATAGAACATACGCGCAAAAGCTTCTGACTTCACGTCAGTGCTTGAACCAATTTTTTTATGATTGCGTTGGATTCTGCGGCGAAAAATAATGATAACATAAGGACATAAATTATAAATTAGTTATTATAAATATTGATAACACAATTATTGCAATTGTTTAAATAAATTCCCGACAACAATCTTCTTTGGTAAACTCTTTTAATATACGCTATCAAATTTGTGTATTTTTTGATGTCAAAATTCTTGTTTAGATGTAGTTCGGATCTTGAATTGCCCATCTTCTTCCAAACAAATCAAAATATCTGATAAAATTGTGGAATCAACTCTTCAAGAAATATCTAACGTTTCTGATCAGCAGCAACATGGAACATCTTCGGGAATTTATGTTAGAAGTAATTGTTCAACATTGCTATCAATTATTATTCCAATAAATTAAATTGTTTTATGATGAATAATCAACTAACAACTGACTGTTAAAGATGAACCCTTCGAAAAGTAATATTTCATGTTTATTTTTTTAATTATTTGGCAGTGCCAAAAGTCTTTATTTCACGGTGAAAAAAGTAAACTTTACGCATCAATAGAGATGCAAAAATGTCAAGTTTTTTTGACTGTTGTACAGAAATGCAATTTTGTTCGTAACTGATTACATAAATAGCTGGCTCTTAGACTACTATGTAATACTCCGAAGACTTTCGTTGGAATGGCTTTCCTCAGGTCACAGCAGCCCAGCAAATGCGAGAAATTATGGATTTTAACGTATCGTTTTTTGTGGAATCCACATACACCCGTTTCGTGGACTTAATTCTCCTTAATTATCCTTTCTTATTCATTACTCGGCGTAGTTTATTGCAGTCAATACAGAAATATCTACAAAATACTCTGAATTGTGACAGTGCGAATTTTAAGTCGATATATGGTCAAGTTGCTTGAGTACCTCTCCATTTCGAGTTGGATAATGGACAGGAAGGTGTTTTAAGTGGAATAGAACATAACAACTGTGCCCAGGCTTCGAAATAACAATTGATCTTTAACCAGATAATGTAAAAATCCACATTCACTGAAAGTATTAGCAAGGACTAGTAATACATTGTATGTTTATCTGAAAGAGCCAAAAACATAATTAAGACTAAATGTATTTGGTGTTTGTGCATACAACTTTTATACTTATTAACTAGAGTCAAATCTATAGAAATTTCAATAATGAGGTAGCACAAAATTAAAAGGAAAATAGTTTTCTTCCTGAAATAGTACTCTTCCAGCTTTAATCCATAAAATCATCAACCATTTCTTATTTTCATTATAATTTCCGGATCAAAGCGACACAAAATAAAAAAAATTAAATAGGGATCCATTGATATACTTCCTAACTCTGAAAAACCAATACTTTCGAAGTTATGATTTGTCAAAGTTTGAACAAGATCGCCAAAGCTCCTGTCCACAGGGCTTTCCCACTTTTTCAATTTGGCTTCTGTGCGTCAGTTTTTAGGAATTTTCGTAATTAAATTCAAAACTCAGGTCTATGAATCATCTCATGTTGGATTTACATACGAGTACATCAGCAAATTATAATTAGAGTGTTCTATGAAATCATATAGAATTATTGAGAATAATTATTGAATTTCGAAAAATTATATCCCCAAAAGTATTAGCTTGTTAGAGTTGAGAATGACATCAATGGATACTTATGGTGAAACTGCATCTTAAAAAATGAATTTAAAATTTGTAATGTAAAAAAAATTTTTTTTGGTACTCCGAAACCACTTGGCCTATTTTTCCCGTTAACGCACTCAACTGAGATATTCATCTCCTAAACCTACTCTGAAAATTTCAACTGTCTCGCACATTCCGTTCGAGAGTTATCGTGTTAACGGACGGATGGACGGCCGGCCGGACAGAATCGACTTTGACTATGGATTCTTGATCAGTCAGTCAAGCCAAATCGTTTAAGACCATTTTCAGCCCAAAATTACAGACATTTGGGCAAATTGATAAGCACTCTCTTCCGAGGAACAAGAGCGCCAAAAACGAGAGGACGTTTTTGGGACAAATTATTGTTATCAATGACTAACTTTCAAACATCCTGTATGTGTAAAAAAATATAAAATAAGAAAAAATGCCCATTCTCAAAAAAGCATCACTTTATTTCAAACAGAACTAACGTTGCAACAAATAAGGTTAAACAATATCAAAAAACTATAATTTTCTGTATCCGCGCCTAATAATTTTTTACCCAGAGCATGATCATTGCTCGACTCTTATGATGCTTTCTTGATAATAATAATAAAATAAATCAGTCTAAATATATGAAATAAATATGTAAACACTTAATCACACTTGCTTTATCGAGGTCAACGCAAAAATTTATTTATATAATATCATTGGGGAAAACTAAAAATCAACAACTAAGTTAGCACTGGAAATTTTAGTTGTGCTATCATCGTACATGTTTCTAGAGTTCAAAGTTGAAACAATTTTTTGTATTCATCAATTATGTTCGTATCTCATGTGACAATTATGTGGGATTTATTTTCAATATAATATGAGTAGTATTTCTCTTTTTTCTTGTTCATTATTCAGATCTTGATGTTTTCTTTCTACTTAACATTTGCCATATCTCCAGATATTTCAACACACCGTTGTAACTGTCAGATGCTGTTACCACGTGTAATACTATTCCTGAGTTCGCGATGAAAATTTGAAAAAAATAAATGTTGGATAGAGAACATCAAGACCCCATTCCTTCGTGATTGCACCAATAATCCAAGGAATATCATCTTTCAATCGGCAAAAATACATTAATTCTGATTATATATGTATTTTTGCTGTTATTCCTGTATATGTTAATTGTTTAAATTCATTAGATTGAGTTCGATTTTAACCTTACACTGCTTATTTTTTGGTAGGTTCAAAAACGAATGAAATGGGGTGCACCTGAAAAAAGAGTAAGTACTCACTAACCCGCTTTTTGCTTCTAACAAAGCTCTACTCAAACTTCGAAACATATGTAGGTACCTAACCCATTCTTCTATTTGTTTTCTTGATGTTTGCTTGTTCAACAACAACTTATTTTCAAAATTTTTATTTTGAATTTTTCTCGTATCGTATCATCACTGAAACAGTTCCAACTGGCAGAAGAATACTTCAATCCTACTGAAATGAAGTAATCGCTTCATTAAAGTATTAACTAATAATAATAACTAAGTTCTGTGTATAGCTCACTGAAACTGCATTCCGCCATCACCACTACAGGATCAACGTAGTACTTGGTATGTATGTGAGAATGTGAGAATAACCCTCTCATAATACATTATTCCATGTCAAAATATTTAAACACTAAGGGCCACTTCCGTGGTTGCGGGATATCCTAATTAACTCAGAGTTAAAGATTACGCAGGGTTAAATTGATAATTTGTCTTGCAACTTCAAGAGTTATAGCTTAACCCTGAGTTGAAACTATACAAATTTAACTACGTAAAATGGCAGGGTTAAATCGCCAACTCCGGGTTAGCAATGTCAAAATTGAGGTTTCCGATTTGAAAATTTGTCAGTTGAGACTTGTGTTGAATTTCTACTAAATAATATATTGGCGGTGATCTGTTACTTGCTTGTGTATTTTGAGATGATAATAATGAAATACTATCTATTATTTTCTGATGATGATGAAGAGACACAGAGCACGCAACTCAATTCAAAGAAGAAAAATTACTTGGAATATACATTTTTGTACTAGATGAAGTTTTTTTGACTATTTTTTCAGGTTTTAATTCTGCTGCAAAATTTCAAGCGTTCGATATAATAACCAATGGTGGTAGAATTAAATTCTTTCATCACTTCCAGCCAAGCTTTCTGCTCATGCTGAAGGTTGGCTTCGTAGGTTTTTTTTTCATTCTGTTTAATTTCTTTATATTTACATAATATGATGTCGCAAAGTAGGACATTATATCCAGGCGTATAGTTTGAGGCACGTACACGATATTTCGTTTACATTTTATTAACAATTAAAATTTTTCAATTAAACACCTAAATTCGAAATCGACAGATTATCAAATTCAAAATATCATAAAGCAGACTGACAAAAGAACAAAAGATATACATATTCTGTGAACTATAGTTAACTCTCCGCCTTACCACGCTATAAAATTGAAAGATGGAAACGGGTTACCTAACTCAGAGTTAATTTTCTCTAGCGCAATGAAATCGTGGGGTTAAAAATGTAACATTTTAACTCCGAGTTACTTAACTCTGTGCTCAATATTTTAACCCCGTATTCTACGCAGGTGGGCCTAAGCCAAGCCATACGGAGGAAGTTGAAAATAAAATTAAAGGTCCAAACATTTTTCCTGAGGAACACCATTCATATTAATTTTTGAGTGAACAAAGCTATATCTTTCCACGTGTTTCATCAGTGGGATTTTCCCTACAGGTTCTCAATTGATATTTGCTACCATATCAGAGGAAATACAGGGTCGTTCACGAGGAACCTCACCCATATTTATACGGGAAACTACTGAACGTATTTTCATGAAATTCAGCACTTATTAGTATTTCACGATGCTGATGAAATCTAAAATATTTTCAAGGCATGAGCACCTCCGGTTTTTCCGGAAATGACGTCAACTTCCGTTTTTCAAATTAGAACACCATTTTTTTATTGCAGAAATAGATTCCTTAGAAAATTTCAAGTTATTTTGATGTAACATTTTTCAGTTTTGGTTGGAAAATTCTCTCTGAGTGGGAAAATTCGAAAAAAAATCGAAAATAGAGCTCCGCTGAAACAAGAATAACTTCGAGGTTTTTGGATGGAAAATTTTCATTTTTGGGATTTTTCAAGATGTAAGATTGATGTATCCACTTTAAAAATCGAAATCGCTATTCATGATACAGGGGGTGAAAAAATCGCTTTCAAAGTTAGGGATGACAAAACCGTGAAAAATCAATTTTTTCAAATTAGAACCCCATTTTTTATGGCAGATATTGAATCTACGTTAAAAAATAATGTGAGTGTATGCATCACACCCTTGCCCTAAAATGGATATTTTCTGAGTTATTCACAAAAAACTGTTTTTCGTCTTGAATTTTCAGCTATTTCTTCTCCCTTCACGCCAAAAACATGAAATTTTCAGGAACTGTTATTTGAACCATGCTGTAGATTCTTCACCTCTTCTTGAAACCGACTTCAAGTTTCTATTAGGAGAACCATGGCAAACTCTCGCAGTTATAACTAGAGAAGATGCTCAAAGTTTTGACCGTTAATTTCTAGACATTTATTTATACGTCTCAGGAATGCTTCGTGCGTTGCTCTTCTTATTTCATCGGGAGGAAGAGATCTGCAAAAGTGTTTAAAAACCAAATTGAGTTTCAAAAATATGAATCTAAAAATCTAAACAAACCTGAACGCATTTCTGACTCGTTCTATGCAGTCCTCTTTATCAGTCAGGGGAGTTGAGTAGACAATATTTTTTATCCTACCCCAAACATAATAGTCTAAAGGAGTTAAATCGGGAGAACGTGGTGGCCAAAGATGTGGACCATTGTTCGCCAACCATCGATCTTCTAATAGCCTGTAGAGGATATTTGACACATTGAGTGAATTGTGTGGAGGCGCGCCATCTTGTTGATACCATAAGTCATTATGGTTCTGTACTAGCGGCTCAATTATTTGAGTCAATATGTCAGAATATCTATCTCCTAAGGGAGAACATTCTTTAAATAATGCAAACATGTGTAGTGTTCTATCTTACCAGTTAAAGTCCCATCATAAATGTGAACATCGAGAATTGCATTATTTTTGATGGCGCAAAAAACATTGAAACTCCAGGTCTCTTGAAAGTTCCATTGTTTGAAGTGGTGGTTGTTCTCTTCATCCCAATAATGACTGTTATGCCTATTGAAAGAATCGTTCTTTGTGAATTTAGATTCATCTGTTCAAATTATACAGTCCAAAAAGTTTTCATTCTCTTGAAATCGAATCATCATAGCTTCGCAAAACTCTGTTCTCCTGACGAAATCAGTTTCCTTCAAATGCTGTACCCTATTGAATTTATATGGGTGCATTTTATGTTTTTTTAATATTCTCCAAACACTCGATTGAGATAATCCCAGATCAATCTCGGCATCTTTGAGAGAATTTTGAGGATTCACACGAAAATATGCAAGAACTGTAATTTCGTTGTTCTCATCTTCTACTACACTTCTTTCTCTGTGTATAGTTTTCTTAACGAAAGATCCGACATTTCTCAAGTTTGTCATGGTTCTGTTAATGGTATCTCTCGTTGGTCTGGGTCGGTCAGGAAACCTCTCAATGAACAGTCGAATCGTTCTATCTACAACTTTATTACATTCTCCATGAAGTAGAATGAGATTTAAATAATCTTCATTGGTAAAATTAGGCATAGTGATCGATTTTATAACTTAATACGAATTATCACCAAATTAATAGTAAACACAAAATGCTACTGAATAAAGGAATTTGGCAGATGTAATTAATGATATCTATCATTAAAAAAAAAGAATGTAAAACATGGTAAGTTTTTGGATATGGTTCATAAGGAATTATTTATTTATCACTGGAGAGAAAACCGATGGCCGATTAGTTGAAATAAAGAGGTTTCCGATACAAATTCGAATCAAAATTCGCCATCTATTTAGGAACAACCTGTAACTTTTTTCTCTTGCATATTAGGGTGGTAAAATCTAAAACAGGGTTTAACTAACAGTTCCTGAAAATTTCATCTTTTTGGCGTGAAGGGAAAAGAAATAGCTGAAAATTCAAGATGAAAAACAGTTTTTTGTGAATAACTCAGAAAATATCCACTTTAGGGCAAGGGTGTGATGCATACACTCACAATATTTTTTAACGTAGATTCAATATCTGCCATAAAAAATGGGGTCCTAATTTGAAAAAATTGATTTTTCACGATTTTGTCATCCCTAACTTTGAAAGCGATTTCTTCACCCCCTGTATCATGAATCGCGATTTCGATTTTTAAAGTGGATACATCAATCTTACATCTTGAAAAATCCCAAAAATGAAAATTTTCCATCCAAAAACCTCGAAGTTATTCTTGTTTCAGCGGAGCTCTATTTTCGATTTTTTTTTCGAATTTTCCCGCTCAGAGAGAATTTTCCAACCAAAACTGAAAAATGTTACATCAAAATAACTTGAAATTTTCTAAGGAATCTATTTTTGCAATGAAAAAATGGTGTTCTAATTTGAAAAACGGAAGTTGACGTCATTTCCGGAAAAACCGGAGGTGCTCATGCCTTGAAAATATTTTAGATTTCATCAGCATCGTGAAGTACTTATAAGTGCTGAATTTCATGAAAATACGTTCAGTAGTTTCCCGTATAAATATGGGTGAGGCTCCTCGTGAAAGACCCTGTATATTTTAAGATATTATTAAACTAAACTCAATGATCAGGGTATATTGTTGACTAACAATAAGCGAATCTTGTATATTCATGAACGTCATCTTTCAATTTGAGTCTGCAAATTTAAAGTCCCTCAGTTATTGTGCTTAAAAAAGGACGGACGGCGGAATTAAATCAGACCATGAAATATGCGTCAGTAACTCTATAGAATCATTTGATATAATTTTCTTTCATCGCAAATCAAGGAAATATCGATGAGAGGATAGCGAATCGTTTTATTTTGTTCATCAAATCTATAAATTTCTCCCCACTTTCATTCATTTTTATTCCCTCGAAAAAGCAATTACCCTCTGGAATTTTAAAATTAAAATGAATGTTTAGATAACCTGTTAGAAATTCAACTGTTATGATAGAAATGCAAGGTATTCTCAATTATTGTACCTATAAATTAATAGTAGCTTTACGAATATATTTTGATTTTATTTCCTGATGAGAATATATTGAGATAAATCTTCAATAAGGTATCCTGAATGAATAATTGTGAAGACTCCTTATTTGAAAGCTTCAAAAACAGAATTTAAAGGTTGATATCTTACATGGATAAAACATGCGAACATGGCTCCAACCAACTATGCGAAAAAATTTTCTGGTTTCCCACCGTAAATTCGATAATAACCGTGACTAAGTGTTATCCGCAAAAGTAACGGCTAAATTTACACTTATTAACGATTTGACCATAAAGGAAATGATTTTCGTTTCTTTGCTCAACGGATTATATCAAAGGAATTACTACAATTTATTGTTAACATTAGGCACTAAATTATAAGTGAATGAGTCAATAGTCGTGATCAAGCAATATTTATGATTTCACACCCGCCTCCTCTCGGTTCGCCTAATGTGTTTCCGTGATTGGTCTAGGTTGAATATACTTGAGGAAACAACGGAGGATATTAATCCTGTTGAACGATATTTCTTCGACGTTATCAAGGGATAATATTATCACTCATATATCCACTTCCACTTCTTCACAGGTAGAAGCTATTGTATTATAGCCCTTCCTTAAATTTCCACAGTATGTATGGTTATGTATTTGAAAGATCTATGAATTTAGCACCAATTTGTTATCGTATTAAAATTCTTTTTGGCTTTACCCGGAATTTTGTAAATGTTTTTATTAAGGTTTAATTCGAAATTTACTAGATACTTTTTTTGATCAGGGAGAATTCTAATTCGAAAACTTCGGAATGAAATATTCGACTATTAAAAATCAATTTATTAACCAAACTGAACTCTATGTCTGATAAATTGATGATTAATATTCTATAAACTAAGCTAAAAAATCCTGTAGTTGCTTCATATATGACCTTGAACGTATGGAGGTTAGAGGATAGGAGAAAAAACTCTTATTGCGAGTCTGTTGAAAAAGTGTCCAACTATGGAGCGCAATGAACCGTTCCAATGATATATCCTCTCCATACTTTTTGAAGCTTTGAAGCCTCCATACTTGAATGGCTCGGAAACGGAAATGTTCACTTGTTATGTTCTGGAAGTTGACATTCAGGAAATCTTCCTCGTAATTATTCTCCTCTTCTTTTAATAATTGATTCTATTCATTGGATTATTGGAATCTGCATTTCAGGTGAGAAATTATTTTCTTGATTCGACTGGGATTGAGATTTTTCTTATATGTTCAGGTTACCTGAAAAATTTTCATCTTTGGAATTGACAGTTATCCTCCAAATTAAGTTTTTCACCTATTTAACGATATTTAGGCCTGCTATGGCTCTGGAAAATTTGGCTATTTAATTTTCTTCATTTTGATGTGTCATTCGTTCTAAACGATGCATGATAAATATTAATATTTTCTTAGCTTCATTATAAATTTTGAATTCATTTAATTGCGATTATCTCCGCTAAATTCTTCCTCCAAGACTATTCTTTAACTAATTGCCAATATAAATCTAAATATTTCCCAACATACAGTGTTCCTTGCTCTCCAGATTTATATTTGATTTTGATTTCTTATGAAAATTGCCACAATAATGTGGATTGAAGTTTTGTCAGTACAAGGCAATGTTAAAAACATTCCTAGTCTTCAAATTTACAAAAATATCCTATATAATTTCCCTCATATTTGATCATTTTCTTTCTAGTACAATTCCAATATAAAATAATTGATATTAACATGCAAAATGTGATTAATGGTTTGAATGATATTGAAGTATCACACACTTTCAAATTGTTTCAGTGGTTAATTTTAATGTGAATTTCTTTAAAATATTGACATTTTCTTATCATTTGAAGCAAAATTTCTGTCATAATAAATGTTCCGAATATTTTTCTAAGTTTAATTCAGATTCTTTCCTCAATTTCATTTCAATTCGTATGTAAAAGGTTAAATTTTTGCATATTGTTATAAATTATGCTAACCGAACATTGATACTTGTCAACGTAAACCACTTTAAATATTGCAGTCTACAGCATAACAGTTTATACTCATATAATGGAATAAAAAAATTACAAAAACTATACTGGCTATTTTACAAGCTTAAAATAAGCATGCATCAAATTGTTTATAATTCAAATAGGCATATGCACTAAATCTATGTTTAAGGGCGTGCTAAGAAAGGATTTCGGAAAAATCATATCTTAAAGGGTCGAAATATATTATGCAGTAACCACGTAAAGGTTGGAACATACTTATTTTCTCAACCGTTAAATTTCGGGAAAATAAAGCAGCCGGTCAATTTTCAGTTTCCCAAGTTGTGATACTAATTTTAAAGTGAATACGTCAAGGGTTTGGTTATGGTGATGCCATCGATGTTTTTGGCGCTCTTGTTCCTCGGAACAGAGTGCTTATCAATTTGCCCAAATGTCTGTATTTTCGAATTTTTGGCTGAAAATGGTCTTAAACGATTTAGTTGGACTCACTGATCAAGAATTTGTGGTCGAAATCGATTCTGTCCGGCCGGCCGTTAACACGATAACCCTCGAACGGAATGAGCTAGACAGTTGAAATTTTCGGAACAGGTTTGGGAGATAAATATTTCGGCTACCTTGTCTTTATTTCAAGACAAGATCAAGACAAGAAGTAATATTTGATTTCAAGACAGGACAAGAAATTGTATGTCAATACCAAGATTTCTTGTCAAGAAAACAAGAAATCTTGACTAGCAATGAAAACGCTAAAACTGATATCTTTGTGAAAAAGGTAACCTAACAAAACATTTTTAATTTATTGAACACATTGTTTGCTAGAACGATTCAGAAAAATGTAAATAAAAAATAATAAATTATAATTCTGTTTAAACTAAAATTGAAAACTAGATTTTGAAAAATATCAAAATTAATATTTAATTTAAATCGGAAGTCATGAATTAAAGCACATAAGACTTCCTATGGAGTCAACACCTAGCTGATTCCATAGCTTTGTTATTGTTAAAACTGCTCTTGAAAATAGCCTTTCCGCTATTTAGCATTGAAAAATATAAAATTATATTTTTCCTTCATAAAAATAAATAAATTTGGACAAATAAAGGTTTTATCAAGTTTTTTAATTAATAATGTGATTTTTTCCGTATATTATCCCCCCTCCCCCTTTATTAGTGGGGGGATATTGCTCAATAACAATACGAGCATTTCGAGTAAATATACATCCACACACTCATACAACCCGACACTCACCACGCGCCAAATTCAAACTGTGGTGCCTTTTTCAGTTTCACTACAATTTCAAATTTATTATTCCAAGAACTGTTATCTTCAACGATAATTGGATTATCGTTGAAGATAACAGTTCTTCGAAAGAAATAATTGCTAAAGTAAATGAAGAAATAACACCTTATTCTGAAATTTTTTGGGAAAATAATTTTATCAATTATAATTAATTTATTAATAAAACAATAATTGTTGAATAAGAAATCAGCAGTAAAACAGTTTATTTCTGAAAAGGAAAAATATTTTCAAGAAGGTCATACAGTCAATATAACAAAAACTTTTCTATAAACAATATATAAAAAATAACTCAAATGTCTTCCTTCCATTCCTTCTAATCTTTTCCATGTCTTCAAGTTGGAGGTAAATTATAATCTGTCAAAAAATTGAAATCACCAGACTTATTTTTATCTGAAGCATCAGAAATATCAAAATCAGGAAAGTGTTCTTCTTGATTAACATAAGAATGATCATGAAAACCTAAGATGTTGACATTATCATTCTGAACATATTCTTGACTTTCAGAAGATGCTTGTGAGGAGAAGTTGTGCTGTGCATAATAATAATGATCTAGAGTGAAAGCATGATTTACAGGAGTCATTGATGGGCAGGCTCCTTTTAACAACCTTGCTTTACTTTACTTGTGTTATAAAAATCACTTTCAAAACAGTGATCTTAAACAATCTCAAGATGAAACAGTTTGTGGATTCTGGAATCAAACAAAATTGTTTCCAAATTGGTCACTTACATTCGTCGGAAACGTGAAAAAGTGCATTCCACTCAATCCAGCATAGTATTGAATACTTTGGTGTCCCAACAAGCATATTGTTAATGAGATTTTATATGTAGCAAGTATACTTAGCTTTTCTCCTTTGATCGATCTATCCTGTCCATGTAAGTCTTAGATGGTCCTTATAGTTGTCGCATTACTGAAAACAATTTCATATAAATTTTAATTGAATATGAATAATACTCACCTAAAACAAGTATTCGTTTATGCATTTACATTTTACAACCATTATAACCATACATTTATTTATTTACTTTATTTGACATATGGTAAAATTGGTAAATAAGGATCCTGTATCCTGTAGAATAATGCTCGAAGCTCCATCTAAGAGCCAGGTGCGAACTATATAACGTCAAAAATATACTTCCAATTTTAGACCATAGCTTTCACTTCTCCTAACGATATATTCTGTGAACTAAACAGTGTAAGGCGAGCAACTGCGCGACGTCATTTGAGTTCGTCAGAAAATAAATAAAGATCGGGGAAGTTCGCCGGAGAATCACCGGTCAATCAAGAAATTTCAAGATCTTGAACTTGGGTCAAGACATCAAGAAAACGTCAAGACAAGATTTTTTTTAATTTCTTGACTTTATCTCAAGACAAGACAAGAAATTCTTATCAAGACAAGAATTCTTGTCTTTTCGACCCCTACTTGTAGGTACACGATAAATGGCCGGTTTGCAATTTGCTTTCCCCGTGTGCTGATTGTCGCACCAAGACACCCTCAGTTCGTCGACCCGCAATGTCTGCACACGTAAAACACCAATGGAAAAATCGCAATTCACTTGTCATGAAACAATCATGCATATCCTCATTTGCTTTGTCCATCTAGAGCGGAGCATCACGATCTGAAACATAAACGCAGTTGTAAACACTCTTTAATCTCTACCGGGACATGGCCTGGACGATGCGGGGCAGCAATTGGACTCAAATTAAGAAATTCCGTCACAGACCTGAAAAATTACAGGCTAGCGGGTAGGCCGCGGGTAGACCCCATACGACTCGAAGCTGCTCTTGGAGGTGACACGTCGCAACGTATTTGGTGTAATTATGTCCGCCCGAAGACTGATTGTTATGCGGACTGATTGGTCGTATGTATGCAAGGGTTTCGGTTTCTCCCAGCCTAATCTTCAGGCTTTTTGTCAGTTCCGTGCCTAATAACGTGATTAATTATATTTTTCATCGCTCTGTTATGAATGGACAGCTGCATTCGGGTTTTTGGCATTGCAATCAGTCATATCAACAATGATGTATTTTGGACCGCATCTTCTAGGGAACAGCGTGCTATCATTTTGCCCAAATGTTCGTAATTTTCAATTCTTAGCAGTAATGATCTCAGATTCGTTAACTCACTGATGAAGAATTCAAGGTCAAATTCGATTTTGTCAGGCTGGCTACCGTTGTCACGATAACTTTCAAACGGGAAGAGATAGTAACTTATAATTTTCTGGGTGAGATGCAGCTCCAAATGCGGTTTAATTCGTTAATGGGCACAATTGGTCAAACGGTTTCGGATTTATAGCCATCTGTAGTTTTTTTTTTATATTTCCTCAATAACTCACAAAATACATATCCAATCGAATTGAAATTTGATAATAAGTTGTAGAATGCCAACCCGCAAATTCTTAAAAAATTTCATGATGATCAGATGAAAAAAAATTATCTCAGAAACTATTTGTCAGATTCAGCTCGAATTCCGTACAAAGCTTCAAGCAACCATGTTAACAAAGATTACCGGATTTCAACTTGATCAACTTTGAATTTTTGGAATGATTTCATTTTAAAATTTTAATTCAGTTGATTCCGAATGCATTTTATGCCTTTATTCATACTCAATTTCATACAGTATTTCGTGAATCGTCAATAGACCAAATAACATGCACGCAAAAGTTCCTAACTTGACGGCAGTGCTTTTTTCCAATTTTTTTAACCTGCTTTACACGTAGCAGCATTCTGGTTTTCCAACACCAAAAATGATATCCTGGATTTTTTTCAGTTTTTGCTTCTTAGAATTATGTTTATCGCCTGCATAATATGTTCTGTCTGTAATTTTTGAATTTTTAGCCGAAAATGATCTCAAAGGATTGGGTTCGACTCCCTGCTGAAGAATTCGAGGTCAAATTTGATTATGTCCGATAACTTGAGGACGAAAAGATATAGGAAGGATATAGGGTAGGGAGCGCGTCTCAATACGATGGACAAGTTCGTTAATGGACATAATCGGCCCAACGGTTTTCGAGTAATATTTTTGTTTTCAACCAATACAGATCCGATCGAATTCAAACTGGGTGAGTTGTTGTAGAATACAGATATAAGGACGTATGTACAATTTTGTGAGAATAATCGTATCACTACAAAAATTGAAAAAAAAATATTAAAAATTATTTTTCATCTCACGATAACTTGAAACGGAAAGAGATAGCGACTTGCAATTTTCAGGGTAGGGTGAGCATCCGAATGCAACATTTGAATTCGTTAATCGGCCAAACAGTTCCGGAGTTACCTATCTGAAATTTAGTTTTTTTTCCTACTTAACTCAAAAAATATAAAACCAATCCAATTCAAACATGGTTATTAGTTGTAGAATGCCGGCGCGAAAATTTTTACGAAATTTTGTGAGGATCGCATCACTAGATAATTTTAAAAAAGTTATTGAAAATCTCTGAAAAATATATCTCAGAAACTATCGGTTTGATATCACTGAAATTTTGCGGAAGGCTTCAAAACGAAACTTTCCATATTTGAACACGATCGGATTTATATTGTTGGAGATCTAAGCAGTATTGAGTGAGTTCAGTAGATGGATGGATGACCATTTCCACGATAACTTTCGAACGGAGAGAGATAGCGACATGCAATTTTCAGGGTAGGTTGCGTATATAAATGGGACATTAATGTTCATTGTTGGATATAATCGCCAAAACGGTTTCAGAGTTATACCCACCTGCAATATTGTTTTGTCGATAACTCAATAAATATAGATCCGATCGAATTGAAACTTGATGATTAGTTGTAGAATACCGACGCAAAGAAGTTAGTACAATTTTGTGAGGATCTTACCACAAAAAAAAATTTGAAAGTTGTTAAAAAATAATATTCATCTCACGATTACACTCGAACGGAAAGACATAGCGACTTGCAATTTTTAGGGTAGGTTGTGCATCCGAATGCGCCATTTGAGTTCGTTTTCTGAAATTTGGTTGTTATTTCCTCAATAACTCAAAAAATTGGATGCCAGTTCCATTCAAACAATTGCAAAGTTTCGTTCTTATTATTATATATAATATACATATTGAAATATCAGAAATCATTGAAAAATGATTTATATATCAGAAAGTAATCGTCCGACATCAGTGAAATTTTGCGAGAACCTTCAAAACCTACCTCTACAAACAACTTTATAAAACGGTCCAAATCGATGGTAAATTTGATTAAGAGTGTCCAATTGAGGCGAATGGACAAGAGAACATGCTCTCAAAAGCTTCTAACTTCACGTCAGTGCTTGAACCAATTTTGTATTTCCGTATGTCTCTAGTCCTTGAATTGTTCAATTGTTTCGACATCTCTATACAGCTGTGATAACAGATTGTTAATTTCCAGGAACAGACTCTATTTTTCCAATATGTTTAGAAATCATAAATAATATCAACCTCTATATGGAATAGTAGGAACCTTTGTATTCGAGTTTAACTATACTACATACCCTTCAATATGGAGTAATAAAATCTTATGGGGCACCAGATTCCGAGCAAAAATCATTCATTACTGCTACTGGAGCGTGATATTTTTTGCCGGCGTGACTCTGTATAGTATATAATATAATAATAATAAGTATTGAGTTTTATAATGAATAAAAATGAATCACTAAATGTGTTGCTAAGTGCAATACTCGAGAACGGCTGCACCAAATTAGATAATATGTACACTAACACTCCCACCATAATTCATATTTGTTTTATATTAATTCTAATCCATTCAGTTCTGGTGTGTCCGTTACTGTATATTTATTTTTAAAAAAATTCAAGATTCTATATAAGCAGAATTTTAATTTTTTTTCTCGAATCTTATTCAGCATTTGATAATCGGAATTTTCAAAAGATTATTGCGATTGATCTTTGTCCAAAATTTAGTTGAACACATCCCAGGAAAGTTGCATTTTTCTTGAACACCAAAATCATTACACAAAAAGTCGTTTCCCTTTTTAATGGAAAAATATCTCAATAAAATTGGGATGAATAAGTACATCAACTGGGCCCACAACCTGATGGATGTGATATCTGCGACTATTAACTTTATGGTTTTTTTTTATGAACACTCCTTGGCATAGATATAGCAATCGTGAATGTCAACTATAACGTGAAATGAAATATCAAAACGATTGATATATCAAGTACTAAATCTTTTAAATTAATTTTCGAAAGAATATCCTTTACCGCATGTATGAATACATCTCATATTAATTAATATAATTTGTAATTCAATATTTTGTACCTCCACATCATTGATATTCGTTCATTAGCATAATAAGGATGATATAAATCTGACATTTCGCTCACTTAAACAGAAAATCGAATACTCCGTAGATATTTGAGAAATGCTATGAATATCAAATCAGTATCGTGACTTTAAAGCACGTTTTTAAGTGAAGTATAAAGCCTCTCCTTTTTGCACGAAAAGAAATATTTGTCTATAAATGGAAAAGTTTAACGGGTAATTCCACTTATTGATATTACTCCGCATGATCCATAATTCTATTTGTCTATAAACTTTCATAAAAGAACTCATTCTCGTTCTCTAGTTCTAAGAATATAATTTCAGGAAGTTGAGAATAAATCATCGGAATTGAGCAAAACAGTTAAGATCCATACAGAAACCAATGCCGTAGCTATTTTTGGCGTGCTTGTTCCTCGGAACAGAGGTCATTGCAACTTGCCAAAATGTGTAATTTTCAAATTTTTGGCTGAGCGAACGATTAGTTTCGATCCACTAATGAAGAATCTTAACTTAATTCTTTCTGACCGGCCACCCGATTACTCTCGAACGAAATGAGTTGAAATTTCAGGATTAGGTTTGGATGTGCTGGTTAAGTTCGTTAAGGAGCAAATTCCGACTAGTGGTTTATGAGTTATAGTCATCTGGAATTATGTTCTCCCAATATCTCGAAAAAGACGGATCTGATCGAATCTATACTCGGTAGTTAGTTGGAAAATACGAAACTTTTGCCTCGTGAGGATCGTATGACGAAAAAAATTTAAAAAAGTTATAAAAAAAATTGTATCTCAGAAACTTTCCTTCAGATATCGCTAAAAGTTATGATTTAACGTTGAATTTTTGTGAGAATCGTATATCCCTGGATAATTAAAAAAAAATATTATTTATCTCCCGATAACCTGAGAACGGAAAGAGATGGCGTTTCGTAATTTTTAGGGTAGGTTGCGCATCTGAATGCGACATTTGAGTTTATTAATAGACATAAGCGGCCAAATGGTAATAGAGTTATACCCATCTGATATTTGGTTGTTATTTTCTCAATAACTCGAAAGATAAGAATCGGATCCAATTCAAACATGGTAATTAGTTGTCGAATGCCGACGCGAAAATTCTGGCAAAATTTTGTGAGAGCCTTCAAAACCATATTTTACAACCAAGTTCTTGATTTGAACCTGGATCTATGTTGTTGGAGATATTGAGGAAATATAAAAGCCTTACCTATAACCAATACAGTGGACAAGTTTTTTCGAGTCGATCAGCGAAATGTTTGGTGAATAACAGCAATGAATTTCCGTCTAATACTTCCTTCCTTCTCCTCTTCGGCAGTATCCGCTGATTATTATTATTATTATTATTGATAAGGGGTTACGTTGCACCGCGACCTTGAGATCTATTGTGCCCCCCATCAGAGCTGTTCTCACCATTCGAATTTACCATGGTAAATTCGATTAAGGGTGTCCAATACAGGAGAATGGACAATAGAACATACGCGCAAAAGCTCCTGACTTCACGTCAGTGCTTGAACCAATTTACCATGGTAAATTCGATTAAGGGTGTCCAATACAGGAGAATGGACAATAGAACATACGCGCAAAAGCTCCTGACTTCACATCAGTGCTTGAACCAATTTTTTTTTTGTAATTTTTTTGAAATTTTCTAGGGGTAGGTACGGTTCTTACAAACATTTTTTTTCGTCATTTTTTTTAAATTTTCTAGGGGTACGGTTCTTAAAAATTTTAAACATGACTTTATGTTGATTTTCTACTAATAGTTACCAAGCTTCAATTCGATCGAATCTTCACTTTTTGAGTTATCGAGGAAATAATAATCCAGGTGGGTATAATTCGGAAACCGTTAAACCGATTATGCCCAAAAACGAACTCAATTCTCCCATTCGGATACGCAACCTACCCTGAAAATTGCAAGTCCCTATCTCCTTTTATTCGAAAGTTATCGAGACAACGGTCACCCATCTACTGAACTCACACAAGGCTCCTCGAATCTCCAACAATATTTAACCGAACGTGTTAAAACTTAAAACTTGGCAGTAGAGTTGGGTTCTTAAGGCTCTTGCAAAGTTTCAGCAATTTCAGACGAATAGTTACTGATATATATAATTTTTTTTTTAATTTTCAATGATTTCTTGATAATTTTCTACAAATACTATCCTCACGAAATTTTGCAAGCATTTTCGCGTTTGCATTCTACAACTAATAACCATGTTTCAATTCAATCGGTTCAGCATTTTTTGAGTTAATGAGGAGGAAAAAACAACCAAATTTCAGATGGCTATAACTCTAAAACCGCTTGGCCGATTATGCTTATAAACAAACTCAAATGTCGCGTTCTGATGCACATCCTTACCTGAAAACTTCAAGCCGCTATCTCTTTCCTTTCTCAAGTTATCGTGACAACAAAAATATTTACTAATAATTTTCTAGCCATACGATTCGCACAAAATTTCACAAACGTGCTTAGGTTCATATTATACAACTACTCACCAAGTTTCAATTCGATCAGATTCATATTTTTGTTGAAAACAAAATTATTACTCGGAAACCATTGGCTCCATTATGCCCATTAACGAACTCGTCTGTCGTATTGGGATGCGCCACCTACCCTGAAAATTTCAAGTCGCTAGCTCTTTCCGTTCTGAAGTTATCGTGGCAACGTCCGGACGGCCGGCCGGACAGAATCAAATTTGACCTCGAATTCTGCATTGGGGAGACCATTTTCGTAAAAAAATTCGAAAGATACAGAAATTTGGGCAAAATGATAACGCGATGTTCCCCAGAACATACGCGCAAAATGAATGTTCAACCGAAATAAGAAACGTAAGTCTACGTCCACATACAAAAAACTCGTTAACCCAATTGAACATACTTCTTTCAATTCCTCCGCCGTCAAATTGGTCCACGAGTGATTACTTTTCGGCAATTCATCTTAATAGGGCGAATTCCTCTCCCAAAAGCCCATCGGCCAAAGACTGGCCGTCTCAGCGACCGCACCGACCATGGCCCAGCATCTTGCAAGAAGGAGAGCCTGCTATCCCTTCTCTTCTGTGGTCAGTTGCCGCGAGCAACTTGCACGTCAGTCGCCTGAAGCCTTCCGACTAGTCGTAACCTCTTACCGTAACATGTGCCTTGAAGATTCGCGAGTGCCACTAACGACCTGAAGCGACATTGCCACATTTTCCGATTTACACGTGACACGTGAACAGCTAGGATGGACAACCCCGACTCGCCGGATTCGCTGGGTAGTGATCAGCTCACCGTGGACCTGCTCAGTCCTCGGTCAAAGAGGAGGGCGAATGTCACCTGTGACATAAGCGACAGGAGAGATGGTACCCCCGATGTCGTTGGAAAGAATACGAACAACAACGATGTAGGGTTTGTGCTGATGGAAGATGAGAGTCCTGAACATGGGACGGAAGAAGAAGATGAAGTAGGTATTTCTATAACTAGGGTTTTTGATTTTCAAAGTCCTTCGAAACACGTGTAAACCTATTTGACGATTACGTTGGACCAACTGCTGAAACTTCTAATCAGTTTCAATAATTCTTGTTATATTTCCTCATCTGGTTTTCTTAATACCTATCTTGAAAAAAGTGGGAAAGCCCTGTGGACTGGAGCTTTGGCGCTCTTGTTCAAATACTTGTTGAACACAGATCATATAATAATTCATAGATAGAATAATTATAGCCTTCTGTGAAAACATAGATGTACGATTTATTATTGAAATTTTGAAAAATCATATCTCCGAAAGTATAAGCTTGTTAGAGTTGAAAATTATATCAGTGGATTTTTATGGTGAAACTGCATCCTAGAAAAAATTTAATTTGCAATGTAAAAAAAATTGTTTTGTTACTCCGAAACCATCAGGCCGATTTTGCCCAATAACGAACTTAACTGAGATATTTATCTCCCAAACCTACTCCGAAAATTCCACCTGCCTAGCTGATTCTGTTCGAGAGTTATTGTAGAAACAAAATTTGAAATTTTTTTTTTGCCACTTTAAGGCAATCCGATCAACACAAAACTTCGCATGCATATGAAGGTTATGATTCTACAATTGGATGCTGAATTTCAGATAGATCGAGTGATCGGTTCCGGAAATATTCATAAAAAATGTTTTTACTAAAAACGGCTTTAACTCCGAAACCGCTTGGTGGATTTCACCCATTAACGAACTCGTCCGAGATATTTACGCTCCAAACCTATCCCTCAAATTTCAATCATCTAACTCGTTTCGTTCGACAGTTAGAGTGCCTACGGCCGGCCGGCCGGACAGAATTGATTTCGACCACGGATTATTGTTCGGTGAGTCGGACCAAATCATTTTAGACCATTTCTATCCAAAATTCGAAAATTACAAACATTTGGGCAAATTGATAAGCACTCTGTTCCAAGGAACATATCTATAGAGAATGTAATTTAAACCATTTTTTTTCGCCGGTTCCATAGGGCTATCATCAGGCATTCCCAAGAATTCATAATTGTATCTAAAATAATTCAATGATTTTTTTTCTGGGTTTTCCCTCCCAATCTCTAAAAAGTATCTATAAAATAAAAAATTGTAATTCTTTCAAAAATTGCTTCTGCGTTGAAAACACTAGACTAGACTGTAGCGAAACCATATACCAACTATAAAACAACTTTTCTGTAGCGTTTCAGAGTTCACTTGTTCCAACAATTGTCCGAATAAGTGTTTGACAACAAATAATTCAGGAGATTTTCGCTTGGTCTGATGGAGGATTTTGATTCAAGCTCAGAAAATTTATAGAGAAGTTGTTGTTTCGTTACTGTTTACTAGGCACCATTGTTTTATATATTTCTTCTGAGAAATAAATAGTTTTTCTAACGCAGAAGCGATTTTCAAAATAATTAAAAAATTCTATATAGTAATTTAAAAGTTCGGAAAGGAAATCCCAGAAAAAAAACATATGAATACACCTTCCAAAGATTAATAATTTCGTTTAATGAGGTTCTTAGTTGACTGTGGCGCTCCGTTGCTAATGTAACAAAGGTAAAAATCTTTTGTTTCTATTTATGTGTATTAGAGAAGTTCCTAATTTCTACATCTCAAAATGGAAAATCGTAGTTTTCGGTATTCAAACGTCTGTGTGTTTTCTTTATTTATTGTGATGGAGAATGAATTATTTGAATGAAACTGATGAATAAGACACCAAAATATCATCATAAGGTGGGATATCTGAAAAATGAAATATTGTTTTACGTTACGAAAAAAAATATTTTTTCTTAAGAGCGCATGACTCGATGGTTTCGAGTTGTAATATCCTGAGAACTATAAATATTACATGCATCTTGGTATCTGACAAATATCGATAGATGAAATTTACTTCGCTTAAGTCACAAAATTGAAGTGAATCAACAGATTTGCGACGAAGACAGAATGACGTTCTCGTAAAAGCTGAAATCAATCGATTGGCATTTTGGATTCTGAGGATACCGGTACTTTAACTGAATGAGTACATTGAAGATCCTAACATCACGTCTGTACTTTCATAATTTATTTATTTGCCTAGTCGCCCAGAGTATTTTACGATAACAACTCCTAACTAAGAGTACTTTAATGGTACTTCATTTTACTTTCCATTATTCAATTTATATTTTTTCTCGTTGGTCATGATGACTGATATCACGAGAATCAAATTGTTTTTCATTCGATAGTATTTATTTATATCAGAAATATATTCTAATTTTTTTATTTTACTGTCATAGTTAAGTAGGTTATTATGTTCCTTGCTTTTTTCCAAAACAAATAAAACTACAAACATTTATTACACGACGTACGTTACGGCCATTGAAGCCATTTTCAAGTTCTACAAAATAAAGGTAAAATTGAAAAATATCTGATACAAAAAGACAGAAATTACTTACACAATGTCATAATTGCCGTGATAGTTAAGGAATTCCACAGTACGATTTCAAATGTAAATATCAGATGATTCCGTATTGATATTGATAATATATACTGCTCCACAAAAGTTAAGGAAGTTCAGAAATTCTGAGACTGTTTCAAAAGTTTCCATTTTTTTTCACCCATTTTTTAAATATGAGAAATCTAAATTTTTACTCACTTATCTAACTTATTATTTTGCCCATTTATTTCACAGTTTCAGTTGAAAATTTAGTTTTAGTATTCGTAGTGCAAAATCAATTCACCCAAATTGAAAAAGAGTAAAGAGTATGGCCTCCTCGAACATCTACTATAGCCTGACAACGCATTTGCCTTCAATCAGATTGTTGAATTAGCCTTGATCAATTTCTCTCCAGAGTTGCGGTAAAAGCCATCTATGTTCTTGAAATGTATGTGGAGGTGGTTGGAGAGAATCCAAAGCTCTTTGTTGCTGATTCTAAGCGTGTTCAATGGGATTGAGGTCTGGCGATCGAGGGAACTTGCCGACCATCCGAAAACTCATCTCTGGACAATACAAACTTCCATTGTTCGTTCCAATTCACGTGTTCATTGGCCCATTCCAATCGAAGTCAAATATGATTTCGAGTTAGTGGAATCGTTCTCGTCGAGAATATAGATTAACTCTCGAAGTTTTCGACGAACTCTTTCATTCGAAACCATAACACCAGTAGCGTTCAAAAGGCGCTGTTGCTTGATTCGACAAGTATTCAAAGGCTCTCTACGGGTAGACAACGTCAGAAACCGATCTTGTGCAGGAGTGGTATATCTTGGCTGTCCACTTCTCGGTCTTTTGGTCACGTTTCCTGTTTCTCGATATCGATGGACGAGCCGGGAAGTAACGCTTTCACTAACTTGAAAGAAATTCGCAACATCTCTCTGATCACGGTCCGCCTCGACCATATCATTACTGAAACTGAAAAAGTTATCAAAGGAGGAGCAAAAAAACCATTCAGATATAAGACAGTAAACATTTGATTTCTCATAAATGAACATTTGGTGATTAAATGGTTCCTTTCTGGGTTTTCTCCCCCAAACTCCGAAAAATATCTATAAAATAATAATGAATATACCTCCTAAAGTAACTTTTAATGATTATCTAGAACATTTGGTGTAAAAGAATCGGCAAATTTTGAAACGGTCACAAAATTTCTGAACTTCCTTAACTTTTTTGGAGGAGTATATATAAAGGGTGAGTCTTTAAGTTGTACATTTATTCTAACCATGGGTTCCTCTCATCAAATGGAACAACCTGATTCGGCTCAGGTAAAGAGATATAAGTGTTTAAAGATTTTATAATGTGCAAAGCCAGCCCTGAACTGTCTTCAAGTGTTGAACACAGAAATACTTAAAAGTCAATATTGCATAATTACATGAAAGCTTTATCATCTGATGCTCGAAATTCAACGAAATTTGCTGAATACTCACTGAAGTCTTTTAAAATGGTTTTAAATTATCTTTATGCTGCATTTTCGAAAAAAACTCTTCCTGGATATTAAAACTGACTCCAACTTGATTTTCATTGAATATCCACTATAAGATTATCCGCATTATCTTCTTCGCCTATTTTCAAATTCCTGATAATTATTATGTTCTCTATAGGCTTGTTTTGGTTGGTAATAGGGACGCTCCTAGAACCGTTCAAGGTAGTCACACAGTCGTTTATTGTAATTGTTTCCGTATATCCAGATTAAGAATTTCTCTTCAAGAATGATTGGGATGAATACCTAGGTAGAATGATACTTATGATTGATACTTCCCTTATGCATACTAATATACTACAAACTTATAAGATTCAACTACATATGTAGTTCGAATAAAATAGTGGTAACGTGAGTTATATCTGTTGAAAATCAAGTTGATGAAATTATGTTCCATATATTAGAGAAATCCTTAGAATGATTGTGCAGATTCGATGCAGTATGAAATATATTGTTTAGATGACATGGATAACAGATAATTTAAAAGTTTCATATTCACTATTTGGGATACATATAGATGAATACATATCATGGTATGCCTATTCATCTATTTCCCAAAGGATAACTACCCTACGAGCTGTTTGAATGAGTTGTTATTAACTTATCGCGTTTTAGGCTGGTAATTATAACAAATCAATTTGGAAACAAGCGAGATTGAAGTGAATTTCTATAAGTGCCAACTTTGAAATCAATACTTATTCTATGCTTTTATTTGGGCAGATCCTCTGTGTATTCCAGGTTCGGATCGATAAAAGCAGATAAATTGCCGTAATTTTTGTTATTTTATGACATTCATAAATGATAGACAATAAAGTGGAAATGCGTATTAATGAATTCAAATATTGTCATATTTAATATGCAATGGAATGAACCCTGTGGAGCCCCCTATGAATTTTCAATTATCAAGAGTACACAATGGTCACTGTTGGTAAATACTGAAACCATCGGCTAGTAGTATATAATTTAGGTATAAAACTCGAGTGGCACTTTATAGAAATCATTCAAACTTTCGAGAAATATCTCTTCCCAAATTGACTGCAATAGGAATGGCCCTATCTTTTTTGTGTGTAATTAAGCCGTTTCTACCTGAGAATTTACTTTGCTAGAGCCAGTCTCGATAAATGCCGGATGCATGAAACAGATTTGTTTCTAGGAAACTGTACAATGTACAGAATCCGGTTCGGCTTCTAGCGTCTTCGTCTTCATTGAAGAAATTTTAATGAATCACTAACAGAATCGAAGATCTCTTGTGGACGATTATCATGGCGTGTTGTGTTTGCAGATATCCTCGTCCTTCGTTCGCATAATTTTGATTAATAGTCGCCGACTTCTACCTAGTTGGAAGATAAATCTTGCCGTGGAAATGTATTTTATTGTAGAAACGGATCTAACGGAGGTTCAATTATCGCATTCATTATTTACTGGAGGTTGATAGAGGACATTTCAAAATACAACATATTTGTAAGGGTTCATCACATTTATCTTCTCTACAATGAAGTCGAATAGTTGAAAGAAAATAAAAAATATATAAAAACACTATATAACGTGGTACTTCCTTGAACCCGTTTATACAATAATAAATGGACACGCAATACATATCTATGGTTCATATGAGAACGTATAAATCAAGGAAATATAATTTTCAAATTGGTATTTTTGAAAAAACAATTCGGATTAATAAGCAAATCCTCCTAAGTATCAATAAACATTTCAAACAATTTTGTATAACACGAACTGTTTGAACTAACGATATTTTAGTTATTTACTTTTTTTAATTAACTTTTAATATTGCAATTTACTTTGGTAACTGATAACCAACCTCCTTTGCAGAATGTTTCCCAATTTTTTTTTATTTATGTAGGTCTCAGTTTCGCCACTAATATCTCTTCATCGGAATTAATTTCTTTAAATGTCGAATTATCACATTTTTATAGATTTAACATTGAATGTTCTGGCATGAAGGTTGATGGCTTAGTATCTCTGTTTATTCGTTTAAATACGCTAGAAGGACGTTTTCAGTAGTGTTCATAACAAACCTTGAGTCACACTTGTCTATAAATCGTCTATATCAAATTTCAAACACTATTTTAGATTTATAGGATTATAGGTTTGGTGTGGCTTCATTCGCAGTTTTCATTATATCTGGGGTAGTAAGTAATTGCTACCTCTCTATCCGAACTCGACATTTTTTTAAAGGTTCAGAACAAAATATTAAAATATAAAATATTTTTCTTTTAAATATCGAACAGAAACGTTATAAATAATATTGAGGGCTTAAAAGCACTGGTTGTTAGGTAAAGACAACAATACAACGAATAGTCCTGTAACTTATTGTTACTAACTTAATTTACATTGATAAGAAACAAATTTTGATCAGAAAATGTAATATGTAATACATAGATATCCAAAAATCAAGAATATCTTCCAAGAATTAATTGGTAACTAAGTACGTTTTAATGTCAGTGCGTCAGTGTTTCAATATCATTCCAATTCCATCATATTTTTTTCCAAATGCTCGAAACTCTATTAGATACAGAAATAGGAGTTTTTCTTCAAAAGTGTCCAATTTGGCCCACCGTACACTATCCTCCAAAATCCAAACGATTATTATCTCAACTCGTTCAGAATTAATAAAAATAAATGAAAAATAAATAACTAAGTTCAACAGGCTGTATCTCAGAAGGGATACGAGATAATAGAAAAAAAATGTATTTGAAAAAACTTCTCATTTTAACTAGAACTATCTCTTCCTAAAGCTACGACCCCGACTTTTGAATCACCCTGTATTTCAATATGCCCATCGAAGACTATATTCGTGAGTTTATCAAATTATGAAATCCCCGTTTCTGACTCGCCAACGGGCCAAAATAACCATCCAACCTCATATAAATGACACGGCAATCGATCGGCACAGAGCGGCAGAATCTACCTTCTAATTCCACCACTAGCGGTTCCTGGAAGGTCATCAGGTGTGAATTATCGCTAAAAGCAAACTCTTGAGGTTCGAATGCGCATTCCGACAAAAGCGGCAACAATGCGTATCCCCTGCGGGGGGGTATCCCATTTTACCCGGGGCGACTACCTGTTCGTGTCGTGACCTAGCATCGATGTCTCCGGTTTTGTTCGAATTGATAGATGTCTGGAGGGTCTTTACGGCTGTTCAAGAGATAGGTTGTTCCCCGACTTGGGTTGATCTTTTGAGTGCTTACGGTTTATTTTCTGACTAGGAAGAACTGACTCATACCTGATTTCTTCACTTTACATTCTGAGTTCTTGATAAAATTTAATCTGGAGAATTCATTAAAATATGGAAGAAAGTCTATACCTGAGTAAATTTACATTTGCCAACCTCCTTCCCAAGAAATATCAAGTGGACTGAAAGAATAACTATGTAGTTGGAAAAGAACTGAGTTCGGGGACTTTGGTGCGCTTGTTCGAATTTATAGCCTGCGTAGTCACCCATGTAGGGTGCAAGCCAAGCCTTGGCTTCCAAGAAAAAAAAATGGTTCAAGCACTGACGTAAAGTCTGTAGCTTTGGCGCACATATTCGTTTGTCTATTCACCCCTATTGGACACTCTTAATGGAATTTAGCATCGATAGATACATAACGTTTTCTCAGCTTTTATAAGATATGGATATATTTCAAACCATTTTAAAGACAGACTTGAGTAATGAGAGAATCGTATATGACCACAGAATTTTTATTTCTTACATATTTATTCTATGGGAATTGAAAATCGTTGAATATGTAATACTATACGAAAAAACTTACGCCCCAATTAACTTCAGGATACGATATTCATGAAATTCCGCGAAAATTAGTGGGTTGGCAGACTACAAGCAATTGCCGTGTTTTAATTGGATCAGATTTATATATTCTGATTTATATAGGAAATAACAACAACATTTCAGATGTATATATCTTCAAAACCGTTTGGCCGATTATGCCAATCAACGATAGTAAATGTCGCATTTTGATGCGCAACCTACCCTGAAAATTGCATGTCGTTATCTCTTTACGTTCTCAAGTTATCGTGGGATACATAATATATTTTCATAATTTTTTTTTAATTTTCTGTTACGGTCCTCACAAAATTTCACATACATCTTCATGTCGATATTCTCCAACTAATTACCAAGTATCAATTCGATCGGGTCTGTATTTTCTGGGTATAATTCCGAAACCGTTGTGCCGATTATGCCCAATAACGAAATTTACTCTCCCATTTGGATGCGCAGCCTACCCTGAGAATAGCAAGTCTCTTTCTCTTTCCGTTCAAAAGTTACGGAATATCACCGAAAAAATGTAAGGAGTGATTCTGTGATAAAAATTAAGGTGCGTATTTCGTTTAAAATTTTTTGTAAAAACTCCCCTGGAAATGTTACACCCCTCCGATGATAAACAAAAAAAATGTGTCTCATCTTCAACGTTTATTATAATTGTATTGTCGATATTCGACAGGTTTTTGTTCATTGTTTGTTCACTATTGTTATATAGTTGTAAAAGTCTTAACCTAGTAGAATCATAATTTGGTTGGCTGTTGTTCAATAAAATTCCATGTAATATGCGCTTGCAATATATTAATGTTTTTCAAGTGAATGCCTACGTTTTCGAAAAAACTTGTAGACATAAAAAGGTTAGGAAATGAATTGTACTCTTCAGCCATGTTTTTTTTAAAAGGAAAATTTTTATCTAAAAGCATACCTCAGGGTTGAAAAAAATCCAAAATGTGTAGTTTTATTGACAAATAATATTTACCAAGTTTTGTGTCTTTAGCTTAATATAGGTACAGGGAAAATAAAAAAACAATTTTTTTGTTGATCTTTAGAGAGGTGTAACTCTTCCGGAGGTGTGTTTTTGAAAAAATTATATACGATATACCCAACTTAATTTTTTTTTCATCACAGAATCCCCCCTCACATTTTTTCGTTGTTATTCAGGATACATCCTGTATAGAATATTTTTCAATAATTTTTTTTTTATTTTCTAGTGATGCGATCCTCACGAAATTTTGCCAGAATGTTTGCGTCGGCATTCTAGAGCTAATTACCATGTTTGAACTAGATTGGATTCGTATTTTTCGAGTTATCGAGGAAATAACAACCAAATTTCAGATGGGTATAACTTCAAAACCGTTTGGCGATTATGCCTATTAACAAACTCAAATGTCGCATTCGGGTGCGCAACTAACCATAAAAATTTCGAGTCGTTAACTCTTTGCGTTCTTAGGTGAGGTATCGGAAGATACATAATATTTTTTTTAATTTTTCTAGTGATAGGTACGATTGTGTCAGTATTCCACAACTAGCTATACTAAGTTTCAATTCGATCGGATCTGTATTCGTTCATGATATAATTATAACTCGGAAACCGTTGGGCCGATTATGCTCTTTATCGAACCTCTATCCGTCGTATTTGGATGCGCCACCTACTCTGAAAATTTCAAAGTCGCTATCTCTTTCCGTTCTCAAGTTGTCGTGGCAACGGTCGTCCGGACGGAATCAAATTTGACCTCGAATTCTTCATCGGTGATTCGAACCTAATCGTTTCAGAACTTTTTCGACAAACATTTCGAATGTTACAGACATTGGGCAAAATGATAGTACGCTGTTCCCCAGAACATGCGCGCAAAAAATATAGATATAGATTTGCTTCGAAATGTGGCGTTTGAATGTTTGTATTTAGTAGCTTATTTAATTGAGAGCATATTCTGAACAATTTTCAGACTATAGGTACCCATTTGAACTTTTGGTTTCTTCACCTGGCGGATCTCTGATCCATATTTGCAATAGTGTATTGTAAAATCAGAGAAATCTATTTTGATCATTTATTGATTTATTGAACGAGCCTGCTGGAGGTCCTGACGCTACTTCAGTGCCTTCACATATACAGGGTGAATCTTTGACCACTGCATTAATAAAACCAAAGATTCCTCTAATCAAATAAAACACTTTTTTCATTTACCATTTTTCCAGATTCGGCTCAGGTAAAAAGTTACAAGCGTTTAAAGATTTCACAATGTGCTAATACACTCCCGCATATAAATTATGTATGACATTGTTGGCGGACGAGAATAAGGCATGGTAACGTGATTTACAGCTTGATTCGGGATTCCAACGCTCAGGGACGGATCCATAAAAGTTGTGAAATTTCTGGAGTTTTCCATTTTAAAACATTCAATGAAGAATATCTCGAAAACGGTGCGTTTTAGGAGAAATGATGAAGAATATATAATGCTCTAAAACGATGGAATATTCTTGAATTGACTCAAGAAAAACTTTATATGCTTTCTTTATGCTAATTTCGTTTAGTTTTATGAATCCACGAGTCCATAACTAGAAAACCAGTAGAAGTATAAAATAACTAATATTTGGAAAATATGTATCATAGTTATAGGAAACTTTACGCCAACATTCATTTTATTCGAAAAAAGGATGTCAAAGCTACAAAATAAAAACTGATTTTTTTGTCAAAATTTCAACAGCCTGTATCTTTCTACCTGAGCTGAATTTGGAAAAATGTTAAATGAAAAAAGTGTTTCATTTGATGAGAGGAATCTTTGGTTAAAATTAATGCAGTGGTCAAAGACTCACCCTGTATATTTTTTGTATTAAATCGAAGCAAACTGAACAGTAGGTACCTTATTTCAAATAGATGAGAAGTATTACAGATTATTTCATCTTAGAGGTTCACTTTCTAAAATGCTGATAATATAGTGACAATCTATATATATAGCGACAATCTTGTCAAGTACAAATTTCCTCGTCTGACATAAATATTCCCTTCTTCCAAGATGAAACGATACATCACATAATTCTGGATTAAATACATTTTGATAAACATAGTGAAATAATTTACATGACAAAAAAATCAATAACTGAGAATATACCTAAGTAGATTTGGAATTGCTTCACACTATCAAAACGTAAACATTACGTGAAAAACACTTTTGGAATGCCAATAAATTTAATTAGAATCGGAGGAATTTCATACATTCGTCAATAATTTTCTTATCTAAAATTCCATAGTTATAGAAAAAAGACACACCTCAAACAACAACCGGTCGCTATCCAAAATTATTCCCACCATAAATCTGATATCCCATCAAAAGTTAACGTTACCTCTAACGTTAATCCAATTTATTGAATGTATAATAACTACATAAATTCGATATGTAAAAAAGGAGTTATACAATGTATTGCATATTTCTAACGTTACATGCATGAATTATGAGACCCGTGCCTTGAGCGTGCTCAAATCTGGATGTCCGCATAAATAAATACCCAACTCGGAATATTTTATGAACGTTCAAGATGTAACTAAGAAACGTTTTTACTTTTGTGAATTCTCTAAATTATTTTGTTTTTGTTTATAATACGCGTTTGTGGTAGATAAAATCGCTTCCTGAACTTGTTTGAAACCGATAGATTGTGCGAGCGTGTTCTGGAGAACAACGTGATATCATTTTGCCCAAATGTCTTTAACTTTCGATATTTTTGCCGACAATGGTCTCAAACGATTAGGTTTGACTCACTTATGAAGAATCTGAGGTCAAATTTGATTCCCTATAACTCAAAATATAATATCCGATGCAATTAAAACTCGGTAATTACTTGCAGTTTGCAGTATACTTTTCTCGGAATTTCATGAACATCGTATCCTGAAATTACTCGAGAAGTAATTTTTTTCGTATATTATTAGATATTTAAATTTCAATTCTAATAGAATACATATATGTCAGAATTAAAAATTCTGTGATCATAGATGATTCTCACATTACTCAAGTCAGTTATTAAAATGGTACGAAATGTATTCATATCTTTTAAAAGCTGATAAACGGTATATATCGATATATACGATTAAGATTGTCTAATAGAGGTGAATACATATTAGAACATGCGTGCAAAAGCTACTGACTTAACGTCAGTGCTCAAACCAATTTATTATTCATGTTCGCATATATGACATTTTCATGTTTCAATTTCGATTAAAGTTTCAATGTCAAGTTTCTTCGTGAAAATTACTTCTAAGCAACCTTGAAATTTTTTGTAGAGGACGAAGTAATACCAGGAATATTCAATAAGTATACATTTGTTTGAAAGGCGGAGGGAATATCAGCACTAATCAGGCAGGTTGTATCGAAGAAATCTCAGTTTTTTTTTATTCGTTCGCAGACGCCACTCAAATAGGTAAATTATTTTCTATACATAGCAAACCAGAATGAATAAATGCAAGGGCAATGTCATCAACGTATATAGCAGGTAGGTAGCAGGTATATAGCAACGTAGGTAGCAAGTATATCAAACGGATATAAATTGAAATGAAGGCGTGCTAAAACTGATCCTTGTGGGAGACCATTATTAAAATCATCTCAAATCATCTTTCATACTATGTTATATGCTGCCGACAAATCCACAAATGCTGTTCCTGTTTTCATTTTATTTTGGGTGCATTAGATTGCATGAATATAATATCCCAAGAGATGATAACGAGCGAGCGTGGACAAAGCCACGGGTAAAAGCTAGTAAAAGCATAAAATAATATGCCTGATTTTGCAACATTATATAAATGATGTTAATTCACCTCTTGGACATGCCTTCAATTGGCGATGAATTCAAAAGTGTATTAAGTGAACCAAATTGCTTTTTAATTATACTTTTAACGATTTCCTGCAGCCCATTCTCGAGTGAGTAATAACAGTCTTTTTTCGAAGACCTTAATGAATATAAGACAATTAATTATATACCTCACATTTGTTTCTTTCTTGTAATTAGAAATGAGATAAAAAATTCTTGTGCCCGTAATTGTACCTAGAGTTGCATGTGATGCAGAGGCTGTTCGACCAGTGTCGGATCGCCAGGCAGGGGCATAGTTTAAAAAAAAATAGATCATTTTGAATTTCCAAGCCATTTAATCTACAACAAAGGGGTTTTATTATCGGTGAGGAAGTACCACGTTGCAAATGGTTTTAGAAGTGTGTTTTTCGAATGAGTTCCACTGTTTCGAATGGAAGTCAATTTGGCAACTGATAAGTAATCAATGGTTTTTGGCGCACTTTTTTGCTTGAACAGAGTGTCTATCAGTATGCCCAAATATCTGTAGCTATCAAATCTTTAACTGAATATGATCTCAAAAGCTTAGTTTTGACTTACTGAGTTGAAATTTGCAGTGTATGTTTGGAGCGCCGGTTAAGTTCGCTAATGGGCTAAATCCGACAATTGGTTTTGAAGTTATAGCAATCTGTAAAATATATATATATAATAAGAAAATATATATATATATATACAGGGTGGTCCGCGAGTAACTGTACAACGTTTAATGGTGAATAGCTGGTACCTTGGGGAGCCAGAAAACAACAATCAAATATGGGCTAAGTCTTTTCGTTTCTGAGATACAGGGTGATTTATTGATTTTGGCAAAACATTCAGATAGCTATAACTCCTGAACCGTTCTACGTATTCGCTTCAAATTTGGCACGTGTTGTCATCTCAGGCCATCAAATTGTTCATATACACCGCACCGAAATTGTACAGACCAGGACTAGGAAATTTTGATTTTTACTTCCAGGTCAAATAAAACACCCTGTACATGGAATGCCAAATTTTCGGATTCACCATCGGATTCTGCATAGATTTTCCTGCCAAATTCCGTTTTCCGCGTGAACGGCACACTTCCCGTTCATTTTTTTTTCTCGAAAATAAGATCACACCTCCGAATATTAAGTGGTGTTACGGACCTGCATTTTGCAATAGGAAGCTCATGACATTAAATTCGGTTATAAAAACATTTTTTATATTGAGAATCGAACTGAACATAAATAATAAAACAAAAATTAAAGAAAAAAAAAGAAATTCAAAACACATTTGAATAACTTTCGAAGCAAAACTTTGATTAAAGTTGATTTTCAAAGATTCCCCCGTTTTCATCAATACATTTTCTTGCTCTAAGTCTAAGTTGATTGACAGCTTTTCTAATAGTATTAGAATTCAATGTCATGAGCTTCCTATTGCAATAGAATTAAGTTGTAGCGAGATACGGAACCAGCCTAATACTATTAGAAAAGCTGTCAATCAACTTAGACTTAGAGCAAGAAAATGTATTGATGAAAACGGGGGAATCTTTGAAAATCAACTTTAATCAAAGTTTTGCTTCGAAAGTTATTCAAATGTGTTTTGAATTTCTTTTTTTTTCTTTAATTTTTGTTTTATTATTTATGTTCAGTTCGATTCTCAATATAAAAAATGTTTTTATAACCGAATTTAATGTCATGAGCTTCCTATTGCAAAATGCAGGTCCGTAACACCACTTAATATTCGTAGGTGTGATCTTATTTTCGAGAAAAAAAAATGAACGGGAAGTGTGCCGTTCACGCGGAAAACGGAATTTGGCAGGAAAATCTATGCAGAATCCGATGGTGAATCCGAAAATTTGGCATTCCATGTACAGGGTGTTTTATTTGACCTGGAAGTAAAAATCAAAATTTCCTAGTCCTGGTCTGTACAATTTCGGTGCGGTGTATATGAACAATTTGATGGCCTGAGATGACAACACGTGCCAAATTTGAAGCGAATACGTAGAACGGTTCAGGAGTTATAGCTATCTGAATGTTTTGCCAAAATCAATAAATCACCCTGTATCTCAGAAACGAAAAGACTTAGCCCATATTTGATTGTTGTTTTCTGGCTCCCCAAGGTACCAGCTATTCACCATTAAACGTTGTACAGTTACTCGCGGACCACCCTGTATATATATAAAAATATAAATTTGATACTGCGAATTAATAACCTTTGAATGAGGGCTTTATTAATAAAAAAAAGTTGGATTTCTCTCAGTGTAGGAAAGGAACAGGTAATGAGAGTTTTGAAACCCAGAAAGCCTAGTCCTCTCTTACCAGGTAAAATTCATCAGCCAATCTTCCTAGTGACGAAATGATTAAGTATAATTGGGAATAACTCTGGATAGAAAGCTTCTGTGGAACAAGCATGTGGATATCACTGCAAGTAAAGCAATAAGAGCTCTGATGGCGTGCAGAAATCTATCCGGTAAGACTTGGGGCTGTAGCCCTAAAATACTGCGATGGATGTACGTCATGATTGTGAGACCAATAATTACCTATGGGGCAGTAGTCTGGCATGCCAAAGCAGATCAGACAACTACTAGGAAAGCGCTTGACAAAGTGCAAAGGCTAGCTTGTGTGTGCATCACGGGAGCTATGAGAACGTGTCCAACCAGGGCACTTGAGATCATCACAGATCTCTCACCTCTGCATCTAGTGATTGAGAGGTTAGCCCATGAGGCCACCCTCAGAATATCTAAGGAAGGTACAGGAACTGAGAGGATTAAATGTCAGAGAGCCTGGACCTCTCTGACTAAGTACATCCCATCAGTGAACCTTCCTAGTGATGCAATGGTCAAAAAAGTAAGCATTGAGAAGAACTTCACCACGATGATAAGTAGAAAGGAAGAATGGGAAAGGGAGTTCACCACCCAGACTTTCAAAGAAAATACCATAAAATGGTACACAGATGGCTCAAAAACCACGACGGGAGCTGGCGCTGGGGTATATGGGACAGGCACCAAGTGCGCACTGTCGGTAGGCTCCCGTTTGAGTATCTTCCAGGCAGAATTACTCGCAATCGAAAGATGTGCAGATATTAACCTAGAAAGAAAATATCAGAAATGCGACATAGCAATCCATTCGGATAGTCAATCTGTTATCAAAGCACTGAGCTCCCATGCCATCGATTCAAAGTTGATATGGGAGTGCCGAAGAAAACTAAATGAAATTGGCAAGAATAATAAGGTCTTTTTAGTCTGGGTCCCCGGTCACTCGGGAGTCAAGGGGAACGAAGAGGCCGATACACTTGCCAGAAAGGCAGCACGAACTCCTTTTATCGGCCCAGAACCTTTCTGTGGTATAGGAAAATGCACCTACAAGAAAGAGTTTCTGGAGAAGGAGGAAACCAAAAGAGAGACACTCTGGCGGAATCTTCCAGGTTTGGTTCATTCCAAAAAGTTCCTTAGGAACTTTAAAGAAGTGAGATCCAAAAGGTATCTGGATCTCTGCAAGAATAAGTTACACCTGGTCACTGGCTTCCTCACAGGACACTGTCGCCTCAGGAAGCATTTGATGAGAATAGGTTTATCAGATACTGACGAGTGCAGATTCTGTGGGGAGGAGGAAGCAACTCCTCTTCACCTTGTTACAGAATGCCTCGCCATTGCAAGTCAGCGAAAGGAATGCTTTGGACAGGAAACTTGTAGGAGTGAAGACATAATATCCTTGAAGCCTTCCCAGATATTGAGGTTCATTTATACTCTGGAACTGGAGGGCGAGCTGTAGATGGCGTAATGGTGAGAACAGCTCTGTTGGGGGGCACAATAGATCTCAAGGTCGCGGTGCAACGTAACCCCCTTATCAATAATAATAATAAATAATAAATGATTAAGAAAGTATGCGAAAAGAACTTCACTAAGATGCTCGGTAGGAAAAAAGACTGGGACATGGAATCCACCACCCAAGTTCTTGAAATAAACGACATTAAATGGTACACAGATGGTTCAAAAACCACTACAGGAGCTGGCCCTGGAGTATATGGCAATGAAGTAGGCAAGAAAAACAAGGTCTCCTTGGTCTGGGTTCCTGGTCACGCGGGAATTACAGGAAATGAGGAGGCCAACACACTTGCCAGGAGAGGAGCCCCAACCCCCTTTATTGGCTCGGAACCCTACTGTGGGGTTGGTAGATACACCTACAAAAGTGAATTTCGGTTGAAAGAAGAAACTGAAAGAGGTATATTTTCTGGAAATCTCTTCCCGGAATGTATTACTCCAAAAAATTCTCCGGAACTTTGACAATGTCAGATCCAAGAAATATATGGACCTCAGTATGAACACTCTGCACCTCCTCACTGGCTTCCTCACAGGGCACTGCAGCCTTAGGAATCATATGATGAGATTAGGGCTACCAGAAACTGACGAGTGCAGATTCTGTTGGGAGGAGGATGAAACTCCTGATCACCTGATAACGGAATGCCATTGCAAACCAACGCATGGAATGCTTTGGGTAAGAAATCTGCAGGAGCGAAGACGTAGCCTCCTTGAAGCCATCCCAGATTTCGGAGTTCATGAGAACTAAAATCTAAAATTCTATGCTGATCCAGCAACAGACCATTCAACTCTACAGGACGACCTGAGATCTGTTTCCGCCTGGTGTGACGTGTGGCTGATGACATTGAACATCTAAAAGTGTAGAGTGCTTCACATAGGCAAAAATAACCCGGAGATGACTTACTATCTGAATGGTCTTCCGGTTCAGACGACTGACTCCCATGTGGATCTAGGCTTAACCGTGAATAAAATGCTTACCTGGTCTGACCATATAACCGCCATCACATCCAAAGCAAAGAAGATGTTGTACATTTTCCATAAGTCATTCCCAGGTATGGACGTTTCAACCTGTGCCTTACTGTACAAAACCTACATACGACCTATATTGGAATTCGCTGGGCCCGTTTGGTATCCGATCCATTAATATGACATGGACCTCCTGGAGTCGGTGCAGCGGTTCGCGACCAGATTGCCTTATGGGTGGCATCGCCCCGACTATCCAACCTGTCTGAAAATTTTCTTTTTGCCAAGTGTTAGTGATCGCAGGCTGAGGGGAGAACTCATTGTGACGTACATGGCTCTCAATGATCTGTTTGGCCTTAATATGTCGGATATGTTTGTGTTGAACCCAAATATAAATCTTCGCGGTCACAGTTTGAAGCTTGCTAAGGAGAGGTTTCGGACATCGGTCCGACAAGGTTTTCTCCCGAATAGAATTTTCGATGTGTGGAATGGCTTGCCGGTGGATGTAGTGAATGCGACTAGTGTTAACTCCTTCAAGAACAGGTATGATGGTATGATGTGTTGAGAGTTCGGCTTCCGCAGCAGTGATGTTGTGAACCAGTGGTTTCTGCATGCTTCGTTTGTTTTATATTTGTTTGGAAATCTATTAAGTTTAGTATGTTTTTTTTTATCTCTTTTGTAAGCACTTGTTTCTTTAATATTTGTTAATTGAGTTACAATAGGCTAAGGCCTCGACTCTATCCTTCTGTTAATAATAATAATAATAATAATAAACTCTGGAACTGGAAGGCGTGCTGTAGATGGTGATGACATCAACAGCTCTGACGGGGGGGCACAATAAGGTCGCAGTGCAACGTTACCCCCTATAACAATATACAATATACAAGGTGTTTGGGAAACTTAAAATCCCCATTTGAATCAAACTTGAATTATTGAATCCTGGCCTTACTCAAAAATGATTTGGTATTTTTATTTCTTTTTGTTTTTTGTTACGTACTCGCGGAGCACCTGTCCAAATCTAGGGGCAACTGCTCGAGTTCGCGGGAGACAAAATGTGTGTAAAATGTGCGCAAGCAGAAACATACTGACTTTCCTGGCGAACATATCGTGTTTATTATTCATTTTACTCAAGTGAATTTGGGAACTTTATTCGAGAATTTAATTTTATTTTTGCTGCAAGTGTTTGGTTCGATTAATAGAAATTCAGTGCACTGAAGATAGAAAACTTCAATCGAAGGCAGTTTCAAGAACTGAAGATCAGTACATCACGAATTCACAGACATTGAAGTGTGTTCAGGTAAGCAGTTGTCGCCCATTACTCTCCGACTTTGATTGGATAAGTGCTACCGTTCATTCAAAATTAATAATTAATAATTTTATACCAGCAATTCTTTCCTACAATTACATTGGTCCTTCGTTAGCCGCATTATTACTTCAATTTTTTCTTAGAATAATTAATTTTCATTTTTGAGTTTGGCCATTTTCCTTTTTTTGAATTTTCATTTTCAGTGCGAATTACACATTTCATATTTCAGCCGCCTGAAAAACCGGTTTCTGCGATCCGCGGTTATTTATTTTCTTCGGTCAAGGTCAACCACATTCTCGGAGAAACGATAATTGATTAATTTCTTTCTCTAAAATATTTCTGATTCGATTTTAAGTTGATACTTTTATCGTTCATTTTTTCAACGCTACATAATATTGGGCTGCATTTTCTTTCTCATTCTCATTACTACGAATTTGATTTTTCTTTACTTCGAACTACGTTTATTATTCACTACAATAATTTCTCGTCGTTGTATTCTGCCATTGGAAGTTGTTTTGATGGTCTAGGTACAGGGTGCATTGTTTTTTTTACGATACGTTCTGCGAGTTCACTTTGGTTTGTTGACATATAAATATTAAAGAATCGAACTGATTTTTGATAACCGTGTTTATTCTTTTTGATATATGATAATAATCCGATAAATTAGTTTCCATATTATCTCACTATGTCTAGCAAGTTGAATAAAACCAATCTTTTGTTACAAACTGCCTACTCGCGTTTGAAGGAAACTCATCAAATAGGAATTGAGGCAACAACAAATGATACTCATAAATCTCAGTTTTTGGCTCGAGCGGAGGAAGTAGAAAGAATCTATGAAGAGTTTCGAACATCTCACAACACTCTTATTGGTTTGATTTCAGATGAGGAATTTTCAGAATATGATAACATTAGAATTCGGGCTGATCAGGCCTATTATGCCATCAAATCAATAAAAAACGATTTTTTATTGAAGGATTCTTCTTCAAATTCGATGAATACTTCATCTCTTTCTACTTCACAACCCATAAAGACTTCTGTCAGAATTCCAAAGCTCAATATTCCCACATTTTCGGGTAATTATCGAGATTGGCCTAGTTTTTTTGATTTATTCAATAGTATAATTCATAATAATTCCGACTTGCCAGATGTAGAAAAATTCCGTTTCCTTCTTACCTCGATTAATCAAGAACCTTTGGCTCTAGTTAAAGGCATTCCACTTACTGGAGCAAATTATCAAGTTGCTTATGCTATTTTAGAAAAGAGATACCAAAATAAAAGAATACTTGCTACACAATATTATAATGATATTTTCAATGCATCATGTGTGCAGAAACCAACTGCAACTAATTTAAGACGTTTATTGAACGTTTTCACAGAAAATGTTTCTGCTTTGCGTGTTCTTGATTTTCAAGTGGACCAGTGGGACTTTTTGTTGTTCAATATGCTTCTCAATAAATTAGACATTAAAACACGTACAGATTTCGAATTGGAAAATAGCATAAATCACGACATTCCTACTTATAGACAATTGGTTTCATTTCTAGAAAGACAATGTACTGCTATAGAATCGGTACAATTTGGTTATTCTCATTCTGTCGTCGCAACCGAGAATATTCGACAACAATCTTCTCAACTTTCTAAGAGAAAACCAGTCACCTCTAGCTTTATTACTGCCGATTCGCATGTCACACAGGCGAGCCAAAGTGAAAAATGCGTTTTGTGTTCTTTCGCGCATCCTATATATAGATGTCAAACATTTCTGGCAAAAATGCCACACGAACGATTTTCATTAGCCAAGCGGCATAAGTTATGTGTTAACTGTTTGATCTCACCTCATTCAATAAGAAATTGTAGTTCAACTCATAAATGTAAAATTTGCAAATCACCTCATCATACAACTTTGCATTTTGATCAATCCTCAAATAAAACGACTTCATTTAATCAATCGTCAGTATCGCCATCGACCTCTAACCAATCACTCTCTACTGGTTTTGATACGAATCAGTCAACTCAAACTACTACTCTTCCGACATCGCTCATTAGTACCAACTCTTTAACACAGTCAACTATTTTGCTATCTACCTGTGTGGTGCATGTTCAGGATTTTAGTGGGCATTTTCAGAAAATTCGTGTACTATTGGACACTGGCTCCATGGCCAACTTCATTTCTGATACTTGTGTTCAACGTTTAGGACTTTCTCGCAAAAAATTATCTATACCTGTTGAAGGTCTTAATGGAATGTCGACGTTTACAACGCGTGGAAAAACTTCATGCTTAATAAAGCCTTGTGATCGTGATGGCCCGACGTTCAGTTTCGAAGCCATTATAATCAATAAGGTCTGTTCAATTCAACCAAAAATCAATATTAATCCTCAAGAGTTGACTCATATTCGCGATTTAAAGTTGGCAGACCAAAAATTCTTTCAGCCTGGTCCGATAGACATGCTCATAGGTGCCGAATTAGTACCTTTCTTCTTTAAATCGGGCAGAATTTATGGTAGACCCAATCAACCGGTAGCCTTGGAGACTATCTTTGGATATGTTCTACAAGGACGTGTCTGTACTTCATTACCGACTTGTCATTTGACGTCATTACATACATCTACGGAATCGAATTTACATCTTCTTCTGCAAAAATTTTGGGAAGTCGAACATATTCCTAAATCTAATATTTTATCTCAGGAAGACCAAAGTTGTGAGGAGATCTACTCGGCTTTGACGTTTCGAGAATCAACAGGCAGATTTTCAGTGCCACTTCCGTTTCGACAGACTAATCCAGTTTTTTTTGATACGTATTCTCGTGCATATCGACGGTTTTGCATGCTTGAAAATCGTTTCGGCAAAAATCCTATCTTAAAGGAAAAATATGTTGAATTCATCAAAGATTATATTGACCGTCGGCATATGATTCCAGTTCCTATGGAAAAATTTAAAGCATCTGCTTCTTATTATATCCCTCATCATGCAGTGTTTAAAGAACAAATTATGAATTCTTCTACTGTTTCCAAAATTCGCGTTGTGTTTGACGCTAGTTTGCGTGATATTCAAGGTGTTTCTCTTAATGACACATTGTATACTGGTCCTAAATTACAGAAAGATATTGCGTCTCTCTTGCTAAATTTCCGATATTTTCGTTATTGTTTCACATGTGATATAAAGCAAATGTATCGACAAATCAATGTCAACAAGGAATATTGGCCTTACCAAAAAATTATATGGAGATCGGATCCATCTGAACCTCTCCAAGAGTATTTTTTATGTACCGTTACTTATGGTGTTTCTGCAGCGCCTTACCTAGCACTGAGGACTTTACAAGAATTAGCCAATTCTGAAGGTTCAAACTTTCCTGAAGCAGCCAGAGCTTTGAAACGACATTTTTATATTGACGACGGTCTCTTAGGTAGTGAATCCCTGTTATCAGCACGATCTCTTCAGTTAGAACTCATAGAACTTTTGAAGCGGGGTGGCTTTGAATTGGGCAAGTGGGCCAGCAATCATCCTAGCCTTCTTCAAGATTTTGAGTCTGATGTTTTGACGTCCTGTTCATTTGACAAAGATGAACCTTCATTCATTAAGGTGTTGGGTCTTAAATGGAATCCAACAACTGACTTCTTTTCTTATTCCTATGAACCCTTAAATAATATATCTACTAAACGTACCATTCTTTCGGATATAAGTCGAATTTTTGATCCCCTTGGATTTATTTCACCATGCCTTCTACTTGCAAAACGTCTTATGCAGCAGTTATGGCAATCCAATATATCTTGGGATGAAGATCTCCCTGAACATATACAGCAAGTATGGCATCAATTTAAAGGACAAATGCCTGGCCTGTCTAATATTCAGATACCTCGACACTTGGGGTTTGATATCTCTTCTGCGGTAGAAATTCACGGATTTTGTGATGCTTCAGAGGTGGGTTACGCTGCCGTAATCTACTTCAGATTTGAAAATTCCGGCAACTTCATGACTGTTCTTACTTGCGCTAAGTGTAGAGTTTCTCCTTTAAAAACGCAATCGATTCCGAGGTTAGAACTTTTAGCAGCAGTGTTGCTCGCCGATCTTGTAACATTCGTAAAAGAAAGCTTTTTGGATATTTTTAATTTCTCCAATCTATACGTTTGGTCAGACTCTAAAATTGTCCTTACTTGGATTAGTTCGTCTCCGCATAAATGGAAAACATTCGTTGCTAATCGCGTTCGATATGTTCAAGACCTGATACCAATTTCTTCGTGGCATTATGTGCCTTCACACCAAAATCCAGCCGATTGCGCTAGTCGTGGTTTGACACCAACGCAACTTCTGGATTTTTCGCCATGGTGGCATGGTCCGGAATTCCTTTTAAAATCGAAGGAACATTGGCCTTCTCAAGATGATGTATCATCTTCAAACACCAGTGGAATATTGGAAGAAAAATCGTCAACTGTTTTATTACTTCTTCCCGATAGTTCGGAAAACTTTGTCCTTGTTCTGCTTTCAAAATTTTCCTCTCTGCCAAGGATTCAGAGAATTATGGCTTATGTTTTGAGATTTTTATTCAACACTCAAAAGAAGATTAATAATCATTCTTCAACTTTTCTCATCACTCCGTTAGAAAGTGACTGCGCAATGGAACACATTATTAAGGTGGTACAAAACGATGAATTTTCTGATATTTCTGCCAAAATCAAACAGAACTTTCTCCTGCCGAAACCGATTCGAAAACTTGCACCTTTCATTGATGAATGTGGTCTCTTGAGAGTGGGTGGTCGATTGCGGAGATCTCAGTTATCTTTTGACGTTAAAAACCCCCTGCTCTTGCCTAAAAATCACCGTTTAACTGATTTAATCATCGAGTGGACTCACCATACACATCTACATCCTGGTTTGAAGGCCACGCATTATTTATTACTACAGAACTTTTGGATTCTTTCTCCTAGAAGTGCCATTTATCGCTGTTTGTCTAAGTGTATTCGCTGTTTTCGTTGCAAACCTAAATCATATAACCCATTCATGGCTGACTTGCCAAGTGTCCGAGTTACACCTTTGCGTGCGTTTCTGTCCGTATGTGTGGATTTTGCAGGACCTTTTTCTTTACTTATGAACAAACATAGGGGTGCAAAGACATACAAAGGTTATGTTTGTGTTTTTGTCTGCACTAGTACCAAGGCAATTCACTTAGAACTGACCTCTGAACTTAGCACCGATTCATTTCTAGCGGCCTTCCGCAGGTTTATCTCTCGTCGTGGAAAATGTTCCATAATCAGAAGCGATCAAGGTACAAATTTTAAAGGAGCCAACAACGAACTTCTCAAATTGGCAAAAATTACTGCTGAAAAACTTTCAATTAATTGGGAATTCAATCCGCCGGGTGCGCCTCATTTTAACGGCTTAGCAGAAGCCGGCGTAAAGTCATTTAAAAATCATTTTTATCGTGTTTTAGGTACACAGATCCTAACTTTCGAAGAATTTTATACCCTTATCACTCAGATAGAGGCTGTCTTAAATTCTCGCCCTCTATGTACAATTAGTTCTGATCCGAATGACCTACAAGCTTTAACACCGGGTCATTTCTTGATTTTCGAGCCATTAGTAAGTTCAGTTCCCGAACCCGATCTTTGCTCCGTACCCGTAAACCGGTTAAACCGATGGCAATTGATTCAACGTATTCAAACAGATTTTTGGAAAAGGTGGTCAGGAGAGTATATTCATTCTCTTCAAGAACGTTCAAAATGGTGTGATTCCACACCATCGCTTAGTGAAGGTTCACTTGTTTTGATCAAAGATGAACAAAAAACCCCGCTTCGCTGGCCACTAGCCAGAATAATAAAATTGCATTGTGGCACTGATGGTGTTGCACGTGTGGTGACCCTCAGGACGGCTGCCAATGGTACTTTACAGCGTCCGGTAGTAAAAGTGTGTCCTTTACCTACTCGTTAATTCGTCCCTTCTTTCTGGAGTACGGCAAATTTATTTTCTTTATGTTTTTTTTTTTTCTAATTTTCGTATGCGCTTAGGTTCAAAAACGTTCGTTTTGGTGGGGGAGAATGTTTGGGAAACTTAAAATCCCCATTTGAATCAAACTTGAATTATTGAATCCTGGCCTTACTCAAAAATGATTTGGTATTTTTATTTCTTTTTGTTTTTTGTTACGTACTCGCGGAGCACCTGTCCAAATCTAGGGGCAACTGCTCGAGTTCGCGGGAGACAAAATGTGTGTAAAATGTGCGCAAGCAGAAACATACTGACTTTCCTGGCGAACATATCGTGTTTATTATTCATTTTACTCAAGTGAATTTGGGAACTTTATTCGAGAATTTAATTTTATTTTTGCTGCAAGTGTTTGGTTCGATTAATAGAAATTCAGTGCACTGAAGATAGAAAACTTCAATCGAAGGCAGTTTCAAGAACTGAAGATCAGTACATCACGAATTCACAGACATTGAAGTGTGTTCAGGTAAGCAGTTGTCGCCCATTACTCTCCGACTTTGATTGGATAAGTGCTACCGTTCATTCAAAATTAATAATTAATAATTTTATACCAGCAATTCTTTCCTACAATTACACAAGGGCATATGGAAACTGAGTGTAGGAATGGGTCTCAGGAGATTAGAAGGTCGTCGATTTGGTGTGTCCGTGTGCGGACGCTCTTAAGCCAGGGACACGCATATCCGAGCCGAGCATGCACCGTGTGTTAAACGACACACGGACAGTGAATTATACGGATGTGGAGAGGTGATGGTACGGAAAAGTGGAAACGGCCTAGCGGACGTCATTGATAAATTATATGCAGGAGTCCATTAACACATTGTGAAATCTTTGAACGCTGGTAAATTTTTACATGAGCTGAATCTGAAAAAATGGTAAATGAAAACATTTTTCTGTTCGTTGAGATGAATCTATGGTTAAAATTGATGTACAACTCACCCTGTTTATTATTTAATCAGTTCTACTGAAACTTAAGAGGAAAAAGGAATGTTTAGGCAACATAATATTTTCAAGGAAAATTATATTCAAGGAGCTCATGATAATTGTCATTTGTAGCTCAACATTTGCGAATGACAGCAATACGAATACCCAAGAACAAGGCCAGCCAACCGTCCACTTTTTCGACCTGTCAGCACAGCGAAAACGAACAATCTATTAGGTATCATATTACGATATAATGTAGTATAACGTGATAATTCAGCGTTCTTCACGACAAGGAATAACACACCTTAGCGATCTCGACTAGGTTATAAACAACATAAATCTTGGGGATAGAATCGAGATCTCGGGTCATGATGTGGATATTTCTAATATAAGCCACGGATCTAAATTACACTCCGCTGATCTAAATCACGTTTTCTTGCTCCTAGAACGGGCTACCGACTGCATAAGGAAACAGAGGCGGGTGAGTCTGGTTTCAAGGATAAAATTGCTGAAAATTTCGCGCAAATACTTTATAATTTCCCCATAAAATATTCATAGCTTTTCTCCTGTAATGGAGGGGAATTCATGAAACGTTACTTACCTATACCTACCAGAAACGGCTATTGTCCATGGAGTATAGACTAAGGTTTCCAATGAAATATGTCCACTGTAAAGGGTTAAAGTTGGAAAGCAAAAATTCTTCACTTTCAAATTGAAAAAAAAAACTACTTTCGCTCCGGTACCCTCGCAGGCACCGGAGCGTCGTTGGTTTCGGAGTAACGAAAAAAACTTCTTTTTTACATTATAAATTTCAAATTATTTTTTTTTTAAGATGCACTTTCATCATAAGAATCCATTGATATAATTCTCAACTCTAACAAACCAATACTTTCGGAGTTTCAAAATTTCTATAATTAATCGTAATTTTATGATTTCATCGAATACTCTATGACACGATCAATCTGACATCAATGATGAATTGTTGGCAAGATTGATGTCAGATTGATGCCAGATTTATAGCAGATTAACCGTGTAATAGCCTGGAGGTTTCGGAGTAATGAAAAAAAAAATGTATTTTTATAGTACAAGATGCAGTTTCATCATAAGAATCCATTGATATCATTCTCAACTTTAACAAACTAACACTTCCGGAGATATGATTTTTCAAAATTTCAATAATTAATCGTAATTTTATGATTTCATAGAATGCTCTAATCATAATTTGTTGAGTGTATAAATCCAATATATGATGTGAGTCATAGACCTACGTTTTGAATTTTTTTTATGATGCAGTCCTATCATGAGAATCCACTAACATAAGAAACCAATACTTTGTCAAAGTTTTAATAATTACTCGCTAGTAAAGTAGTAAAGTAGTTTGACAAGAACGCCAAACCCTCTGTCCACAGAGCTTTCCCACATTTTTGGTGCTCCTATTATATGAATATTTCGTTGATCCACTGTACCTATTGGTTATAATTTTTCATATTTCCCCATATATCCCCAACAATATAGATTCGATCGAGTTCAAATCTAGATTGAATGGTTTCTTTCTGGGTTTTCTCTCCCAAACTCTGAAAAATATCTATAAAATATAAAAATTAATTATTTTGTGCTGATTATTTTTCTATTTCACTTTAGAAATAGAGAAAAATAATCAGCTTTCTTTTCGATAATTAAGTATCCGAACCATTTCGAAACAACTGTCTTCAGGAAGCAGACACATAGAAATAGATATTCAAATTTCAATTAAAACCATCAACTTAGTGCAAAAAGAGGTGTTATTAAATCACTTTACGATAGAGCTAACCTTATTTGTTCTACTCTTGAAATTCGAAATAAAGAAATTGATTTCATCAACAAATTTCTTGAAGATAATGGATATTCTAGATAATTCATAAATACATCAATCATGAATTTAGATAGAAGAGCAAATAATCAAGTACAACAGAATAATCAACAGAATAATCAACAAGAACAGTAACCCAATATGCTGAATGTGATCCCTTATGTTCGTGGCCTTTCTGAAGAAATCAGAAGAATCGGTTCTAATTTCAATATAAGAACCGTCTTCAAAACAAAAAATTATCTCAGGTCTTTATTAACGAAGACAAAACCCATTGATGAAAAACAAATATCAAAAAACTGTGTATATAATATTCCTCGTATTTGTGGTAAATCATACACAGGAGAAACATCAAGACCACTAGAAGTAAGAAAGTCAGAGCATAAGAATAACTTGAGAAATAGAGACTTACAGAAATCAAAAATAGCAGAACATGTATGTACAATCCAAGGAGATCACATGATGGATTGGAGTAATACAAGGATTCTGATGATAGAAACTGATTATATTAAAAGGAAACTAAAGGAATCAACTTGTATTTTATTGAACAGAGAATGCAATTTTGCAAATTGCTCAATTGGTATTGAACATATTTGGCTGAATTTATTAACAAAGGAGGTGGAACTTGGAAATTTCTATACAAAGTAAAACTATGTTAGCTATGATTTTCAAATACTGTCAATGTGAAAATTCTCGAATCTCAGAATAACAATCAACAAAATAGTTCTGAAGATTTTTTCGTTAAGCGTCTGAAGAAGGAGTCTGATATAGACTCCGAAACGTTACGATATAGTTGTTTCTTCGTTGATGTTGTTTAGTTGTTAGTTATTAGGCAACATTGCTTCTGACAAATATCTTGTGTTTCTTACGCAGAAGCAAATCACAAAATAATTAATGTTTTATTTTATAGATATTTTACAGAGTTTGGGAGAGAAATCCCAGAAAGAAACCCTTCAATGATGAATATACCTCCCACCAAGGGCGTAGCCAGGAATTAATTTCGGGGGGGGGTTTTGAAATAGGAATTAATTTCGGAGGGGGGTGTTGGGGGTTTAAGGGTAACTTTCTGCACCAAAAATTTGTTTTTTAAGAGAAAAAATAACATTTCGGGGGGGGGTTTAAACCCCCAAACCCCCCCCCCCCCCCTGGCTACGCCCTTGCCTCCCACAGTATCCTTTAATGTTCATTCAAATCTAGAACTTGGCTGTAAATTGATGTTTTGAATGCTCCCTCAAATTTCAGCGATATTTGACGGATTTTTTTCATTTTTGTTTTCAGTTTTTCTAGTCACACGATCCTCACGAAATTGAATAGGTCGTCGTGCCGGTATTTTTCAACTAACTACCGAGTTTCAGTTCGATCAGATCAGTATTTTTCGAAACAATTTCAGAAGGCTATAACCCCGAAACCATTGCGCGGATTTTGCCCATTAACGAACTCAACCAGTGCATTTGGACTCCAAACCAACCACACCAATTTCAACTATTTAACTCATTTCGTTTGAGAGTAATTTTGCTCACCACCGGCCGAAGGGACATTATTAAATTTGACCGCGGATTCTGCATGAGTGGGTCAAAACTCAATGTTTGAGAGCCTTTTCGGTCAAAAAATCGAAAATTACAGACATATGCACATAATCAAACACTGACCGCTACTCTTTCCCATCATTGGGAATGAATTTTTAGGCTTGCGGTAATCGCATTAAAATTAAACTCATTTATGTCACCGGTCATAATGCGAAATCTTGTATGCCCTTGCCTTTCAGGCAACTGTTAACAAATAATCGAACATTGTTTAGATCTCTCTATTTCAACTAGTACGGTTTGATTTGAAACTTCAGAAGTAGGTAAATACCAGTTTGAAATTTTATTTTCACAATAATTCTTTAAAAACAATGCCGATCGATCTGTAATTCGGTACTAGACATTAAAATGGCGGCTTGAAGGTTTTTGCAGAATTTAGTCGGAATCTGACTTATAGTTTCTGAAATATGTATAAAATTTTTTCCTAATGTTACAACCCTTACGAAACTCTGCAAAAATTTGCACGTTGGCATTCTAAAACCAATTACCAAGTATCAATTCGATCGATTCTGAGCTATTGAGGAAACAATATTTCAGATGGGTATAACACCGAAACTGCTGGGCCGATTATGCCCATTCACGATCTTAAAGTTTGCATTCGGATGCCCAACCTACCCTAAAAGGTGCAGGTCGCTATACCTCTCCGTTTGAAAGTTATCGTGGCATCGGATGGCTGGCCGGACAGAACTGAATTTGACCTCGAATTCTTCATCAGTCAGTCTAATCGTTTGAGACCATTTTCGGCAAAAACGTAGAGGAAACAATATTTCAAATAGATATAACTCCGTAACCGCTAGGCCGATTATGCCCATTGACGAACTTAAACGGCACATTCGGATCCTCAACCTACCCTGAAAATTGCAAGTTGCTATACCTCTCCGTTCGAAAGTTATCCTGGCAACGGATGGCCGGCTGCACAGAATTTAATTTGACCTCGAATTCTTCATCAGTGAGTCGAACCTAATCGTTTGAGACCATTTTGGCAAAAAGTTTAATATTACGGACACTTGGGCAAAATTATAGCACGCTGTTCCTAGAACATACCCGCAAGTAACGTAATATATCGTTATAACATAATATTAATTCAATATCTCAGAAAGTTATCGTCAAAATATCATCGCATCGGCGTCGTATCTCTCCTTACGCGTCCGCCGCTTCCAGTAGTTCTACGGATCGAAAGAAACCCGGCATCACACACGTCTACAGCAAGCTCCTCTCAGCTGTATTGAAAAGTTATATAGTAGGAGGAGGAACGAAACGTGGAGCGTCAGTCTCAATGGAAATCAATAAGTAATATGATACCTCCAGACCACTCGTCAAAAACTCACACTACAATGACAAGATAAGAAGTTCAAGATTTTATCCAAATTTCTTGATTCCCTGAGAAAACGGGAGCTGGCTCTATCACGTCCGCCGCTGGTCGTTCGTTATATATACACGTTCACGAAAACACGAGCGGGAACAGGAGGTAATAGACGGCAGGAAGGGTTACGCGGAAGGCGTAAGCGTAACATCGGCGGCATCGACTTACCGAGCACATGCCTCATGCACTGCCCCAGGGCATCGGCATTAGGCGGTCCATGGCACAAGACCAGAGTCGAAGCTACCGTGGGTCACCCCTCACGCCGCCTCCGGCTGTTCCGGTGAGCCAGAGTGCGTTTCCTGGGGGAAACACTACGGTAAATTATTAGCTGGGGAACAAATGTGTTAAGGTTATTCTGACTGATTGGCACACGATATTTGGGGGATGGACCATGCGAGGAAAATGATTTCCACATAATTATTCCTTTAATTCTCGCATGGGGTGAAAATCTCCCTTAGTATGGATTCATGCAGCATCAAGTAACAATTATCACTAGTAATGACTCGAGAACAATAATTATAATTATTCGAAAAAAAATTATTACAGACTTCGAAAGGTTGGTTGGAAGCAAACATCGCGCTTGAGAAAATTGTTATAAAATTTTTGAGAATTCATCAATGTTCGAGGTTTATTGAATATGACTATTTCACTCATATCAAAATATGACCAACCACAGGCCAAAGACAGCTCGTATCATCGCGAAAATACTAACTGTCTTTGAATTATGATTGGTCTTACAACTTTGGTGTTTTCAATGACTCAATCATGGCGGCAGTTTGACAAATATTAATATAAATCACGGACACCAACATGAGTCAATTTGTTCGTGAAATAGTCTAATGAAATATTACTCGTGACTGAGTTTATCTCATAAGTCTGTCTTTTATTTCTTAACTCAACTGGGTTGTTTAGAGAAAACACCGCTCGTCCTTCGGACCCGTGGTGTTTTCGTACAACTCAGCTTCATTAAGAAATAAGTCACCGGACTCATCGCGAAAATTCAATCAGTTATGATATTACTAGTGAAAATATTTTGGGGCATACTTGCAAGAAAACAACAAATTATGAAGTATTTATTTAAAAGTGCAATGGACGTAAAAAAAGTTTAAAGAGTTGAATGAGGATCCAGAAGTATTTGATTATACAGTGCGATTATCGAACGAATTAATTTTCTCAGAAGAAGAATATTCAGCAACAAAATCCTGAAACAGGTAAATTTTTGCAAAGAGGTTTTCAGTATGTGCACTTTGTCATAGCTCTTTTACTTTGAGACGATGGTACCTGATGAAATTTATCACCGAATGGAAGTCGACCATTACAGTTTCGTTCATGCACAACTTTCAACCCCCTCACGTGAAAAGTTAGAATGTGAGGGGGTTGAAAGTTGTGCATGAACGAAACTGTAATGGTCGACTTTCATTCGGTGACAATTTCATCAGGTACCATTGTCTCAAAGTAAATGAGCCATGACAAAGTGCACATACTGAAAACCTCTTTGAACTAACTATTTTCCAAAAAATGGGTTCAAGCCCTGTGGACAGGAGCTTTCTGGCGCTCTAGTTCAAACAGACAAATTATATCTCCGAAAGTATTGGTTTCTCAGAGTTGGGAATTATATCAATGTATTCTTATGATAGAACTGCATCATAAAGGAAATTCAATTCAAATAATAGTTTATTTATCAAGATTAAATGAGCAATCTGAGAATGAGAACTGCACCATGGAAGAAACCAAATTAAAATAGCTGAAATGAATTTGACTCTCTCTCTTATAGAACAGGATGAAATGTACGAGTATGAACACAGATCATATAATAAAGCTTAGATAGAATAATTATAGCATTCTGTGAAAACATAGAAGTACGATTCATTATTGAAATGTAGAACTTCATCTTAGCAGAAATTGAATTCAAACATCATAGAAGAATTTAAATTCAACAAGAGTGCCAAAAATTATCAATCCAAAACCAATAGACGAATTCTACCCAACAACGAACTCATCCGAGATATTCATTCCTCAATTCCATGATGAACGATAATATATATCTTTCCTCAAATCTACTCCAATACACCAATATTCCAGTTTTGTTTTTAGTGGAGATATTCTGAACTCAATATTATAAACTTACCATTACCATTCCCATCATCATATGGATTGACGGCATCGGCATGAAAATATCAACCAACAAAAAGTATGATATTATATTATCATTCTCATATTTATACGATTGCTGGAATAAATGACAATGAGACAACGTCATGTCTCAGGAAAATAAGTTGACATTATAACAATTCATAGAATACGCACAGAATAATTCTATCATTCTGTGAAAACGTAGAAATACGATTTACATTGAAATTTTGAAAAATCGTATCTCCGAAAGTATTAGCTTGTTAGAGTTAAAAATGATATGAATGGATTCTTATGATAAAACTGTTTATTGAAAAAAAATTAATTTGGAATTTGTGTTGTAAAAAAAAAATTTTTTTTTTGTTACTCCGAAACCATCTGTCCGATTTTGCCCAATAACGAACTTATCCGAGATCTTTATCCCCCAAACCTACTCTGAAAATTTCAACTGTCTAGCTCATTCCGTTCGAGAGTTATCGTGCCTACAGCCGGCCGGCCGGCCGGACCGGCCAGACAGAATGAATTTCGACCACGGATTCTTGATCAGTGAGTCGAACCAAATCGTTTTGACCATTTTCATCGAAAAATTCGAAAATTACAGACATTTGGGCAAATTGATAAGCACTCAGTTCCGAGGAACTAGAGCGCCAAAAAGAAAAATGTTTTCTTTAAAATTTCTGCACGACTGTAAAGAAGATACAAAGACCTTGGCAAAAAAGTACCACAGGACACTCTTTCCCTATTCAAGAAATTTAGAGGGTTGATTGGGATGGCACAGGGTGCAACAAAAATCCTTCAAAAATGCTTAAAAATTTGGTAAAAGTGAAACAAAAATTGAGCTGTTTCAGGATTTCGCTGCCAAATATTTTTTTCTGAGAAAATGAATTTGTTCCATAATTTTGACGCGCACTGTATAACAACCAAGATTTCTTCTCATGCTGTTAATAATTTTATTATGATGTTCTAGATCGATATCCAAATATGGTTTTATCGAGATGGGATTTTTATGGCTTGTTATTTCGATTAGTTCTTGTTCCTGAACACCATTTGTGGCCAAAGGTCTGACTGCTGTCTGACCGCTATTATAGAGTGATTGGTAATTTGTCTCGCCTTGTATTCAAACCAATCGCCTCAGCAGATGATAGTGTCCAATTTTGAATTATATTTTTTCCAATCGGGTCTTGAAAACAATCCATTCATTTTAATATCGGAGCTTCTCTTTGGCATTCAGTTTTTAATGTTCTATAGGGAACATTTTGCCCAAAAAAAGGTTGTCTCGATAACAGGAACTTTGGCCCTCTTGTTCAAGCTTCATATCTCCGAAAGTATTGGTTTCTCACAGTTGGGAATGATATTAATGGAAGTTATCCGAGATATTCATTCCTCAAATCTACTATGAAAATTATTGATATTCATATTCCAGTTTTGTTTTTACTGGAGATATTCTGAATCCAATTTGATTAATTTACCAAAGTATATATTTCCATCATCATATGGATTATCCAAGGGCATTATATTATCACCCAAAAATTAAAATATCCTAGTATTCTCATAATTCTACGATAGCTGAGATTATTTCGTTAGTCATTTTGCATTCAATCATACTTTTTTTCTAGAACAGGAGGTATTTTATTTTGCGATTAACGAATGTGAATAGGACCAGACATAAATATGGCATGTCTCTTATCGGTAGATCAGATGACATGTATGAATACAGGTCATGAAATTCATAGATACAAATACGATTAAAGCGTGAAATCATAGAATTACGATTTAGTATTGAAATTTTTAAACATCTTATCTCCGAAAGTATTAGCTTGTTAGAGTTGAAAATTATATCAATGCATTCTTATGATGAAACTGCATCTTTATAAAAATTGAATATGAAATTTGTAACACTTTTTTTTGGCGAGCCGGTCAGACGGCTGGAAAAATTTTGACCACGGATTCTTGACCAGTTAGTCGAACCAAATCGTTGTAAGACCATTTTCATCCAAAAATTAGAGACAGTTGGATAAATTGATAAGCACTCAAGCGCCAATAACGTTTATATTTCTGAAAACTTATAAAACCATTTCGACATCGATGATTATTTTATACAAATCGATGGTAAGAACATTAAAATCGATAAAAAAAACATCTATGATGATATCCCATCCCTATTTTGCAAAACAATATCAGAAATCTATACTGTCTTTAAAAACTTCGTTCACATACAGGGTCCGCCATCTAACGTTTTTTTTCCAACTAGTGCTTATTTCGTGAATGGTAACACTTACCTAATGCTAATTCGACAGATAATTGGTTTTAGCCTTCTGCTGAACGAATATGGTTGTGTTTACGCTTGAACAACGCTGGGAAATATTGCGACATTACTTTGAAAATCATGGTAATGTTGCAGAATGTGTGCGAAAATTGCGTACGGATTTTGGAAGAAGAGAAGCACCATCAGCTCCGTATGTTCGTTATCTTGTGAAAAAAGTGAAAGAAACTGGCATCCTCATTGACAAACAAAAGCGTGAAAAGCCAAAAACAGTGCGTACTCCCGTGAATATTGCTGCTGTGGCAGAAAGTGTGCGTCGTTCTCAAGAATTAAACATTTCGGAGACATCATTGAGAAGAATTTTGCCTAAAGACCTTGGTATGACGCCATACAAAGTCCAATTGGTTCAGCAGTTGAAGCCAACTGACCATCCAATGCGTTTTCGCTTCGCTATGTGGGCCTGCGATCGACTTACAGAAGATGCCGATTTTGCCAAAAAAATCATCTTTTCAGATGAAGCACATTTTGATCTTGGCGGGTATGTAAACAAGCAGAATTGTCGCATTTGGGGCACAGAAAACCCGCCCGCATAGTTTGAAAAGCCGATACACCCAAAACGAGTCACTGTTTGGTGCGTATTTTGGTCCAGAGGCCTAATTGGGCCATTTTTCTTTGAATATGAGCAAGGAGAGGCCGTTACAGTCAATGGCGATCGTTATCGGGCCATGTTGAACGAATTTTTGTGTACAAAAATTGAAGGGGAGGATATTGGCAACATTTGGTTTCAACAGGACGGAGCTACGTGCCACGCAGACGAAGCTACACTCGATGTTTTGCGCCCTATTTTTGAAGATCGCATTATCAGCCGCAGAGCTGTTGTCGTTTGGCCACCTCGGAGCTGCGATTTGACACCGTTAGACTATTATTTGTGGGGTGCCGTCAAAGATAAGTGTTACGCCGACAAGGCAGAGACAATTGACGCTTTAAAGGACAATATTCGTGAAGCCATTGGTGAAATACAGCTACGCACAATCGACAATGTGCTTAAAAATCGGACCGATCGTGTAGGCTACTGCATCGCCAGCCGAGGCAGCCATTTGAATGAAATTAATTTCCATTATTAACCGGAAGGATTGTACTTTAAAATAAAAAAAGAAATTTGAGAAAATATTCAGTAGTTTTTCTTATTGCATTTTCAAAAAAAAAAAAGTTATTTGGTGGACCCGTTACATTCAGTATTGCTGAGATTGCTCATCATGAAACGTCTGTGCCAACACTTCGAGCAAAATTTCAAAATGCCACATTTGGCAAATTCTTCCACAAATTCTGTCGATGCTGGCAAAATTAGTAAATTCCTCATAATGCAATGGAACGTATTTTTGAGCGCGCCAAAGTGATGTCATTCAAATGCAATTAGTCCGTATTTTGCGAATGTGGAGCCAAAAGTGGTCTAAAAGATTGCATAAGACTTAATAGTGGAGAATTAGTGGTTGAATTCTTAGACTATAGGATAAGGTTGAATTTCATTATTTTCGTACATTCGTTCGTTAGTATGCATGATACCTTTCGAAACGAATAACCAAGGAACTTGAAATTTAGGGCAGATTCAGAGATCGAATGGATATTCATGAAAATATCTTGAGGAATTCTCCGTATAATTTTGGGTGAGGTTAGCAAAGGATGACCCTGTATTTACCAAAAACATCGATGTTGGTGGACATTTATGATTTATGGCCGATTTTTATGCAATATTGATGATTGCTTTCAATGTCGAACATCGATCTATACTAATCTCTAGTAGTATTATCAAAATTCCTATTTTCTTGAAACCTATAACTAATTCTTTTCTCTTTTTTTTCAGGTAAGTTTCCGTTCATTCAAGAATCCAGAGTCCTTTTCGGTAAGCCCACTATATGCTTTCTTTTAAAATTATATGGTAACGAATTGTTTCCTTCTCACGACATATTAATATAAGCTTAAGCAAGCATTCAGTTTATTTTTTGGGTAACTAATAACTATACAGGAAGTCGCAATCTTCACTTCTAAAACCATCATATAATATAAATAGCGTGATAGAATTAACATTAAATGTAAGATCATATATTATTGTAACGGAAAATGTTAGTTCATTAAATGGAAATGACCCTATGAGTTCAGTTGAGTTGGTTAACGTTTGAATCGTTAAAGTGAATCTCATATTTCTAATTAATAGCCATTTACCTATCTCACGTCTCTATCCCTTGGTTGAAATGCCTTGATTCAGGTGATTTGAGTACCATGGAGCATTTCCATTGTTCAAATTTCTTACGTCATTCTTTAGTGAAGATCAAGTCTTTTGCACCGAAAATATTACAATTTTTATTTTTCTTACGCTTTAGAAGAAAAACCTTTTATAGGCTTACCCTGAGAGTCTCTACCACTTAGCCAATCGCTCTGCATTATTACATTGTATGACATTGCAAAATTGCAGTGCTCAACGTATTATACATACAAGTTTTTTTTTTAATTTTGGAAAGTACATACCACAAGGATCGCCGCTCTCTCCTCTACTTTACAACTTATTCTGCTGGGACATGTACAGACAACACAAGGACAGGAACGAAAATATCAACGAGTATGCATACACTCTTCAATTTGCGGATGACACAACTTTGATATCCCATCATAAATCACTGAAGGAATGCATGAGTGAACTACAGAAGCTGGCAGATGTCACGGTGGCATGGATGAGACGATGGAGAATACAGCCTAACCCAACAAAATCAAAACTCGTCGTCTTTAATCACAAAATAAACGCAAGCTCCCCGAAAATAAAACTTGGAAGTGACACAATTACTCCAAAAGAATCATGCAAATACCTGGGCATACAAATTGACAGCAAGATGAACTTTAAAACACATCTAAAATGCCAAAAAAAAAGCTGCTATCACACGAGCTGGGCACTTTAGGTCCCTAACTTATAAAAATCTAGGAATCAGTTGCAAAACGGCAACCAAGATCTACAAAATGATATGCAGACCCTTATTGGACTATGGACATACAATTTTCACAAATTCACCAAAAACAACCCGGAATATAATAGCAGTAGCAGAAAGAACTTGCTTAAGAAAGATTACAAAAATAAGACACCCCAACAACCCACTCCACAACCCATCCAATGAACTTTTATACCAGATGACGGAAATAGAGCCAATAACGGAAAGAATGCAGAAACTCAGCAAGAAGTTCATCACAAACCACGATAATGTCAACATAATTGAACCATTGCTACACCGATACAATAGAGAATCTACACCAAAGGCAAAGTTACCAGCTTTGCCACTTTTCGAACACCTGGAATCCCTAGGATAACAATAATTGTCAATACACAGTTTAAATAAGTTGTATTCTAATTCTTTTATATACAAAATGTAGATAACTGGCTGGAAGACTGCGGTCGATAGCCAATTGATTGCAAGATCAATAAAGTTGATTTCTCTCTCTTCTCTCATAATTAAACATGGGTTCAAGCCCTGTGGACAGAAGCTTTCTGGCGCTCTAGTTCAAACAGACAAATTATATATCCGAAAGTATTGGTTTCTCAGAGTTGGGAATTATATCAATGTATTCATATGATAGAACTGCATCCTAAAGGAAATTCAATTCAAATAATAGTTTATTTATCAAGATTAAATGAGCAATCATGAGAATGAGAACTGCACCATGGAAGAAATCAAATCTAATCTGGCCAATTTTGCCCAATAACGAACTTAACCGAGATATTCATCTCCCTAAACTACTCTGAAAACTTCAACTACCTACCTCATTCCGTTCGAGAGTTATATCTATGTCTATGGATGAAAAGCAGTCTCACTACTCTCAGATCTCTTACGTCATGTTCCGTTCCGAAATGTAAGAATTTTCTGAGAAAACCTAATTTCGGAGCAAACAACTGAGATTTTTCTCACTTCGCTCACAATTCTTCGATTGATTAGATAATGTCATGTCTCAGGAACATCATTTGACATTATGACAATTTCACAGTACTTTCACAGTATTAATTATGACAATTCATACATAGAATAATATCATTCTGTGACAACGTTGAAATACGATTTATTATTGAAATTTTGAAAAATCATATCTCCGAAAGTATTAGCTTGTTAGAGTTAAAAATGATATCATTGGATTCTTATGGTAAAACAGCTTATTAAAAAAAATTTAATTTGGGATTTGCCTTGTAAAAAAAATATTTCGAAACCATCTGTCCGATTTTGCCCAATAACGAACTTAGCCGAGATATTTATCTCCCAAACCTACTCTGAAAATTTCAACTGTCTAGCTCATTCCGTTCGAGAGTTATCGTGCCTACGGCCGGCCGGCCGGACTGGCCGGACAATGAATTTCGACCACGGATTCTTGATCAGTGAGTCGAACCAAATCGTTTAAGACCATTTTCATCGAAAAATTCGAAAATTACAGACATTTGGGCAAATTGATAAGTAGGTACTCAGTTCCGAGGAACTAGAGCGCCAAAAATATAAAACATAATCATACAAATTCTGAGAACATAAGTCTTGCCTCCTTGCTGCTGTCACTTCATCTCAGTTTGACATTTGTTAACCTGAGCGCACGGTTTTTGGCGCGCTTGTTCACCGGAACAGAGTGCCGAAACTATCTACGAAGTAAAAAAAATATTATTTCGAAATTTCTTCTGTGGCAGAAACACTAGATCTTTGTCAGAATAATTATATCGAACAATGTTGCGTTATAAACAGTAACGAAACAACATCAACTATAAAACAACTAGGTATTGTGTAACATTTCTGAGGCTAAAGGCCGGTTTTAGAGGCAATTGACTGTATAGTTTATGTTATGAATTCTATTGAATTGGACAGATAAACTAAAGGTAAACCACATTGATTGACATTAATTGTCCTCAGAAACCGGCCCTAAATCAGACCGCTGCATAAGACCAAGCGAAAATCTTCAGAATTTTTGGCGCTCTAGTTCCTCGGAACTGAGTGCTTATCAATTTGCCCAAATGTCTGTAATTTTCGAATTTTTCGATGAAAATGGTCTTAAACGATTTGGTTCGACTCACTGATCAAGAATCCGTGGTCGAAATTCATTCTGTCTGGCCGTCCGGTCCGGCCGTCCGCCGGCCGTAGGCACGATAACTCTCGAACGGAATGAGCTAAACAGTTGAAATTTTCAGAGTAGGTTTGGGGGATAAATATCTCAGCTAAGTTCGTTATTGGGCAAAATCGGACAGAAGGTTTCGGAGTAACAAAAAAAAAATTTTGTTTTTACAAAACAAATTCCAAATTAAATTTTTTTCGATAAGCAGTTTTACCATAAGAATCCATTCATATTATTTTTAACTCTAACAAGCTAATACTCTCGGAAATTTGATTTTTCAAAATTTCAATGTAAATCGTATTTCTACGTTTTCACACAATGATAGAATTATTCTGTGGGTATTATATGAATTGTTATAATGTCAAATTAGTTTCGTAAGACATGACGTTGTCTCATTGTCATTCATTCCAGCAAACCTATAAATATGATAATTATAATTTAATATCATACTTCAATCCATATGATGATGGGAATGGTAATGGTAAGTTAATAAGAATACATTAATATAATTCTCAACTCTGAGAAACCAATACTTTTGGATATATAATTTGTCTGTTTGAACTAGAGCGCCAGAAAGCTCCTGTCCACAGGGCTTGAACCCATTTTTTTTTTCTGAAGGTGGGTTTCACAAAGCTTTGACAGCTCATATTTGCCAAATTAGTGTGATTATATGTCAATTTCCAGTTCATTTTTGATGGAAGCACCGAACTAAATCCACAATTAAGCTAATCGAAGCTTCGTGAAACCCACCATGACTTTCTTAACTCAAGTGGTCTCGTTGTTTCTCTTTCTTAACTAGAGTTTTGAGAGTCGGAACATAGAACAATCTAAGTAATAGAGACATACAGAAATCACATGATTGGATAGGATTAAAACAAAGATTCTGATGACATAACAAGTAAACTTAAGGAGTCAACTTGTAGTAATTGTTGAACGGAGAAAAAAAAAATTTCGCAAATTGCCAAATGGAGTTGACGATATTTGGTTGAATTTGTTGAAGAATGTCTTGGAAATTTCTATGTGAAGTGAAACTATGTTTTCTCGAAGACTGTCAATGTGACAAATTTCACAATAACTGCCAACAAAAATTCATTCTAAAGATTTTCGTTTGGTGTCTGATGAAGGAGTCTGCGAAACGTTACAGAATAGTTGTTTTATCGTTGATGTTGTTTCGTTATGTTATTGAACAATATTGTTTCGTATATTACTTCTCACAAATATCTAGTGTCTAACGCAGAAGCAATTTGAAAATAACAAAATTTTTCAGAATTTGGTAGAGAAAACCTAGGAAGGAACCATTTAATTTTCCTGAGATCCGAATTTTGTTGCTACGAACGGTGCCATGGGACATACGCAATATATCCTCGCGTTTTAAACGCTTTATAAAGTAAAAAAAAAAATAATGTTCTTTTTCAGGGACTCGATTCACAAATTAAAAGTCTTCAACAAAGAAGCTAAACGAACATCACGCAACTTACTTTTCGAAAGCAACAAAAAACTCTGTAACCGAAATCACCGAGCGCGAATCCCCGCTCACCGTATTTATCACATATTCGGCGGACAGTGGGGTCAGGGGGGCCGGGGGCCAGCCTGGGGCAAGTCGCCTCGAGCAGATTGGAATGCCGTCAGGCGAGTGCACGCCCTGGGAGCCCCCCTCGCGGCCCCAAAGCATCGGCTCGCGGTCTCGCGGTGTCCCCGCGTAGTAAATATCTCCGAATGTCTTTCTAATACATCTAACGCGAGAGCAGATAAGGAACAGGTTGCCACGTTTACGAATTAATCGTATGTATTCGTCCAACTGAATTACAGGTTGGTAGAATCTCTAGGATACGTTCACATCAAGGGAAAACTTCATTTACAGGGTGCCCCAGAAGTCGATGTCAAGAAATAAGCGGGCCAAGTCATAATACTTGAGAAAAATATTGAAGAAAAACAAATTTAAGTATTTTCAAAATTATAGATAGGCATTTCAAAGAATTCGATAAAGTTTTCACAACTGTATGTACTGTCCGTGAACACAATATTTATTTTTGGCGCTCTTGTTCCTCGGTACAGAGTGCTTATAAATTGGCCCAAATGTCTGTAATTTTCGAATTTTTGGCTGAAAATGGTCTTGAACGATTTGGTTTGACTCACTGATCAAGAATCCTTGGTCGAAATCCATTCTGTCCGGCCGGAGGTCCGTCCGACCGTTAACACGATGACTCTCGAACGGAATGAGCTAGACAGTTGAAATTTCCAGATAGGTTTGAGGGATAAATATCTCGGTTAAGTTCGTTAATCGGTCTAATAGTTTTGGAGTAACGAAAAAAAATATTTTTTTTTACATAACAACTTTTGAATTCAAATTTTTTTAAGATGCAGTTTCATCATAACAATCCACTGATATCATTTTCAACTCTAACAAGCTAATACTTTCAGATATATGATGTTTCAAAGTTTCAATAATACATCGTAAGTTCTATGTATTCACAGAATGTGAACACAGAATCTGTCTGTGATCACTATTCATAAATGTCATCTTTTCTAGCTATTAGAGATTGTCAATTCGTAGTTGTTATTTTCTTTTGGAAAGCAAGTATTCGAGTCTTGAAGTTGTGAATATATACAAGACTGTTTTGATGTAGTTTATGGAGGCAATAGGAAAGAAGAACATAATGGAATCATCAAAAGATATTACTGTTTGTTGACCTCTGAGGTTAATATTACCTTTTACTTCCTTAAATACTGAGACATGTTCCTATATACAGTATTTTCATAATGTCACTAGCAAAAAAATACTGAAATATGGATCTACATTTGTGTATCAATCATTTTTTCTTGAGTTTAGGTTCATAATACAGTAAAGAATGTGTTAGTGGTATGAACTATTAAATTTTAAATTATGAAAAGAGGATAGTATTTTATTAATATATTTTGAACTATTAAAATATTTTTTTCGTAATCCACTACCTACTCAAATATCGGGAATAAATGGACAATCTGCTATGATTGTCTCCAGCCTTGCTCTAGACATTTCGATGATACTTTCCTGAGGTATTTCGAGTTGTGAAAACTATGCACCGATTGTAAGTTGCAACAACCCATTCCACGAGGTTGAATCATTGCAGATTGCTCATTCAATCTTGATAAATAATTTAATGACAATTTTTGAAGCATTAAGGCATTGAAGCATTGTAGATTGCCCTTTTTTTATAGGATAATTTTCGAAGCATTTTTTTAAGCTACACTTTTTTTAAATTTAATTTCTTTCATGATGCATTTCTATCATAGGAATCCATTGATATAATTCCCAACTCCGAGAAACCAATACTTTCGGAGATATAATTTGTCTGTTTGAACAAGAGCGCCAAAAAGCTCTCGTCCACAGGGCTTGAATCAATTTTTGTTAGAAACTATCTTAACTTAACGTTAGCTAGATGGCACAATCATATTTGGTGTTAATCACAAATATATTTTATCATTAGAAATAGCTTTTTTATTTTATTTTTTTGCAATTATTTAAGGTCCACCCACCTAAAGGTTTCGCACCTGCTTTGCGTGCGCACTTTCGTGGCATGTCTGGAAAACGAGAAAAAAATAAATTTGATGTTAGTGATGCAACATGGGATAGATGCCCTAAGGATATCTATACTCACAAAAACTGGGGCTTCTATCCTTTATTGCGAAGATAGATACCCTCTCAATGGTACTAAAAAAATTAATAACATAAATTGTTTATATTTGATACATATGTATACATATAGTGTTAAGATTTCGGATAGCTAAAATCTCAAAATTCCACTAGTTTTCAAATTAGAAATTTTGCTCCGGCTCCTTCTAAAAAAATAATTGAATTTATAATCTCGGGAGGATTATTTTTAATGAATTAACAAAAACAAATTTGGAATGAATTCAATTCAACAAATATCACTTCAATATACAACCATAGAACTAAACTAACCTTATCCTATATAAATGTCCTTTGTCTGTTTTTAAAATGTTCTTCTGATATCGTAATTTGCCTGTTTTGAATGATCCATTTGATATTTCTCTCGGAAAACCAAAAATATACAACCGGTATCACAACTTGCTTTTCTTGAAAGATACACCTGATATATTTCTCTCCTCAAACTTCTTGACTCTTAATCTGCCTTAACATATGTAAAATTATCTCATTTAATTCGAATATGTAATAACTGTAGAGATTGCTGACTTCTCTCTGAATGAATTATATGGATGACTGAAAATGTTTGTTTTCGTTAACGTCGATTCTCTTTTCACAAACACACATACTTTAATTTTTCAGTTTTAAATGATCTTTCGATCCTTAAAAACTTCTCCAATCAAGATTTTACATTACAAATTTGAATTAATCTAAAAATACATACTTGGAAAAAACTTTTTATTCTACAAAATTCACACTATTCTCCTTTGAAAACATTCCAAACATATCCAAAATCTAAAACAACAATTTCATATCATAACAATAGACTATAAATACAAAAATGAAAGTCCGACATACAGCTTATTAGAAACCTAAATTCAGTAGTCCACCGTCGCATTAAATAGTTTTCTCTCCACAACTCGTAACTCATATATCTTAGTGCTCAGCGTTGACTGGCGGAAAGAAAGAGGTAAACCTCCAAAAGACCAAATACTTCGAACATCGTAATCGTTGAAGTACTTTATATGATTACTTTCTATCCCAAATTTTAGGCTAGATATCGGGGTGTCATTCTGGATAGAATTATGAACTGGAATTCACACCTTGCAAGGGTTTTCAATAAGGCTAGGCACTTTTGGAAAGAGGTGAGGACTGGCTTCGAAACAGCTACACTGGTTGTACGGGATAGGGGTAAGAACACAAATCACTTACGGCAGCGTTGCTTGGTGGGAATGCACTGTAAAGGTGCAGTCTCACCTCATTGTTGCAAAAATTCAGAGATGTGCGTGCTTGGTGGTGACTGGGGCCTTTCACTCCACCCTGACTGCAGCCACGAAATGCCTATTAGACCTCGCTCCACTTCACCTTGTGATCAGGGGCGTGGCTACAATGGCGACATACAGATTTCACATATGGCTTGCAATGATGCGATGGTCTACGTGTCTGATTCTCCGCAGGCTGAATTGAAGGCCAACGAGATAATGAGCATGTGGTCGGACGTATCTTAAATCAGAACTTATAGAGAGTGGCCCCACCGTGTCGTCTTTCCCAGCTGAGACGATTGGACCATCTCTGCTTGAGGGTCCCTGTTGGATAACAGATGGTCAGTGATTGCAGAATTGCTAGGGGTGAATCTATCAGCCTGGGTTGTTATGCGACTGTCTTTCTAGCAGAATTTTCGCCATTGATCACTGCGTGAAGCTCATACATGACGAAGGTTGGACCCGCAGGTCAATCAGGATACTATCAGTTAGCCAAGCTGCATTGAAGGCCTTGACTTCATACAACTGCAGTGCAAGTCTCTGATGCTTGTGCATGACTGCCGGACCACACTTGAGAAAGGATGGGTCCGCAGATCAATCAGGAACCTATTGGATAGCCAAGCGCCTTGAAGGCCTTGACTTCATACAGCTGGAAGTCCCTGCTTGTGCAAGACTGTCGCACCACACTTGCCTAAATGGGAGAGCGCTGCAGGCTGCATCTGATATAGGTCCCGGGCCACTCGGGCATAAAGAGAAATCAGGGAAAGTTCTATACCATAAGGCCTTATTTCTGGTGAAACTATTTATAGATGACTACAAAGATTTTTGTCTGCTCGACTAGTTTCGGCGGTACAAACACGCCATTCTCAAGAGTTGAGTAACAAGACAACTGCAAAGGGAAAAAAATTTCAAATAGTAAATTTCAAAAGATTTAAAAAAGTTAATAAATAAATAAGGAGAAGAATAAATTAAGAACTCACAATGACATCAGACATGCTCGCTAAACTATTATCAGCCCATCAGCTGTCTATCGAGTCTATCGAACACATCATGTGGGACTGCCCCGCTGGGAACCGGATTAGATTTGAGGAACTAGGAGTCCAGCTATCAAATAAAAATATTTGTCCATTAAGGGATTTCATCATGAACTTCCGTTGATACTACTGTGAAATATCACAGACTAAACAGATATTTAGCTTCACCTTTGGCGAGATTTTTGTTCAGTTTTCCTTCAGAGGATTGACAGAAAAAATTACAGAAAAAACTTAACTGTCTTCTCTCTCTCTGTGAAATTTGAAACGGCCTATACTCACATCTAATAATGAATCATGAAGTTTATGTACTAGAGATATATCAAAATATATATCGAACTAATGTAATGAAGTTCCAAAGAGTGCCGCATTTCCGAAATTGCGCTATTCGAATGTCGTACAACCGGAACCCTACCCTATATCTTCGATTTGTAGTCCAAAAATAAGTACGATAATAGTGATTTCGTCCATAAATGCAAGAAATTAAACGTCTGGTATCTGTATAGTAACAGCTACCTACTAGACGTGTATTTCATCGCTCACGCCATCTATCGACCTCCGATATTCAATGATCATTATACGAAAGTGAAATATTTATGAAATATTCTCTTCGATTTGCAGTCTTATTTTGTGTATCCGGCAACGCTGCACATTCAGTCCTTATTTAGCTCGCTTGAAATTAAATTCTTACAGGAAATATGGACTGTCCATGACGTATTTATTACAGTCATTGAGGAGAAGCATCTCGGTATCCGCCTTTTTCTCACAGTGCGATTTATAAGCTCAATTACGGAATTGGAATAATTCTAATGACGATAATCTCGGGTAGTTCGTGCGGTGCAATGAGATCTATTCGATAAATGTGGAAATTATAGAAAGGTTAAAGCAGCCTCTTAAAACCGACTTATACCCCGTGATTGGTCAGAAATGCAACAAACAAACGATGTCTGAGATACCTATCATGTCTCCGGCTCAACTGTTGCTGAGCTTGTGTTATAAAACTTTAGAAGGCCAAAGCATGTATTGTACATTTGTACTGAACTATAAATTATAGTTAGATTCATGGTAGGTTTCACGAAGCTACGATTAGCTTAATTGTGCATTCAATTCGGTGGTTGCATCAAAAATAAACTGGGAATCGACACAGAATCAGACTGATTTGGCAATTAAGAGCTGTCAAAGCTTTGGGAAACCCTCCGTCAGTATAGCATTCGGATGCAAAACCTACCCTGAAAATTGCAAGTCGCAATCCCTTTCCGTTCGAAAGTTATCAGTGAGTCAAACCTAATCGTTTGAGACCAGTATTGGCAAAAATATCGAAAATTACAGACATTTGCATACTTGTATTTCGAAAATTATTTATAGATAGGTATACATGTGATTATTGTGAAGAATTGCAAATTTGATGATATTCGTCATCTAGATTTGTTAAATTAAACTTCGGTGAGCACTAAAATGGTCCACTGTATTGGTCATAACTTTTCTATATTTCCCCAAATATCCTATTCCGAGTTCAAATCTAGAACTTTGCTGTAAAATAAGGTTTCGAAGGCTTTCGCGAAATCAATGATATCTGACAGATAGTTTTTGAGATACAGAATTTTTTGAAGAATTTTTTTAAATGTTCTAGTCCTACAATCCTTACGAAACTTTGCATAGGTCTCCGTGTCGGTAACTACCGAGTTTTAATTCGATCAGATAAGCATTTTTCCAGTTATTGGAAAAACAAATTTTCCGAATGCTTAATAACTCCAAAGTCATTCGGAAATTTTAGCCCATTAGCAAGCTTAACTGTCGTATTTGGACTCCAAACCTATTCTGCAAATTCTCTAACTTATTTTGTTCGAGAGTAATAGTAATCGTGACTACGTTATAGCGAACAGACGGACATTTGATCTCGGATTCTTTATCAGTTAGTCGAAACTAAACGTTTGACACAATTTCAAGCCAAAAATTCGAAAATCACAAATGGATAGGAGCTCTGTTCAGGTAAAAGGCGTTCCAAAAATATCAGCTTTCCACAAGGTGATTTGATAAGATTTGCGTACGAAACCACTCTCAGGATATCTAGAGATGCGTCCCAAAACAGCCATCTTATATCACAGACACCTCATGTCCTCATTTTGCTGAAACTTAATCAATAATAATAAGGTTAATACAGACCTACGTTGGTCAAAATCCATATTAATGCCAAATATTCATAGCACTACAAAAATGGAATATCTTGGCAAAAAATTACATAATTATGGTGTTCAAACTTTATCTGAAATCTGACAGGGTTCGACGATCTGAAGCTGAATCAAAACGGTTATTTAAATTTCTTATTACTCTTAAATTCCAGAAAGAACCGTCAGGAAATCAACATTTTTTCCCAAAAGGTATTTCATATTTGTACTGTTATATCGAAATCTGCAAATGCTTTATTGCCGCATTCGCCATTTTGCAACCATGTTCTATACAGCCTCCACCAATATTTATGGTTCCTTTTATATCTAACCACTCGCAAGATATCTGCTCCTAAAACATGAAACGAAGATGAATTATTGATATACGTTAATGATGAATCTATTTTCTACTTATTTATTACAAATATAAAGAATTGTTTCGCTGAGTATCTCCGGCTCCAGCTACGTTATATTTTGAATATTAACCAAGTCTGAGTCGAAAAATAGATATTATCTTTTTATACTAGAGCAGGTGAAAATTATCAACCGAAAATATTGGTGACTATTCTCCTCAAAAAATGTAATCCAATGATATTAACGCATTGATAAAAATCATGATTGTCAAAAAGATTTTATTTATTTAAATTACAATTAGAATTATTTCTGCCCTACAATTAAAATTGAGTAAAATTTATTTCGGAAAATAGTCCCTCGAGCTTGCCAAATTATCGAATATTTTCTCGACTATACATGAAGTGCAGGAGTATTTGGCAAGCACTCAGGATATAGCCACAGAATATTGTATATTTGTGAGTTTTGAATATTTTCTCTTGACTTATTTTTACCAGTCCTATTATATAAAGACAAAATCTTCGGGGCATTTTTAGTTAAATTTCTATATGCAGGTGTCCCGAAATTAATGCAATAAAATTCGGTCACAGATTCTTGAGACAGAATTAGTAGACCCCTATTTTAATTTTTGTCAGGTGTCCTCTTTCGGAGTTACAGCTCCCTGAATTTCGCCCCTTAAAATAATCTTACTTTTTTATCTCAGAATCCGGTCATACGAAAATCACTGAATTTAAAAACAGTTTAATGATATGCGAAATCTCATAGTGCTACCTATTTGGTGATGGACCCCTTTAATAAACTTTTTACTGGGCCACAATGTCAATGTCTTTGAATTCCTTGAAAATTGTTAAATCATTGAAAGCCCATTCAATTGAAGAACGTTCTTGTCTTTTGCAATTCTTCCATGAAACGCAAGGCTTTAAGAAAAATCTAAAAATGTGATTGAACTCATTTCGAGATTTGTATGGTATTCTACATATTTGTCAATCACATCAAAACACTCAAAAATTTTTCGTTTCATAAAATAAAGAACTATTTTTAGGGGAGAAATTCAGGGGGCAGTAACATCGAAAGAGGGGGGCCTCCTGGCAAAAATAGGGGTCTCCTAATTTCGTCTCGAGAATTTGTGATTCCATATATGGAATATTAACGACACAGATTGTATGAATCTATTGATCAATAATGGTTTTCAATGCGACAAGAGCTCCATATATTCACGCCTTTTTATGCGTAAAATATGCCTTTAATAGCTGAAAAAATTCCATACTTCATTAAACGAGTAAATGAGAAGTATCCCGTGATAGGTTTGACTTTTATTACAACCCGGCCTCAGATAAGCCATAAAGCAGATATTAAGAACCGCTATTAATCCAATTTTATAATGAACCAGATGAAAAATCTATTTCGTATGCAAATGGCGGATATATGCAAATAACTCTCGCGCATATCCGTATGTAGTAAACGGGTTGAAAGAACCGATACGAAATTGGACTATTCGGATGAATTTGAAGCGGATATCGATATAAGAGTGTGAGAACGCATTCTTCAGTCTTTCAACGTTCGTACTCCCACTGAAACTGCTTTGCGTGGTTCTGATCGGCACCACTTAATCCAATTATGGGATCATTAGCATGTTTCCAATCTGGAGCACATCATCGGAGCCCGATCCGATCGATATCTTATCTTTTCTATCGCTATATTTTATGTTCTCAGATTTTTAAATAATTTTCAGGTTGAAGCGGGATAAGATATGAAAAATATATTAACATGCCATATGCTCAGTTTCCTCGCATTTTTAATCACAAGATTGTAGTCAATTTCCTGAGAGATCTAGATATTAATTCAGTACTCTTTTTTTCCGGAAATCAATGTAAAGACTTTCTCTCAATTATTTTCCATTATACAAAAAAAGTTATGAAAGCACTCACATGAGGTCAGTCTGCTTTGGCGTGCTTGTTGTAATTAATAGAAAGAGCGGTCACCCATCCAGGCCTAAGGCATTAGTTTCACAGTACTTCCAACAATATAGATCCGATCGAGTTTAACTCTTGAACTTGGCTGTAAAATAAGGGTTTGAAGGCTTTTATCGGTATTGGAACTGTGATATAAGTCAAAAAATATCAAGACAATTAGGTATAGGAAATAAATAATCATTAAAGAATAATTTGGCTGGTGAATGCATCACTGATTGGTTCCTTTCTGGGTTTTCTTCCCAAACTCTGAAAAATATCTATGAAATAAAAAATGGTATTATTTTGAAAGTGCTTCGGCCATAAATACAATAGATATTTATCAAAAACAATAACAGAAGGAATTTCAAAATAATATTTTTTTATTTTTCAGATTTCGGGAAAGAAAACACAGAAAGGAACCATTAGATTATATGAAATCATTGAAATCGTGAATCTTCTATGAATGGTGTAGGTTCTTATTCATTTCAACCATAGAACATAGAACTTCTCTAAGAATTCTACTATAATAAGTTATCCTATTCCCTAATTAAATGGTTTATTTCTGGGTTTTTTCTCCCAAACTCTGAAAAAATCTATTAAATAAAAATTTACTATTTTGTGAATTGCTCCTGCGTAAGAAACACAAGATATTTGTCATAAGCAATACATCGAACAATGTTGCCTAACAAACAATAACGAAACAACATCAACGATGAAACAATTTTTTTGTAACGTTTCGGAGTCTAAATCTTTCTCAAAAACATTAATCGTCGACAGGTTTGTTGTTCGAGTGGATCAGTAGTACGTTCACTGTAATCGTTGTAATATTGTATATATTTCGAAATAGATCCAATCGAGATCAAATCTAGAACTTGGCTACAAAGTAATGTTTGAAGGCTGTCGTAAGATTTCAACGATATCTGATGCATGGTTCCTGATGAGGTTAAGATTTTTTTTTCTAGGCATTTTCCTTTTAATTTTGCTTGTTATGCTGGGAGATTTTTTCTCGTTCATTTTTGGCTCTCTTGTTCCTCGGTACAATGTGCTCATCAATTTGCCCAAATGTCTGTAATTTTCAAATTTTTGGCTGAAAATGGTCTTTAACGATTTGGTTCGACTCACTGATCAAGAATCCGTGGTCGAAATCGATTCTGTCCGGCCGGCTGTTAACACGATAACTCTCGAACGGAAGGAGTTAGAGGATTGAAATTTGCAGGGTAGGTTTGGAGCGTAAATATCTCGGACGACTTCGTTAACGGGCGAAATCCACCAAGCAGTTTCGGAGTTATGGCCGTTTTTAGTAAAAACATTTTTTATGAATATTTTTCCGAAAGGATGCCGTAAAGTGTAAAAGAAAATATTTTAAATAATTAAATTTTGTTTCTACAATAACTCTCGAACAGAATGAGCTAGGCAGTTGAAATTTTTGGGCAAAATCGGCCGATGGTTTCGGAGTAACGAAAACAAATATTTTTTTTTACATTACAAATTTCAAATTCAATTTTTTTTAAGATGTTGTTTCGCCATAAAAATCCATTGATATCATTTTCAACTCTAACAAGCTAATACTTTCGGAGATATGATTTTTCGAAATGTCAATAATGAATCGTGTTTTCACAGAATGCTGTACCTACTTAATTATTCTATCTATTATTATTTCTGGTCCGTTATTCTTGATATGAAATACACCTTCCCTTCTAGAAAACAAAGTATGATTGAATGCAAAATGATATGATATAATACTTTTAAGGTGATAATATACTGCCCGTGCATGGATAATCCATATGATGATGGAAATATATTCTTTGGTAAGATGCATAATCAAATTGGGTTCAGAATATCTCCACTATAAACAAAACTGCAATATTCTCTAAGGTTTAATTGATATAATATAATTTCCAGAGTAGATTTGAGGAATGAATATCTCGGATAAGTTCGATAATGGGGAGAATCAGGCTGTTTTAATTTAATTTCTTCCATGATGCAGTTCTATCGTAAGAATCCATTCATATCATTCCCAGAGACCAATTTCGGAGATGTGATTTGTCAAAGTTTGAACAAGAGCGCCAAAGCTCCTGTCTACAGGGCTTGAACCAATTTTCATCATACATTTAGATAATAGGATAAAAATTAGACGTTTAATGTGATATTCATTAAATTTTCAATGGGCCATTTGAAATGTTGTATTGTTGTCCGAATTTCGAAAAAATTTCTTTATTACTAGAAATAAAATGTGTGATTCCAACAGTTCAATATTTGAGAAAATATTGATCCAGATCCGAGAATATTATCGTCCACAGATGGCTGGTACAAAGAAGTGAATTGATACGACTTCGACTTTTTGTTATTCTGTGGGAAGTGATTGTTTTTAATTTCCTTGAAGAACTTTTTTTTTTTTTTTTAAATCATGGTGGACCTAGTCCCTAAATATGGTCTTGACTTTCGTCATTAACCAGCAGAAATAAAGTGTAATCACATTCATACCGGACAATCACAATAAACATCCATGCCCTGAGCGGGATTCGAACCCGCGACCCCGGCACCACAGCAGGTCTTTATACCAACTGCACCACCTGAGCCGGCCTTGAAGAACTTGTTATGATGGCAGAGTAAAATTAAAACATTCTGAAGTGACAAATGGTCAAATCTGCAGACTATTTGCATCCATTCAAATACTCCATTATGGCAGAATTCATTCTCAAGAATTGCATATTTCAGTCTTGCCAGTGATTAATATCCTCGTTCTTGTGACCATTTCCATCCAATTTATTGAGGAAACGTTCCAAGAGACATTCTGGAGAACGTACCAATATATCGATAGCTCTTTATTATGAAGCCAACAGTACAGCCATAACATCAATAAACAACTAGCATTTGAACAATTTCATGACAATATCGCAAGCGGCCATTTATATCTCCAATCGTGAAATATTTTATTATGAGAAAGGGGCAGTTGAAATGCTAAAATTGCAGGAATCTGACAAATGCACACGACCATTACATAATAGTAGGTACAGGGGTCATTCAGAATGCCTCTATAATAAGGATTTTAAAACTCATACCGCCGTATTCACAAAGCATTAAATCTCCGTTAAGACCTAACTGAGGTCCTCAGTTAAGGATAAATAAGAATCGTAACCTCAGTTTAAGTGAAAATTATCGTGATACAGGCCTGTTTCTGCACCGTTACATACGTTAACACTGAGGTTGCGATTCATATTTATCCTTAACTGAGATCCTCAGTTAGGACTTAACGGAGATTGAATACTTTGTGAATACGGCGGATGGTGTATTCCCTTCTATACGTAATGCTTAGCTAACGAAAATCATTTGATTAATAAGTCACATGTCTATAAACTGGTGCAAGATGCATAAAATAAGGTTTATTTCATATGCATAAGGTTTCATTCGGTTAGGTTCGTTTTCGGTTTCAATTCGGTCGCTGGCGACAAGTGTGAAACGGTGCTCCGGTTTAGATTCGGTACCGAATAGAAACCGTACAGTACTGAATATCCCCTCGACATGAATAGGTTTCAAGCTATTTCAATCAGGTCTGAATGTGTGTGCAGGCAACACAGATCAACCGAGGTATTCACACAACCTTGGTTTAGTTTCGGTTTTAAATTTTAACCATAAAGTAAATATTAAAATATGTCTTCTGTGCGGTTTCAACCTCAAGCATATATTATTCACCCTCGGTTTCTGAAAGGCTGATCAACACAAATGTTAACTAATCAATCTCTTGTCAACCCTCATCTGAGTTGCGCAAAGCGCAAAAGCTTGGACTGATTTGACATTAACAGTTCTGTTAACTTTGACCAGCCTTTCAGAAACCGGGTGTCAATCTTTGAATCTTTCCCAAATTGTTTAAATATGGATATATAAACATAAATACATATTCCCGGGATTTGTTGAAAACGATCCGAACAGTAGCTAATGCATGTGCAACAAGCCTTATGTACAAGGTGTTGTTTTCATTCGAAAAACGGAACTAGAATTGTCAAATCTTATTCTACTTCACTCTGTAAACGATGATGGCGCTAAGGTCGATTTGGCTGATTCTGACAAGCGACAAAGTCTAGTGTCATTCCTCTATTACTAACTTAAAAGAATTAAACTCTTGTTCAAACTTTGACAAATCATATCTCCGAAAGTATTGGTATCTCAGAGTTGGGAATGATATCAATTGATTCTTATGATAGAACTGCATAATAAAATAAATTAAATCAAAAAAAGTGTCATTTAGAGAAAACCAAGAGTGCCAAAATTAATTAATCTGAAACCACCGGACCGATTCTATCCAATAACGAACTTATCCGAGGTATCTATTCTGAAAATTATATTATATCAATTAAAACTTAGCCAATATTCCAGTATAATTTTTACTGGTGATATTTGTAACACAATTTGATTAACTTAAGTACATATTTCCATCATCATATATGTATTATCCAAGGGCACTACGATAGCTGAGGTTGTTTAATTGGTCATTTGGCATTCAATCATACCTTGTTTTCTATTACAACTAGAAATAAATATGACATGCCTCTTCCAGATTACTGATCATGAAATTCATAGATACAAATACGAACGTTAATTTTTGATTACAGCATTCTGTGAAATCATAGAATTACGATTTCATATTGAAATTTTCAAAAATCATATCTCCGAAAATATTAGCTTGTTAGAGTTTAAAATGATACCAATGGATTCTTATGATGAAACTGCATCTTAATAAAAATTGAATTTGAAATTTGTAACCTAAAAAAAAAATTTTTTTTTGTTACCTACTCCGAAACCGTCAGGCCAATTTTTTCCAATAACGAACTTGACCGAGATATTTATCTCCCACACCTACTCTGAAAATTTCAACTGCGTAGCTCAAATCGTTCGAGAATTATCGTGGTAACGGCCGGACGGAATCGATTTTCACCGCGGATTCATGATCAATGAGTCAAACCAAATCATTTAAGACCATTTTCATCCAAAAATTCGAAAATTACAGACATTTGGGAAAATTGATAAGCGTTCGAAGGAACAAAAGCTCCAATAATCATAATCAAAGAGTACAGAGTACATATATATTGATTTCGTAAAAACCCATGCTTGAAGTAAAATGTAGAAGAGGAATAACAATCTTAGAACTTCAAGTTTTATTGGAACCTTAATTCAATTATCCGGTGACATGTTTCGGCAGTTCTACTATACTGCCATTCTCAAACCAAGAATCTGAAAAAACTCTAATTGAAAAATTTCACAGACAACTAAGTTCGACTAAAAGCCAAAACATTCTAAAACTGACGGAATGAAAACTATCTTAAACAGTTGTGAGGTTATGTGAAAATGTACAAATAAACAATAAACAAACCAAATTGAAATTGAATTTTAAACTTACAATTGCCGGTTCCTTAGTCATATAATAAATAAAACTCATTAAGTCATTAAGGTAAAAGATTGAGAGGTCAATAGTTAAAATTGCAAACAACGGAATAAAAACTACATATTAAAAACATTCTCCGGATGATCGAGATCGGAAAACCATCATTAATCAGTAGTGACAACTCAAACACAAACAACTAAACACAGATGAACTACTCCAAATCATGTTCTTCTTTCCCTTTGTGGAGTAATAGGCCGAAGTGCCAAATTTGAAAATCTGCTTCTAGTGGGTGCCAATAATTTGTAGGTGTCTTTTATATTGTTCGTCAACATAGCATTCAGAGTTTTTTGTCCACTGTCACTCATATGTTTGAATATTTCGACTTCTTCTAAGATTTCCTGTTTGTCCTCGATCATCCGGAGAATGTTTTTAATATGTAGTTTTTATTCCGTTGTTTGCAATTTTAACTATTGACCTCTCAATCTTTTACCTTAATGACTTAATGATTTTTATTTATTATATGACTAAGGAACCGGTAATTGTAAGTTTAAAATTCAATTTCAATTTGGTTTGTTTATTGTTTATTTGTACATTTTCACATAACCTCACAACTGTTTAAGATAGTTTTCATTCCGTCAGTTTTAGAATGTTTTGGCTTTTAGTCGAACTTAGTTGTCTGTGAAATTTTTCAATTAGAGTTTTTTCAGATTCTTGGTTTGAGAATGGCAGTATAGTAGAACTGCCGAAACATGTCACCGGATAATTGAATTAAGGTTCCAATAAAACTTGAAGTTCTAAGATTGTTATTCCTCTTCTACATATATATTGTTGTAAATCGACCAGAGTGGTTATATTCTCCAGTTTAACTGATTTATTTTTATTATCTGCTTCAACAAAGTAAACTTATAACTAGAGCGTGCCAAAATGAAACTTCCTGCAGCATCAAAAATAACTTTTGAGAACATAATCTGATTCGTCAGTAATATGTAAACCCCATTTGTTAGGTACAGCAATTTTAGCCCAGACATAATGAGGTCAGATAAGGGATTTCATTTTCTGAGGACCTGTAAGTGAAAAACCTGTGAATGAATTCTTTTCTATACAATAAAAGATCACATTCAATGTCAGAAGAATAGGTTCTTTCTATACTATATTATTATTCAAATGTAATAAATTACCTTAATCATGTCAAGCTTATTTAAATTGAGCATTCCATTTATTACTTTTGATGCATGATGCGAAACCAAGTTTCAATTCGATCAGATCTATATTGTTTGTGTTATTGTGAAAACCAATTTACTCCGAAACGGTTTGGTCGATTATGCCCATTAAATAGCTTAACTGTCGCATCTGGATACGCAACCTACCCTGAATTCTCGGAAAAAATTTCGAAAATTGGAATCATCTGGGCAAAATGATTGCACGCAATTCCCTAAAACATGCGCACAAAAGCAGGAAACAGTCTCTTTTGATATAGAGAATTAACCGTTAAAATTTATTTTTTCGCTGATAACTAACTGTGAAACTAATCAGTAAAATATGACTTATGATATTAATATATCAACTTAAACGACCCAATCAAGAATATACATACTTCTGTTAATTAATTTCGCTACTACGTTATCTCCATAAATAAAATAGATCATTAACCATCACCATTACCCTCGTACGGAATATTCCAAAAAATCAACATACTGCTTGAATCTAGGAGTGTAAAGTGGTATTCAACAAAAGGCTATCATGTCGGGTACCCAGGAAGTGGTGTAAGCTACTCTCGACCAATGATTTAATGGTTGGCTTAAGAGATATTTCAGACGATTAAACTAACTCCATTCCTATAAATATACGTGTGTGTATGTTTTGAAGTAGAATAAATTTGCAATTGAAATGAAACGGAACCCCATCCAAGACAAATTGTCTCGTTTAATCGCATTGATAACCCCTCTTTATAAAGCAATATTCAAGTACTTAAGGTTTAGAATACAGCAAATGTGGTCAAATGAATTTCCACTCTTCCAAGGGTGAAATCAATTAGTAATCGTTAAAGGATACTTCGGGAGGTATATTCATTATTAAATGGTTCCATTATATTATGGGTTTTCTCTCCCAAACTCTGAAAAATATTTAGTATTTTGTTAATTGCTTATGCGTTAGAAACCCAAGATATTTGTCAGAAGCAATGTATTGAACAATGTTGCCAATAACGAAACAACATCAACGATAAAACAACTATTTCGTAACGTTTCGGATACTAGAGCAGAATCCTTCGTCAGACACCAAGCAACAAATTCAACCGAATATGGTCAATTCCCATTGAGCAATTTGCAAAATAGCATTCTCTGTTCAACAAGATACAAGTTGACTCCTTAAGTTTCCTTTTAATGTAATCACATACTCTGTCATCAGCATCTTTGTTTTACTCCAATCACGCTAAGTGGAATGTGATGTTATGAAAAAACTTTACGATAGAGCTAATCTAATTCGTGCTACTCTTGAAATTCGAAGTAATGAAATTGATTTCATCGAAAAATTTCTTGAAGATATCCGAATAAGCAACTCATAAATATATCTATCATGAATTCAAATAGAAGTGATTCTAGTGAAATATTAATTAATCAAGTACAACAGAATAACCAACAAGAACAACAACCCAATCTAATGAATGTGATCCCTTATATGTTCGTGGCTTTCGGAAAAAAAATATAGGAGAATTGGTTTAATATGAGAACCGTTTTCAATACACAAAATGATCCTAGGTCTTCATTAACAAAGACGTATACAGGAGAAATATTGAGACCACTAGAGGTAAGAAAGTCGGAACGTAAGAACAACTTATGAAATAGAAAATAGCAGAACATGTATGTACAATCCATGGAGATCACATGATGGACTGGAGTAAAACAGAGATTCTGATGAGATGAGATTTTTTAACAGAATGTAAAACTCAAAAAAATAAATAATTTGTAATTGTCAACGCGTAACCCAAGGTCGCAAACAAATTAGCAATTCTTATCTGTGCAGAAACCTAACGTTGTACGTCCAGGAATAGGTCTTCCTGCTCCCATGATCTCTCTAGGTCCTTTGCAAAAGACTAAATGGACGTACAACGTTATAGGTTTCTGCAAATATAAGCATTGCTAATTTGTATTTGATCTTGGGATTTATGGTTTACAATGGTTGAAAGCGTGGTGAGATAGAGCCATACTCGAAAATTCGTGAAATCGCATGCGATTGTGGTGGTGGATAGCAGCCCTATCATACATATTTTATATAAGTATTCGATTTTTAATGAAATGATTTATTCTGATGAGTTTTACCACCTGTTAGAGGGCTTCACAAGAGACGAGAGTAGGCGAGAATATAAAAAATCTCGTGCCGGTCTCGCCAATTCCCAAAAAATTAAGTCTCGGTCTCGTCTCAGTTGTTTTGTTTCGTCCATCTTAATTCTGAAAAACGATAATAAATATTATAATATATAAACGAAATGGTAGATAACAATGAATAATTTTGTAAAGCTATATTTATCACGTTCTTATACAAAAATATTTGTACATGTACATATTTTTTTTTATTTTCAACACTGTTAATTACATATTTTGAATTACTCGATGACCAATAATTCAAACATAATCACGCTTGCATCACATCATCTTTCAATGATGTACGTGTTTTTGCCATGATCATACCTGCTGTGGAAAATAACCGTGGAATAACTTTCCGTTCGAAAGTTATCGTGGCGACGGGCGGCCGGACAGAATCGAATTCTTCATCAATGAGTCGAACCTAATCCTTTGAGACTACTATCGTCAAATTATAGACATTCGGGTATCCGAATCATTTCGACGAGTGTCTTCAGGAAGCAGACACATACAAATAGATATTTAAATTTCTATTCAAACCGTCAGCTTAGTGTGAAAAGAGGTGTTATTAAAACACTTTATGATAGAGCGAACCTAATATGTTCTACTCTTGAAATTCGAAATAATGAAATTGATTTCATCAAAAAATTTCTTGAAGAAAATGGATATCCGAGGCAATTCATAAATACATGTATCATGAATTTAGATAGAAGAGCAAATAATCAAGAACAACAAAATAATCAACAAGTACAACAGAATAATCAACAAGAACAGCAACCCAATCTGTTGAATGTGATCCCTTATGTTCGTGGCCTTTCTGAAAAAATTAGAAGAATCGATTCTAAGTTCAATATAAGAACCGTCTTCAAAACACAAAATGATCTTAGGTCTTTATTAACGAAAACAAAACCCATAAATGAGAAACAAAAATCAAAAAACTGTAATTATAATATTCCTTGTACATATTTGTGGTAAATCATACACAGGAGAAACATCAAGACCACTAGAAGTAAGAAAGTCAAAGCATAAGAATAACTTGAGAAATAGAGACATACAGAAATCAAAAATAGCAGAACATGTATGTAATCCAAGGAGATCACATGATGAATTGGAGTAATACAAGATTCTAATGACAGAACCGGATTATATGAAAAGGAAACTTAAGGAGTCAACTTGTATTTTATTGAACAGAGAATGCAATTTTGCAAATTGCTCAATTGGTATTGACCATATGGCTAAATTTATTAAAAAAGGAAGTGGAACTTGGAAATTTCTATGCGAAGTAAAACTATGTTAGCTATGATTTTTAAATACTGTCAATGTGACAATTCTTGAATTTCACAAAATAACTATCAACGAAATAATTCTAAAGATTTTCATTAAAAGTCTGACGAAGGAGTCTGATATAGACTCCGAAACGTTACGATATACTTAGTTGTTTCTTCGTTGATGTTGTTTCGTTGTTGTTTGTTAGGCAACATTGTTCAATTGATTGCTTCTGACAAATATCTTGTGTTTCTCACGCAGAAGCAAATCACAAAATAATTAATTTTTATTTGATAGATATTTTTCAGAGTTTGGGAGAGAAAACCCAGAAAAAGAACTTTCAACAATTCGGGTAACATGATAGCACGTTGTTTCATTTCAAATTACAATTTTGCTCTCTTCACCATAACAACATTTGGAACAAATGTCATCGCTATAGAAAGAAAATGTTCTTGATAAAAACTAATTGGACTTTGAAAATCCAAGGCTTTTCACCACATTCAGTATTTATCAGACCATGTGAGAAAATTTCATCCTTGATAGAAAGAAAGTAAGTCCACGCAAGATCTATGACGTTATCCTCCTTCTATTATCTCTCACGGGCCATCTCCAAAACTAGTGGGCGATCAACATCCAAAACAATAATACCATTCAGATCTCCATCGGATCCAACAGAGCAGCATCTCCAATCCATTAAGCATTCACCTGTTATTTCGCATCAAATTCATGGTACCTGTCATTCATCAGAAGGATTATGGATTACATTACATTAACATCAGTACCAATCTCATAAATATGTATGTATAAACCAGCACCGGTTAATATCATCCTACAGAGTGAATCAAGTAGAACAATAATCCATCATTATTTACCAGTTACCATTACACATTCTGATTTACATAAGCGTCTTCAGATCAATCCAATGGTCCCGGAGCCTTTTTGCCAGCTATAGAAAAAAATTGTGAAAGTTGCATAGCGTGGTTAATTGCCGGTTATGATCTTTGATATGAAAGTTTTTCGTGCGTCGTGTGTGTAACACTTTGTATCATTTATCACGCTCGCAGATAATAATAGTGATATAGATGCGAATTATTGTTGTAGGTAATTAAAATGATTTATTTCTCCGATGTTTCTCAATGGAGATAGGAAGCGTGAAGGAATCGGTCTTTTCGGTTTTTATACCTATCTTGTTGCGATGAAACTTTGAAGGATTTAGATGCACCTTGATAATAATAAACGAAGTGTATTTTTGGCGCTCTTGTTCCTCGGAACAGAGTGCTTATCAATTTGCTCAAATGTCTGTGATTTTCGAATTCTTTGATGAAAATGGTCTTAAACGATTTGGTTCGACTCACTGATCAAGAATTCTTGGTCAGAATCGATTCTGTCCGGCCGTAGACACCATATCTCTTTTTAGAGTAGGTTTGAGGAATAAATATCTCGGTTAAGCTCGTTATTGAGCAAAATCGGTTTAATAGTTTCGGAGTAACGAAAAAAAATATTTTTTGTTACATTACAACTTTTGAATTCAAATTTTTTAAGATGCAGTTTCATCATAAGAATCCATTGTTATCATTTTCAACTCTAACAAGCTAATACTTTCGGAGATATGATGTTTCAAACTTTCAATAATACATCGTAAGTTCTATATATTCACAGATTGTGAACACAGAATCTGTCTGTGTTCACTATTCATAAATGTCATCTTTTCTAGCTATTAGAGATTGTCAATTCGTATGCTGAAAATACTTCCTCTTCGAAAATAAGTATCCGATTCTTGAATTTGTGAATATATACAAGACTGTTTTGAAACCGAAAATAATATTGACTGATTACTTATTGAATAATTTATGTATAAATATTGGGGAAGATGTTTCAGAAGATTTAGACTTGGATCATTTTTATGATGTAGTTTATGGAGGCAATAGGAAAGAAGAACATAACGGAATCATCAAAAGAAATTACTGTTCGTTGGCCTCTGATGTTAATATTACCTTTTACTTCCTTAAGTAGTGAGACATGTTCCTATATACAGTATTTTCATAATGTTGCTAGCAAAAAATACTGAATATGGATCTACATTTGTGTAACAAACATTATTTCTTGAGTTAAGATTCATAATACAGAAAAGAATGTGTTAGTGGTATGAACTATACAATTTTAAATTATGAAATGAAAAGAGGATAGTATTTCATTAATATATTTTGAACTATTAAAATAATTTGTTCGTAATCTACTACCTACTCAAATATCAGGAATGAATAGACAATCTGCTATGATTGTCTCCAGCCTTGCTCTAGACATTTCGATGATACTTTCCTTAGGTATTTCGAGTTGTGAAAACTATGCACCGAGTGTATAAGTTGCAACAACCCATTCCACGAGGTTGAATCATTGCAGATTGCTCATTTAATCTTGATAAATAAATTTAATGACAAGAAGTTTTGAACCATTAAAGCATTGTAGATTGTTCTTTTTTTTAAAAGATAATTTTTGAAGCATTTTTTTTAACGACACTTTTTTTAAAATTTAATTTCTTTCATGATGCAGTTCTATCATAGGAATCCATTAATATAATTCCCAACTCTGAGAAACCAATACTTTCAGAGATATAATTTGTCTGTTTGAACAAGAGCACCAAAAAGCTCCTGTCCACAGGGCTTGAACCAATTTTTATTTAAGATTTAGGGACACAGAGAGGTGTGATACTTTTCGTATCATTTTAACGACAGACTTGATGTGTATTGAGCGAATCATCTAAGATCACAGAATTTTTAATTCTGACATGTATTCTATCGGAATTGAAATTCATTAAATATCCAATTATATACTGAAGTAATTTCAGTATACGATAACCACCAAAACCCGCGAAAATTAGCGCGTCGCCATTCTACAAGTAATTACCGAGTTTTAATCGGAACGGATTTGTATATTTGGGTTATAGAGGAAATAACAAACGGATTTATATATTTTGAGTATTAGAGGAAATAAGAACAAAATTTCAGATGTGTATAAGTCCAAAATCACTTGGCCGATTATACCCATTAACGAACTCAAATGTCGCATTCGAATGCGCAACCTACCCTGAAAATTGCAAGTCACTATCTGTTTCCGTTCTCAAGTTATCGTGAGATTCATAATATCTTTTCATAATTTTTTTTTTAATTTTCGAGTGATACGGTCCTCACAGAATTTCATATACGTCTTTAAGTCAGTATTCTACAACTATAGTCACCAAGTTTCAGTTCGATCGGATCTGTATTTTAATGAGTTAAGAAAATAATATTCTAGATGGGTATAACTCCGAATCGTTGGCTCAATTATGCCTTATACCTACAACGAACTTACCTCCTCCATTTGTCTGCGCAACCTACTCTGAAAATTGCAAATCCCCATCTCTCTTCTAAAGTTATCGTGACAACGGGGACCCATCTAGCTACTGAACTCACCTACTGCTGGGATCTCCAACAAAATAGATCCGATCGTTGGAACTTGGCTGTAAAGTTAGGTGTCGAACGCATAATTTCAGAGATGTCGGACGAATAGTTTCTGATATATAGAATAGTTTTCAATGTTTTTTTTTTAATTTTCTAGTGATATACGAATATATCGGTATTCTTCAACTATAGTTACTAAGTTTCAATTTGATCGGATCTGTATTGGTTGAAAACAAAATTTGTACTCGGAAACGTTTGGCCGATTATGTCCATTAACGAACTTGTCCGTCGTTCTTGGACTCGCTACCTACCCTGAAGATCTCGTCGCTATCTCTTTCCGTTCTCAAGTTATCGTGGCAACGGCCGGCCGAACAGAATCAAATTTCACCCCGAATTCTTCATCAGTGAGTTAAACCTAATGTTTGAGGCCATGGTCGGCAAAAAACATTACAGACGTTTGGGCAAAATGATATAGAACGCTTTTCGCAGAACATTCCCGTAACAAAAACAACTCTCCGCAGGATTGTGAAATGAATATTTTTCTCTGCATCATTGAATAACCAATATTTAAATGCCAGGAATTGAGTTTTCATCAAAGTAATATTCTTAATCCACCAAAGTATGAAAAGAATATGTACAAAACATGTAGGTATTATCCATGCTTTTCATAATCTTAATGTCTTGAAAATGAGGATATAGCTACTCCGTATAGCTTTACTATTGTGGCTTTTAGCAAAAAGTGCCATTGTACTCTCGGAACTAATGGGTTCATTTTACTGTATAATTATTATTCTTGTAGAAGCATCGAGTAATCACTTTGTTCGTAAACACTCATTTGAAAGTCTACATGCGGCAATTGCATTTTAGATTCGCAAACAAGAAATAGTTTCGGAAACCGCCACCATGCGCTTTTACCGATGGAATTCCAAAAACTTGTCCTGTAATTGGCCAATCTGTCTCGCCAATTTTCTCATGTCTCTGTTTATTCATTTATAGCATTTGATGATGAAATTGTGTATAATCTTATTATAAATAATGGAAATTATTGGACTTAATTAAATTGAAATCAAATGCAAGTTCATTGTTAAAAACAGTGGAATATCTTAAAATGCTGCATCATTCATCAAATCATTTGATTTGAGTGATTGAATTAGCTTTTTTTCATTGAATTTCAAGCATTAGATAGATACAGTTTTTTGCTATTAAGTATACAATACATATTACAGTAAGCCTTTCTGTTTTGAGCGGGTAACAAAGTGCAGGAGTGTATTAGAACGCTTAATACTTGATCCGAATCTGGAAAATTAGTAATTGAAAAAAGTGTTTAATTTGAGAGAGGAATCTATGGCTGAAATTAATATACAACTTGAAGACTCTCCCTGTATATTATTCCAATATCTATAAATATACGGAGTTGAAATTCGGTATTTACGTGTAGAATAAGTACAGTTCATGAGGAATTTTCCCACTATATAGAACAAAAAAAAATGGTCAAGCCCTGTGGACAGGAGCTTTTTGGCGCTCTTGTTCAAACAGACAAATTATATCTCCGAAAGTATTGGTTTCTCAGAGTTGGAAATTATATCAATGGATACCTATGATAGAACTGCATCATGAAAGAAATAAAATTTAAAAGAAGTTTCGTTTAAAAAAATGCTTCAAAAATTATCTTTAAAAAAAACAGCAATCTACAATGCTTCAATGCTTTAATGCTTCAAATATTGTCATTAAATTTATTTATCAAGATTAAATGAGCAATCTGCAATGATTCAACCTCGTGTTAAAATTTTATTAAAGGAGATTGAGAAATATGGTATAACTGGCTCTGCATTGGGATGGATTCGGTCATATTTCGGGGGAAGAACACAGCTTGTGGAAATATCTACTAACAATGGTTCTATAAGTTCTAAACCGCTCGAATTGAAACTGGGGGTCCCACAAGGAAGTATTGCTGGCCCTATTTTTTCATTATATATATATATATATATATATAAATGACTTCTTTGAGAATTTGCAACGGAACACAAATGAAGTGAGTATAGTAAATTATGCAGTTGACTCAAATCTACTACTGACAAAGTATTTGAGGCCAGAGTTAAGGCAGCTGCTTGAGGATGTATTTCTGCATGCTGAGATATGGTTTGAAAGAAATAACCTCATTCAAATAAAGATAAAATTGGTATTGTTCTGTTTCATCCTGCGAATTCTGGAATAAAACCACCAGAAAATATTTTGTAACAAAATGAAAAGTACACTTTATCAGGATGTGTTAAATTCCTTGGCCTCCATGTAGATGAGGGACTGAACTGGTGCTCGCATATTCAACAACTTTGCAGTAAGGTTGGATCTTCAGTCTACGCTTTGGGAATTATCTCAAAGTATGTTGACTCCACAACGTTAAGAATGGCATATTGTGGAAACATTGAATTACAACTGAGATTTGGAATAACTTTCTATGGCATTGGTAATGTTTCATCTTTATTCGTCCTGCAGAAAAAGGCAGTCAATAGTCTACCTGAAGTAATACAGGGGGAAAACAACTCTGAATTATTTAAGAGGAAAATTTAATGTTATTTTGAACTTAGAGCCTTATTGAAATGGCATTTTGCAGACAAATAATGGAGTTTTTTCTGGAGAATGAAATATTTGGAGACTATCAGCATGGGTACTTGAAAGGAAAGTCTATTAAAACTGCAATACATAATTTTATAACTAAAATCATTGAAGCTTTTGAAAACAAGGAGCTTGCCCTGGGTATGTTCCTAGACCTATCTAAAGCATATGACTGTATGGATACGGAAAAATTGATAAAAAAGTTGGAACTTTATGGAATTCGAGGACCAGCATTGAAATGGGCTAAATCATATTTGTATCGCAGAAAACAACTAGTAGAAATAGAATCGAATGAGGAAACCATAAGATCAACCATACAAGATATAATTCTAGGTATACCGCAGGGTAGCATAGCCGGTCCATTATTCTTTATAATATACCTTAATGATTATGGACTAATATTTGAAGCAGATAAGAGTAAAGTGACCACTGTGAACTATGTCGATGACACTAATAAGCTCATAATTGAAAAATACCTCCAGGAGCTAAAACAACTATGTGAAATAACATTGAGGAAATCAAAAGAATGGTTTGAGCAAAACAATCTGATAATAAATACAGAAAAAACACAATTAATACTCTTCACACCGACCAACTCAAAGATGGAAGAAATTGATCATATTATATTGAATCAAGATGAATATGATCTTGCTGAATGCACAAAGTTCTTGGGAGTTTATATAGATAAAAATCTTAATTGGAAAAGACATATAAACTATCTAGGCGAAAGAATAACGACATCAATTTATGGTTTTCGTACTATAGCCAAATACATCAGTAAAACTTACTTGAAAACAGTGTACCACGCAACTATAGAATCAAAACTGAGGTTTGGCATCGTATTTTATGGGGCAGGAATTATGAATTATTTTTTTATTGCACAAAAGAAGGCGGTCAGAATAATGAATAATTTGAATTATGACCAATCCTGCAGAAACGAATTCAAGAAGACGGGAATTTTAACTATCTATGCCATATATATACAAGAGTGTGCCCTATTTATTAGAGACAATAAAAAATTATTTGAAAAATACGAGAACCGGAAATATTTTTACGAGACAAGAAATGTGGACTATCTCTATCCCAGGTTGAATTTAACAACATCTCAGAGACAGGTTGAATTTAGATGCCTTAAGATATATAACTCACTACCAATCAATATCAAAACTATAAGAGATGAAAAATGTTTCAAGAGGAGATTATATAAATTTCTATTAGAACTGGAGCCTTACAGACTGGAGGATTTTCTCAGTTGATTGTGATTGCACTATTAGATTTACCTATATTTGTATTTGTTTTTGACACTATTTCACTTCGTCTCCACATAACTTGTTATTTTGGATAGGATTTGAAATAAAGAACCATTATTATTATTATTATTATTATTATTATTATTGTCTTGATGATTTCACGTATATCAGGAAGAATTTTTCTTTCTTTGTGAATTATAATTATTGTTTGACACTATTTGATTTCATTTGTAATAGTAACTTGTTGTTGTTTCCATTGATTTGAAATAAAGATTGTTTATTATTATTATTATTATTATGCCAACACCATTGACAATGACAAGGATTGAATAAATAAGGTATTTGAACAAGAGATCGTATCAGTCGCAGTCCTGAAGTGCTGGACCAAGCCTGACGATCCAGTTCTAATAATAACAATGTGTTTCTGATAAAACCAGAACTACTATTTTCCTCCCAATATTTCAGAGGGCTGCGCGCTTTCAAGAGTTGCTCACAGGTTCAGGAAGTACGATTTCTTGGTTTCAAGAAATCCATCGATGCAGTTCCCTGCGGGAAACCTAGTAAATTCCGAATTTCATATCGATATACTAATTGCCGAAGCGAGAAATATTTTTGTTTATTTCATCACCAAATATCCTCCCAAATTATTTCGCTTCGCAATTTCCAAGGTTAAGCATTTGAGAAAATGGTCAAAAGACTAAAGAGTCGCTGATCAGTCGGATGAATGTGGTTCTCATTATTGTGTTTGAGAACGGAGTCAACCAGACTTACGGACACCGCTGTCGTTGCACGTTCGTCTTTGGATTTGATTGCATCTCGATATCAGTGGCCACGATCCATCATCGAGCAGATCTGCGGCTTTCTTCCCTTTCCGTGTACGAATTGAAACACATTAGGGCCATAACCAGGGGGCCACACGTGTTGTGGCCTTACCTGCCCTGCCTTGACCGACACCTGTTATAACGTTGGATCGGCTTATCCGACCCCGGTCCAAGCTCTTCGGTATGTGCAGAATCGGGCTTGACGGAATTTGAAGATATCGTCAGCAGGTATCAAGTAATAATGAACTTCCCGAAGAAGAAACGGGTAAATTCTACACTTATGCAAAAGGTTTTTTTGCGCGCATGTTCTAGGGAACAGCGTGTTATCATTTTGCCCAAATGTCTGTTATTTTCGAAAATGGTCTCAAATGATTAGGTAAAGAGCACCATGCACGGTCAATAATATTGACGAAATATCGAGATAGGACAATATAGTGAACGTGTGAGGACTATATTGTGTCAATAATATCCAGATCCAGATACTGTTGATTTTTAATGAAGACCCTTCAATATATTGGACCGGCTTCAATATGAATATTATCGTGTGAGGGCTTCTTTCGATATTCCTATAGGTGCATCACCAGACTTGAAACCGCACACATCGAAATTTACAGGTGTTTCGAGATGGAGACAGATATGAATTCGAGGAAACGAATTCGCCTTGATATAGCGATGAAAGAAGAGGAACGGAAACTTATTTTAAAGTGTAGAGTTATATGTTGTAACCAATTTTGTCTGGCTGGCTGTCCGTTACCTCGATAACTCTCGAACGGAAAGTGAATTTCGTTAATAGACATAAACGGTCAAACGGTTTCTTGTTATTTCCTCAATAACCCAATAATACAGATCCAATCCAATTTAAACTTGGTGATTTAGAATGCTGACTCGCAAATCACTAAAAAAATCATTGAAAAAAATTATGTTTTTCAGACGCCATGTGTCCGAAATCGCTTAAATGTTGCGAGAACCTTAGGCGAGTTCAGTAGCTGGATGGGTGACCGTTGCCAAGATAACTTTGGAACGGAAAGAGATAGCAACTTGCAATTTTCAGGGCAGGCTCCGCATCCGAATGCGATAGTTAAGTTCGTTAATGGGCATAATCGGCTAAACATGTTTGTAGTTATACCCATCAATACCCAACAATAACTCAAAAAATACAAATCCGATCCAATTTAGACTTGGTAAATACTTGTAGAATGCTGACACACTATTTTTTGAGAAATTTCGTCAAGATCGTAACAAAAATTTGAATATTATATCAAAAATTGTATATTCCAGAAACTATTTTCTCAGATTTCACTGAAATTCTGCAAAAACCTCCAAGCAGAATTTTATTTTCCCAATATTTTCAAAATACAGATCCGATAGAATTGAAATTTAATGCTCAGTTGGAAAAAGACGGAAGGTTCAAGCAGTATTTCGTGAGGGTGTGTGAGGCGTGACTAGATAGAAGAACATACGCGCAAAAGCTCCTGACTTCACGTCAGATTTTTTTCTATTACTAAATTTATTTTTTTTATTTAAATTTGTGGATGCACATACAGTCTCATTTTCGAAATACTAGAATAAAGATATAGATATTTAATTTTTGCTAACATGATTTGGTCCTTTTCGCTCGCTTTCCCCCAGTAAATTCACTTTCCTCTAGGAATTTCCTTCAATAAATCTCATTTTTGGTGCTTTTGTTCCTCGGAACAGAGTGCCTATCAATTTACCCAAATGTCTGTAATTTTCGAATTTTTAGATGAAAATGATCTAAAACGATTTGGTTCGACTCACTGATGAAGAATCCGTGGTCAAAATCGATTCTATCCGACCGTCCGACCGGCCCTCCGTTAGCACGATAACTCTCGAATGGAATGAGCTAGAGACTTGAAATTTTCAGAGTAAGTTTAGGAGGTAAATATTTCGGTTAATTTCGAAAAAAAAAATTTTTTTACATTACAAATTTCAAATTCAATTTTTTTTTAAAGATGCAATTTCACCAGAAGAATCCATTGATATCATTTTCAACTCCAACAAGCTAATACTTTCGGAGATATGATTTTTAAAAATTTCAATAATAAATCGTTCTTCTATATGTTTTCACAGAAAAAAATACCCCTCCCGTTCTAGAAAACAAAGTATGATTGAAAGCAAAATGATCAATGAAATAACCTCAGCTATCGTAGAATTATGAGGATGATATAATATTATAATTTCAAGGTGATAATATGATGCCCGTGGATAATCCATATGTTGATGGAAATATATACTTTGGTAAATTACATAATCGAATTGGGTTCAGAATATCTCCAGTAAAAACAAAACTGCAATATTGGCTAAGTTTTAATTGATATAATATAATTTTCAGAGTAGATTTGAGGTATGAATATCTCGGTTAAGTTCGTTATTGGGGAAAATCGGTCTATTTGAATTTAATTTCTTTTATGATGCAGTTCTATCGAAAGAATCCATTTATACATTCCCAGAGACCAATACTTTCGGAGATATGATTTATTAAAGTTTGAACAAGAGCGCCAAAGCTCTTGTCCACAGGGCTTTCCCACTTTTTGAATAAAGGAATACACAGGAAGTGCATATCTGTGATATATCACGATTGAAATAGTGGTTTCTAATTCACATGAACGCAGGACCGTGATCTCAACTTTCGATTGAGAAATCTAATCGTTTTAAAATCAACTCAGTGGTAATCGTCTCTCTTTGATGTGCTTCTCAATCAGCTCCTCCTTTGGGGCTCGATCCTGTCCTGACCGCATCACAGTCAGCACAAAATTGTGCACACATCATCCATCGACAAGAGCATGCCTTATAATTTAGCCGACGATGATCTAATGCCCAGGAAATTGTTTCTTGTAATTTATTTTTTCAAGAATAATGTTACGTCATAACCATACATCCTTAACTCTAATATCATCGAAGTGTAATCTAGTAGACATCGAATATTAAGAGTTAATGGGTTTCTTTAATTTTTGGCTGACTGTTTGAACGTGGGTAGTTTATGCAAGAACTCACTTCCCAACACTGGAAAATACAAGTCTCAAAATTGGTTCAGTAAATTGAGGATGTTCAATCGCCAATCTGGTGGACATCCTGAGATAATGGGTCCGAGAAAGTGGAGGTGGAGGAATTAGTAATTTAATTGAATATCATACTCAATAGGGTGTTTAGAGAAACGGTTTTAATTTTTATTGAAATTTATAACTGAAATACTTTCGTATCAACTCCTCCTGTTGCAGGAATATAAAGTATTAATTTTGGTTTTATTCCACCATTGGATCTCGGAACTTCTACTCAAGACGAAGGTAGAATTTTAGACATTGTCTATCTAAGAAAAGATTCGGTTTCCTTACCTTGATTATCTAAAAATATCTTGGACAAGTTAATTTCGAATTATATTTTGAAAGAATACAATTGAATATTTTCATTATTTTACACCTTAGATGAGGTTTATCTGATAAATGAACAAAACTGATAATCCTTATATGTAAGTTCCTTCCCAAAATTAATGGGTGGATTAATTATAATCTAAAATTAAACTTAATAATAATAATATTACGCTCCTTCCAAGGTAGCACTTCAACATCTACTCAATATTGTCGCCAAATACTCAACAATAGGAGGTTTGGATAAGTGTGCTGTTTTTCATCAAAGCAAAGGAAGAACTATAAGAGGGAATAATCATTTGGCACCTCTAAGATGAAGAAACATGCAAATGTCTTGGAATGAAACAAAGAGGTGAATTGGAGACAACCTAAATCAAGGATGCCTTAACATTCAGATACAAAAAGAAGCTCCTAGGTATATGGAAATCATAGCTGTCCGGTCAAAACAAAGCGTGCGGTACGAGCAGCTTGGCAGTCCCGATAGTCACTTACTTTTTCTGGGTAGTTAACTGGACAGTGAATTAAATTTAGACAGATCCACTCGTAAAGCGATGAACATGAATCGTAGCCTACATCCCAATTGCTCGATACAAAGAATATATCCTCCACGAACACAGGTAGGCAGGGGTTTGCAAAGTTTGGAATATCAACAAACATTGGAAATGGCAATTAGGATATTGAGAAGTGAAGACCCGCTTCTGAAAATGGTAGCTCATCATGAAATTAGGAGGCAAGGAGCTTTCCCTTTTAGGGCTGGAAAGAGAACCTTAGGTAACTCAATATAACTGGCATATTCATCGATCACGAGCTATCAGGAACACCCATCGCGCCAACAGACCAATGAAGAGTAGGCAGATAGATGAGACAGGCACAGCTGAAGACGTTGCTCGAAGATCACAACAGTAAAAACCTGCACTCCATATATTTCAGGACTTTGAAAGATCAGGGTTATCCTTCGCCTTTTTGAAGTCAGCTGGGCTCAAGTCGAAAATGGAGGGATTTGTTATGGCTTGTCTAGATGAAGTCGTAAATACAAAATGGTATAAAAGGAACATCATGAAAATTTTCATCCCAACAACTTGCAGAGCATACCACAGCCAGCAGGAAACTGTTATGCACATCCTGCCTGCATGCAGAGTCCATTCTCCATCAGGATATGTGGAAAGACACAATGCGGCACTCCGAATTCTCTACTTCCATCTGAGGGGGGGTATAATAGACAAAGAACCAATGCTACCATATTTACCTCTGGAGGAAAAATATATGGATTTAATGTTTGTACTAATCATAGGATGTCTAGGCGGAATGAGAGTGCACTACAGAATTTAGATTATTCCGGCCTGTAAATCCCTCTGGCCGAGGATTTAGCGCACAGAACGCAGAAAGCAGTGTTGCTCGGATCTCTTCTGGTCATCAGGTCCCATCAACTGTGAAGGACACTTGTAGCTCATCTTTTTTGTTGTGGGACGCTGTAAGGGTTTTTTAGTGAGTAACCACACAACTACTGAAGTCTCACACTGCTGAGAGAGTGGACCATCTCAGGGTAAGCCTGTAATAGGTTTTTTCTGTCAAGCGGAACAAAAATAATAATGAAGTGTATTTAGAGGATTCATTAAAAACATGAAATACGCCACAGATGTACATAATGATATTATGGATATATGAAAAATCCACAATGATACCAGAACAGTGATGAAGCATGTTTGGAAATTCATCGAAAAATGTTCAATTTCATAATTTCATAATTCTCATAAGCTTCCAGAATTCACCAAACTAAGTATAAATCTAGGGGATACAATCATGGATATTGAGTTAACGGACAACATAAAATACCTTGGTATACACATAGATAGTCATCTCCATTGGAATGTTCATGCTACGAAGCTCACTCAGAAATTAAGATCACTAATTCCGAAAATTAAGTTGTGTAGATCCTTTTGTGATGATCGCCAGATGAGAGTTATATATAACGCACTAGTGAAGAGTCATCTGTTATACGGTAATATAGCTTGGGGAGGGATGTACAGTTGCTTTTTACGCAAAGTAGAGATTGCACAAAAATGGATTATGAAAGTTATGTTTCGAAAGGGTTATCGATTTCCGACAGATCAATTGTTTCGGGAAAGTGGATTCTTGGACATGAGACAGTTGTATTGTCAATCTCTGTGCATGCATCAATTTAAATATAAGAGCGATTGGTTAGAGGTAGAACAAACGCATAGTACACGATATAAGGAACATTCCATAGTAGAACCTAAAATGAATAAAACGATAGGGCAGCATTCATTCATTTACTTGGGACCTAAGTTAGTAAATGATCTTCCAAAAACAGTAAAAAAAATGAAATCGAAAAACATGTTCAGAAAAGTTGTATCAGAATATTTGGTCAATAAAGGTCGTACAGCTGTTAGGGATTTAATAGATAGAAAATAAGACATAATACAAATTTTTGGTTCCGGTTAGTTGGGTATGGCTGGTTGTGGTTGTTCATTATAATGGGTTATTAATTGTTTGTTATAATTAGTTATTAGATGTTTATTATAGTCGGTTATGGTTGTTTTATTTTTGAAGTTTTGCTTTCGAATTTGCTAATGAAATAAGTTCAGAGAATGTCCACGCGCGGAAACTTTTCCTTGTGGAGTATTATGTTTATATTTCGTAAATAATAGATTATGTACAAGAATTGATGTAAACTGAGATAATAAACATTATTTTTATTCATACTTGGTTTTATACTTGGCCTTGAAAAAAGCCTTGAAAAAGACCAGAAATAAAGGTCGAAACGTCGGCATTTTATAACGGATTTTTAATTCCCTGTCCTCCAAGCCACTAAGGAATATATTATTAATTATTTTTATTATTATTATTATTAATATCCTGAAAAGTTGTGTCATATACGAATAAAATTCGAAGAAACTGAATTTGAGGTAAATGTATAAAATTGTTGCTCAACATCAATTGTAACTATGTAATTTGTTTTCATGAATGAAGAATTAGCTGTACCGTGAAGTGTTAGAAATCTATAAAATCTATTCACTATAGTGAATGCACGAGCACGCAAAAGTTCATGAAGATACAGACAGGGGATTTCTCGAATTCTCTATTCTGTGTTTCAACTAGCAATTTCATCAGATCTTATCGCACATACCTGTCAAAGCATCTCCCCCACTCAAGAAACATCGAACAGATCGAATAGTTGTTCGGTTATCTCTATCAGAGGAGCTGGAATAATTCAATTTCCTCCGTATGAAATGAATAATTACTTTTGTTTCTTGACAGGTAATATCGTAATGATTTCTAATTAACCATGCCCTCCTACTGGTCTACTGTCTGTACTTGCTGGAGCGGAATGCAGTTATTCTGAGTTCTTACTCGGTTTGAAATTATAAGCTGCTAGATTGGCCAGTAGGGAGTACAACAGATGTTAAAACTTTTGAAGGAGTTAATTACGACTATTAGGAAGAGATATATTTTGGGTCTATCCGTTTTTTCAAAGACCACTCGATATAGCTAATAAGCTGTATTTCATGTCAAATAATAAATAGAACATTATTTAATAAACCTTTTTACAGATATTTTCTCAATAGTCCTAAAACAGTTGAATTAATTGTTATATTTTTGGATATAATGAATGAACAAAGGATATCATCGGTAATTTCTCAACTTTAAACCTTGAAAATTTCAAAAAACTGCGAATTTTTTTTCTTTGATCCCTGAAGATTTAAATTAATCTTTTTCGGAATATTTCGCAGAGATTGAATAAATCCATATGAATGAATTCATATGAAAGTCGAAATGTATATTGCTATGCTTATTCTCAAAATTATATACAAACAGTAGGGAGTGTTGAAGAAGAACTGGGTACATGTATAGACAGAAATAGAGAGAACCAGTATATTTTGAATATGAAATAATAATCCTTATGCTATATTTGCAGCGTTATTCCTTTTGATTAATACATATTTCCCTAATTAAATAGGAATAAAACTTCTATTCATTAGTTTTCACATCTTATTTGCAAACAAATGCATTGAAATTCCATAATTGACTCATAGACATAGAATAACATGGACTGGCCCTCAAGTAACTTTATCACACAGTTCGTTGCGGAATGCATTAGAGAGAGAGAGATGTTATGAAGGATAGAATAAGTAAAGGGAAATAATGGGCAAATACACAAATTGGAAATTGGGTTATATTGGAAAATCCCAATTTTTTTAGAAGGAATATTGATTATTTTGAATGAGTATCAAAAAAGCTGAATGAATTACAGTAAGGAAATTTATGAGAAATATTTTCAGATTATAAGTATCAGAATATTCAGAAACGAGTCTCGGATTTAAATGAAAATATTTTGCCTTTAACTATTCTGTCTACAAATCACCAAAACACATACACAATACACGAAACCAACAATACAGTATACAAGAAATGTCAAAGGATGAAGGAAACCAATGTTTTGCATTCTGTGATTTTGCCAATCACCAAATTATATGAATATATTCTTATACTGTGGTTTGCCTTTAACTATTCTGTCTTTTTTCAATGCTGATATCAATGGTCTCTTTCTCACAACCAGTCTATGTTATTTTATTTCTATGAATTCACTACTTTATTCAAGTATTTCAATTGAGTTTTATGATTTTCCAGTCAAATACATGACGTTCCTTGACAACAATGGCCAATTATTATTGTACTAATGATTTTACAAATGTATGCGTGTATCATTGAATACTCGAATATCATTGATATAACTCAGTATATAAATATTTAATTGCTAAAATAATTAAAGCGCAATACCGCAGAACGATCAGAATAAAATGCCAAGAAAGAAATATGCTGTTAAATTGATTTACAGGGTGAGTCCATAAGTTTTACAATCATTTTATCTCATCAAAACAAACACTTGTTTGTTTTGACTGTATTTAATATTAATAAAGTATTTTGGAAATACGTATTTTGTATTGAGTATTTTAAATACAAAATCAAAAGACTATTTTGTATTTTGAATATAAAGGCTGGTCTAAACGCTCCGTTTTGCACAACCTTTTGTCTGCGCAGTCTCAAGACGGAATGAAAACGTAGCAATTTTTAGTGCGTCCATGCACACGATGCAAAGATGTCTGTATATTTCGCACAGTTTTAGCGATATCGTCATGGAGGAGGTACTACTCTTGTCAATTTCGGCATGCTGTTACCACAGTTACCGTCTACATGCAGCGACAAATCCGCGCAATTCACGGATATCTATGCTGTCTAGCTCAGTTTTCGCTGCAACTGCAACGTCTCCGCGACGTTTTCAAAGACGCGCAATTTTGCTGTCTACACGCAACGTGTTGAACTGCGCAGGTAAAAGGTTGTGCAAAACGTAGCGTATGGACCGGCCTTGAAAAGCATCTGCATTTTGAATTGAAATACATTTTTTGTTCAACTGTCAAAAAAACTCGACATATCTGCATCTCTATTGATGCAAATGTTCACTTTTTCTCACTGCCAAAATAATTTATAAAATAAACTTGAAATATTACTTTTTGAAGAATTCATTTTCAACAGAGTCAATTATTGATTGATTATTATTCATCACAAAACAATTTCATTTATTGGTATAATAATTGATAGTAACTTGGTTATTTGAATTTTTCGCAGAAATTGTAAGGTTATGTCAAAAAAGTGTAAATACAAAAGTTGTACCTTACAACTTTGATATTCCTACAACTTTTTTTATGATTACCTACATCTTTGATATTCAACTTTTTTCCATAGGACTTAGTTTTGACGGGAATCGAGATAAACCGTTTCAATATATTTCAGACGATGTAAATTCACATTCACAGTTGTAAAAAAATGTTCTTTGTATTTCGTGTATAAAAATCATATTTTCATGGCACATTCGAGAGAATTAACACTCTCATATGCCATTAAAGATACACTCATTTTACGCACTCAATACAAAAATAACTACATATTATAAACTTTTTTCCACATCTCTGGTCGTAAGGCCGATAAATGGATTTTCAAAACTGAACTTGTACTGTGAAAATTTCAGGAGGTGTTACATAATTTTTTTTGCTGCACAAATCCAAAGGTTTAATCCTACGGGGAAATATGAAACCAAAAATTCAACGACGTTTCCACAAAATCTACTCAGCCAATCATCTCACAAGATGAGCCATCAATCAACGTTCAAAAAATCGATTTAAAAATCACATTGTCATTCTCACGAACAAAAGAACAAAATTACTTTTTCGATCCGTTACAAGTCGAAAAAAAAATACAAAAAACTAATTAACCTTTGGCGCGGATAACGGATCCCAGCATACGCACATGATTAAAATTTTAATCGCTCCTCTCGGTACCGTCGACAATTAACGTCTAATCAAAGTGTAAAAATATGAGCGGCACTCGCCACCAATAAAAAGATAATGCAAACAACGGTGGGCAGCGGGAAGGCGTGTAAAGAGTAGTTTCCGTTCGTTTCCGATTGGGTAGCGAGTTGAGCCTACTTCCGGTACTGGTTAGGCATGAGCTCATCCTTTATGAGAGAGAAACGTGAAGAAATGTGTGGGATTTATTATGACCTTGTTCACCTTCTGATGTCGAGGAATCTTGCGATCATGTGGATTGGTTAGAAGATAACATACAGCCTATAGAAAAATATATAAAATCAAACAAGATCTATGGTGAAATTTCACATCGTTATAACTGTCATGCATGGTCTGACGAAAATACCCACGCAACTGTCGAAAGCAATTTTCAACGTAAGTTTTCGTTAAACATGTTGTGCGGTATTGCTATAGTTATGTATCAACTAAAATACGTTCTTGATTTTTTTTATTTCGGCTTTTTAATGCAAAAATTACAAAGTTTGAAATTAAAGAAAAAAGTTAGTTTATCATGCCTTATACGCTGATTCCGTTATTTCAATGACATGTTGCACAAAATTGGAGTCATTCACGTCTAAGAAACAAAGAACAACATTGCAACAAATATGTAGCAATTACAGGGTATACAGCTGATACCCAGCTGATTTTTTTACAGTAATTTGATAATTATTAGCTTAATTAAATGGCTACATTGTCATAAAAATAAATCGGTAGCTTTTTCTAGTCCTACACTTGAAAGTTGTTGTATGAAACCTTCTTTAAAAAAATATTAAGATTACACTAAGAGAATAGTTTATTCATATTATTCATATTTGACCTGATGAGTATTTATCTGTCCTAACTAATGGATGTTATTGAGTTTTACAAATAAATATAATATAGTGAAAAGTTAATATACTGGGTGTCCCAGAGTATACAAGTTCCAATGGATTATCTCAGCCATATTAAAAGATACAAATTTGAAATTTTGATGATCGTTCAAGAAACCTTCGACTGAGAAGAACAAAAATTGAAAGTCACTTTAGGTTTGACCGGAAGTATCCTACGATATATTGTGTAATATTGATTTTGACTTCCATAATCGTCATCAATAAAAAAAAACTTACAAAAGTTGAAATCAACTTTGTATTGAACCGAACGTTAAACAAAGAATGAATTGTAAAAAAAATATTACAAAAAAAGGGGGCAAAAATACCTATAATAACTAAAACATATGTTCGAAATGTTGACCATCTCCTTCTATACATCTTTCAGCTCTGTGGACTAGTTCACGCGAAGTAACACATCTCAACCACCTCAGCATTAAGGGCTCTACATGCATTCTTTATTTTGTTTTTTAGATCTTCCAAATCAATAGAAGGAGTCCTCCTATTTTTTTGGAAGATCTAAAAACAAAATAAAGAATGCATGTAGAGCCCTTAATGCTGAGGTATTGAGAAGTGAACTAGTCCACCGAGCTGAAAGATGTGTAGAAGCAGATGATCAACATTTCGAACATGATTTAGTTATATGATAGGTATTCTTTTGCCCCCTTTTTGGCGCTCTTGTTCCTCGGAACAGAGTGCTTATCAATTTGCCCAAATGTCTGTAATTTTCGAATTTTTGGCTGAAAATGGTCTCAAACGATTTGGTTCGACTCACTGATCAAGAAACCGTGGTCGAAATCGATTCTGTCCGGCCGGCCGTCCGTCCGTTAACACGATAACTCTCGAGGGATAGGGGTTAGAGGATTGAAATTTGCAGGATAGGTTTGGGGTGTAAATATCTCGGACGAGTTCGTTAACGGGCGAAATTCATCAAGTGGTTTCGGAGCTATGGCCGATTTTACGCATATGTGAAGTTTTGTATTGATCGGGTTACCGTAAAGTCTAAAAAAAAAATTTGAAAATTTTTGAATTTTGTTTCTATAATAACTCTCGAACGGAATGAGCTAGGCAGTTGAAATTTTCAGAGTAGGTTAGAGAGATAAATATGTCGGTTAGCATCGCTATTGGGCGAAATAGGCCAGATGGTTTCGGAGTATCGAAAAAAAAATTTTTACAACTCACAAATTTCAAAATAATTTTTTTTAAGCTGCAGTTTCACCATAAAAATCCATTGATATCATTTTCAACCCCAACAAGCTAATACTTTCGGAGATATGATTTTTCGAAATTTCGATAATGAATCATACTTCTATGTTTTCACAGAATGCTATAATTATTCTATCTATGATTTATTATATAATCTGTGTTCATACTCGTACATGTCGTATCTTGTTCTATAAGAGAGAGTCAAATTCATTTCAGATATTTTAATTTGATTTCTTCCATGGTGCAGTTCTCATTCTCAGATTGCTCATTTAATCTTGATAAATAAACTATTATTTGAATTGAATTTCCTTTATGATTCAGTTCTATCAAAAGAATACATTGATATAATTCTCAACTCTTAGAAACCAATACTTTCGGAGATATAATTTGTCTGTTTGAACAAGAGCGCCAGAAAGCTCCTGTCCACAGGGCTTGTTTTGTAACTTTTTGTTTCTTTTACGATTCATTCTTTGTTTAACGTTCGGCGGTTAAATACATAGTTGATTTCAACTTGAGCAAGGTTTTTTCTATTGATCTCGATTATTGAAGTCAAAATCAAGATTACACAAAATATCGTAGCCTACTGCAATTCTTTCAATTTGAAATATCAATTGACGTTTTCTCCATCAAATCAAATGTAAAATACAAAGAGTGATAAATCGTAATTTGAGTAATTTGAGTAGAAAAAAATGCAAAATATAGGGTGCTAGTTGAGATACAAAGTTAGAGTCACTTCCAGTCAAACTGAAAGTGACTTTCAATTTTTGTTTTTCTCAGTTGAAGGTTCCTTGAACGCATTGAAAATCATAAAATTTTCAAGGTTTTATCTTTTGGAATGGCTTAGATAATCCATTGGAGCATGTATACTATATATACCAGGTATATTAATTATTAGTATACGATTTATTCACAAATAATGAAGTTCATAATAAACAAAGATATATTTAGAAATTCAGAAATGAATATTTCATATAAATAACGGAACATTCTTTAACAAAAATGGCATATTGTTATTAAATAACGATATATGTACAGTAAATAATTTTTTTTTTCGATTAAAATTTCGTTAATGGGTAGAATCTGCAGAGTGATTTCGGAGATATACCCATCTGAAATTTTGTTTTCCCAATAATTCTAAAAATAGTGATCTGATCGAATTTATGCTCGGTAGGTACTTGAAAAATACTGACATGCAAAACGTTCGCTTGAATAGGAAATTAAAAACAAATTATTTTAACAATTGTCTGTTTCTCAAAAACTAACCGTCAGATATCGTTAAGATTCTGCGAGAGTCTTCAAAACCTTATTTTACAGCCAAGTTCTAGATTTGAACTCGATCGGATCTATATTATTGAAGATATTGGGGAAATATCGAAAAATTATACAAAAGTTAACCAATTTTTTTCGTCGCGTTTGATATTAGAGAGCTACGATGCCAGGATGTTGCCAAAGTTTTATATGAAATGAATAGAAATTGGATAACAACATTACATTTATTCCATAATTTTCAAGCGTACAATATATACACCGCAGGAGTTTGTTGCATTCTATTCGGTTCGCCCTGTATAAACGAATATTCGAATAAAAAATGGTGAAATGAAAGTACTGGAATCAAACTTGAAATTTTAATTGTGAGTAATCACTAAGTGGTAATCGTTTCACCAATGACTCTATATTTATGACGATTAGTATCTCTAAATTTATGTCAAACTTCGCTGGAGCCATCTCGAGAAAGGGGAGTCGTAGACCGGGTTCCGCATGGAAATTAACCGGAACCAACTCTTTTCGTCTCTGACCAATCGCAACGAAACGGAAATGGCATTTACACGCCGTTTACCCACCTAGTCGCCCCTGTCCGTTGGGCGAAACGCAGATTAAGGCATTAAGGCAGGTACTCGTGTCGCGTCGCGTTTCGCTGGTTTGTCAGACACGAGCCGTCCACGACAGACATACAACTTGAGTATGATATACAGGGTTTTTGAGAATGAGATGCCGATCCGATGTGAATCATTAGGTGATCTTAAAAAGAAAATGTTTAATGAACCTATTATTAACTTTTGAGCTACAAATTTTTAATGCTAGTTATTTTTTATCAGAAACGGACGGAAAAACATAAATATTTACCTACCCTTAATAGTCTAGTCAACAAGTGCTTTTTAGGCCAAAATTTTTGCTTATTCTCCGAAAATTATGATTGAGGTGTCATTCGATTCGGAATAGCATGTAGATAGTTTTTGAGAAAATTCTAAGGCCGCTCGAAGAAAATACAATAGTTATAAACAATTAAGTGAGAAAAAAAGAAGGGGGTTTGGTTTTTCGTCAATATCTCAAAAATTATCTGAGATAATTCAAATTTGAAAAAAGATTCAAGGAGAGGAAGAAATGTCCTTAAAAAAAGTATTATGTTGTCCATTTTCCTGTATTGGACATTTAATTCGAATTTACCATTGTAAATTCGATTAAGAGTGTCCAATACAGGAGAACAGACAATAGAATTCACCATGGTAAATTCGATTAAGAGTGTTCAATACAGGAGAATGGACAATAGAACATACGCGCAAAGCTCCTGACTTCACGTCAGTGCTTGAACCAATTTTTCAAATTTGAATTATCCCGAATAGTTTTTGAGATATTGGCGAAAACCTAAACCTACTTCTTTTTCACTTAATTGTCTATAACTATTGCAATTTTTGCGAGCGGCCTTGGAATTTTATCAAAAACTATCTACATGCCATTCCGAATCGAATGACACCTCAATCATAATTTTCGGAGAATACGCAAAAATTTTGACCTAAAAAGCACTTGTTGACTAGACTATAAATGAATGAGGATTTAACAAATAATTTTCAATCAGCGGCTTGCATAATATTTTTCCAAAAATATCTAGTCCACATGACTAAAAATTAAAAAAAAATCCACATCAAAAAATGGCCGTTGATGCTTATAGGGCGCGTGCCGAATTTCATGAAAATATCTATAATTTATTAAAGTTATGATAAATGTTCTTTTTTGCGCGTATGTTCTGGGGAACATACGCGTTATAGTTTTGCCCAAATGTGAAATTTAATTCTGTGGTGCCGTCCGTTGCCACGATAACTTGAGAACGGAAAGAGCTAGCGACTTGAAATTTTCAGGGTAGGTGGCGCATCCCAATACGACGGACAAGTTCGTTAATGGGTATAATCGGCCCAATGGTTTCCGAGTAATAATTTTGTTTTCAACCAAAATAAATCCGATCGAATTTAAACTTGGTGAATAGTTGTAGAATATAGACCTAAGCACGTTTATGAAATTTTGTGAGAATCGTATCGCTAGAAAATTATCAAAAAATTATTAAAAAATATTTTTGTTGTCACGATAACCTGAGAACGGAAAGAGATAGCGGCTTGAAAATTTCAGGTTAGGTTGTGCATCTGAATGCGACATCTGAATGCGGTTTTAGAGTTATAGCCATCTGAAATTTTCTGAAATTTGGATGTTTTTTGTTCCTCATTAACTCGAAGAATACAAAACCGATTGGATTCAAACATGGTTATTAGTTGTAGATTGCCAACGCGAAAATTTTTGCAGAATTTCGTGAGGATGGTATAACTAGAAAATTTAAAAAAAAATAATTAAAAATAATTGAAAAAAATTCTATATATCATAAACTATTCGTCCGGCATGGCTGACATTTTGGGAGAGCCTGCAGAACCTAACTCTACTGCAGAATTCCAAGTTTGAACACGATCGGATCTATATTGTTGGAGAACCGAGCAGCCTTTTGTGAGTTCGGTAGGTGGATGCGAATCGTCGTATGATATGTTGTCTATGGTCGTATTTTTGCGAGAACCTTCAAAAATAAAATATGAATGTCATGATGACATATTATTATACATATATATTCATGGTAAAATCGTGTTATTTCATCACAAATCTATAGGAGATTAGATGATAGCCCTACATTAGTGGTCAGACCTGGTTTTGAAAGAGATCCTCATTAGGAGGAGGCAACTAAATATTGAAGGGATTTCTATGAACAAGAGTGAATATCTTTGAGGAATAGAGAGGCGATTCTTCTTCAAGAGATCCATGTGCCTTCAGAGGAGTATATTTGCGAGAGGGGACCTTTGAATTTTGCTGAAGGCTTCTGATCTTGTAAGGTGAGAGGCTCATTTGTGGATATTAAATCTCGTGATGGGTAGAGAGGAATTCTAGGCCAGTTTTTCTATCACTAATGAGAATATATCTTTATGTAATAACGGGTGATTTTTTGAGAGCTTTTGGATTTGATTTGAAAAAAACACATAAAATTCAGAAAAATGTATGGAATTCTTATTTGAGTCGATATAACGATCGATATACTTTAATATTTAAAGATTACTACTAGCGGCCCGGTACGTGCTTCGCTACGTATAAATTGAAATAATAAAAAATTGGTTCAAGCACTGACGTGAAGTCAGGAGCTTTTGCGGGTATGTTCTATTGTCCATTCTCCTGTATTGCACACTCTTAATCAAATATACCATGGTGAATTCTATTGTCCGTTCTCCTGTATTGGACACTCTCTTAATCGAATTTATCATGGTAAATTCGATTAAGAGTGTCCAATACAGGAGAACGGACAAAAGAATTCAGCATGGTATATTTGATTAAGAGTGTCCAATACAGGAGAATGGACAATAGAACATACGCGCAAAAGCTCCTGACTTCACGTCAGTGCTTGAACCAATTTTTTTTCTTGAAATTTCAACACTCAAGTTGAGAGTTCAGGACATAGATTCATTAGATATTCTCTTCTTGAAACTACCTAAGGTTTTCGCCCTTCAGGATCAGTTTCTTATACTGACACACACTGTATGAAAAATGGAATAACTGCTTGTAAAATTTGTGTGGAAAACGTGAATATATATGCTAATATAACTTTGCGCGTATGTACGATTGGATTCGACTCACTGCAGAGGAATTCGAGGTCAAATTTGCCAAGATAACCTGGGAACGGAAAGAGATAGTGATAGATTTTCAGGGTGGGTGGCGCATCCCAATACAACGGACAAGTTCCTTAATGGGCATAATCGGCTCAATGGTTCCCGAGTAATAATTTGGTTTAAAATCAATACAAATCCGATCGAATTAAGCCTTAGTGAGTACTTGTGAATACAAACCTAAGGACGATTGTGAAATTTTGTGAGAATCGTATATATAAAAAATTCTTGAGAAAATCATTAAAAAATATTATTTATGTAACAATAAGCTGAGAAAATAATGAGATAGGGACTCGACATTTTCGGGTTAGGTTGTGCATCTGAATGCGACATTTGAGTTTGTTTATAGGCGTAATAGGACGAACGGTTTTGGAGTTATACCCATCTGAAATTTGATTGTTATTTCCTCAATAACTCGAAAAATACAAAACTGATCGTATTCAAACATATTTATTAGTTGTAGAATGCCAACGCAAAAGTTCTTGCAAAATTTCGTGAGGATCGTATGACTAGAAAATTGTGAAAAAAATTCTATAAATCAGAAACTATTTGACCGACATCAGATTTTGCGAGAGCCTTCAGAACCTAACTCTACTGCCAAGTACCAATTTTAAATACAATAAGCAAGTTCAGTAGCTGGATGGGTGACCATTGCCTCGATAACTTTCGAACCCCATCCGAATGGGAGAGTTGAGTTCGTTTTTGGGTATAATCGGTCCAACGGTTTCGGAGTTATATCCACTGGAATATTATTTCCTCGATAACTCAAAAAAGATAGACTCGATCGAATTGAAGCTTGGTAATTAGCTGTAGAATATCGACATGAAGACGTGTGTAAAATTTTGTGAGAACAGTACCTACCCCTAGAAAATTTTAAAAAAATTTCGAGAAAAAATTGTTCATTGAACATGCGCACAAAAGCTCCTTTCTTCACGTCAGTGCTTGAACCAATTTTTTATACTCAACCCATGATCATCATATCCTATACAGGGTGTCCTACTAGTGCCGCAGCGGACGATATTTGCGTAACGGTCAAAGTTTGGCAAAATTTTTTTATGCAAACTTGAATTACTCCAAGAATAGCACAACCTAAAAATATTTTCGAATGTATCGGGTTTCCACAAAAGAGGAATAGAGGTTGACTATGATTTTTCAAATGGACACACTATATTCAGTAGTGTTTTCCAATTATCTGGAACTTCCTGCATGCTCTTTTATACTTTTCACATATTTTTGTTCAACAGTTTTCAAAATGTTTGTCATTTTGACAAAAAAATTATACTTGTAGAGGCTATGTTATCTAATTATATTTCACGAACCCTTGCACATAACAATAGCAGTTTTATATGGATTTAAAGACAAGACTTCAAAGTATCATAGCCAGCTATAATAAAGCATCTCCAGCACATGAAGTGTCCACAAAAAGACTGTCAGCATGACGAATTCCAAATCGATTTATCTTCATTTTTCCAAATGCAATGCACATAATTTTTTTTCATCATTGTAATCACAAAAAGTGAAGTAAAGTGAATAGTGATTACCAATGATGAAAAAAAATTAAAATGATGAAAAAAAAATTATTTTTTTTTCATAATTTTAATCACAAAAAGAATTGAAGTGAATAGTGATTACAATGATGAAAAACATGATATGCATTACATTTAAAAAAATGAAGATAAATCGATTTGAAATTCGTCATGTTGATAGTCTTTTTGTGGACACTTCATATGCTGGAGATGCTTTATTATAGCTGGGTATGATACTTAGAAGTCTCGTCTTTCAATGCATAAAGCTGATATATTGGTATGTGCAAGGGTTCGTGAAATATAATTAGATGACAAATGTCGGGTTTCACGAAGCTTCGATTAGCTCAATCGTGGATTTATTTCGATGGTTGTATCAAAAATGAACTGAAAATCGACATAGGGTCGCACTAATTTGGCAATTAAGAGCTGTCAAAGCTTCGTGAAACCCAACGTTAGCTACTACAAGTATAATTTTTTTGTCAAAATGACAAATATTTCGAAGACTGTTGAACAAAAATATGTGAAAAGTATACAAGAGTATGTAGGCAATACCAGTGAATACAAAAACACTACTGAATATAGTGTGTCCCATTTGGAAAATCAAAGTCACCCTTTATTCATCTTTTGTGGGACACCCGATACATTCGAAAATATTTTTAGGTTGTGCTATTCTTGGAATAATTCAAGTTTAAATCAAAAAATTTCGCCAAACTTTGACCGTTACGCAAATATCGTCCGCTGCGGCACTAGTGGGACACCCTGTATATTCGCTTATTGTAACTTTGTAATTTTTGTGCCTTTGAAGTAACTTAAAAAAAAATTATATCATGGAAGAAGTCACTCAAATGCTATGGAATTGATTGTTGCTCGTTGATGTCTACACTAAATTTAATTTGTTGAACTCGACTGAGCTAGTGCATTCACCATTTTGTAACGTTTGATATTGAGTATAGGTACCTACCCAAAATAGATATACCAAAGTTTAACTCTTCAAATTACATTCTTCCTATTTAATTATTTGAACAGTTATCTGCTTCTGCATTTGAATATAATGGATCTGATAATTTTCAACTATTTCTTTCATCACAAATTATTGATTGACGATATAGTACAAATCAATCATTCAAACGAGCATTGAAAAATAAGTTGTGAAAATATGAAAAAATTGGTATTTATATACCCCCAAATTTCCATAGTATCATCTACAATTTTTGCGCGCATGTTCTAGAGAACAGCGTGCTATCATTTTGCCCAAATATTCGAACTTTTTCTCGAAAATGATCTCGAACGATTAGGTTCGACTCACTGATGAAGAATTCGAGGTCAAATTCGAGTCTGTCCATCCGGCCGTCCGTTGCCACGATAACTTTCGAAGAGAAAGAGATAGCAAATCACAATTTTCATCATATGAGTATGAAATGTTCAATCCTTTTTCTACGACGGTTACTGTTACATAAAATGGGATTAGTAATATTTTTCATTTTCAGATATCAAAAACTGTCAATCTGACATACCATTAAAAGACTACAAAGATTTTTTATGAAATATTTATATGCTTTTAATAGGTATCATCACATTATTTAATATTAACGTTGAATGTATAATATTAGAACAGTTGTTTAACACTGAATTCGAACACTATTTTCTAAACTGTTTGATATCGATGAATCGCACAATGAAAATGTGTATAAAGTGGTATAAAATAATCCACTATCTTCCGAAATCACTATTGAACATAGAATAATGGCTTTTTCGTCGACCTCTATGAAAAATGACACTTAACGTTCTAATTTGCTATTTCTTTTTGAAGGCAAGAACTTTTCGGCCGCAAAATAACTTTCCAGTCACAAACGCCTTTTTTCGTCCGCTGTGGTCACTATGGATACGGCATGATACGGTTCAAGACAAACATAAGTGTCTGTGGGAATGACTGTCATTTACTGCTGTGAAATTATTTAAGAAATCAGAAATTCATAAAAGTATGTACAGGTCGACGAAAAAAGGTACTATGCTTTGCCTCGGATACCAATTTAAAGGTTCGACTATAATAGACAGTTATTGTAGGTTTTTCAAACCTACAATAACGAAAAATAAGTCGTAGAAAAAGAGACGCATATAATCATGTAATAATACTCCCTATTAATTAAATACCTTTATAATTAGAACGCATATAAGAATATAAATATGACTGTGTTATAATTTGCTGATGAAGCTATAACTGATAACAATTAGCCGAGGAGAATAATATTGAGTACGAGTCAGTAAGAACGTAATTGTATCACCCCATCCATCTATTGCTTTCGCTGTAAATAAAATCTGTTTCAATTTTTAAAAACAGTGTTTTCTCCCCTAAATTCCTAAATATATTCATTCACTCAGAGTGGAAAATTTCACAGTGAACACCATAGAAACGGTCCATGGTAAACTAAACGCGGAATTATTTTTATTTTGTCATTCGGAAAAAATATCTTCTGCCGCAAACTATGTCAATTTGAATTCTTCCGGGACATTTATGGAAAACTCTCAAAGTGAATCCCATTTCATGCCTATAATTAACAGGTTCACCGGCGAATAAAAAATGTTCAATTATGGCATATTGAATTCCATTAGGATGAGAGACATGAATTAAATTACGGATATATACGACTAAGTTGGATGTACACATCTGAGGAACATTCGATGTGGATTCCTATCTCTATCGAGGATCTCTTCGGTCACTTTGAATATTTAATTAACATATTATTTTGACGGGAATGTACATCTCAAACAATTTGAGGATAGTACGTGGAGTGGAAGCATGAAAAGTACGGATCTTCTACAACAAACAATAATAATATATTCAAAGTGAAGATAAGATCTTTTTGGCGATAATCGTACATCGAATGGTTTGTGGTAACTGTGAATTTTCAGGGGAATTATTATTTCATTTGATTCAGCTCTCTAGACTCGGATATTCTGCTTTCGAAAAAAATTTGATGAATATCTTCAGCTTTCAAAATCGTGCAAATGAAGAATTTACGAAAGCACGGACTTGATTAAAATATTCCACTGATTTGAAATTGTAACACGTCACACTACTGAAATTTATGGTTATTAGAGTATCGTTATGCCAAGAAACCAACATTTCAAATGGGTCAAGAAATTCGCTTTACACGTTTAATTTCTACCATTTCTAAAGAGAATATTCCTTTGGGTGATTCCATTTTGAGTGGGATTTTGTAGGTACTGTTTGCTCTTACTGGCCATACAAGATCAATCGATTATTCGATTTTTCATATCAATACAACCCTCGTGAACATTGTTCATCGCTTTTTGGCGCTCTTGTTCCCCGGAACAGAGTGCTTATCAATTTGCCAAATTTTCTGTAATTTTCGAATTTTTGGCTGAAAATGGTCTCAAACGATTTGGTTCGACTCACTGATCAAGAATCCGTGGTCAAAATCGATTCTGTCCGGCCGGTCCTGGTTACCCTCCGTTAACACGATAACTCTCGAACGAAAGGAGTTAGACGATTGAAATTTGCAGGGTAGGTTTGGAGCGTGAATATCTCGGACGAGTTCGTTAACGGGAGAAATCCACCAAGCGGTTTCAGAGTTATGGCCGTTTTTAGTAAAAACGGTTTTTTATGAATATTTCCGAAACCTCACTCAATCTATCTGAAATTTAGCATTAAATTGTAGAATAATGACCTTTAAATGCATGCGAAGTCTTGTATTGATCAAGTTGCCGTAAAGTGCCAAAGAAAATTTTGAAAATTTTTAAATTTAGATTTAGAATTGGATCATTTCATTGATGTAGTTTATGAAGGCAATAGGAAAGAAGAACATATAATGGAATCATGTGTGAATAGTTGTGAGGCATGTTCTTATATACAGTATTTTCATAATGTTGCTAGCAAAAAATGCTGAAATATATGGATCTACATTTGTGTATCAAACATTTTTTCTTGAGTTAAGATCCACAATACAGAAAAGAATGTGTAAGTGGTAGGAGCTATTGAATTTTAAATTATGAAAAGAGGATAGTATTTTATTAATATATTTTGAACTATTAAAATAATTTGTTCGTCAGCCTTTACCTACTCAAATATCAGAAATAAATGGACAATCTACTATGATTGTCTCCAGCCTTGCTCTAGACATTTCGATAATATTTTCCTTAGGTATTTCGAGTTGTGAAAACTATGCACCGAGTGTTGTTGCAGATTGCTCTTTTTTTTAATGATAATTTTTGGAGCATTTTTTTTAAACAAAATTTTTTTAAATTTAATTTCTTTCATGATGCAGTTTTATCATAAGAATCCATTGATATAATTCCCAACTCTGAGAAACGAATACTCCCAGAGATATAATTTGTCTGTTTGAACAAGAGCGCCAAAAAGCTCCTGTCCACAGGGCTTGACCCAATATTGATTAATGATAAAAGTTGCAATCGAAAGAAAACCCGCAAATATCTCACTTTAATCTCAGTACCGTGGCATATCCTTTTCTAAGATTTGACTGTAAATTAGTTAGTTTTTGTGTCGCAACAAACAATTCAAACTAGTTGAATTGTAATTTACAAAATTGAACTATTATTTTTAAATATATTAATTTGCCGGTAATTTCGGCATTTATAACTTTGTCCTCGGATTTCTGTTTCTTGTCCCTCGGAACAGACTGCTCATCATTTTGCCTGTAATTTTCGAATTTTTGATGAAAATGCTCTTAAATGATTTGGTTCGACTCACTGATCAAGAATCCGTGGTCAGAATCGATTCTGTCCTGCCGGTCCGGCTGTAGACACGATAACGGAATGAGCTAGACAGTTGAAATTTTCAGAGTAGGTTTGGGAGATAAATATCTCGGTTAAGTTTGTTATTGTGCAAAATCGAAAAACGAAAAAAAATTTTTTTTTTACATTACAATTTTCAAATTCAATTTTTTTTAAGATGGAGTTTCACCATAAAAATCCATTGACATCATTCTCAAGTCTAACATGCTAATATTTTCGGAGATATGATTTTTCGAAATTTCAATAATGAATCGTACTTCTATGCTTTCAGAGAATGCTGTAGGTACTTAATTATTCTATCTATGATTTATTATATGATCTGTGTTCTTACTTGCCATCTTATTTTCCTATGAGAGATAAATGTCAAAATTATTTCTGGTTCGTTATTCTTGATACATGTAAAATACACCTCCTGTTCTAGAAAAACAAAGTATGATTGTATGCAAAATGACCAATGAAATAGCCTCAGCTATGGTAGAATTATGAGGATGATATGATTTTATACTTTTAAGGTGATAATATAATGCCCGTGGATAATCCATATGATGATGGAAATATATTCTTTGGTAATATACATAATCAAATTGGGTTCAGAATATCTCCAGTAAAAACAAAACTGCAATATTGTCTAAGTTTCAATTGATATAGGTACCTAATATAATTTTCAGAATAGATTTGAGGAATGAATATCTCGGATAAGTTCGTTATTGGGGAGAAACGGTCTGTTTGAATTCAATTTCTTGCATGATGCAGTTCTATCCTAAGAATCCATTTATATCATTCCCAGAGACCAATGATATCGGAGATATGATTTGTCAAAGTTTGAATGAGAGCGCCAAAGCTGCTGTCCACAGGGCTTGAAACAATTTTTTCGTAAATGATTCAATTCACACAATATATCTTTATTGTTCTGTGATTTTTCATTTTTTCGCTATAGTCTCTTTCTATTACCTGGTCAAAATCAGTACCTAGTTATATCAATCTCACAAAATTGATAATTACTAAATATTATTTGCAAATAACGCGTGACTACCACCAATAGGAGATCTTGAACCCCCAACACAAGTAATTTCTTTCTGTCTTCCGTGAACCCATTTTCACCCAATTTTCTAACCGAGCGCTGTGAAGTTAGTCACCTCAACGTTCGCCCGTTACCGAACTCGGTCGAAGCCCGGGGTAGCCCCGAGACGTTTTCGATCATCGCACATTGCCATAACTCGATGACTCTATGCCCGGAGTGGTGTTTCGATGAATAAGTGAAGTGGCTAGTGTTACGTCCGACGCGCGAATCGCATCCGGTGTCACAACGAGGCTGCGTTCCGGAGTTGTTGTTTTCTTTTTCAAAAGGTATTTGGATTAAGTGTAGACTAGAGAAGGATCCTGGAGTTGATTTTAGTGAGTTTGTTCAATTTTTCTAGAGGCGTTTTGTGAATGAGAAGAAAGAACTTTCTTTGATTTTTCAATATTTAATGGATAATGTGTAAATATTTACTTGCATCGAAAAATTTAAAACAGCTATTTGTGTTTCAATGTAATCAGATAGGACTTTCTCCTTGTGGATGAATATGCTTTCAACTTTCAATCCATTAACTAAAAAATACACTGCTGATTTTCCGAATTGGCTTCTGTTTTTCTGACAACTACAAGTTCATTATTTCATGAAAGGAAGCAACTCCTTTTATTATTGAAAGGTTTTTTTTCTGGGTTTTCTCTCCCAAACTCTGAAAAATATCTATAAAATAAAAATTAATTATTTTGTGATTAAGCAAATCAGAAGCACTTCGTAAGAAACACAGGATATTTGTCAGAAGCAATCAATTGAACAATGTTGCCTAACAAACAACAACGAAACAACATCAACGAAGAAACAACTATAATTCTAACGATTTTCATTAAGCGTCTGACGAAGGAGTCTGATATAGACTCCGAAACGTTACGATATAGTTGTTTCTTCGTTGATGTTGTTTCGTTGTTATTTGTTAGGCAACATTGTTCAATTGATTGCTTCTGACAAATATCCTGTGTTTCTTACGCAGAAGCAAATCACAAAATAATTAATTTTTATTTTATAGATATTTTTCAGAGTTTGGGAGAGAAAACCCAGAAAAAAACCTTTCAATAATGAGTATACCTCCCACAGTATCCTTGATTACTTATTACTTCTTTCATACCAATTTATTTTGCGTATTTTCCCTGATCAAAACCTTTCATAATCCTGAAAATCAAGATATTATTTCATCTTCGATATAAGGGCTCCAACCGACAGCTAAAACAAAATTTGCGAGTTTGGAATCCAGCCGTTTTGATGCAGAAATCATAGAAATATATTATTATCGACCATAATTTAAATTTATTGTGACAAAATAATCGCACAAAAATGTGGAAATTCTGAAAATTGTTTGAAATATGAGTTGATGATAAAATACGTAAATCTATTGAACACTCAAAGGACTTTCTGATGCAAATCTATAGATTAGATCCATAGTCTTGTGGATCTGGTAAAGTGACGTCGTTTATTGATATTTTTCAGTAACCCCAAATAATATTAATAGTTAATCAAATTCACAGTACGTTTACTTGGCTAGCATCATTGAGTTATATAGTTTTCAGAAAGACCTTATATTCAGTTATGATAAGAGAGCTAAAGGTACTGCCCTTTATGCCCTCATAAATGGCCTTTGTAGTTTTTTGCGTTAACCCTTTCATTTCATGAGCCATTTTAAATATTGTTTGTAGATTCATATGGCGTATGAATTGGCAATGTTAGAGCAATAGTTTTTTTTTAGCTCAAACTACGATATTTTTCCAAAAGAAGCGCATACGGCATTTTAAACTAAATTTCATTCTAACGTGCGTTCAAAATAATTCGTGGTCAAGTAGGCTATGGAATTTGGAACGTCAATATCCTGCGTCTGAACGTAGTTCAGAAAATTAACCTTTAAAATTCCATAGCCTACTTGACCACGAATTTTTTTGAAGGCACGTTATAAAGGAATTGGTTTATAACATATAATAATTAATTGATGTTGCATTGTATCTTAGTAATTCATAATGCAAATTTTTGTCATACCTATTTATTAAAAGATAGTTCCAGTTTTGTCAGTTGCATCCGTGTGATTTTAAACGTTTGACTACATTTGTCAAATTATCGTACATGATATGCGAGAAAATTTGAGGTATCAAGAACAAGAATAATAATATTCTTAATTAAATGGTTCCTTTATAGGTTTTCTCTCCCAAACTCTGAAAAATAACTATAACGTAAAAAAATTATTATGTTGTGAATTGCTTCTGCGTTAGAAACACAAGATATTTGTCTGAATCAATGTATAGAAAAATTTTGCCTAACAAACAGTAACGAACCAA